>CM062817.1:234099496-234699496 GCA_031772625.1 Pinus tabuliformis
ATTCTAGATGTGAGATCCTCCTATGTTTCCTGAAATTCTGATAAAATCACTCGTTTGCCAGGAGCTTGCATATTTTTCTTTCCAGGTTTTAGCCCAATGCACCCCCAATTCTTTAACCCATCTCCACCAGAGTTTGGCTCCTAAAACATTACTTAGAATCTCCTGATCGTCTAAGCCTAGGCCTCCATGAATTTTGGGTTTACAAATTTTATCCCAAGAAACCAGGGCCCATTTCTTTCTGGTTTCCTCCTTGCCCCAGAGAAAGTCTCTCTGAATGTTCCTAAATCGCTGTAAGACCCCTTTGGGAGTTGGAAGGGCTGATAAAAAGAAAATGGGGGTAGATTGAAGAACTGCATTCGTTAAAATCAGTCTACCAGCAAGGTTCAACGCTCTAAAGTTCCATCTTTTGATCTTGTCTTGCATCTTGTTGAGCACCGGTTCCCAGATACTTTTGTGCATTGGTTTATTCGTAAGGGGGATTCCCAAATACTTAGAAGGGAGGACCTCCCTTTGGAAGCCTAGAATTCTGGAGATGTTCCTTTGAATAGCAATGTAAGTGTTAAAGAAAAAAAAAATTGATTTGGAGAGATTGACTTCCATACCTGAAGCCGAGGCAAAGTCATTTAAGATTTTTTTGTATGCTGTAGCTTCCTTGACTATGGGGATACCCTGCAGCATGGTGTCATCCAAAAATTTTTGATGTGTCAAGGTTTGACCGTTCTCCGTTAGTTGAAGGCCCTTGATCTTTCCTGAGACTTTAGCATTTTTAATGGTTCGGCCCAATCCTTCCATCATGAGTATAAACAGAAAGGGAGAGAGTGGGTCTCCTTGCTTGAGGCCTCTGGAAGGAGTGAAGATCTCTGAGGGTGAGCCATTCACCAGAATTGAAAAGCTGGTTGAAGTAACCAAAGCCATAACCCATATGATCCAGTCATGGTCAAACCCAAAAGCGGAAAGGACCTTTTTGATATAGATCTAGTTCACCTTGTCATACGCTTTTGCAATGTCTAATTGCATGATCATGCCGGCCTACTTTTTGCTAGTGAGAGAGTGAACAACCTCGTGGGCCTGAATAATATTATCCAGGATTTGCCTCCCTTCCACATAACCAGACTGTTCCCCAGAAATCAGAGAAGGAAGAAGAGGTTTGAGTCTGTTGGCCAAGATCTTAGAAATAATTTTGTAAACAACATTGCATAAAGCAATGGGTCTGAACTTATCAGGAGTTAGGGCTGAGTCCTGTTTGGGGATCAGGAGATGAAGGAGGTGTTGAGGGCTTTTAGAATGGATCTGCTTCTTCTGGAGTCCTCTACCACCTCCAAAATGTCCTGTTTGACAACATTCCAGCAGGCTTTGAAAAAGTCCACATTAAAACCATCTGGACCAGGAGCTTTGCCATTCTGCATGTCTTTGATCACCATGCTGACCTCTGCTTTAGTTATTGGTTTGTTCAGGTTAAAGTTATCTTCTCTAGACACCATCCTGGGAATATTCTTTATAATCTCCTTGATGTGTTGGTCTCTATCTAGATTATTTTCATTTGTGATGTCTCTGAAATGTTGAACCATCACAGCTTCAATATTCTTGTGAGTGGTCTGAAGCTCCCCATCTTCATTCAATATTGAGGAGATTCTATTATGCGTCCTATTGGCTATGGTGGAATGGTGGAAAAAACGAGTGTTTCATTCACCTTCTTTGAGCCATTGAACTCTAGACTTTTGTCTCCAAAAGATTTCCTCCTGTTTGCATAAATTCTCCCAATCAAGGTTGTATCTTTCAGCTTGCTCACTTTTTGTTTTATCAAAACCATCTATGATCATTTCTTGATTTAGTTCCTGCATTTTGATCTCTACTGATTTTTTGTTTACAAAAATGTTACCAAAATCCTTCTTGTTCCATTCTTTGAGCTTGATTTTTATGTGCTTAAGTCTCTTGTGGAGGAGGAACATTTTGGAGCCCTGAACCTATAGATCTTCGGACCACCATTTTTCAATGTTGCTGATGAAATCTAGGTGGGAGAGCCAGATATTCTCAAATCTGAAGGGTCTGTTCCTGGGAGCATCAATTCCCTTGATTTCTAATTGAATCGGCCAATGGTCAGAGCCTCCAAAAGGGAGAACACTAGCAGATATTTCTATGTTTATGAGCATCAACTTCTCAGAGATTAAAAATCGGTCTAACTTGGAGGCAACCTGAGCATTACCTCCTCTTTTGTTGTTCCAAGTGAAAATACTGTTATGCATTTCAGAGTCCACCATTTTCATGTCTTCAGTGAAAGAATGGAATTCTACTGAATCTCTACTAAGGATTCTGGTGCCTCCTTTTTTTCCAAAAGAGATTTAATCGTGTTAAAGTCTCCTCCAATAACCCATGGGATTTCTTTGTGTCTGATTTTGAGATCTTCTAGAGAGTTCAGAAATCTAATATTCTCATCTATTCTCTGAGGACCATAGACATTCGTAACCAGGAAGGACTAAGACATTCCCATTGGTTGAATGATAGCTGATAAGTAATTTCTCGTAGCCTTCGCATCTACAATGCTGACTTTTTTGGGGTTCCGAAGGGTAAGAATGCCTCCTGCTGTGTTCTCTGCTTTGACTTCTAGAAACTCAAATTTATTGAGCCATTTGTTATGGATTTGTTTTATTTTCTGAATGGAGCATTTTGTTTCTTGAATGAAAATTATGTCCAGCATTGCTAGTTTCATTCTGTTACTTAGAAAACTTTGTTTTCTTTTGCTACCTGGACCTCTAATATTCTAGGATATAAACTTCATAATTAAATATTTGTAAATGAGTAACTGGCTAGATCTTTCATCTTACCCGAATCTATCATTAGCTTTCCACACTCCATCATGAGCTCATTTTTCTTTTTTCTGCCTCTCTTCTTTCCTGGATTTCTGGTGGCTAATCTTAGAGTTAGTTTCATTGTTTTCACTCCTCTGTGCTTCTGTTTGTGGATGCTTTTACCTTTCTCCATTCCCCGTTCCTGTGTTTTCCATGAAAACAACTGCTGTATTCTGTTGCACTCTTCTTTAGGTAGAGAATCTATTCCTCCTTTGGTTCCTTGCATTAGAAATCCTTCCAGATCCAAGTTTTCCTTGTCAAGTATTTCTTGTAGTTCGTGGTCTTCCAGATCCGTTTCACTTTGGATCATTTCCTGGTCCATTTCCATTTCTGTTTCACTTCTCATGGTTTCTTTTTGGGAGTCAATGTCCGGGGAAAACTCTGTGTCCTCTTTTTTTTCTTTTTCTTTAGCATCTACCTCCTGATCTTGACTCTCTCTTGTGATTTCTTCCGGCTCTTCTAGAACTTGAAACTTGTTCTGACTACCCTTTTGCCCCTCAGTATGTTGTTGCTTTGATCCCTTTTTTCCTCCCCTTCCTCTGCTAGCCACTTTTTGAAAGCTTTCAGTATCCTTCGTAGTATTAAGTTTTTCTTTTTTATTTTCTTTGCTGAGAGGGCAGTCTCTTAACAAATGCCCATGTTCGTGGCACCTTCAGCATCTGAAGGGGATATGTTCATAGTCTACCGTCTGCACCCACTCCTCATCAAACACTTCCAGGATGATTTCATCCGAAAGTGCTCCTGATAGATCCATTTCCACATAGATCCTAGCAAAGGAGGTATATTTTCCCCTTCTTGTGGCTTCAGAAGCTTTGACATAGCGTCCTAGTTTATTGCCAATAACGGCCAATGATTCAGTTTGACAATAATAAAGAGGTAGAGAGTAGAGCCTTACCCACATAGGAACTGAAGAGAAGGTCTCCCTCTCGGGGACAAAGTTCATTCTCCAAGGTCTCATATAGAGACCAACAGCAGCAAAAAAATAGGGTCCTCCTTCGAATATTCTATCTTTATCTTCGATGTTAGAGAACACTACTGTGAAGAATCCTTTTGACCCAAGATGTAGGTCAATGCTTCCTTTAGGCTTCCAATGATACTTGATCCACGTCTGTAAAGCATTTTCAGTGGGCCACAATCCCATGAATTTACAGAAAATGGCATAGGTTCCCATATGTTCCCTGTGTTACTACAGAGCAGGATCATTTAATATTACTCAAGGAGTGATATCTACTTTTGGTTTGCAAGGTCCTTTTTGTTTTTTGTCTCTTGACCCCAGACTTTTGTCTTCTTCCTCTTTGTCCTTTGTGCTGCTGTTCTCTTTTGTTCTGGTCCCATCTGTTTCCTTTTCATTGTCCCTGTTTCTGTAGTTCATACCGTCTTTACTATTCCAGTTGGTGATTTACTTCTGTTGGACACTGCATATTTGTAGGAGGGAGCCGATCTCCCCCCCTACCACTCTCCATTAGGATCAAACTCTGCTCGCTGTGGAAACCTAGCTGTTGCGTTTTTCCTGCCATTACTCCTCCGCATATCCGATGACATTCCATAAATGAACCTTCATTTCATTTGCCTATTAGTAACCAATAGTCTACTTAGGTGAATGAAATGAAGCTTGGGAGACATGTGCCTACGTCGGTATGCTAGGGGCATGAAAAATTATCTCAAGCATAGTTTTTCTTTGGTTCAAGTTTGTGTAAAAATGAAACCACCCTCAAGCACTATTTTTCTCTGTTTCGAGCTTGTGTAAAAATGAAACTACTTTCAAGCATAGTTTTTCTTTGTTTCAAACGTGTATAAAATGAAACATATCTCAAATCCATTTCGATTATTATTTTCAAGACTCGTTAAACTCATGAAAATCCCAAGCGTCTTTTGCTATCTTTTCATTCTTATAAAACGTACATGAATATGTCGAGTTCTTTTCGTCTTTTCCTTCTCATTAATTAAATTGAATGTTAGGTCCTCATACTACTAGTGTAACCCCTTATTGTTATTAGTACAACCCCCTTATTATATTTTTGTGCCCATGTAGTCCCGATATTGTTATTATTGTGCCCCATAGAAGCCCACTATTGTTATTATTGTGCCCTTACATTATTATTGTTATGTCAACTCTGATTATATTATGACCCCTTAGACTCCTATATATAGAAAGGAGGCCATGTCATTTATATCATCTAAGAATTGTTCATTTGTGTAATGTAAAGGAGGTTTCCCCCTCGAAGAGGCTTATTTCTAAGGCGTTGATCTATCTTTTCTATCTTTTTGTGAGTTGGTTTCATAACATTTGGTGTTAGAGCTTTGGATTCTAGGGTTTTGCTACTCCAAACAGGTCATCGTGGCATTTTCGCAATAAATTTTGTTAGGTGACATTTCAGAAGCTACAGAAAAAACCCATTTGAGCTGAAATCGTTTTGAACTTCGGATCCAAATTTCAGAACTTGTCTCGCTATATTTACAAAGATATGATCTGAGGAAGTTAAGGTTTTTGCAAGCTCCAGAATTTCATCTAAAACAGGTCATCGTGCAATATTTTCTATAACTCTTTTGCTATGAAGTTTCAGAAGCTAAAAAAAAAACAATTTGAGAAAAAATCGGTTTGAACCTCGGCTCCGAATTTCAGATCTTGTCTCACTATATTTTCGGATATATGATCTGAGGAATTTAGGGTTTTGCAGACTCCTGAATTACATCCTAAACAGGTGACTTTGGGAAAATTGTCATAACGTTCTCTCTGAGCATCAGATTGAAATTTATTAAGAAGTTACAAAAATTTGACACACTTTATTTTGTTTGGGTATAATTTTCAGAGCCTAAGGTTGAAACAGTGACACGTGGCACATCATACAAGTTTACTCTACTGAACAAGTCTATAATTAGGTCATCACAGGAGATTGGAAATAGATATTTCATCAGGAATCCGATTGCAATTAGACTTGCAGAGTTAGAAACAGGACTCAGAGGGCTATTACAAAACAAAATTTTAGAACTTCAAGATCTGAAAGTACAGAGTTACAGTCGTTTCAAGATCGAGCTCCTAAATCAAGAAAAAGCGAGATGAGGAAGTTTGATGGCAAGGATCTGGTAAATTGGATACTATAGATGGAGAAATATTTTGATCTACATGGTGTACCACTATTACAAAAGGTACGTATTGCATCTAATTATTTAGAATCGAATCAATTTTTATGGTATAAAGGGCTTTGTTCTCATAAACCACTTGTCATGTGGTCAATTTTCACAGAGGAAATGATAGCACATTATGAGGATACAAAGAGAAACACCTTCTTTAGCCAATTGATAAATCTCAAACAAAAGTGTTCAATGGTAGAGAATATTGAGGACTTCCAAAAATTGAATATAAGGGTAAATGATATTCCAGAGAATAAAATGGTTGATGTCTTCATAGGGACTTTAAAGGATAACATTCAACACGAGGTTCGTCTTTGGGAACCTGATTCATTGGAGAAGGCATTCAGGTGGGAAAGAAAAATTGAAAGCGAAATTATGGAAACAAGGAATCCCACCACTCACGACTATAATTATAGAAGTGTTTTTTGTCCTAGCCTTCCACAACCTACAAGGTTTACACCACAACAATTGGAAGAAAAAAGAGAAAAATGACTTTGTTACAATTGTGATAACAAATACATTAAAGGTCATAAGTGTGCTGAGAAGAAATTATTTTACATTGATTATGAATAGGAGGAAGAAAAGGATTAAGAAACATCAAAAGAAGAGGATATACACCAAGAACCCACCCCAAAGAAAGAAGAAATGAATCCAACCATATCTTGTAAAGCATTGGAAAGAATTACCACTCCTCAAACTCTCAATATAGAAGGACATATCAAGAAGAAAAAGGTTCAAGAAGTGAAAGATCACATCGAGAAAGGAAGTCTCAACTTCTCTGGAAGACAGCGGTAGGAACAGAGCGAAGATATGAAGCAGGAACAGGGGGAATGTGGGAGATGGATTAGAGTGTAGGGCTCAGGTTCTCGTAGCCTGAGACTCTAATTGCAGCCAACAGAGGAGGGAGCTCTGCTCCCTCCTACAAAGAAGCTGTAGCGGGCAAAGAAAAGACCCATCTGTGTAATGTCAGAGGTGCAGGGGTAGAAGATAACAGAAATAAGGAGAAGGAGTCAGATGAGACAGAGGCAAGGGAAAAGGGAAACACTAAGGACAAGGAGGAAGAAGACAAAAACCAGGGAGGCAAAAGAGATGACGTCAATCAAAAGGGACCGTGTAGACCCAGAGCGAACATCACTCCATGAGTAGTTTTAAATAATCCAACATTGCAGGAGCACCGGGAACATATGGAAATGTACGCCATCATATGCAAATTCATGGGTGTATGGCCCACTGAGAAAGCTTTGCAAACCTGGATCAAATACCAATGGAAACCTAAGGGTAGCATCGATCTTCACCTTGGGTCTAAGGGTTTCTTCACAGTGGTGTTTACAAACATCAAAGACAAAGATAGAATATTCGAAGGGGGGCCCTACTTTTTTGTAGCAGCAGGCCTATATATGCGGCCTTGGGTGATGAACTTCGTTCCAGAGAGGGAAACCTTCACCTCAGTTCCTGTTTGGGTAAGGCTTTTTTCGCTTCCCCTGGATTATTGGCAAAATGAATCACTTGTGGCTATAGGAAACAAACTAGGTCGTTTCATCAAAGCCTTGGAGGCCACCAGAAGGGGTAAATATACTTCCTATGCTAGGATTTGTGTGGAGATGGACCTTTCAGGAGATCTTCCAGACGAAGTCATCTTGGAAGTCTTTGATGACGAATGAGTGCAAACAGTGGACTACGAGCATATTCCGTTCAGATGCCGTAAATGCCATGAACATGGACACTTGATGAGAGAGTACCCTCTCAGTAAATAAGAAGACAAAAGTAAACTAAAAGCAAAGAAGTACACCGAAAACTTCCAGAAAGTTTCAAGCAGAGGAAAAGGAAGAAAAAAAGAGCCAAAGCAACAACATAAAGAGGGACAAAAGGCCAGTCAAAACAAATTCCAAGCGTTGGGGGATATGGAAGACATGCCAGTCGAAAATCAGTCTTTGGAGAAAGACCCTAAGGAGAAGGAGAAAGAGGAAAACAACACTCCAGAACAGAATATCTATGAAGAGGAAGAATCAAGGATGAGTGAAGCAGAGCTAGAAATGGACCAGGAAATGATCCAGAGCGAAACAGATCTGGAGGAGCATGAACTACAGGAGATACTAGACAAGGAAAACTTAGATCTGGAAGGTTTTCTACAACAGGGAACCAGGGCGGGGATAGATTCTTTACCTCCAGATGAATGCAATAGAATACAACAACTGTTTTTGTGGAAAACACAGGAAAAGGGGGCAGTTAGAGGAAGAAGCAACAAAGGGCAGGAATACAGAGGTGTGAAAACGATGAAGGCTAATCCAGGTTTAGCAACCAAAAGCACAGGTAAGAAACGAGGAAGAAAGAAGCAGAAGGAGCTTTTAATGGAATGTGGGAAGCTGATGATAGATTCAGGTAAGATGAAAGACCTAACTAGTTACTCCTTCACAAATCTTTAATTATGAAGTTTACATCTTGGAATATAAGAGGGCTGGGCAGTAAAAGAAAGCAAAGAATGCTAAGTTTGAGAATGAAGCAAGATACGCTGGACATAATCTTTATCCAGGAAACGAAGTGTTCCGTTCAGAAAATAAAAGCAATCCATAGCAAATGGCTTCAAAGATTTGAGTTTTTAGAAGTCAAAGCAGATAACGCAGCGGGGGGCATTCTCACTCTGTGGAACCCTCAAAAAATCAGAGTTTTAGATGCAGAGGCATCCAGAAACTACTTGTCAGTAGTCATTCAACCAGAAGGGGTGGCTGAAACCTTCCTAGTCACTAATGTTTATGGTCCTCAAAGAGTAGAGGATAAACTCAGACTGCTAGAATCCCTCACTGATCTAAGGAACAGACAAAATGGCATCCCCTGGATCTTGGGAGGGGATTTTAATATGATAAAATCTCTTTCGGAAAAGAAAGGAGGAACCAGAGCACTAAACAAGGATGCATCAGCATTTCAAGCATTCATGGAGAACTGGAAATTGGTTGACTCAGACTCAGAGAATGGGCTTTTTACTTGGAACAACAAGAGAGGAGGGGAAGCCCAGGTGGCCTCCAAGTTAGATAGGTTCTTGTTTTCAGAAGATCTTATGCTTATAAATAATGAAATAACAGTAAGAATTCTTCCCTTTGGTGGCTCGGATCACTGGTCGATACAGTTGGAAATTAAGGGTTTGGATTCTCCAAGGAACAGACCCTTCAGATTCGAAAACATTTGGCTTACCCACCCGGACTTCTTGAGTAATATCAAAGAGTGGTGGAGTGAGGACTTACAGATCCAAGGATCTAAGATGTTTCTCCTTCACAAAAGACTAAAGCATATCAAGAGCAAACTCAAAGACTAGAACAGGAAGGATTTCAGAAACATTTTTGTGAATAAGAAATCGGTGGAAAGGAAAATGTAGGAACTCAACCAGAAGCTGATCCAAGAAGGCTTTAGCTATGAAATAAATGAACAGTCTGACAAACTGCACCAGGAGTGGGAAAACCTATGTAAAAAAGAGGAAATATTCTGGAGACAAAAATCCAAGGTGCAATGGCTCAAAGAAGGGGAGCGCAATACGAGCTTTTTCCATAGATCCACCATGGCCAATAGGGCATTCAACAGAATCTCAGCAATAAAGGATAAACAGGGAGAGACTCAGAACACTCATAAGGAAATCGAAAAAGTGCTTGTTCAGCATTTTCAAGACATTGCTCGAGAAAACAATCCAGATAGGGAAGATTCCATAAAGGAAATTACAAGATATATCCCTAAGCTGGTGACCAGAGAGGACAATATCAACCTAAATAGACCTGTTTCTGAAGAGGAGGTTAGCGAAGTTCTCAAAGATATGCAGAATGGCAAAGCACCAGGCCCAGATGGTTTTAATGTGGATTTTTTCAAAGCTTGTTGGGATATAGTTAAAATGGATATTTTAAATGTTGTGGAGGATTCCAGAGTCAATAAATCTATCCTAAAAGCCCTCAATACCTCCTTCATCTCCCTGATTCCAAAACAGGACTCGGCTCAGATAGTAGATAAGTTCAGACCCATAGCTTTATGCAATGTGGTTTACAAGATTATATCTAAAGTAGTGGCTAACAGACTCAAGCCCCTCCTTCCTAAACTAGTGTCTGAGGAGCAATCTAGTTATGTGGAGGGCAGGCAAATTTTGGATAACATTATTCAAGCGCATGAGGTGGTGCACTCTCTTAAAAGAAAAAAGAAGGCAAGGATGATCATGCAACTGGACATTGCTAAAGCGTATGATAAGGTCAATTGGGGGTATATCAAGAAGATACTGTCAGCCTTCGGGTTTGATCACAACTGGACAAGATGGGTGATGGCTCTAGTAACTACTTCTAGCTTTTCTATCTTGGTTAATGGCTCTCCCTCAGTTATCTTCTTTCCCTCTAGAGGCCTGAGACAGGGAGACCCGCTCTCTCCCTTTCTCTTCATCCTCATGATGGAAGGACTGGGCAGGGCTATCACGCAGGCTAAAAATATGGGCAAAATCAAGGGCCTTCAAGTTTCAGAGAATGGACAAACCCTTACTCACCAACAATTCGTAGATGATACCATGTTACAAGGTATTCCCACAATCAGAGAAGCGACTGCCTACAAGCAAATCCTCAATGCTTTTACAAAGGCTTTAGGCGTGGAAGTTAATCTCACAAAATAAAAAAATATTCTTCTTTAATACTAACATTGCTATTCAAAGGAATATCTCAAGAATCCTTGGCTTCCAAAGGGATTCCATACCCTCCAAATACTTGGGAGTACCTCTCACAGACAAACCAATGCTTAAAAATATATGGGAACCTATGCTTATCAAGTTGCAGGACAAAGTTAAAAAATGGACCTTCAGAGCCTTGAACTTAGCGGGCAGATTGGTTCTGACAAAGGCAGTTCTTCAAGCCATCCCGGTTTTCATGTTATCAGCCCTTCCAGCCCCCAAAGGAGTCTTAGAAAGAATCAGAAATATTCAAAGAGATTTTCTGTGGGGCAAGGAGGAAACAAGGAAGAAATGGGCCCTGGTTTCCTGGGAAAAAATCTGCAAACCCAAAAGCCATGGGGGTCTAGGCTTAGATGATCAGGAGATTTTAAATAAAGTTCTAGGAGCCAAGCTTTGGTGGCGATGGGTGCAAGAGCCAAGAGCCCTTTGGGCAAGGGTCTGGAAAGAAAAATACGCCAGCTCTTGGCACACCAATAATCTTATCAGAATGTTGAAAGATATAAGGGGCTCTCTCATCTAGAACAGGGCCTGGGAGAATCGAAATATAGTGCAACAACACAGTTTCTGGGAAATCAGAGATGGTGAGAAAGCACTCTTTTTGGAGGAAAAATGGCAACAAGAACCGGTGTTGTTAAAGGAGGACTTCATAAGTCTTAAATAGGAAACAAATTCCCAAGAATTGTATAAAGTTAAAGATTTCTGGAACATCCCCCAGGGACAGGACAAGTGGAGAAGCTGGAGCAACATTGATTGTAGAAATAACAGTCTCATAACAACAAAAGCAAAAGCACTGAGAAGCATTTTAAAACAGAGGATGATCATGGTCGCAGAGGGGCAGGATCAGTTAATATGGGGCAACAAAAACAAAGGCACCTTCAATCTCAAAGAGGCAAAGTATATTCTCCTGGGGCTAGAATCCTGTGATCTTGAACAATCTTGGAGGCATCTCTGGTCTCATCAAGGATGGATGAAAATCAAGCTCTTTATGTGGCTGGTGTACCATAAGAAAATTTTGACTTGGGACAATATTAGAAAAAGGGGAGTCTTAGGGCCTTCAAAATGTTAGCTTTGTCAAGAGCAAGAGGAGACTATCAAGCACATCCTCAATTGCTAGTCTTCCACCACCTGGTTGTGGAATTCCTTCTATAACATTTTCCAACAATCTGACAGGGACAAAGAGAGTATCACAAACACCCTTAAAAATTGGAGGAGGAGCTTTTCGGAGAATGAAGTGATTAATTAGGCATGGGCGTTCACACTAGGATTTATCATCTGGAATGTGTGGAAAGAAAGAAATAAGAGAATCTTTAAGGATGAAAAAGCCAACCCTCAGAAGCTATATGATTTGATTCTAAAGCAGATAAGGGAAACAGTCAACACCACAATGTGCAATATCCCAGAGACTCCTCCCTCAACAATGGAGTCGAGAACCCTCAGACTGTTGGGATTGCAAAAGATCATCCCGCAAGGGTTTGGAAAAAAGAAAACGACAATGAATACAGAGAAAGATTGCTGGCAGCCTCCTCCAAATAACTACCTGAAATTCAATATTGATGGAGCCTCCAAAGGTAATCCCGGAGTCGCTGGGTTTGGAGGAGTTTTAAGGAATGAAGAAGGAAGAATTCTATTAATCTTCCACATCCATTTAGGTAAAGCAACCAATAACATGGCAGAACTAATGGCGTTGGAGCAGGGCCTAGAGATTCTGATTAAAAATCGTAGCTCAAATGTCATTATTGAGGCAGACTCCGAAATCACCATCAACTCTGTTAAAAGAATCAGCTGTGGATCCAGACCGGAGACAGTCTCAAATCATTGGAGACTAATCCAGGTTTATCAAAGGATTCAAACTCACCTTCAAAGTTTGGGATCGGTCAGTTTCAATCACGTGCGCAGAACTGCTAACAAGTTGGCAGACATTCTAGCCAACCAAGGGGTGAGCAATGTAGATTGCAGGCTGGAGAAAAAGTGGCAGGATTTGCCCCAAAATCGTTTAAAGGTTCTTTGCTATAACCAAGCGGCAGAAGACATTCAGGAGGGCCGTAGTAGTGGGAGGGTTTCTAGTAGAGGCGAAGTGTCCCCAGCCCATGATTCCTCGGCCTCTTGATTTTCCCTTTGGGCGCCATTGGTTCGCAGAGGGTTTTGAGACAATTCCTTTTGCCTCTTCTGACCATCCTATGGTTTTGGGGCCGGCGTTAGAGTGGAAGAGGAGGGAGAGCTGTTCCTTCAACTTTCGGATCAGTTTTCCCTATCATTGTTATGGGGAGAGCCTGGCTGGTTTCATTCGTTTAAGACAAATAGGCAAAAGCATGGCCCTGGTGGATATTGTCGGTTGGTTTTTCTCTTCCACTAAAATTCTCAGAGTTTGGCACCAGTTTTCCCCTTGCCCGAATAATGCTTTGGTCAACAAGCATCGACAATGGAGCTGGGGGCTTCTGGTTCCTATTTCCTATTGTTGGGTGAAAATGCAGCAAATGAAGCGGTATTCTGGAGTTCACACCGCTTTCCATCAGGAAGCAGTTTCGGAGTTTGGGCTGCGATTCCATTACAAGAGTGACACGTGGTGGCATGGCGGTTCCGAAAACCACCCCATCACGCTGTAAAGTTCGGTGACTTAGGGCGGTGCGATATCAAGCACAACCATCCTTTTCTTCCTATGCCATCCGACGGTCTGGAGGAGTCATGCAGATTTGAGGCGTAGAAGTGGTTTTCGCAACCCCAACAAGCGGGAAGTGGTTTTCCCCATTCGAAAGTGATCACTTTAGTTGAGCTCCATGTGGCGGTGGGGTCGGGTGGAAAATCGCCCTCATCGCGCGTTATTTTCCGTGCTGGTTGGTTGGTTCGATTTTATCATACTCCGTCGGCTGGCTCTTGGGGTTTCAATGGTCCTGATCAGCCGCGTAGGTTTGTGGTCCCCAGGGAACGGACAAGCGTGCTCTATTAAGTTCTTGGCCCGTTTTGCCTAACTCGGATGGGCTTTCCTTGGTTTGACTTCTCGGGCGTTGGAGCCTTTTCCTCTTGTCGTTCGCTTTGGGTTTTAATGAAACCAGCCGTTTCTCTTCTTTTTCTCTTCTTTAGAATGGGTTAGTTTGATGGTTAGAAGCAAGGAATTATTTTGCTTAAGTCCTTTTCCTTTGTCAATGACCTTGAGGGTCGTGTTGTAACTCTATGTAATATATTTCTTGTTTAATGAATGGGAAGGTCCGACTCTTGCATTAGCAAAAAAAAAAGAAAGATCACATCGAGAAAGAAGAAATGAATCTGACCATATCTTGTAATGTATTGGCCGGAATTACCACTCCTCAAACTATCAATATAGAAGGACATATTAAGAAGAAAAATGTTCAAGAATTGAAAGATCACATCAAGCATCAAGAAATGAATCCAACCATATCTTGTAATGCATTGGATGAAATTACCACTCCTCAAACTATCAAGATAGAAGGACATATCAAGAAGAAAAATGTAATAGTGTTGATTGATTCGGGCAGTACCCATAATTTTATTCATTGTAAGATAGCCAAGGAATTGAATTGCTTCCTATATCTAGCACCAGAGTGTCAAGTGATGGTTACAAGTGGAGGAACCATAAATTGCTTTGGAAAGTACCATAATATCAAGCTATCCATGGGAGAATATGCATTGAATAGCCAAATTCTTTCCATTCCAATGGGTGGTGCTGATGTTTTACTAGGCATCCAATGGCTACAATCTTTGGGTACAATAGCTTTTAATTTTCAAGAACTTTTCTTGAAATTTTTTTGGGAAGGAAAGGAAGTTGAATTGAGGGGTATCAAAGGGAAACCTAGAAAGATAATCAACTCTAACAGCATGACAAAGTTTCTAAATAAAGAAAAATGGCGCATAATTGCACAATTATGTTCACTAGAGGATCCCACATCGAAATCATGTATTTCTCCATATCTCTAAAACGTTTTGTACAATCATTTCAAGGTATTTGAGACTCCCAAAGGCCTCCCACCTATTCGTGATTATGATCATGCTATTCGTTTTATTACAGGAAGTGTTCCTCTAAACATCAGGCCTTATAGATATCCATATGCCCAAAGGTGTGGGAACTCATTCAAAAGTTGCAGAAGATCCCAGTTCAAATAGTATTGCGAGAAATTGACAAGGAAGGAAAAAAACATATTGGAACCTGAAGCAGTCATAGAACCGAGAATTCGACAGCTATGAAATAGATCAATTTCAGAGTATCTCATCAAGTGGAAGAATTTACCCGCTGAAGATTCCAGATGGGGGGACAAGAATTTTATACAGAAGCATCAAGAACTACTCAAGTGTTCAGGACAACACTTTTTGAAGGAGAGGGGCATGTTAGGTCCCTATTCTACTAGTGTAACCCCTTATTTTTATTAGTACAATCCCCTTTTATATTTTTGTGCCCATGTCCTCCCCATATTGTTATTATTGTGCCCCATAGAAGCCCACTATTGATATTATTGTGCCCTTACATTATTATTGTTATGTCGGCTCTAATTATATTATGACCCCTTAGACTCCTATATATAGAAAGGAGGTCTTGTCATTTATATCATCTAAGAATTGTTCATTTGCGTAATGTAAAGGAGGTTGCCCCCTCGAAGAGGCTTATTTCTAATGTGTTGATCTATCTTTTCTATATTTTTGTGAGTTGGTTTCATAACATTGAAATTCGGTGATATGAGTAATTTTTTATCACTTTTTAAGACTTGTTAAAACTCGTGAAAAATCGAATCCATGGAGTTCGCTTTACGCCCTTTTCAAGCTCCTTAAAAATGAAAAGATCGTCGAGTACTTGATTGTTTGAACTTGTAAAAGTAAATGAACAACCATCCTTTCAGTATAAGTTTACCCATTTTACAGACTAAACCAGACTATTTAAGAAAAAGGTATACATCGACTAATCATGCTCAATAGAGTTCTCTCTTGTATTATTTTATCCTTTTTCGGGCTTGAGGGACTAAATGTACGAAAAAGAACACTGTGGAGGTTACTTACATTCTTCTTCTTACTCCCTAAAACTGAAAAACACCGAGCTTTAATTTCTCCAGGCTCATTCAATTTTTATGGTAAAATAACTGAATGAGTTTTATTTTCATATCTTTTCAAACTCATTAAATATGAAAATGACATCAAGTTACCCCTTTACTAGACTTGTAAAAATTAAATAGTATAGGAATCGTTAAGCATGATGATATTGAACCACTCCTTCTTAGGTTTCATTAAAAATACTTTGGAGGACTCATCCAAAGGATGAGCTTATAGGATAAGCATATGTTATCCTCCTCAAGCTTGTAAAAAATAAATAGGCACTTACCAGTAATGGTAGGGGAGAAAGTGAGAAAGAATCTTTGTTTTACTTTTGTAAAAGGCATATGTTGCTCTTGTGTTGGGTGTGGAGCATGATTATTTAGAGGTCTTTGTTTCAGCCAGATGTATACCCCAAGAAGTTTGTACACCCCTCCATGCGAGGGGGTTTGGGGGAGACTTGTCCCCCCCGCAGGGGTTCAGGGGCAGCGCCCCCGAAGCTAAAAACAGATGTAAAATTTCCTTGTAAAAGTATAGTAATTTCTAGTCAATCTGGGCCATTCATTAGGCGGATGATCTGACAGTAGAACTTATGTTTAGTTTAGGGTTTTTTGCCCTAGAAGGCAACCCCCTCTCTTTGTATGAGGGTGTTGTATTGAGGCTGTGTAATAGATGTGTATTGTCCGAGCGAGAAACAGAGAGGTGAGACTGTGAGAGAAAACAGAAGATATTACAATGGATCTGTTGTAGGTTGTGTCTCTTCATTTTGCTGGATAATAGAAAGGAAGGACTGGCTGTTCGAGGTGGACGTAGCCCAAACTGGGTGAACCACATATATCTGTGTCTCTCTTGTTTTATGCATTTTCTGTGTTTATATTTACGCAATATTCTATGTGTTCTATTGCTCTGTAATATATAATTTTCTAACAACTGGTATCAGAGCTGAAGGTTTATTTGGCTGATAAAATCATAGGAAATAAGGGTTCCTCGTTCGAGTGGGAGCAATGGCGGAAGATGGTAAGTTTAGGGTTAAGAAATTCAACGGCCAAAACTTCTTGTTGTGGAAGATGCAGATGGAATATTATCTGTATTAGAAAGATCTGTACCTACCATTGGGTGGAAAAACAAAGATGCCAATGGGCATTATAAATGAACAATGGAACCTTCTCTATAGAAAGGCACTCGAAACAGTACGGTTGTGCCTCGCAAGGTTGGTCGCCTTCAATTTTTTTAAGGAAACAACGACAGAGGGTTTGATTAAGGCGTTGGTGAAACTATATGAAAAACCCTCAGCCTGAAACAAGGTATTTCTTATGAAACGATTATTTAATATGAAGATGTCTGAAGGTGGATCTGTTGCAGACCATTTAAATGATTTTAATACTATTACAAGTCAGTTAATTTCTATAGGGGTAAAATTTTATGATGAAGTTAGAGCTCTATTATTCTTGTGCTCATTGCCAGAAAGTTGGAATGGTTTAGTAATGGCCATTAGTAACTCTGTTTCTGGATCTAGTACTTTAAAGTTTGATGATGTTGTCAGTGCTATCCTTAACAAGGAAATGCGGCGGAAAAGCTCCGGTGAGACATCGGGTAATGCTTTAAGTGCAGAGTCTAGGGGAAGAAAAATGGAAAGAGGAAAGAGCTCAGGATATCACAGTAAATCAAGGAAATGCAGATACAAGTCCAGATCAGGGATAGTGTGTTGGAAATGCGGAAAGAAAGGACACCTAAAGAAAGACTATAGATCTTGGAAGGAAAAAGAAGGAGATGCACAACAAGAAAACAATCATGAAGAAAATGTGACAGGTGAGGTGTTACAAGATGCTTTGATTCTTTCTTTCAAAAATATTATTGATTCCTGGGTGGTAGATTCAGGGGCCTCATTCCATGCCACACCTGATAAGAAATATTTTCATGACTATGTTGAAGGAGATTTTGGACAAGTATGTTTGGGTGATGATAAACCCTGTAAAATTGTTGGAATGGGTAAGGTTCTTGTAAAACAGTACAATGGAAACCAATGGCTACTAAAGGAGGTAAGGCATGTTCCAGATCTAAAGAAAAATATGATTTCAATAGGGCAGTTAGGCAGTGAAGGTTGTGTGACAACTTTCACAAATAAAGCTTGGAAGGTCACCAAAGGAGCCCTGGTAATAGCAAAAGGCGAAAAGGTTGGTACATTGTATTTATGCAATGGTATTTCTAACTCTGTTGATGCTTTAACTTCCAAAGGAGAAGATACAGAATTATGGCATCATAGGCTCAGACATATAAGTGAGAATGGGATGAATATTCTTCACTCAAGGAATTTGTTGTCGGGTTTGAAGAATGTTGATTTGGATTTCTGTGAGAATTACATTTATGGAAAACAGAAGAGAGTCAGATTTCTTAGAGTTGGGAAAGAAAAGAAGAGTGAAAAATTAGAGCTTGTGCATACAGATGTACGAGGACCTGCTCAGGTATCATCTCTTGGTGGCTCTCATTATTATGTTACTTTTATTGATGATGCAACTAGAAAAACTTGGATCTATTGTATTAAGAATAAATTTGATGTATTTGATACTTTCAAGAAATGGAAAGCTTTGGTTGAGATTGAGACAGGAAATAAATTGAAGTGTCTCAGATCAGACAATGGAGGTGAATATTGCAGCAAAGAGTTTGATAGGTACTATTCAGAGCATGGAATTCACAGAGAGAAGATAGTTCCAAGAACACCACAAAAAAATGGTGTGTCAGAAAGGATGAACAGAACAATCATGGAGCATGCAAGGTGCATGAGATTGCATGCAGGATTGCCTTTACAATTTTGGGCAGATGTTGTAGATACTGTTGTTTATCTAATAAACAAAGGGCCTTCAAGTTCCTTGGATGGTGGTGTTCTAGAGGAAGCATGGACAGGTAAAAAGGTAAACTACTCTTTTTTAAAGCCTTTTGGTTGTGAGGCCTTTGTCCATATTAATAAAGAAAATAGAACAAAGCTTGAGGCAAAATCAAAGAAATGTACCTTTATTGGATATGGTGTTAATAATTTTGGTTATCGCTTATATGATTATGAAAATCACAAAATCATTAGGAGCATAGATGTAATATTCAATGAAAAGGTCTTGTATAAAAATCAATTGCAGGAAAAGAAACGGGAAAAAGAAAACAAGGAATACACAGTTCTTGATGAGATCACTGAAAAAGTAAAGGTGCCTGAAAATAATAATAATCAACAACCACAACAACAGCAACCACCACAACAGCAACAGGCACCCCAAACACCTGAAAGTGGTGTTAGAAGATCTACCAGGATAAGTATACCCCCTGAACGATACTCTCCTTCATTATATTATTTATTGTTGACTGATTCTGGTGAACCCAAATGTTATGAAGAAGCAATGTAGGTTGAAAGCAGGAAGAAGTGGGAGGTAGCCATGGAAGAATAGATGGACTCCTTAATGCATAACTAGACTTGGGACTTAGTCAGGCTGCTTGCAGGAAAAACTACATTGAAGAATAAATGGGTTTATAGGATGAAGGAAGAAGATGGAGGAAAACAAAGGTACAAAGCTAGACTTGTGGTGAAGGGGTTTGCACAGAAGAAAGGTATTGATTTTGATGAAATATTTTCTCCTGTTGTTAAAATCACTTCAATCAGAACTATTTTAAGTCTAGTAGCACTTGAAGATTTGCATCTTGAGCAGTTAGATGTAAAGACAGCCTTTCTCCATGGGGATTTGGAGGAAGAGATATATATGCAGCAGCCACAAGGATATGAGGTAAAAGGGAAGGAGAAACTAGTGTGCAAGTTGAAGAAGAGCTTGTATGGCTTAAAACAAGCTCCAAGGCAGTGGTATCTAAAATTTGACAAGTTTATGTTTGAACAAGGTTATACTAGATGTCACTTTGATCATTGTGTTTATCTAAAAAAGCAAAATGATGGCAGCTATATTATATTGTTATTGTATGTGGATGACATGCTTGTTGCAGGGTCTAACATGCAGGAAATAAATGTGCTCAAAAGAAAATTGGCAAATTCATTTGCAATGAAGGATTTGGGAGCTGCAAAACAAATCCTTGGTGTGAGAATAACTGGAGACAAGAAAAATCACAAATTAACATTATCTCAGAATGAGTACATACAAAAGGTGTTGAAAAGATTTAATATGCACAATGCAAAACTAGTTAGTACACCTTTTGCTAGCCATTTCAAACTTAGTAAGGAAATGTGCCCAAAGACCCAAGAAGACATGGATTATATGTCTAAAGTTCTAGATGCATCAGTAGTTGGAAGCTTAATGTATGCAATGGTCTGCACAAGGCCTGATATTGCACATGTAGTGGGATTTGTAAGCAGGTACATGAACAATCCATGAAAGGAACACTGGATGGTAGTGAAATGGATTCTCAAATATTTGAAAGGTACCACAAATCAAGCATTATGCTTTGGTGGTTCAAACATTGCTCTATAGGGATATGTTGATGCAGATATGGCAGGTGACAAAGATAATAGGAGGAGCACTACAGGATATGTATTTACTGTAGGTGGAACAATTGTCAGTTGGGTTTCAAAAATCCAAGGAGTTGTTGCACTTTCAACAATAGAAGCAGAGTATGTTGCTGCTATAGAGGCTAGTAAATAAATGATTTGGTTACAAAGGTTTATGGGTGAATTGGGTAAGAAGCATGATATGGGCATGTTATACAGTGATAGCCAAAGTGCCATTCATCTTGCAAAGAACTCAGCATTTCATTCAGGACTAAACACATACAGCTCAAGTACCATTTCATATGATCAGTGTTGGAAGATGGAGAGTTAAAGCTGGAAAATATACACACTAGCCAGAATCTTGCAGATATGTTAACAAAAGTTGTAACTAGGGAGGAACTGAGAATCTGCTCAGTTTCAATTGGTATTCAAGGATGATGATGAAGATGAGAAACAACTAGGTCCAAAGAGGAGTCATTTTCCAACAAATGAAGTAGCAGTGGAGTTGCTACAATTGTTCTCCAAGTGGGAGATTGTTGGGCGTGGAGCATGATTATTTAGAGGTCCTTGTTTCAGCCAGATGTATAACCTAGGAATTTTGTACACCCCTCCACGCGGGGGGGTGGTCCCCCCGAAGCTAAAAATAGATGTAAAATTGCCTTGTAAAAGTATAGTAATTTCTAGTTAATCTGGGCTGTTCATTAGGTGGATGATCTAACGGTAGAACTTATGTTTAGTTTAGGGTTTTTTGCCCTAGAAGGAAACCCCCTCTCTTTGTATGAGGGCCTTGTATTGAGGCTATGTAATAGATGTGTATTCTCCGAGCGAGAAATAGAGAGGTGAGACTGTGAGAGAAAACAGAGGATATTACAACGAATCTGCTGTAGGTTGTGTCTCTTCATTTTGCTGGATAATAGAAAGGAAGGACTAGCTGTTTGGGGTGGACGTAGCCCAAACTGGGTGAACCACGTATATTTGTGTCTCTCTTGTTTTATGCGTTTTCTGTGTTTGTATTTATGCAATATTCTATGTGTTCCATTGCTCTGTAATATATAATTTTCTAACATCTTGAACATGACACTTCGTCACTTTTGTGTTCATGTTGGGAAATCCATTTGTTACTCAGTTAACCATACCTCATTTGAAAGTCTTCAGTTGGATTGGGTTTTATTATTTGGGTCAAATGTTTCTAAGTCATTAGGCCATGTCTCTGATATGTTTAAGAGAAGTTCAACCTTAGTCAAATTAATTTTCTAGTCTTTGCCTTCAGTTGCATCGACCATCCTTGAGTTAGTCTTGAATTACTCTAAACTATTGTTCTTCAAAACTTGACACAAGTTTCGTGCTATAGGTTCTCCTACGATGAATCACTTCCTATCGACTTCAACGCATTATCTAGGAAGTCGATCTAGAAACCTTCAGTACCTTGGGCATGCATGCCTTAATGGCAGGTTTCTTTCCTTCGACGATAGGTTCTCATCATTGGCCTTCGATCAAATGATTCTATAAGTGTTCAACATCAAATCATCTATTCACACTTCATAGATTGTACTGGAAGTACTTTGGGAGCCGTTGTCATTATTGGTGGTTTCTCTCGCGCTTGTTAACGGTTCACATTATTGACCAATAATCAAGTGGTTTCTACCATGTTTGACTTTGAGACATTCACTCGCATGGTTAAATTCGTACTATGATCAGGAGATGGAGATGAAGAGCCTAGATCTAGTTTCATCCATCCAGACTGTGTCAAGTTATTAAATATTCATGATTATAAACATAGATCCACTGATGGTTGCATCCATACTATGTCGTATTTTGACATGGATCTTTAGATGTGTTTCCACATTGTGCTATTGAGGCATTTATGTTATGAGTATGGAAATGCATACCTCAGTGATGATATTATATATTGCATTGTAACATTTGTCTAATTTTTTTAGGTCTCCGACTTTATTCTCTAACCCAAATCTTCACATGATAAAGCACATTTATCATCAAAATATTTCTTCTGACTTTTTCTCTTTAGGGAGGAATCTGTTACACGTCATTTTGTCGCATTAGGAAAATGACCATCAGTTTGGATCTTCACTATCCACAAATGTGTCCC
The DNA here is from genome assembly GCA_031772625.1 of Pinus tabuliformis. Classification (NCBI taxonomy): domain Eukaryota; kingdom Viridiplantae; phylum Streptophyta; class Pinopsida; order Pinales; family Pinaceae; genus Pinus; species Pinus tabuliformis. Next base: position 234,121,768 of record CM062817.1, read on the forward strand.
AAGAGCATTCCCCTACAAAGTTTGAATCTAAATCATCCCAAAGAAAGTGGAATTTCTGGATCTCATGGCACAAAACCCTGTTTTTGAGCATCCGGGCAAATTTTCTAAGCATTATCTGCACATGTGCAATTTCTTCCACTATAAACTACACAGATCTGTGCACTGTCTTCCACTGTGAACTGTGAACATAACTTAACACACATAAAAATAAAAAGTAAAGTCTAGAAGCATTGTTAGTAGCATCTATTCCAACCAACAAGGTTCAAATGAGTGCATATTCAGTGATGATCCCTCCCATCATGGAGTAACTCCCCTTCCTTTGTGGTACCTTTATCCCACTAATAGTGGATCTCATCCCTTGAATAATGGATCCATAACTTCTCATCCTTGGCCTATAAAGCCATTACAGGCCTCGGTTTTGGGGAAGAATTGTTGGAAGTAGGTTTATGCTGTTGAGATTAGGTTGGAAGGCTCTTCGTGCAAGGGAGAGGGTTGGAGATTGCAAAAAGGGCTTGCTAAATCAGGGCTACGTGGTTGTAAGGATTTTCTCTAGTTTTATGAATATAAGCAATTTTTCTTTCTCAGTTAAATCTTTATTTATTTGATTTGTAGGATTCCTTGGTCACCTACATGAGTTTTTATTGCATAGTTGATTAGTTTGCGTCATATAATTGGTTAATTAGTTCATTATCTCTTTGATTATATCCTATATGATTTGATCTCTTGTTTTGTCTTTGTCTTTGCAGATCTATTTCAGAACGTCGCGGAGAAGATGTTGAGAGCAACAAGAGGATATTTGAAGCATCAAAGAGCATGTGATCAAAAGCTTTTAGGGACTTCATCAATCAGTTCGCTAAACCAGTGAAATACCTCTTTCATTTTATTACTGTCAAATGATTAGAACTTAAGGAAAGGTAACAATTACTGTATGTTTGTTACTAGGGCTCTTAAAAGCGTAGGGACATTTCTCTTGTTCGCAAGAGGGATTTGTCCTCATAACAAATGTTACCTAGTTGATAAGGTAAGCTGACAGTAGTAAAGCTTACCTTGCAAAGAGCAGCCGGACACAGAACCATCAAAAATCTTCGTGGACTTGTAAGTAAGAAATCGTATAAGCATGAAAAAAATAATTTTATAGAGAAATTCAAACAATAAAAACCAAATCGACGTTAAGGTGTTGAGAAAGAAATAACACTAACCTGAGGAAATGTAATATCATAATGTCGTGGCCTTTAGAGTTGCAGAGTTTTTTTTCCCTCAAAGAAACAGATCATAATGAACCTTGGTGGCATCAGACCGTAGATCGTAGGTTTTGTTTGGAGAACAGTTGATCTGGGAACAAAGATCAAGATCCATAATGACACCTGGTAAGCGATGAAAAAACAATAAAGAGTTCGATGCAACCTTCAATTGTTGGAATTAAGTTACTAGGTGTGGGAAACTGTATAGACACTTGATGGCTGGGCGATAGTGGAGTCATATCAATACCACAATGGTGTAACCCTCTTCAATGTCCACCCTTTCATGCAAAACATTTTCCACATTGGGAGTGAGAGATCTGCAATATATATGTATACAACATTTGTAAACGTTGAAGCAAGCATTATGTGATTTGCGAACATGTTAAAAAACAAAGCCTTATGGTCGATTAAATCTCGCGAAGATATTTAATATTGAACCTTTGTGATATGTTAAGTTTAATAATTAAATTTTAATATTAAACTTGATTCTTGAAATATTTTAATATTTCAAATTGAAAAAGAAAAATTTGAATAAAAAATATAAAAAATTAAATTTAAAAAAAACTAACTAAAAAATTTTAAATTTAGAGAAAAAAATTATATTGAAAACTATTTAAATCAAATATTAAAGATGAAATGTATATTGAAAAAAATATGATAATAACTGAGTAATGGAATATTAAATTGACATATAAATTGAGAAATAGAGATATTAATTTTCCTTACGTTTACAATCCGTTGGGTTCATATTGCTATAAAGATTGTTATATTGTTATATTCCTAAAGGTTATTGTTCCTTGGGTTAAATATTGTTCCCTTATATTTACAAACCCTTGGGCTTATAATGTTAATACCTAAGGTTTATTATTCCCTTCTGTTTATAATATTTATAAACGAAGAATGTTTGGTTGTGGAGAGAAGTTATGATGTGGTTGATTTTTACTGCACAGTAGTTAGATTGAAGGTTTTGTATATGTGATCTTTTGGAAAATATTGATAAATTGTTTTTAGATGTTTCAATGTTAAATATTGTGTGCATTTTGTTGACATCGTTTTTGTTTTTCTATGGCATAAAATTTGTAGTGTCTTCTTTCCTTTCAACAAAGTTCTTCATGTAACCATGGATGCCACTATTTGGGAGTTTTTACCATTTGAAATTATTGCACTTGTTTTTCATTGGCTTCCTTTGTCCGTGTTGATGAGATTTAAGTTGGTTTGCAAACAATGGTGTATTTTGTTGGAAGACCCAGTCTTTCTTGCTGGTTGTGATCATTGTGGTGACAAAGAGTTTGGATTTATTTCTTTAGCAGTTTGTATAGAGCCTGGTTATTCCATCGGGTCTTACCTTAGTGACAAGGGAGTAATATCTTCCATGTTTTTCCCTTTTCTTGAATCTAGATTCAGAATTGAAAGCATTGTTGGATCAATGATTGTATTTAGTTCACCTCCAAATTATTTGGGTTTTAAGAGTTTCTTTGTTGTGAACCCTTTTACAAAGACATTTAGGAAGATTGGTTTTCTTCATCTTGGGGAGCAAGGATTCTTATCTGTTTTGCAAAAATCTAGCCCTCGGAAATATGTATGGGTTGTACTGAAACATGTGTCTTGTGAGATGGATCCACATTTTTTACTCTGTAGCAATGATGACATGGTTTGGAGGAGAACAATACTTCCTTATGGTGGTGTGCCACTGTTGGAAATAATACTGAGAGGGTGGGTGAATCAGTATTATCTAGCAATTTAATAAATCTTCCTTATTTGATCTTTGAATTATTTTTGCATGTCAGTACCATAAAATAATGAGCATGAACAAAGAAAACAGATAGTCACACCAAAGAACACAAGATGTAAGGTGGAAACCCAATGTGGGTGAAAACCACCTGCTGCAATATGTCTCTATCTTCTTTCAAATTAGAAACTCCTTTTACAATGATTTTGTACTGGTGCAGTCCTTTACCAGTACACAGGCTGCAACCTGCAGAGAGCTACAACTCTCTCTCTCGTTTTCCAGTCTTCTCCTGGAAGGGAGCTACAACCCCCTACTTCTTTTCATAAAGCATCAAATGATCATCAAGTACATAACAGTTACAGTCCACTACAGTTATCAGATCAGTAATAACAGAACTAACCCAGAACACCTTATCAACAGAGAAATTCAATCAACAGAACATCTTAAGACAGAGACGCAGTTTTCCCTTCTGTGGCCTGCGACCAGACGCAGCTAACCTTCTTCTCCCCTGCGTCCACACGCAGAGATTCTTCTGCTGCACTGCGTGCCCGCGCACTGTTCCTTCAAATGCACTGTGTCCTGTTGCTGCAGGGACGCACCCAGAAACACTGTCGCGTCGCGTTCTTTTGCTGCAGGGACGCACCCAGAAATACTATCGCGCCGCGTCTTTTTGCTCAGAGACGCACCTAATCCTTATTATGCTTCGCGTCCCCACGCAGTGTGCCTGTTACTGTGCTGCGTCCCGAACGCACCTAAATCTCGCTTTGTCCTGCGTCCCCACGCAGGTCTCTTCTTACTGCACTGCGTCCTGGCGCACTTGCCTTTCACTGAACGTGCGTACCTTCGGGTATGAATGATTTCAAGACTTTAAGAGTAACCCAAACAGTAAGATCTACAGATCTGATCATGCGCCAAAGAGATCTCAGTCTTTCAGAAGATTCGCCTTTTTAGATCTAGACCAGGTCTAACCTCATAAGATATTCAACCAAAGACATACCAAACCAAATGATCTCCTTTGCTTTATATAGGCAAGCTCCTCCTCAAATCATGGAACAATACCACGAGCCGACACCATAATAACACAATACTGTCGGCTAGATACCAAGAGTAAAACACAAGAAACCCCCACGTGACCTTGAAAAGTGTGCACTGGGTGGACGCACCTCCTGAATGGCTGGCCTGCGTCTCTGGACGCGGCTACTGCATGGTGTACCTGCGGGTACGCACCTTCTGAACTGATTTCCTGCGTCCTTCTTAATTTTTCAATAAATTGAGAGCCTTGTCATGGGAGTTGCCATCAAGTACAACATCTGTAACATATAGCCATACCAGAGAACATAATGCCAACAATCTCCCCCTTTGGACTTGATGGCAACCTTACAATCTTCAGCTTCATTCTCCCCCTTTGACATCAAGGGCAAAGGGGTATGCTCCCCCTAAGATCATGCTCCTCCTGAAAAAGAACTAGATCTGTAACAAAGAACCATAATCCACCATGAAAGAGATAAAGACATATTGCAACTATTTCCAAGATCTCCTTCTGACCACCCTCCATAATGCCAACAATGCATTATATGCTGCCCCTGAACCTGTACCATCAATCAGAAAAGATTCAACAATAAGATGATGCATCAACAACCCCCAGCTTTTGCCTGAGGTATTCAAAAGTGTCCCTGGGCAATGGTTTGGTGAGAATATCAGCAACTTGTTCCTTAGAAGGAACATACTCCAACTTGACCTTCTGTTCAAGCACTTGTTCCCGGAGAAAATGATACTTGATTGGTATGTGCTTGGTTTTTGAATGCATAACCGGATTCTTTGAGATGCTGATTGCACTTGTGTTATCACATAAGATGGGGATAGGTGGTGTACAAGTGATTTGAAAATCCTGCAAAATCTGCATCATCCAAAGAAGTTGAGTGCAACAAGATGTAGCAGCAACATATTCCGCTTCAGCTATAGACAAGGCAATCGAACTCTGTTTCTTGCTGAACCAAGATACCAGTCTGGAACCCATAAAGAACGCACCACCACTTGTGCTTTTCCTGTCATCCACACTTTCGGCCCAATCTACATCTGTATAAGCATGAAGTGTAAGATCCGTATCTCTAGGATACCATAAGCCATAATTTTGAGTCCCTTGAAGATATTTGAAAATTCTCTTCACTGCCTGAAGATGAGTCTCCTTCGGATTTGCCTGAAATCTTCCAACTATTCCAACTGCATGCATGATGTCCGGTCGGGTACCTGTCAAATATAATAAACTTCCAATCATAGATCTGTAGGTTGGTTGATGTACTGCTGCAGATTCATCATTTGCACTGAGACTACATCCTGTGACCATGGGTGTACATACTGGTTTTGCATCTTCCATGCCATATTTCTTCAAAATCTGTTTGAGATACTTGGTTTGAGATAAGAAGATTCCTCCTTATTTTTGTTGGATTTGCAAACCAAGGAAATATGTCAGTTTTCCTAGCAAGGACATTTCAAATTCTTTCTGCATGACCGAGGCAAAGCTTTGACTCATAGCTTCTTCATTGCTGCCAAAAATAATGTCATCTACATACACAACAAGTATTAGCAATTTGTCATTTTCAGCTTTTATATAAAGATTGCTATCTGCTGAACCTTTTGAAAAACCTTGTTGATGAAGATATTTGTCCAAACGGTAGTACCAAGCCCTTGGAGCTTGTTTGAGACCATAGAGAGCCTTTTTCAATCTGCTTACAAGATTTGGATCATTTCCAAGAATGAACCCATCTGGCTGTTCAATGTACACTTCTTCTTCCAAGTCTCCATTCAGAAAGGCTGATTTCACGTCCATTTGAAATACTTTGAAGTTTTGAAAACTTGAGAGAGCAAGGAACATTCGGATGGCCTCAAGTCTTGCAACAGGAGCAAAGGTTTCTTCAAAGTCTATTCCTTCTTGCTGCGCATACCCTTTACAAACAAGTCTGGCTTTGTTTCTAATTACTTCTCCATTTTCATTCAATTTATTTTTGAAGACCCATTTTGTTCCGATAACATTCTTATCCTTTGGTCTAGGAACCAGCTCCCAAGTGTTGTTTTTTTCGATTTGCTCAAGTTCTTCATCCATTGCTTTCACCCAACATTCATCTTTGCATGCTTCTTTCACATTTTGTGGTTCAGTAGAGGAGAGTAATGCCAAATAGCTTGAGGCTTCTGCAACTGTTCTTCTTGTTTGTACACCTGCTTCTTTCTGCCCCACAATCTGAGATTCTGGATGATTCTTCTGAACATATCTGGATGGAGTCTTTTCTTCTATTCTTGTTTGCTCCTCTGGCTCTTCTTGAGGTTCTTCTTGAGGTTCTTCTTCTTCATCATTCTGTCTTTGAGGGTAGCCTTCATCTTCTTCGATGTCTTCATGATGGACTTGCCTAGGAATGTATCCCTTCTCATCAACCACTACATCAATGCTGTCAACAATTCTGCCAAGTCTTTTATTGTAGCACTTGTATGCTTTGCTATATGGAGAGTAACCAAGAAGAATGCCTTCATCTGCCCTAGGTTCAAGTTTGCCAAGCTGCTCATCAGTATTCTTGATATAGCATTTGCTCCCAAAGATTTTGAAGTGCTTTACCGAAGGAGTCCTGCCACTCCAAAGCTCATGAGGAGTTTGAGTGCTGTTCACCCGGACATTTGTTTTGTTGAGAATAACAACCGCAGCATGTGCAGCTTCACCCCAGAAAGTTGCGGGAGTTCCTGATTCATCAAGCATAGCACGAGCCATTTGTTGGATTGTTCTGTTCATTCTTTCAACAACTCCATTTTGCTGAGGAGTTCTAGCTGTAGAGAATTCTCTCCTTATCCCATGTTCATCACAGAAATCGAAAAATTCATTTGAAGTAAATTCCCCACCTCTGTCGGATCTGAGGCACTTAATTTTGTGACCTGATTCATTTTCAACCAAGGCTTTGAAGGATTTGAATTTTTCGAATGCTTCATCTTTGTGCTTCATAAGTCCTAACCAGACAAACCTGGAGAAATCGTCAATAAATAATATCAAGTATTCCTCTCCTCTAGGTGTTCTTTTCCTGAATGGACCACATGTATCTGTATGTACTAGCTCAAGAGGCATGCTAGCTGATCCTTCTTTCTCTGAAAAGTTAGTTCTGGTTTGTTTTCCAAACTGACATGATTTGCATATGGTGTTGTCAGGAATTTTGATATCTGGAAGATCGCGAATTGCCTGATATTTGCATGCTTTCCTTATTTGTGAGAAGCTTAGATGTCCCAACCTTCGATGCCATAACCAGTGCCCTTCATCCTTGCTCAGATAGCATTGTTGTTGTCCTTCTTCAAATATGTACAGATTATTTGGAGTTCTTTTGCCTTTGAGCACTGTTTTACCTGTATCAAGATCACGAACAAGACATCCATTCGATCTGAATATAACCTCGGTTCTTTGATCACACATCTAGCTGACACTTAGAAGATTATGCTTCAATCCATCAACATACAAAACATTTCCAGCCTTGACCTTTTCTTTTAACTGAGCAATGCCTTTTCCTTTTATAGTTGCAGGAGTATCATTTCCAAAAGAGACTTTCTTTCCCTTTTCTAGAGCAGAATAAGATTCAAGTTTTTCTTTATCACCTGTCATATGCTTCGAACATCCACTGTCAATGTACCATAGATTTTCCTGTCCCTCTGCATAAAATGCTATCCCACATCTTTCTGTTTGAGGTTCCTTTATTCTCCATGTTTTGGTGCTTGAGGCTTGTTCCTTTTTCTGCTGGAACCTGCTCCTGCATTCAGAGTCTTCATGACCAAAGTTATTGCAAATAGAACATTCAACTTCATTTTCAAGAACCGAAAAGTTGTTATAGGTCCTTTTTGTAATCCCTGTCATACTTCTTTGTTTTTGAGCTTCCCTAGTCATGATTGTTTTATATGCAACACATTGAGCTGCTTTGTGACCAAAGTTATGGCAAGAAAAGCATTGTCCATTGAAGAAACTTTTGCGGTTATCAAATCTACTGGCCAAATGATTGTAACTTCTATTGTCATCCATTCTTGAACCAAATTGAGAAGATTTTACCTGTGGCTGGTTGTAGCTTTTGTTCTCCCTTAAGATGGATTGCCCCTGATAGTTTCTGTTTGTAATTCGTCCCTGCTTTACCTGATGATCTTCATTTTTCTTTTGCTCATTTCTTCTTGCTGCATCAAGATAACTTTTTGAGGTGGATGCTTGAGAAGTTTCTCCATTATAGCCCAGACCTGTCTTGTTTAGAGGAGATCGCTGCACATTGATAATCTCATCCAAAGTTTCAGATCCTTTGACAAACTTGAGATTAATAGCTTTTGTTTTCTCAATCTCTTTTCTAAGACCAACAATTTCACCTTCTAATTTTTCAAGATGTTTTTCCTTTTCATCAATTTGAAATTGTAGAGTATCAATGATCATGTTCTTTTCTTCTATACATCTCTTGAGTCTAGTAATTTCATCATAAAGGTTATCCACATCTACATCATCCATATAATCATCATCTTCAAATGCCATTAACAACTTATATTCATTACCTTGTTCATCTTCATCACTGTTTGATAGATCATCACTATCTTCATGGGTGTAGTAGCTTTTCTTATTTGCACTTTGTTTCTTGTTCCATCTAGCAGGTTCCTTTCCTTTATCCTTATAAGGACATTTTGTAGCATAATGACCTACTCTTCCACAAGCAAAGCATTTAAAAGGTAACTTACCTCTGAACCTTCTAGAAACTCTTTGAAGATTTCTGACAAAATTTGATTCTTCTTCCTCTTCTTTTGGGACGTGGCTTGCTCCATAATAATCTTCTTTACTTGATGCCTTGAAAGCAGCTTCTCTTCTGTCTGATGGACCTCCCTTTCTCATTTCATAAGCAGTTAGAATTCCATGTAGCTGAGACATAGTGAGAATTCGTAGATTTTCCTTTTCTTCTATAGCAGATGCTTTAGATTCAAACTTGGGGGACAATGATCTTAGAACCTTTTCAACCACTATAGCCTCTCTTATTTCTTCACCCAAATTTTTCATACAATTAACAATCTCATCTACCCAAAGAAAATAGTTAGCCACACTTTCATCATTATACATCTTGAGAGTCTCATACTGAATCCTGAGAGTTTGAAGTTTAGCACGCTTTACCTGTTGATCTCCTTCATAGCTTGTGACAATTTTGTCCCATATCTCTTTTGCAGATTTGTAGTGCATTACCTTCATGAATTCCGTTTGGGATATACATCCTAACAGAGTACTGACTGCTTTTGCATTTGTTTCATACTTCTTTTTCTCTGCTGGATCTGTAGGAGTAGCTGAAGGAAAAGCGTAGCCTGTTTCTACAATGTCCCAAACTTCTGTACCAAGAGATTGAAGATATGCAGTAACTCTTACCTTCCAATAATTGAAGTTTGTCCCATCAAAAACCGGTGGCCTGATTGATGCTTCTCTCTCGTAGTTGCTCATGATGAACGATCTACCTTCAAGTGATCAAGCTTCTCTGAAGGACCTGCTCTGATACCAATTGTTGGAAATAATACTGAGAGGGGGGGTGAATCAGTATTATCTAGCAATTTAATAAATCTTCCTTATTTGATCTTTGAATTATTTTTGCATGTCAGTACCATAAAATAATGAGCATGAACAAAGAAAACAGATAGTCACACCAAAGAACACAAGATGTAAGGTGGAAACCCAATGTGGGTGAAAACCACCTGCTGCAATATGTCTCTATCTTCTTTCAAATTAGAAACTCCTTTTACAATGATTTTGTACTGGTGCAGTCCTTTACCAGTACGCAGGCTCCAACCTGCAGAGAGCTACAACTCTCTCTCTCGTTTTCCAGTCTTCTCCTGGAAGGGAGCTACAACCCCCTACTTCTTTTCATAAAGCATCAAATGATCATCAAGTACATAACAGTTACAGTCCACTACAGTTATCAGATCAGTAATAACAGAACTAACCCAGAACACCTTATCAACAGAGAAATTCAATCAACAGAACATCTTAAGACAGAGACACAGTTTTCCCTTCTGTGGCCTGCGACCAGACGCAGCTAACCTTCTTCTCCCCTGCATCCACACGCAGAGATCCTTCTACTGCGCTGCGTGCCCGCGCACTGTTCCTTCAAATGCACTGCGTCCTGTTGCTGCAGGGACGCACCCAGAAACACTGTCGCGCCGCGTTCTTTTGCTGCAGGGACGCACCCAGAAATACTATCGCACCGCGTCTTTTTGCTCAGAGACGCACCTGATCCTTATTATGCTTCGCGTCCCCACGCAGTGCGCCTGTTACTGTACTGCGTCCTGAATGCACCTAAATCTCGCTCTGTCCTGCGTCCCCACGCAGGTCTCTTCTTACTGCACTGCGTCTTGGCGCACTTGCCTTTCACTGAACGTGCGTACCTTCGGGTATGAATGATTTCAAGACTTTAAGAGTAACCCAAACAGTCAGATCTACAGATCTGATCATGCGCCAAAGAGATCTCAGTCTTTCAGAAGATTCGCCTTTTTAGATCTAGACCAGGTCTAACCTCATAAGATATTCAACCAAAGACATACCAAACCAAATGATCTCCTTTGCTTTATATAGGCAAGCTCCTCCTCAAATCATGGAACAATACCACGAGCCGACACCATAATAACACAATACCGTCGGCTAGATACCAAGAGTAAAACACAAGAAACCCCCACGTGACCTTGAAAAGTGTGCACTGGGTGGACGCACCTCCTGAACGGCTGGCCTGCGTCTCTGGACGCGGCTACTACATGGTGTACCTGCGGGTACGCACCTTCTGAACTGATTTCCTGCGTCCTTCTTAATTTTTCAATAAATTGAGAGCCTTGTCATGGGAGTTGCCATCAAGTACAACATCTGTAACATATAGCCATACCAGAGAACATAATGCCAACAGCCACTGCCAAAGGAGGCTATTTCCTATAAAGGAATTTTTTGTTGTTGTTGTATTTGGACAAAGATTATGATGATTATCCTACATATGGGTACACTATATATTGGCTGGATCTAGAAAGGAACAATTGGGGTTTTACATTTGTGCCTATTTTAGACATATGATGTATGGAAATAGGGCACTACAAGAACCAACTTCTTTGTTTTGTGAATAATGGTGCTATGTCTATTTGGTCACTAGAAGAAATAGATAATTTTGAAATTGGGCAGCCTTTGAATGAATGAAGTGTTGAATATTTTGAAGATGATTGGGGGTTCAGTTGGACATTGCTTGAAGAGATGTTTGTGGATATAAACAGTAAATTCCTAGGGTACCTTCCTTTTTGTGTTGTCTAGGAAAAAGTGCTTCTTTTGGGTTCCATGGAAGTGAAGTTAAAGGTATATGATTTGGTGAGTGGGGTTTGCATAGAAGCAATTGTTGATGGTGTCTCCATGTTGGAAACATTAGGGTTCCATGTTCCATCTGTTGATGATTTCAATGAATACATCGAAAATGGAAATGTATTCTCACTTATTCCAAATTTTGATTCTATTATAGACATACCACCAGTAACTGTGGGTGTTGTTATATAGCATTTGAGCATTGGAGATGTTTGTTATTAGACATTGTTGGAAATGTAGAGTTTGTCCAATATTTTCAATTATGAATTTGAAATCATTGTGTTTTGAATTGTGATGTTTTACTTAACACATATTTATGTTGACATTGAATGTTTTCTTTCAGAGATAAATATTACTTTGTATGTTATTTATGATATTCTACAATCACTCTCAAATATTTTGTAGAAAAAATACATTTTTGGGTAGAAGGAATTTGGAAAGAAAAGGCTACATTTTTTTTTCCAAATTTTTAATATATGGTTTGTTTTTTGTAATTTCTTTCATAGTTTGATGGTTGTATTTGTTATGTGTTTAGGAAGTGTTGGTTTCGTATATAGATTGGTATTTGGAAAATATTTGGGGTTCATTATGCTATGAACATGGGTTTATTTACCATCGTTGGGGGTTCTAAAAAAGAATGTGAGATACAAGAGTTTTAATTGGTTGTAGAAATGTTGAGCAAGGAAACGAGCAAGCGTGCAGGTAAAAGAGCTCGCTCGCCTTCCTCTTGTGAGAGAACAAATGAATATCAGCAACAATGGTATCAACAAAATAAGGAAGCTATAAATTCCCGCAGAAGGGCTTCTTACCAATGAAGGAAAATAACTTCAGTAAATTGTCGAGATGGTGCGGTTGACAATCGTGAGTATCACAATAGAAAAATTGTGTTTGGAATGATAAATTGTTTGAATGTTTCTTTCGTTGATGTTGATTGTGGAAAATAATTTCTCTTTGAAACTTTTGTGAAATTTGACTTCTTTCTGCACCTTCTTGTTCTATAAGAGAGCGTCGATATGATGAACAACCAAGAGTCATCTGAACACAATGGAGGAAATGCAACATTTCGAGATGAGCAAGCTGATGCAAATGGACAATTTGCAACCTTTGGTTTGTTTTTTGATAGCGATATGGTTCGTGGCATGTTCGACAATTTGGAGTGATCTACTAGAAATGTGGGTTGGGGTGTTCCAAATAGTAGCTATATAGTCAACTTTGTCTATCCCGCTTAATCTTTCCATATTGTATCTGTTGGAGCAGTACAGGCAGTTCAAGCTTTTTCCTTTTTACCCATTTTTTGGTGTTGATGGAAAAATATTTATTATTGAGCAATTTTATTTTCTCTTGTCTTTGTTATTGCAGAATGTTTTGGCGACAGATGTTGGTGTTCACTTGTGTTCAGAGGTGGGGCAACCAACATCCTCAGTTAGATTTGAACCTCGTGGGTTGAGCTGTGAAATTGGAGCAAATGGTGAACCTGGTGTTGTTGAACACCGTGAGTATGGAACCTTTGGTGTTTTTTGCCAACAAGACTGTTTTTAAATATTCATTTTGGCGCATGCTTTGTTCCACAATTTTTGTCCACTTCTGTGAGGTTTTGCTCACATTTTGTGTTGTTTCGGTGCATTGTCTTTACAAAGGCCACATTGAAAGAAGTCAGAATCGTGGGCAATCTAGAAATGATGGAAGAATTTCTATAATGGAAGGTCGCTGAAATGAAGGGCTTGAACAACTTCTTGTGTCTAATCTACTCATTGATAGTAGCATGCTTGCTAGGATGGTTGAAAATTTGCGACAATCTATTGGGGATGTTGGGCCTAGTGTCTCTCGATGTAACTCTACTAGGAATGTTGTTCGCGATAGAGAAAGGTTGCAAACTTGTCCTTTCTAGAATGCGTATGTGCTTTCTCTAATTTTAATTCTATAAGTTTTGAAAATTTGAATAAAAAATTTGGTTTGTTTTGTTCATTCATTATTATATGTTGTTTATAACAACGTTGAATTGAATATTGGACAAAAACCATATTTATAGGTAGGGCAATCTCTATTAGTTCCTCAAATTCTGGTTGGAGAATGTAGTAATCACCAAAATGTATATTCTCTCTTTTTTGAAATGGTTGGTCACTTGGAAAAATTGAGTTTTCATTGTTAATGTTCTTGGTTTTTACATAATGGTTTTTATATTTTGGTGCACATAATAAACTTGTTTGTAGTGAATTTAGGGGAATGGATGTTCATCATATCATGGAAATAAATGGCATTGATCATGCCACAACTACCTTGGTTGTTTTTGATCATTGCCAGGTTCAAATGGTTTTTGGTAGGGGGAATAGGGCTAGTTGTTTTCGTTTTAGTAGCGACATTCTTGAAGCACATAGAAAATTTCATTCCAGGGTTAATGATATGTTTTTTGTGCATATGTTCCAAGTGTGTATTGAATGCTATCCCAATATACAAGTTGTAAGATGGCATGAAGGGCCCATTTTTAAAAAGGTGTAGGGGGGAGAAAGGCTCACATCATTTTTCTCATTTTAACAACATGGATCCAAGTGAACAACCAGAAGTTCTAAGAGTTTTGACACAAGTGGAAGAAATGCTAATAGAAAGGGTGAATCCAATACTGCAAGTGTCACATGCTCGTGGCGGTCAATATAAATATAGTGGTCATACAATAAGTTTTCCACAAGATATATCTACGATTGCAAAGAAACTTCCTCGACGTGTTGAACAACTTGATTATGTTATTGTGAGAATACGTGGTGTTGAATCAAGATATTATGAATGCTATGTGAAGAGACAACGTGTCATGGATGCCTTGCTTTACAAAATCCAAATGGATAAATATTACAGGGATGTTGAAATTGATATGGATTCAGTTGCAACTCTCCCAGAAAGACCTACTGATGTGTCCAACATGCTTGTTGGGTGATTTAATTTTGAGTTAAATCCCTATCATTAAATGTCAACTTGGGGTTCGTAACTGATGAGGTATACATGTACTATATGTACTAGGTGGTTATTTATCATAATAGATTAATCTAGTGCAATTGAAACTAATTACAAAGAAAATTAAATCAATCCAATCCAATCCTAAAGAAATTGAAATCGCACTTGCATAAAGGAAATCACGCTTGCTGAAATGAAAATCACACTTGCTTGAATTGAAAATCACACTTGCTTGAAGGAAAATTACACTTTCATAAAATGAAATAAATGAAATAACATAATTACATAATGTTACCAATATGTACAACAAATGAAAAAGAGATGTGCAAACTGTGGTTGATGGGGTCCCTCCATTCCTCAGCAAGCACACCAAACAATTATCACATCTTGGAGATCAAAGCAACAGTATGTATTTCATAAAATGAAGTTGGAGAAAAGCTCCAAATATATTAAAACAATTCAACTATATTATTCTCTATCCTCATTTTACAAATTACATCTTGGATGGAACTCTGAAATCTAGAACTTGGAACTTGGAACCCTTTGTATATAGGATGCACTCCTATTTATACAAAAATTGAAGATAACTATTCAATAAATATAAATCCTCAACTCTCTCCTAAATCTACTTTTATCTCTTGTGGTTACAACCAATCACCTAGAATATAAGATACAAATGCTCTCAAAATTCTCTCTTAGTTTTGATAAGAGCCACATCAAAACATCCATTATTCTATCCTTTGAATTTGCTTAGTTAATGATCCACATCTTCTACAAATATTCCACAAATATTAATGATTTGGAATTTGAAATTCGAATTTATGGTTGGGTGGTAAAATAGGACCCTTCTAGAATCTCCAAGTAGGCCTACAATATCACAAAACCCATACCACTTTTAGATATATATGAAAACATGTTAATTTCCTAATATTTAATCATAAATTCTCTTAAAATACTTAAAATAAATGACTTGGAAAATAATAATGATAAACCCATATAATCATGAAAATGGTTACTTAATGTAGGGTTATGGGGTTATAGAGTTACAGAATGAGGATAAAATGATGGAAATGTGGGTACAAGTGGATGACAGTTTGGAGACCCAACTATGCCACTGTAACATCCTTAGTGAAAATTCCATGTAATAAAAGTTAATAAAGGAAAAATAAGACCACGATTAAGGGACACTTATTCCAAGCTGAATGTTGGGAAAATATATCCTAGTGGGCATCACTGGATGTGTTTATGGCTAATGGAAATTGGAAAAGGAAAAGGAAAAGGCATTTTTGGCACATCTATTCATGAAAACAAAGGAAAATAGGAGAAAAGGGAGGTGGAAGGTCACAGGTTGCTTGTGAGGAGGAAATGTTGGAAAATAATGGAAATTGAAGAAAATAGAGGCCTTGTTGATAAAAAGGCTTCTAAGGATCAGTTCGCAAGTTTAGTCAGTGTAAGGTTGGTTAGTTCAGTTTTGGAGCTCTCTCATTATTCTTTCTCTCTCTCACTCTTGGGCACAGAGTTTTCTTGGAGCACTCTAGATTTGGAGCAAGGAAGGAAAAGAAAGCAAAGCAAAGGAAGGAAAGAAAGGATCAAGCAATAAAGAGAAAGATCAAGTAGCTTCAACAAGAATACTTGCAAGTAACATATTGCATGTGTGATTTCCTAGCTGGTTTTGACATGCATGGCTTTTCATGTTGGTGTATAGTTCTCTTGCTGTTAGTGGCATGATTTTTCCAGGTTATGACAATGGTTTTAAGCCTAGATTTTCCCATTTTTGGATGCCATCGTGTGTTGGGATGTTGATATCGGTCTTGAGCTTTGGAATTGCTGGATGGATTTTGGAATCTGGGGTAGAGGTGGTATCAAAGTTCATTCCCAAAGGCTAGCAATCCCTTGACCGGTTTTGGCAGGATACACGGTAAAGATTGAGGGAGGTGTCTTGGTTTAGGGCCTAGTGATTCGAGATTGGATTGCAGTAAAGCCTGAGAGACAAGGAGATGAAAATTCCTCAAGTATAGTGATGGATTTCGGATGGCATTCCAAGTTTGGTTCGATTTTTTTTTATCAGAGAACCAGTTTTGGTGTAATCACAATTTGGTGAGGGTGCTGATGGTTTAACCTCTAGATTCCCTTGGTTGTTTTTGTATTGTTTTACCCATGAGATCCCACATTCATGCTTGGAATATGGCACGTGAGTGACTGGATGGAAGAAAGATTTAGTTCAGCAATGTCTATGCTCAGGTGGTACGTGGAAGTCCTAAACCTAGTCAGATTTTCCTATGATTAATAAACTATACATTCTCTTACTTTTGTATGTATTTATATGTGGATTTAATGGCTGTTATCTCACTGTTATTTTCATGGTTTTATGCTGGCTATAAGCATGGTTAAGTGGCTGGTTCATGTCATGGTTATCTCATATATTTACTTGTAATTGTTAAAATGATGGATGCAAGACCTAACTGATGTCATAATAGTTCAAAGGAGAAGGTGGTGATTCTTCTTGTCATGTCTCTTAAGATTTTTAAGTCATTCATGCTCTGTCTTGTATCCTAGACCTGTAGATTGCATTGATGTGAAGTGTTTGACAAAATGTCAGTCCCAGTTGGGGATGGTTAGGCCTAATCATGGAGCTAGTTTTCGGTTTATTAGTCTTGTAAGCATGTATTAAATGGATTCTAGAAGTTACAACAAGTTCTGGGCATTGGCCAAAATTTTAAGCTTGAAAAGTGCCTTAAATCTCGCGGACTCTGGCATAGGTCTGCTGGAAATAGTCACTTGACGTAGGCATGCTGGCTTGTGGGATCGTCTAGAGCTATGTGGATGCTGGAATGCCCATAGCATGGGAGAATCTAAAGGTTTAATAGCTTAAAAATTCAGTGATACCCAGGTGCATGATACCTTTGTGGTTGGGATGCGTTTATGATGTGAACATGTTAGCTAGTGACTATTTTGGATATCATGACCTTATTTATTTTTGAGTTGCTATGTCATGAAGTTATATCATGCTAATCTGGATTGATTGTGTAGACAAGATAGCCTCTCCTAAGGTACATTAAGGTATGAGCTTACTTATGTCATCTTCTTTGTGCTTGAATGTTTGATTATGTCATCTATTATGTGTTCGGGTGTTGGTGTCTATTATGTCGCCTATTTGTTGTCTGAATGTTTGATTACTTGCATGATATGAGTATGTGTCTATAAGATTTCCTAAATGAATGATCTTGTTTTAAGATGATTGTACTAACACATATGTGTTGAGATAGATGACATGTACTTGAGTGTAATAGGTGATAGTTGTAGTATTATGTCTAATGACTATGAGTTGACTATGAATTATGACATGATTGCTAGTCTTGGTAAAGGTTGATTTCAAATTGATAGATATGATTGTCTTGATATTTGGAACATGTGTTTGACATGTGTAAATAGTGCAGGAAACATGCTTGGTATTAGCATGAAAAGGTAATAGTTGATGTGTTTATATAACTAACAGTTGGGTGATGTGACAATGCATAGTAACACTCAATTGCAGCAAGGAAAAGGTTAAAGAAAGGAATTGGGAAAGAATTATTTTGGCTATGTTTGGAAACCCTAATTCCAAATGAATGAGTGCTTTGCATATAGGAAGTCTTCTTAACCTTAATCTTGTCTGACATTATGTGGATATGCGTTAGATTCACGAACTTGTATTTGATAGGTATAATAGCTAGTATCTAGTTATAGGTGGATCTGTCAAGGGAATTGGAGTCCCTTGAGAGATGGCATGGATGTGTTTAGTTGCAAACAACATGTTTGGCATAATAAGGTAAGGTAACCAATGTATTGTTATGTTTATCTAAGAACTAGCAGTTATGTGTTGATGGCAATATCATGCAAGGGATCGTATGGAAAATAAATTTCCATGGAATCTTGAAGAAGGCTCAGGTGTATGTCATTAGTCTTTTGATTTTAGTCTTTCGGTGAGTTTTTGTGCTTGCAGTTTTGCTTGTGTCTTGTGCATGACCATTCCACTTTGGTTGTGGTGTCGTATTATTGTTGGTTTCCCATGTTTTTCTTCCTGTTTGTTTCTTTTCTTGCCTTTTATGTTTGGGGTTTGGGGAATTGGTTAGGAAAGAGGAAATTTTAATGGAGCTTAGGGAGAACTGAATGAAACCTAACAGACGATGTAAGGTCTGGATGAAGCTTAGTGCATGTATAAGGGAAGCTAGAGGTGAGTGTATAACAACTAGTTGGATTGGTTAGGTCCATTGGTGTAAATGGACGATGGTGGGACAGTCATGAAAAAAGTAATAAGGAAAGGTAAAGTAAATAGATTTGAGGCATTAGATACCTTAGCTATGTTGGGAATTGTTTTTCTCGATTTTGCACATGTGTTGCATGGATAAAGGAATTTATCTTAACCTTGACCTTATGATATCTGGCAATTATGTTGTGATCATGATTGTGTCGATGTATATATATGTATACATGTATGTATATAGGTATGCCATTTTCTGACAAGATCATCATTGTTTTGTTATATATATATATATATATATATATATATATATATATATATATATATATATATATATATATATATATATATATATATATATATATATATATATATATATATATATATATATATATATATATATATATATATATATATGTATCTATGTCACTGTCTTACAGGGTCATCAGGAATCGTTCTTGTGGAGGAATGATTGCTTATGCAGGTGAATGGCATGAAGAGATTCCTGGTTCATGAGGAATCAAGTGGGAAGAGTAGCCTCACAGATGTCTGAGGTAAGTATCAAGTGGATATGAATTGATATTATGTGATTATACAATGTCTATGTTTATGTTATGGACAAGATAATGCTGAGAGATACATCAACGGAATGAAAACAACGTGATGCGTGGCATGCTAGGATACACATGGATGGCTGAGAGACACTAGAAGCAAGGTTTCCTTGTAGAGATAGTGTGGTTTTGGATGTATGGTACTACTGTTGTCCATATATTGTATATGTTGTACATGTTGCATCTGTGATGTTGTGCACATGTGGTGTTGTGTATATATAGTGTGTGTGCATGTTGTTATTCAATCTTATGTACAGGGTGGTACATATAGTGTTGTGTCAAAATTGCATATGCAACGTTGGGTATAGATGGTGCTATATACATGTTGGATATGTGGTGTTGTGTGCATATTGGATATGCAGTGCTGTGTACAGATGATGCTATGTACATGTTGGTTATGCAATGCTATGTACATGTGGTGTTGAGTGCATGTTGTATATGTGGTGCTATGTACATATGTTGTTGTGTACATGATTGTACAAGTGGTGTTGTGAGCATGTGGTGTTGTGTACATGTTGTACATATGGTGTTGTGTGCAGGTGGACTTGCTGTGTACATGTTGTGCATATGGCACTGTGTACATGTGGTGTCGTGTAAATGGCATGCATGTGGTGCTGTGTACATCTAGTGTTGTGTACATGTTGTACATGTGGTAGAATGTACATGTGGCATTGTGTACACATTGTACATGTGTTGCCATGTACATGTGAAGATGTGTACATGTTATGCAAGTGGTGCTATGTATAGGTGGTATTGTGTACATGTTGTACATGTGGTACTCGTGTACATGCAGTATTATGTGCATGTCGTACATGTTGTGTTGTGTACATGCAGTATTATGTATGTGAAAGGTGTCGTCACAGTATCATGACATGTGTATTTTTTGTGTTGTACTATGTGTACATATATGTATTGTGTTGTACATTGGGTGTAGGTGTATGCATTGTATGTCAGGTATAGGTGCATGTATTGCATGGCATTGCATGTCGTGTGTGGTTGTATGTGTGTGATGCACACTATGTGTATGTGCACATGGTTGAGGATAAGGTAGTGGGTGTTTGTTGGGTGTGGAAACCAATCCAGAGTGTGTGCAGAATAAAGACAAAGGTAGAAGCTAAGGATTTATTAAATGATAAGTATAAGTATTTTATTTTAGTTTTATTATGTGTGTGAATTATAATTCTGGTTTATGATGGTTTCATGTGATTTATGATTTTGACCTATGATGGTTTTGTTATGATGTGATATATTTATACATGATAATTTGGTCAAAAAAGTTAGTTTGACTTGTTGTGACAGGAAGTAAATAGGATTTCAAGTGTACCTTATTGTGAGCTACTAATGAGGTATGATTTGAATTTATTTTAATCTAATCGAAGTTATGTGCTAGGTATAGGAAGCATGGAAATGCCCGATTGGGTGGTTTAAATTGATTGCAAGAATTAGCAACAATGAAAAAATAAATTGGGACATGCAAAAATATGCTGGTAAAGCACTTCAGGAGCGCGGCCATTGTGGGACACTTGTATAAAATAGTGTCCATTGATTGCAATGATCATGCTATGACCAATATGATGGTTTGAGGTAGGTATATGCCTTGGTTTTTTTACTTTTCGATTCGAGGAAGTCTTTCCAAGGGATGGATCACCCGAGATAGGGGATGTTGGGGAACCTGGAAGGTGAGTGACTACGTGGAAAGGGTAAGCAGATTGCCTGAGGGACTGTGTAGTAGAGAAGGGAAGGTCAGGGATATATTTTTTTGGTCATTAGCATTCCCAGATGGAATCAAATGCACATTAGGAGTGGGACCTAGAACAATGAGCCGATAACCGTTTGCTGAGAGGAAAAGTGGTGCAGGATTATGGCACTAGACATTGGATGCAGTTTGATTGTGGTAGTGGATTCTGGACTTCCTGGGAAGGAGGTGAATCCTGGTATCACTTTGAGGGTGGAGGTGTGACCCTCTTGATTACCTTGTTGTGAATGCAAGCATTGTATCCTTTTATTTTCTGGTGTAGAAAATGTGCATATCTGTATATTTGTTTATTGCAAATATCTTAGTGAGAGATAGAGCTCTATTAAGCAATATGGTCGTTATCTTTTCATGTTGTAATGGTGTTTTGATTTGAGCAAGTCTTTGATTATAAATACCACAACGAGCTAAGTTATAAACCTCCATGGGTAGTATGTTTGTTTTTCAGTGTTTTTGTTGAGGTCTTGGTGTGGTTTAACACCAAGGACAATGCTCCCCAAGGGGGTGGGTTCTGTAACAACCCTGGTGAAAATTCCATGTAATAAAAGTTAATAAAGGAAAAATAAGACCATGGTTAAGGGACACTTATTCCAAGCTAAATATTGGGAAAATATATCCTAGTGGGCATCACTAGATGTGTTTATGGCTAAAGGAAATTGGCAAAGGTGTTAGAAAGGAAAAAAGGCATTTTTGGCACACTTATTTATGAAAATAAAGGAAAATAGGAGAAAAGGGAGGTGAAAGGTCACAAGTTTCATGTGTGGAGTAAATGAAGGAAAATAATGGAAATTGAAGAAAATAGAGGCCTCATTGATAAAAAGGCTTTTGAGGATCAGTTGGAAAGTTTGGTTAGTGTAAGGTTGGTCAGTTCAGTTTTGGAGCTCTCTCATTATTCTCTCTCTCTCTCTCACTCTTGGACACTTAGAGTTTTCTTGGAGCACTCTAGCTTTGGAGAAAGGAAAGAAAAGCAAGTAAAGGAAAGGAAGGAAATCAAGGATCAAGAAACTTTAGCATGAGTACTTGCACGTAACATATTGCATGTGTGATTTCCTAGATGGTCTTGACATGCATGGATTTACATGATGGTGTATGGTTCTCTTGCTTTCGGTGGCATGGTTTTTCAAGGTTATGATAGTGGTGTTCAACCTAGTCTTGCCTATTTTTGGATGCCATGGTGTGTTGGGATGTTGATCTCGGTTTTGATCTTTGGAATTGTCGGATGGATTTCAGAATTCGGGGCAGAGGTGGTATCAAGATTCATTCCCAAAGGCCTAGCAATCCCTTGATCGGTTTTGGCGGCATAAATTGTAAAGCCTAAGGGAGGTATATCGGTTTAGGGCCTGGTGATCCGGGATTGGATTGCGGTAAAGCCTAAGAGATAAGGAGATGGAAAATTCCTCAAGGATAGTGATGGATTTCAGATGGCATTCCAAGTTCGATTCGGTTTTGTGATCGGAGCACCATTTTTGGTGTGATTATGGTTTGGTGAGGGTGGAGGTGGTATAGCATTTGGATTCCCTTGGTTGTTTTTGGATTGGTTTATCCATGAGATCCCTCATTCATGCTTGGAATATGAAATGGAGGTGACTGGCTGAAAGAAAGATTTGGTTCATCCATGTCTATGGTCAGGTGGTACGTGGAAGTCCTGAACTTGGTTGGATTTTCATATGATTAATAAAAGCTAAGTTCTCTTGTTTTTGTACTTATTTATGTGTGGATTTATAATTTTTATCTCACTTTTATTTTCATGGTTTTATGTTGGTTATAAGAATGGTTAAGTGATTAGTTCATGTCATGGTTATTTCATTTATTTACTTGTAATTGTTAAAATGATGGATGCAAGAGCTAATTAATGTCATAACAGTTCAAAGGATAAGGTGGTGATCCTTCTTGTCATGTCTCATAAAAGTTTTCAGTCATTGACGCTCTATCTTTTATCCTAGACCTATAGATTGCATTTATGTCGTGTTTGACATAATGTCAGTCCTAGTTGGGGATGGTCAGGCCTAGTACTGGAGTTAGTTTTTGGTTTATTAGTATTGTTATCATTTTTTTAATGGATTCCAGAAGTTACAACAAGTTCTGGGTAGTGGCCAGAATTTTGGGATTGAAAAGTGCCTTAAATACCGTGTACCCTAGCATAGGTTTGCTAGAAATAGTCCTTGGACATAGGAATGTAGGCTTGTGGGAGTGTCCAGAGCTCTTTTGACGCTGGCATGCCCATAGCATGGGAGCGTCGAGAGGTTTAATATCTTAAAAACTCAATGGGACCCAGGGGCATGATACCTATGTGGTTAGGATGGCTCTTGGGAGTGTTTCTACTAATGTGGAAGGTATGTTTGATGTGTTTCTATCGATTCTAGTTCCTTAAGGACACCTATGAGGTTGAATCATATCATTGTAACCTCTCATCACATGTTTACCCTAGTTAGCTGGTGACTTGGGTAGATATGGGAGGAGGGTGTTATAGCTACAACATGTCGATAGTAATCTAGATGAACCAAGTAGGGATGAAGAGGACATATAAAGAGATTTTGGTAATTCTTTGCAATTCCATCCATCATCATTTCTATCATGCTTGTTGAATGATTGCAAGGAAGTTGATCGAATAAGAATATTTATTGAAAATGTAGAATCTACAAACTCAAAGGATTTAGAATGGCCAGATATTGGAACGTCTCCTATGAATGAATGAAATACAGAAGGGTTGCTAGACCTGAAATTCCCCACTTTGTTCTCGACTAGAGATGTTGATTGGTTGCATCCACATATTTGCAACGTTGAAATGCATGAATATGGTTTGCACCTACTTAGATATTATGATCAAAGATTTGCAAGACATCCTAGATTTGGTACTTTCTTTTGAATATTATTATATGGCATTGTAGTTAAGGAATGAGAACTTTTTTTGAAGAAGGGTTTACATGAAAATGCTCCTTCTACAATTCAAGAATTACGTGAACAACTTCACGATTTGACAAACAATAAATTGGTTGGAAAATTTATGCGTTTTGGTTCGCCTCTTAGGGGTACAAGGACATATTGGAGAAAGTGTTAATCAGAGCTCAATAATTTGATCACCCAGTTGGGTTTCCCTACTTTGTGTTTTACCTTAACTGCAGTTGACACAAAGTGGCTTGACCTGCATAGTGTTAGCCTTTGAATTAGCATGCAATAAAAGTTTCTAATGTTATTCAACATCCATATATTGTTGCTAATTATATGCACAAAAGATTCACTATTTTTTGTGAGGTTGTTCTATAGAAATATCTTGGGGCGAGAGATTTTTCGTACAGGTTTGTTCTCGTGCCTTTCTGTTATGTCATGCAGAATATTCAACAGAATGATTGGAATTGTTTTTTTTTTTATATTTCTTGATTTCATGTGTGATTTTGTCAGATATGAGTGGAAACATAGAGTCTATGCACACATCCACAATTTCCTTTAGTTTCCTGGAGCTCTTGACATGGAGAGAATGGATTGGTTAAACCCTTTGAGTGTCGATGTAGAAAAGTAGTTTTTTGACAAATATGTGACAACTTGGAATCCACGTGACATACATTGTCAAAATTTGATGATCCCTAGAAGTGTAAATGATGATCCATGCCTCTTAAATACCCAACAAATTTTTTCTTGCAATGTTCAAGAAGATTATGAGAATTTGGTCAATCGAGTGCAGAGACACACGAAATGTAGTGTAGATTCGTGTTTGAGGAAAAAGGGGTCGATCCTTTCTTGCCGGTACGATGCTCCATGGGAGGTTCATGAAGAGTCAAGTTTTTATCTAGATGGGATAGGGAAAAAAATATGAACCATCTCGGAATGATGATCATTTAAATGTTCACAATGCAGATATTTTGACTATGTGGCGAGAAAATGTTGATTGTCAACCAATTGTTTCTCGACATGTTGTGTTGAAATATATTGTGAAATATGCTTCAAAGGAAGAAAGAAGATCTGAAAGTTATCATGATATGTTGACAAGAGTTTCTTCTGGTAGTGCATGTGATGCTCCTATGTTGTCTGCATATAGAAGGTTCCTTGTTGAAACACTTGTTGAGCGTGACATTGGAGCATAGGAAAGTTTCCATATGTTGTTAAAGTTGCCTCTTGTTGTTTGTAGTTGTAAATTCTTCCCTTTGAACATTGGGAAAAAAGTTTACCAAAGGCTTATAGTACATTCTAATGACATTTCTTGTGGGAACAATTTTGTCGAGATGTATCAAATGAGGCCCCATTTTTTGGGCCATTTGTGCCTAATTGAAACAACAAGATCATGGAGTTTTGATGCTGGGTGTAGACATGAGCAATGGAAACCACGAGAAGTCCATGTTGTTGTTTGTGTTTGGCCATGTTTTTATGTTATTCCTGATGAAGAGTTTGAAGAGTTTGAAATATTTTGTTGGACAGAGTTGTTGTTGTACAAGCCATTTCACGACATTGCTTTGGATATTGATGTTGGGAACGGGTTCCCCTAGGAGAAGTTTGGGGCTAAAAGCCCATGTTTTGGGACAATTTTGTAAAGTCTCCGCATTTTGTGGTCGCAGAGCATGAAGGTGTCAAGAGTCATAAAGGGTTGTCTGCCCTTATTTTGTAAAGTGTCAAGTCGGCTGTAAAGATCTACCCATGGTCCGCAGACCATGGGATTGTATAAAAAGGAGCTAAGTAAGTAAGCTCTAGGCAGTTAGAAAAATTAAGCTTTGGAAGTTTTGGTAGAGAAGTCTAAGTGTTTTGGGTCTTAGCGTAGGTAGAGGCTCTACAGCTGAGTGCATAGAGGCCTAGGGTGGAAGTCTGCAGCTGAGTGCGTGGACCCCTGTAGCTGTGTGCGTAGGGTGGATAGAGTTTGTATTAAACTGGAAGATATCAATAAAGAGAAGTATTCTGCAATTATTATGTATTTAGTCTCTATTAATTCATCTGATTATATTGCGTTATGGGTTTATTTTACAATGTTTATTTGATGCACGAATGTATGTGATTATATCTGTTAATTGAACGCAAGTAAAGATATCAATTTATGCGACACTAACTGTAATTGATTGGTAAGATAAGTAAAACACTTGAGATAACTTGAGAACCTATACAATACATTGTCATAACTACACAAAACTACCTAAACCGTGGGTTAGGGCTTCATGAAGGTCAATCGTACACCTTCACAGAGGTACGGAAGGGTGGAGTAAAGGGTAGATTGATAGAGCCCTAAGACCTAGTGACTTGTGCAAAAGCAGGGGCAGGGAGTATAAACTGACATCACGACCATCTCAGGGTGTGGAAACTTGGTTCCAACATCCCCCCATACTGCTTCGGGTGAGACTTCATCCGCACTCTGTGGGATGATACCGAAAGGGCTAGCAGTGTAGGGATTTGTTTGGCTGACTAACGCTGAACTTGGGTTAAGGACCACAAAGCCAACAAATGGTTCTGTTGCCGGGACCTGGAATCTGCATGAGAGATGTGTGATGTCGTATCACTGGAATCCAACTAAGAAAGAGATTGGAGACTGGTTGGATAGGAAGATCCATGAATTTGCAGCGCAGGAGAACAAAAATCCGTGGCTAACAAAGGAATAGTGGCTAGACAGATACCTGTATATAGAAATCCACGAGATATTTTTCTGTTCCTTTCCAGTTGAGTTATACAAGTGGATCATGAAGCTAGCAGATAGCCAAGGAAGGTGGAGGCTTGACGGTCCTATTGTCTAGACCCCAGAGTTAGTACAGAGACTAGAAGCCTCTGAGGATAAGATCACCCACGCTGTCGATCATTGGCTCGATTGTATCATAGGAGGGTTTGTGACATAATTAGCAGTCAGTACCTTAGTCAGTTATAGCGAGGCGGAGAGACACTTTTTCAAAGGTCCGCGAGGTAAGTACTTAAAGTCTTTAAATACTTGGATTAAGATGTTATTGAGCGAAAAACGGGTTATTTAGCTACCTTGATGTTTGAAGCTACGCAAAGTGGAAAGACTTATAGGAATGAAGGAAGAAAGGGTCCTGAATATAGCCCACTGGTTTCACCTCCTTTGAGTGACAAAGAGGGAGTAGTGGATGCTTCTTCATGAAGTGCAATTTAGTTGATAAAACAAGGGTTCCCGTGACTACCATCTCCACCCACACCACCTCCACCTTCACCACTGTCACTTGCGACTTCGCCCACACCACCACCACCTCCACCCCAGTTCAATATGGTGAATTCAATGAAGCTACTATTATTTAAGGCCCAAGGAAATGAGGACCCAGACCAGTTCTAGTTCGTCGTAAAAGATGTATGGAAAGCTCAGGGAATCACAGACGATCACATGAAGAAGGCAACGTGGGCTAGTTCTTTGCAGGATCACGTGCTAACTTGGTACATCAAGTACTCTAACGATAACCCAAACACTGGGTTGGAAGAGATCCAGACCACGGTGAATAAAGAGTTCAGTAGGCCTAAATCTTAGGCGCAGTCGATTGTCGGGTTCAAGGAAATTGCGATGAAACCAGGTGAGACACCTTGGGAGTTCGATCGGAGATTGATGTGTAAAATCCATGAAGCTAATATGAAATTAACATATGGACAACACCACGAGTGGTTCGTCGCTTCGCTCCTGCCTCACCTAAGGGTTGCACTGTCACAACAGAAGATTATGACTCAGGCAGAAGCCTTGGAAATTGCAATAAGACTGCATGAAACACCGATGCAAGATCTGAATATGGGGGTTCAGTAGATCCATGCGTAGTTGCAAAATATTTGCCTCAAAATGCAAAGTTTGAAGCAGGACAGAACAGTTCAACCAGAGGCGCGCGAAGAGATATGGTGCCTGAAATGTAAAGGTTAGGGACAGGACAAAGATCACTGTCTGGTATTTGCGAACTATATTTCAGGAGGAGGACTGATGCCTTTAAGGTCAGAAGCTCAAGTAGGACCGAGCATGGGGCCTGCGTTGTGGCGCGCTATATGTCAGGTAGCAGGGAAACATACGACTGATAATTTTCATTTGCTGCAGAAGTTTGTACAAACACTGCAACAACTATTCTGCAACTTCTACGGATCGGTAGGGCATGATGAGCGCAACTGCAAAATTTATGAATTGATGATGGATAGAACACCTACCTATAGAGTTCAGGCAGAAACAAGGACTCCTAACCAAAGTGTAGGGATGGCACTGACAAGCTTTTAGGGGCGCGGAGGAGTTGGAGGTGGAGGAGGACCTGGTAGAGGTCGGGGAAAACTGATCTATTACAATTATGGAGGACCTGGACACTATGCCCATGAATGCATTAACCCAATGCATTCGTCGTGCAAATATTGCACTCCATTTGATAATGACACTGAAGACTATCCTACACTGATAGCAAGGATACGCGACAAGGGGTTCTACCACCGCAACTAACTCAGAACCTACAGATGATGAGGGCTGAGCCTCATAAAGAGGACCTGAATGTGAATATCATGCTCTGAAGTGGAATTACAACAGGTGACAATAAGGGGAAATAGTGTGAAGATAATGCATGGGTTCGCAAATCTCCAGAAAAGGAGGCTGAATTTGATTTGGAGCGCACACGCGAAACATTCATGGAAGCAAAGAAGAGCTTCACTGAGGCCTCTACCTCAGGGAGACGGGATAAACCTATCCAGGAATGAACCCTTCTATGCTCATGACCCTTCTAGCGACCTGCATGAAGTTGCTGAGCGATAGAAACACTGTAAAGGGGTTACAGGAACTTATAAATAGATGCACTGAAACACTCTGGGTGAACCGCGTGTGGTACAGAAGATAGGTAAGCATAAGGCAAGAACAGGATGAGAAATGAGACTCACTGCATAGATATGATAATACCAAATGGATCAAGTTATTTTGGATCTGGGGTCACATGCGAACGTTTTTCCAAAGCAAACTTGGGAGCAGATGGGGAGACCCGTGCTGTAGTGGTCCGCGATTCAGTTAGGGATGGAAAATCAGCAAAAGTTCATCCCCATGGGATGGTTTTAGGGAGTAACTGTAGATATTGAAGGCGTGAGCACATTGGTTGATTTTGAAGTAGTAGAAATTGTGGATGACAGCAACCCCTACCCTATGCTCCTTGGCATTGATTGGGCTACTAACATGAACGGGGTAATTAACGTAAAGAAGTGAAAGATGATATTTGAAAAGAAATCGTTTTGCATAGTAGTACCCCTAGATCTTGCTGAAGGATCGCGCTATACTAAACCAGTCAGTGATTAAAAAATCGATGACGATTTGGAATGCATATATAATATAACAACGCGAGACCAAGATTGGGTGAATCTGACAGTGGATGGATGAATTACATGGGATCGCGAGGGTTCCTGCAACTTAGACTCGAACGAAGAATTAGAGTGCTGGAAGAATCGGCTACGTGAAGTAACGACGTTGAGCTGTAACATGATGACTTGGTTATTGCGTTGTGTGTCGTCGGAGATACAAAATCTGCCCACTTACGATGGCTTGAATGATGTGGATGTGTTTTTGGATGCATTTGAGAGGGAAGTACCAAAGAAGCAATGCTTCCAAGCTTTGCACTGGGCACTGCGAGCTACACCCGCGAGATGGTGGGGTACGCACAAGGGTAGTTTTGATGATTAGCGTGAGTGTAGGAGGATGATGAGAACATGCTTTGGGAAGGAGAAGGTATGAGTAACATACAAGTATGACAAAAAGGATGATCCATGTGCACACTTGGACAAATGGGCTAAGGCCTACGGAGTGAAGCCCCAACATGAATGGGTGCACTTGTTCTGTCACACCCTAGATGTCATCCCGATGAACTGGTACTTGGAGATAGAGCTCCACCATGGCACAACAGAATGGGATATTCTATGCGAAGGGTTCATAATGATGTTCATCTTTGAAGACAGGTTTGACTGTATTGATGAAGCGCTACAAGACGTTAGGGCAATGATCTTTACGATACCACAAGATCCTTTAGATCTGATTCAACCCGATTGGACTAGTCAGCTGAGCCACACACTAGAATGCTATAATGTGACTGTTGAAGAAGAAGATGAGGACCCATGAAAGATTAATATTCCTAAACCGAGGGTCACCGTGAGGTCGAGGGATCGCCGATCGAAAATCCTGATATATCTTGTCTTTGAGGTTTCTGCTAGTCTCATGATTATTTAGATTATATAAGGTCGCCAAATTGTGCTGTGAATACCAGGATTTGTTACTTACCAAGTTTACAGAGTTAAAGGGGATAATAGGAGACTTGGGCATTATGAAGATCACATTAAAACCTGATGCAAATCCGGTTAAGAAAATACCTTACCATCTCAACCCGAAGTATAAGGCGAAGGTCCGCTTAGAGTTAGATAAGATGTTCACGACATGCATCATTGAGCCCATAGAAGAATTTGATTGGGTGAACCCAATGGTGGTATAGGAAAAGAAGCAAAAGGATTAAATAAGGATATGCATAGATCTTAGGAAGTTGAATGATGCTTGCTTGCATGATCCTTTCCCGACTCCGTTCACTGATGAGGTATTGGATAATGTGGGTGGCCAGAAAGTGTACTCCTTCACTGATGGTTTTTCTGGGTACCATCAAATCAAAATCACGCCTAAAGGTAGAATCAAGACGACCTTGCGATTGAATGGGGATGTTTTTAGTACACTGTAATGCCTTTCGGATTAAAGAATGCGCCTGTGATTTTTTCCCGCATAGTCATTGCTGCATTCAAAGACTTCATTCATAAGTTTCGGGAGGTGTACTTTGATGACTAGAATATGTTTGGGTTGTGTTGAAGCCCCAAAAATCGGGTCTACAACAAGGGGGATATCCACCCAGTCCGGACCTTGGTTGGTAGCTCCTTTTACGTTTGGTATAGCGGGTCCAACTGGGGATATGGGACCAGTTTCCCAATTTCAGTGTGTGTGTGTGTGAGAAAGATGAATATTTTTGTTTTTAACAGTTTCTAAATGGAATACTTCTACTCTAATTCTAATCTAATAATAAGGAAATTATATTCCAATGATAGAAATATGTAAATCTACACTAACCCGAGGTGTAATCTTTCTTCAATGCAATCTAAAATGATATCAGACAACAACTGGTAATAAAGATCATTCAGCTACCATGAGAAAAGAATTCAATAAAGATGAACCACTTCGTATACAAAGTTAGACGAAATAGTTGTGCAAAACATATCGCATAATGAGCTATTCATACACTAAGCATAAATAAATAGCTATCACCGTACAAAAGTGCCAAGTGTTAACTCAGGCATTCATACATTAATATATAAATAACTGAACTAGAAATCACTTTAACATAAGGCAGAAATAGTTAAGAGATAGAAATACGATTTATAACTAGTCCTACTCATGAGCTTCCAATGATAACGACTTATCTCTTCTTGATCAAATATCCACTAAGAGTACAAAAGTGCAACATCAGTAGCAGATATCAAATGCAAACATCAATAAATCCTGTTCCATTCATTCATCAAAACCTCCTCAGAGGGTATAGAAGTGCATGTTCTAGGGATAAGTTTTTGATAAATTTCACGACCCTTCTCTAAATGCATGAGAAGGGTTTAAATACTACTAACTAATTCTAAAAATAAATTATTACAAAAATGTAGGATGCGGTTTAAATGACCGTCCTCTTTTCAGGAAAATAAAACAAAATTAAAGCTAAAATTGAATCTAAAATTAACCTACTTCTGTATCTGGTCCTTGAAATCGCACGCATGCAGCATCTGTTTGAGAAGAGTCAGCTGGCTGACTTCCGCTTTTAGCTGAGCTGAGAAAACATAATCAACAAGAGCTGGCGCCATTTTTTTGGCCGAATTGATGATACATTTAACGGTCATCCACTGGCTATGTGGCTTTACCAAGTATGCCCAGTAATAATCCCAGTTCAACTTGGTTAACCCTTGGATTTCTTTTGCCTTTTCTTGAGCTCTCTATTTCCAATCTGTCTCTATCGTTACTTTCTTGCAGTTTCTAGAGCTTGCAGGTGACTGGGCAATTAGCAGCTTTCCTTTTCGAGCAATTTTTTTCAGCAATGCGTGATTAGGTGCTAATCGCGCATTGGAAACTGCCTCCGTTTTTTGATCCGGGTTTCCTTGATGCGTTTTTCGCCTTTTGCGCTTTTTCCTTTTAGCAGATATAAGGTTCAAAATTTGTAAAAATAATACTTCCGAAAGCTCTTGACCCTGAATTTTAAACTGTCTTTTTCTGATATCAACACTGTCCAGTATCCCTTTGACCATGTCTGTGTATGGGAGAATTTTAGGCCTTGCTGCTATCCGGTGTAAGAATGAGCAAGCTAGCTCTGTAAGGGATGCTTCAGAAGAACCATTTGAGCCCGCGGTAGTAGTAACTTGCATTACTCTGGGATTCTCCTCTTCGAGTAGATTATACATGCCTTCCCACGTAGAAATTCCCCGTCTCTATTACAGGCCGTGTCTGTATACAAGGGCGCCATTTCCTTTTCCTCAGAGCTCGGAGCTTTGCTTTTCTTTCCCATTTCAACCTGCGTATTGCTTTGTATTGGCCTCTGTACTCTGTTCCTGCAATTCACCAGTGAAGTAAAAATGAATGATGAGGAAGGGTGATGGGAAAGTTTTAAATGCCGCAGACACATCAAGTATATCACCTTATGTGAAATGATTCTTTCGATAAGCATGAACCCATATTCCATTATAACTGGCAACTACCTCATTTATTAGCATTAAAGTGCATAACCATGTGTCAGCTTATGGAAAATACTTCTCTTGAATAACGCGCCCGAAAGATATGCGATGAAGCGATTTTGCGATTTGCTTCAGAACATCGCAGATCGCAACATCGCAACATCGCAAAATCGCAAAATCATAACATCACAACATTGATCGCTCATGACATCGCATTATCGCTTTATCGCTATATCGCTATATCGCGAAATCGCAATACCGCAAATTGTAGGAATGTTATGTATGACAATCTTTGTTAACCTATTTTCTGCGAAATGCGATCTTGCGATTTGCGATATCGCATATCAGAAAATTTTAAAGTGTTTCATGTAAGTTGTATTTGCTGGGTGTGATGCGATACTATCGCGTATTGCGATCTCGCTATATCTTCGGCTTGTAAGGAGGCATCCCGCTATATTTTTGCGATGCGATTTTCCTAAGGAAAGATTTTATCTTACCTTATCATAAAACTTAGATTTTTTAGGTTTTCAAAGGGAGGTTTCCTAAGCTTATGATGGTAAGTTTTATTTGAAAAGGAAATTTAACCACTACTTTGATTTTTTAATTTTTTTTAATTAAGGGTCCCCACTTATTTTGCATTAGGAATAACACTAAATAAGAAGGGTTGTTGTTGCTGGCCACAGCAATTGGAGATTCACTTGGAAGAACCATTTATCTCTGCTGTTTTTTGGATTTTCAAAACTTCCAAAACAGAAAATTTTCGAGAAAGTCAAACTTTATTATAGAAAGATAAAGTACATTATATTCTAACATGTCAATGACATTTTGTTTCAACTATTTTCAACTTTGATTATTTGCTGCCTCAAGCTAGTCCTTGTATTTACATCAGTCATTACTTGGTTTGTAAAGATAAAATAAAGTCTTCTCTGTAAACTAGTTTTAAATATGCTCATTTGTCGTAGGTAGAGTCTCTGCTGCCAGCAGGTGTTTATAGCCTTGATAGGGTTCCCTGTTCCCCAGCAATGATCCTGTATCCTGCTTAAAGAAACCTACAATTCTCAAAGAAGAATCCACATCCACACTCCTTGTTTTAATTTTCTTTTTATTCTTAAAGAGCAATGTCTTGGTTTGGTAGCCAATTCATGACACAGTCATTCACTAATTTATAACTTTGCTGAACAAGCTGGCTCGTGATGAGACCTCTTGTCTTTTGATTGCAACAATCTTGAGTCTTTGCCCTGTTGTGGTATGTAGTATTGGCAAAGTCAGCAAGTTATAATATCTGTGATTATGATAAGTTGGCTTGTGATGAGACCTCTTACTCTTTAATATAAAGTGTATCTTTGGATTTTTCCTCTGAAAGTTGTGATTTCCTTAGTAGGGAGGAAGTCATTGTTTCCTTAAGATAGCTCTGGATGACAATAGTAGAGTTTTTTGGAAATAGCTGTTCTACAGAAAATCTTTATTTTGTTATTGATACTTTTCATTGTACTCATATAAAAGAATTTCTCACTAAAGGTTGTTTTCCTCAAATTTTATGAAGTTGAAACTAGTATCATATCTAGGCTAGAGTTTTTAACAGTATCTTTCAATAATAAAGATCAATTTTCCAAAAGATTTGTTATTTATACAAGCGAAAGATCAAAATTTGAAAGAGAATTGGTGTCTTTTTCGTAAATGCCTATTATAACCATTCACAATTGGTTTTATTATGAAAAGAAAAACAACTACTCTACACAAATAGAAGAATGTTCTTCTATGGAAAATATTTTTTAAGAATCTGACCATTAACAGGTGAAGAGTCCCTCTTCCTTGCTAAATCTTGTAACATGAATGTCGATGGACCTATGACTTCTATAATTTGAAAAGGACCAAGCCACATTCTTTGAAATTTTGTATGTTTTCCCTTTTCTTCATGAGCCTTGTCCCATTTTAAAACTAGATCCCCTAGTTGAAAATCTTTTCTGGATACCATATTGGAATCAAAAGAGGCTTTCACCAATGCTTGATGATGAGCGTGAGTAATCTTAGCCCTTTCTCGTTGTTCTTCTACTTTAATTAATTCTAGCTGCCTAAGTTGTAAAGAAGAAGTTGGTACTTCATCAATGTACTGAACCAAGGCTAAAGAGGAAATTGCCAGATGTGTTGGAAGAACCACTTCTTTCCCATAAACCAAATTAAAGGGAGAAGTGCCGATAGAGGCTTTCTGTGTTATTCTATCTGCCCATAAAGCATATATTAAAGAATTATGCCAATTTTTATGATTTTGGTCAATGGTTCACTTGATGATTCTGATTAAGTTCTTATTTGTTGATTTAGCTAACCCATTCCCTTGTGGATAATAATTGGCAGAATATTTAAGTTTGAAACCTCTTTTGAGTGCGAATTCAGTCATTGCATTTCCAGAAAAGTATGATGCATTATCAAACATTAAAGCGGAAGGCAATCCAAACCTGGTGATTATGAACTGATCTATGAATTCAATGATGTTTTCAGCATTAGCCGTCTTGAGTGGAGCTGCTTCTACCCATTTGGTAAAGTAGTCTGTTGCTGTAAGAATGTATCTATGCTGTTTAGAAGAGTGAGGAACGATCTCACCTATTATGTCTAATCCCCACTGATCGAAAGGCTGTTCAATGGTAACTGGTTGCAGTGGCAAGGATGGTTTCTTTTGTCTCCCAGCAGTAGTTTGACAGACTTGACATTTCCTTACGTAGTTATGTGCATCTTTGAATAATGTAGGCCAGTAATAGCCTGCGCGTAAAATTTTGTGAGCAGTTGCATCTCCAGCGTAGTGTCCACCTGCTGGCCCATCGTGGAGTTCCTGCAAGACTTTTTCAGCTTCAACTTTCTCAAGACATCTAAGTAGAATAGAATCATAATTTATTCTGAAAAGAACGTCATTTACAAGTTGATATTGTTTGGCTTTTAACCTCAGGGCTCTTTTCTTGGTGTGATCAAGATTTGGAGGAGCATATCCATTCTTTAAATAATAAATAATATCAGCGTATAATGATTCAGCATCGTTTAGGCTTACCTCGTACACTTGTACCTCTTCAGATGGATTTTCGGGTATTAGCGATGCTCCTGCCAGCATTTTGCAAAAGCCTTGTCCTTTTACAATACTTGCCGGTTTGATTTCAACATCATATTCCTGTAAGGCAGTAACCCAATTAGCCCTTTTCTCACCCACATCCTTCTGTACTAGAAGTTCTTACCGCTGGAAATGGTACTATAATCTTGGTATGCGTTTTGAGTAAGAAAGGTCTGAAATATTTAATTGCTTTAAAAACAACATAAGCTTGTTTTTCTACATCTGAATAATTCAATTCAGCACCTTGTAAATTGGAACTGAAAAAAGCAATTGGGGCTTCCGCCTTTTCTTGATTTGCTTGAGTGAGTATCGCAGCATATGATCTATCTGAGGCAAAAGTGTACAAAATAAAAGGATCGGAAAAATTTGGAGTTGCTAACGATGGAGCGTTAATAATGGCTTGTTTGATCAGATTGAATGCCTCATGTTCATCTTGGCCCCATTTAAAGTTTGCGTTCTTTTTAATCATGGCTTGTAAAGGAGACACGATTCTGGAAAACTCTGGAATGAATCTCTTTACAAAGTTAATCTGGCCAAGGAAAGATTGCATGGCTTTCTTGTTGTGAGGTAGGGGGACTGCGGAAATTTCTTTGATTCTGTCAGGATCAATGTGAATTCCATATTTTGACACTATGAATCCTAGAAGCTTTCCTTCACTTAATGCGAAAAAGGATTTTTTCAGGTTAAGCGAAATTCCATACCTTAAACATCATTGGAAGATTTGTTTTAAATCCATGAGATGGTTGTTTCGTTTCTTGGAATAAATAGTAATATCATCCAAATAGATTACCACTGATTTATTAACTAACCCCTTGAATGCAATCTCCATGGCTCTCTGGAATGTGGCACCCACGTTAATCAAACCAAATGGCATCTTTTGATATGTGTATGTGCCCCACTTAGTTCTGAATGTCATTTTTAATTGATCGTCGGGATGTACCAGCACTTGTTTGTATCCTAAGAATCCATCTAAGAATGACATTAAATCTGAGGCCGTAACTGCCTGCAGTATTTGTTCCATGGGAGGTAAAGGAAAATTTTCATTTTGGCAAGCCTTATTAAGGTTTCGAAAGTCAATGCAGATTCTGATATCTCCGTTTTTCTTTATAACAGGTACCATATTGGAAACCCATTTCAAATGTCTAACGGGAAAGATTATTTTGGCTTTCAATAACTTATTGAACTCAGTTTTAATATGATTTTCTAAATTTGGATGGATTTTTCTCAATTTTTGTTGGACAGGTCTTTCATTATTGATCATTGGGATAGTATGTTGGATGATGGAGGTGTCGTATGTTTTGAGTTCGTCGTAATTCCAAGCAAAAACACTTTTGTATTGTTTCAAGAGACAAATATATGCTAATTTCTCTTCAGGGGCTAGGCCAAGGCCTAGGTTGATATTCTGTGGTTTGGCATCAGTTCCTAGATTGACTAATTCATAATTAAAAGTTGAACTTTGGAGTTTTGAATTGGTAGATATTTTGAATCAATCTTTCAAATCATAAAGGTCTTATAATTTGACTACTAATTTAGGTACATCATTGTTAGTACTATCCTGTTGCAATTGTTGGTCATGTTGGTCTTCGTCAATTATTTGATTGGTGTAGGATCCTTCAGATGTGAGAAAACTCACGATATTAGGATCGTCGTTGAAAATCCTCCAATTGGTAATGTTATCAGGGATAGATGGTCTAAAAATTAGCTCAATTGAAAATCAGTTAGGGCTAAAATCTTCTAAAGGAATGAGCTTGGAAGCTACGTTGGCTAAGAGGTCTGCGCTAGCATTCTGGAGTCTGGGAATTGAGGAAATATTAAATTCTATAAAATGTTTAGTCAGATCTTGAACTAAAGATTGATAATGCTTTAAATGACCTAATAAATAGTGTATAGTATTACGTACCTGTTTGATTACAATTTCAGAGTCTCCGAAAACTTGCAGGTATTTGACATCTAATCCGATTGCCTTGTACAACCCTTGGACTAGAGCTTCGTATTTTGTGGTATTGTTGGTGCACTCGAATTCGAGTCTGCAAGTTAGCATGGTTTTATTTCCCTATGGGCTTACTAATACGCATCCTACTCCTACTCTTCGTTAGACTTAAACCATCAAAAAATAGTTTCCAAAACAAAGATTTACTTACAGGACTATCTATAAAATTAATGCATTTAGAACTATCTGTTCGAGAGAAATTTTCTATTTGAGATAAAACAGAATGGTCTAAGTAAGGCGAAGTGTGAGCATTAAAATTTCCTAAGAAAGAATCTACTGAATAGTTGCCAATAATGTTAGAATTGTATGCTCCTAGTTCATTTTCTCCTTCGAGTTTTGTTACTATGTATTTATGATGTCGCTCGCGTTCAACTTTTATTTGATTTGGTTTACCATTATAAGGCAGCCACATGTGGGACCAGTCAGTTGCAAAGTATCCATGAAGTTTTTCTAACCAGTCTCTGCTAAGAATTAAGCCATAGAATTCAGGAATATTAGCAACTAAAATGTCTATAACTTGACATACCTTTGGGTTGGATGACAGCCTTATGGTAACCTGATTTAACTCACCAATCACTTCGACTTGTGATCGATCAAGCTGAACTAAGCGTACAATGGATTTCTGTGGTTGAACGTTCAATTTTGCACAAATTGATCTTGGTAAAATATTCGATGAAGCTCCAGAATCGACTATGCAATTATGCACATTTTTATTGAAAATTTCATAAGGAGAAATGGGGGAGTATGCAATCTCGATCTCCCTCCAATTAATGCGATCTCGTTTGGATCAACTTTATTAATCGCACTAGTTGGAGGTCTTCCCATATCATGGGAAGCTTGAGAGATTACAACAGCTGGTAAAGGTGAAATTGGCACAGCATATAATTCTTTCAAAAGTACTTTCTGCTGGTGTTTTAACTTGCTCAATTCAAAAAGAGTAATATTGGCCCTAGTCTTTTTCATGTCTTCTATGATATTATACTCCATTTCATCCGAAACGATTAGCGTTTTAGATGGAGTAGATGTGTCTGTTTGGACTGGGCTGGTTTGAGTCACTTTAGGTGATGTTTTCTTGGCTGCGACTTTATCCTTAGTCATTGAGGTTGTGCTCTTTGGCTTAGGTGTAGGTTGAGGAGGATCAAGCTGATTTCTGCTACGCGTACTAACCAAGAATGCCTCCTGATTCTCTTCATTTTGGAGGATGAAATCCCACATACCTTGTAACTCTACAACTTCTTCTTCATCGCTATGTTCTTTAGTAGTGTTTTCCTCTTCTTCTTCTTCCGATTTAGCATTTGAAATAGCGTTAGGGGGTTTGGAATCGGTTGAAGGATTTCTTTTAAAAGGCCTATATGGCTTTTTAGAAGAAGTTTCTGCTACCTGCTTCTTGATGTCGACCATTTCGTTAGACATGGTCTTCAAAACTTTTTGTAATCCTTCTAAATCAAATGGATCTTTCGGTTGTTTTTTCTTGGGATCTTCTTTGAAAGAAACCTTCTTAGATTTTCGTTCTTCCATTGCATTTTTCTTTTCTAAGGCCGTAATACGTTTCTCTACTACTATTGCTTCTTTCATGTTTTCAACTAAGGTTGTTTTGTTAGCCCTATCAACAAAGATTGCTAAGTTTGATGGTAAAGCAGTAATGTACCATTCACTTTGCACTTCTTCACTAGGCTGAGAAGTAGTAGGTATTTTGTTTAAGATTTTATTGAAACGTAAATTGAAATCTTTGATGGGTTCTCTTGACTCGGCCCTAAGGTTAGACAAGTCGTTGATCAGTGTCGCTATAGACCTGTCATCACCAAACTTGGTCAGAAATTGTTCTTGGAAGATGTCCCAACTAGTAATAGATCCAGATGGTAATGAGAAATACCATGATCTGGCTGTTCCTTGCAGAGTATAAGGAAAAAGCTGAACAACAACATCTTCATTAACAACTCCATTGAGATTTATAGATAACATGAAGTTATTTATATGCTCTTCTAATAGCATGCTTGCCTCGGGGTTAAACTTAGGTAGACATTTTTCAGGATGGGCCGGTATCTGACTCAAGGGTGCAGGCATTAAGAGTGACCCTGGGTTATTCCATGGAGATTGGGCCATTGCTGAACTACTAACAGAGGAAAGTGCAGAAGATGAACTCTGCGGTTGAGAAGATGAGGATATTATGACTCCAGATGTTTGAGAAGGAGTTGAGGAAGTTGCAATAGGCTGATGGACGATGATTTGAAGTGGAGGAGTGGATGGTTGACTTCATGGTGAAGAGGTTGAGATGGATGATGATGATGAAAGAGTCTCACTATCAGATCCTTTAGGAGACTTCCTTGCTCTCTTCCTAGTAGGTAGAGGTAATTCGGTTGGTTGAACACCAAACTTTTCACTCTTTAACCTGGTGAGAGGATGAGCAGGATTATATTGCGAAGTCATGCTGCCTTGAGATTTATCAGATTTCTGAGGAGATATAGAAAATCGCTGAAGTTTTTGAATCAAAGATTCAACTTCAGGAGGTTCAATAGTATATTGTTCTAAAATGTCAGGGTTTGTAGTAGCGGCTATTGATCCAGCGACTTCTAACTCTAGATTTAAGGTTTCTGAATGCAATGGAGAAGTCAGAGGAGATGGTGAGGGCGATTTACTCTCAGAATGGTATTTAGATTTAGATTTGCTTGCCATTCACAGTTCGGGGCCCTCCTTCTAGAGCCAAATATGTTGAAGCCTCGAAAATCAGGTCTACAACAAGGGGGATACCCACCCGATCCGGACCTTGGTTGGCAGCTCCTTTTCCGTTTGGTATATTGGGTCCAACTGGGGATATGGGACCAGTTTCCCAATTTCAGTGTGTGTGTGTGAGAGAAAGATGAATATTTCTATTTTTAATAGTTTCTAAATGGAATACTTCTACTCTAATTCTAATCTAATAATAAGGAAATTATATTCTAATGACAGAAATATGTAAATCTACACTAACCCGGGGTGTAATCTTTCTTCAATGCGATCTAAAATGATTTCAGACAACAACTGGTAATAAAGATCATTCAGCTGCCATGAGAAAAGAATTCAATAAAGATGAACCACTTCATATAAAAAGTTAGATGAAACAGTTGTGCAAAACATATCGCATAATGGGCTATTCATACACTAAGCATAAATAAATAGCTATCATCGTACAAAATTGCCAAATGATAACTCAGACATTCATACATTAATATATAAATAACTGAACTGGAAATCACTTTAACACAAGGCAGAAATAGTTAAGAGATAGAAATACGATTTATAACTAGTCCTACTCATGAGCTTCCAGTGATAACGATTTATCTCTTCTTGATCAAATATCCACTAAGAGTACAAAAGTACAACATCAGTAGCAGATATCAAATGCAAACATCAATAAATCCTGTTCCATTCATTCATCAAAACCTCCTCAGAGGGTACAGAAGTGCATGTTCTAGGGATAAGTTTTTGATAAATTTCAGGACCCTTCTCTAAATGCATGAGAAGGGTTTAAATACTACTAACTAATTCTAAAAATAAATTATTACAAAAATGTAGGATGTGGTTTAAATGACCGTCCTCTTTTCAGGAAAATAAAACAAAATTAAAGCTAAAATTGAATCTAAAATTAAACTACTTCTGTATTTGGTCCTTGAAATCGCACGCATGCAACATCTGTTTGAGAAGAGTCGGCTGGCTGACTTCCGCTTTTAGCTGAGCTGAGAAAACAAAATCGACAAGAGCTGGCGCCATTTTTTTGGCCGAATTGATGATACACTTAACAGTCATCCACTGGCTATGTGGCTTTACCAAGTATGCCCAGTAATAATCCCAGTTCAACTTGGTTAACCCTTGGATTGCTTTTGCCTTTTCTTGAGCTCTCTGTTTCCAATCTGTCTCTATCGTTACTTTCTTGCAGTTTCTGGAGCTTGCAGGTGACTGGGAAATTAGCAGCTTGCCTTTTCGAGCAATTTTTTTCAGCGATGCGCGATTAGGCGCTAATCGCACATCGGAAACTGCCTCCATTTTTTGATCCGGGTTTCCTTGATGCGTTTTTCGCCTTTTGCGCTTTTTCCTTTTAGCAGATATAAGGTTCAAAATTTGTAAAAATAATACTTCCGAAAGCTCTTGACCCTAAATTTTAAACTGTCTTTTTCTGATATCAACGCTGTCCAGTATCCCTTTGACCATGTCTATGTATGGGAGAATTTTAGGCCTTGCTGCTATCCAGTGTAAGAATGAGCAAGCTAGCTCTGTAAGGGATGCTTCAAAAGAACCATTTGAGCCCGCGGTAGCAGTAACTTCCATTACTCTGGGATTCTCCTCTTCGAGCAGATTATACATGCCTTCCCACGTAGCAATTCCCGCGTCTCTGTTACAGGCTGTGTCTGTATACAAGGGCGCCATTTCCTTTTCCTCAGAGCTCGGAGCTTTGCTTTTCTTTCCCATTTCAACCTGCGTATTGCTTTGTATTGGCCTCTGTACTCCGTTCCTACAATTCACAAGTGAAGTAAAAATGAATGACAAGGAAGGGTGATGGGAAAGTTTTAAATGCCACAGACACATCAAGTATATCACCTTACGTGAAATGATTCTTTCGATAAGCACGAACCCATATTCCATTATAACTGGCAACTACCTCATTTATTAGCATTAAAGTGCATAACCATGTGTCAGCTTATGGAAAATACTTCTCTTGAATAACGCGCCTGAAAGATATGCGATGAAGTGATTTTGCGATTTGCTTCGCAACATCGCAAAATTGCAAAATCATAACATCGCAACGTTGATCGCTCATGACGTCGCATTATCGCTTTATTGCTGTATCGCTATATCGCGAAATCGCAATATCGCAGATCGCAGGAATGTTATGTATGACAATCTTTGTTAACCTATTTTCTGCGAAATGCGATCTTGCGATCGGCGATATCGCATATCGGCAAATTTTAAAGTGTTTCATGTAAGTTGTATTTGCTGGGTGCGATGCGATACTATCGCGTATCGCGATCTCACTATATTGGAACTTCGGCTTGTAAGGAGGCATCCCGCTATCTTTTTGCGATGCAATTTTCCTAAGGAAAGATTTTATCTTACCTTATCATAAAACTTAGATTTTTTAGGTTTTCAAAGGGAGGTTTCCTAAGCTTATGATGGTAAGTTTTATTTGAAAAGGAAATTTAACCACTACTTTGATTTTTTAATTTTTTTTAATTAAGGGTCCCCACCTATTTCGCATTAGGAATAACACTAAATAAGAAGGGGGGTTGTTGCTAGCCACAACAGGTTGGTAAAACGCCATGTGGAAAGTTTGCGCTTAATGCAAGATACCTGTCGAAGGTACCAGATTACGCTCAATCTGAAGAAATGTCTATTTTGTGTCCCTTTTGGGACTTTTCTAGGTCATGTGGTATGTAGACAGGGATTGATGGTAGATCCCACCAAGATCACAGTGATAATTAACCTGGAGGCACCAATGAGTGTGAAACAGTTGCGTGCAACCTTGGGACATACTGGGTACTATAGGAAGTTTATTAAGGGCTATGCCTAGATCATCGCACCTATGGAGAAGTTATTGGAAAAGGATGTCACGTTCTATTGGAACGAGGACTGTCAGAAAAGCTTGGATGTGTTGAAGGGAAAAATGGTCACGGCATCAATTTTAGTCTTTCGGGATTGGAAGAAGGAGTTTCATGTACATGTAGACATGTCATGTATAGCACTGGGAATAGTGCTGACACAGGCCGATGGAGGAGAATTGGACCATCCTATAGCGTTTGCAAGCAGGTGGTTATCCAAGGCTGAGAAGAACTGTTCCACCACCGAGCGCGAAGGAGTAGCCATGGTATACGTGCTCTAGAAGTTTAGAAACTATTTACTGGGTGGACATTTTAATATGTATACGGATCATTCTACATTGAAATATGTAGAAATTCCCACTGTAGATCAATAGATTATGCAATATACTAAAGCAAAATACAAGATCTACATCTACAACAAGCTTTGCTGAAGCTTAATTGAATATGAGCAAGATCAATGAGAACACATATAACTAAGAATGAGAAATCAATCACACATAACACAGAAGAAATAACCCAGGGAAAGCCTCAGCCTAAAACCCCAATCTTTGTATTATCATACAAGTGGAAATATGTTCAAGTTACAAAAAGAATCAGCTCTCAAGCTATCTTGCTCTCTCTTCAATCAAACAATACAACTCACAGACTGAGTAGACACTAGATATGCCTTCCCTCAGCCCTCCAAGCCTCATATTTCCTTGCACAGTTTTCCTTGGGGTCCAATGGAGTCACATGTGTGAATTGGCCTCATCACACTCACTAAAATGAAGAAGTAACTACACAATCTCCAAGGAATGAATCCCTTTTGCATGTAAGAGATATTCACAATGGAATATTCCTACAACTGATAGCA
Source organism: Pinus tabuliformis (assembly GCA_031772625.1). Taxonomy (NCBI): domain Eukaryota; kingdom Viridiplantae; phylum Streptophyta; class Pinopsida; order Pinales; family Pinaceae; genus Pinus; species Pinus tabuliformis. The sequence goes on from CM062817.1 coordinate 234,165,791, forward strand.
CATTGTCCCTCCATCTGATCTCAACTGGGTCTCTGTCTAAACTGACATGCATGACTTATTTATGAGAGAATATTTAGTTATCTGAAGTGCAATAGTTACATGCATACATGCATTAACTAACTGAACTCACAATTAATTCAACAAACTGTTTGAGTTAATCTAACTGGACTTGACTCAGTTAACTGAGCCAACTAATTACAACTCAATATTACAACTCATCCTTATCTCTTTAACTGATGGATAAATTCCTCAATGAATGGAGAAATTGTTGCATGTCCCCACATAGACTTCGTGATCGATTTTCTACAACTAAGTAACTCAAGTTGAATTAATTAATTATTTTACAAACAGATGCTAAGATCAAATTCGAATTTTTACTTGTCTATTTTAGTTCAGGGACTAACTAAAATAGGAAGGTATCCTGAAATGCTATTTATAGCAGTACTAAATTTAGCACTTCTATATTTAGCATTTCTTGTTGTTATTTTCCACACTCCCTCTCAACAAGAAAGGAATTATCAGTAACCCCAATCTTGTCTCTGTGGAACTCGAACATGCATTTTGGCAATGCCTTAGTCAAAATATCTGCATCATGTTCCTCGGTCGAAACATAGAGCAACAACATGATCCTCTTGACCACACAGTCTTAAAGGTGGTGATACCAGATATCAATGTGCTTGGACCTGTCATGAAAAACTGGATTCTCAAAGAGTTTGATACAACTCTGATTATCGCAGTAGATCACAGTTAGATCCATTCTCTGACCAAACAATCTCCCTAGAATATCCTGCATCCAAATGGCCTCACATGCAGCCTAACTAGCAGCCATGTATTTAGCTTCTTCTGAGCTAAGTGAAACTGACCTCTGTTTCCTGTTGTACCAGGAAACTGCAGCTGAACCAGGTTGAAGATTCCTCCAGAAGTGCTCTTCTAGTCTGATGGACTCCCTGCCCAATCCGCATCTGTGAAGCCTTAAAGCTTCACTCCCTCTGCCCTTCTGTACCATAATCCGAACTAAGATGTGCCTCTAAGATATCTCAACAAATGCTTCGCTGCCTTCCAAAACAGCTTGGTAGGCTGAACCGTAGCTTGACTCAGCTGGTTCACCACAAAGCATAAGTCGGGTCGTGTGTTCACCAGATACATAAGTGAACCCACCAGTTGCCGATAAACAATAGCAGCTACTACCTCACCTGAAGTAGCATCCTCCTTCCTCTAGTTCCTAGCTAGAGGAGTTTGCATGGGCTTGCACTTCTCCATGTGAAAGTGCCTGAGTATCTCATTGGCATACTTTCCTTGAGACACAAATACTTCACCATCTTTATGCCACACCTCCATGCCTAGAAAGTGATACATAAGACCCATGTCTTTCATTTCAAACTCTCTTGCAAGGTCCTCCTTGCAAGACTATATTAGTTAATCATCACCTGTCAAAATCATATCATCGACATAAAGAACAATGATCAATGGTTTACCTTCTACCATGATGTGGTAAAGGTTCGCATCTACTTCACTCTTGGTGAAGCCCAACCTAGTGAAATAGTTGTCGATCTTGGTGTACCAAGCATGGGGTGCTTACCTCAGCCAATACAAATCCCTCTTGAGTCGGCACACATGCGACTCACGATCAAAGGTCTCGAGACCCTCTGGCTGCTCAATGTACACTTCCTCCTCAATCTTCCCATTGAGGAATGTTGTCTTCATGTCCATCCGATGGATCTTCCAACCCATCTAAGTTGATAGTGCCAACATCGACCTGATAGATGCATACCTTTCTAAGGGAGCAAAGGTCTCATCGTAGTCGATCCCCTCGACCTGTGAGAAACCTCGGGCAACAAACCTTGCCTTATGTTTCTCAACACTACCATCAGCTGCCTACTTTGCCTTGTAAAGCCATATAGAACTCACCATTGACTTTCCCTGAGGTCTTGGGACAATATCCCACACACTGTTCCAAATGATAGAGTCGCACTCCTCTACCATTGCATCAACCCAGATTGGTTGCTGCACTGCCTCCTCGAATGAAGAAGGTTCGGTATCTACACATTCCCCAACTAGGGCCATGTACCAAGTGTATCACTTGGGCGACCTCCTCTGTCTACACTGAGAAGACAACCTGTTAGCTTCCCTTGAGCGTTTTTGCCCATCTCTGGAAGTCTCAGCATGAGTGGATGTCTTCATTCCCGGATCCTCTGTGTGCGGCTACTCCACATCAATCTGAGGCTCCTCCTCCTTAGGAACTAAAAGTTCCTCCTTTGCATGTAACTTGAGCTCCCTCTCAAGTGATAATCGCATGGCTTTCTACTCATAGAACATCAGATCCCTGCGTACCACTATCCTCTAACTGGTAGGCAGGCACACCAAATAGTTGTGGGGTGTATCCGGGTACCCCACAAGTATTCCCAACTCAGTTGTTGGATCCAACTTCTTCCGGGCATCTTTGGTCACATGACAGTAACTGATGATCCAAAGATTCGGAAGTGACTTGCATCTAGTTTCTTCCTGGAAAAGGCCTCCATAGGTGTCTTCATTCCCAGTATACGGTGCAGGATTCTATTATACAAGTATACTGTTGTATTGCATGCCTCAGCCCACAAATACAGTGGTAGGCTTTGGTCATAAAACATTGCTCGAGCTGCTCCCGCAATCGATCTGTTCTCCCTTTCAGCCACCCCATTCTGCTGTGGGTTATGCGGTGCCGTCAATTCCTGTTTAATTCCTTCTGCAGCACAGAAGTCTTTAAACTGTTGGGAGACATACTCTCCACCATTGTCGCTGCGCAAGGATTTTATTTTCTTTCCAGATTCTTTCTCTGCCAAGGCTTTAAACTCACAAAACCTCAAGAAGGTCTGATCCTTCTTTTGCATAAAGTTGATCCAACATCTACGAGAAAAATCATCAATAAAAATAACATAGTACCTTTGTTTAGTGGTGGAGGTTGTAGAGAATGGTTCACAAACATCTGAGTGAACTCGCTCCAGGATTGCTCCAGCTCTACTGTCTCGATCCAGAAAGGAAGATTTCTCATACTTACCCAAGGTACAACCTTTGCATGTATTCATCTGCTCCAGTTTTCACTTGGGTAGTTTGGTAGAAATCCACTGCATGATCTTCAGGGCTCCATGGTACAAGTGGCCTAGTCTTCTATGCCATAGCTCACCAACATCTTGGCTCTGCACCATCTCTTCTTTGGAACTCAATGCAACACAGTCACCTACCTCTAGCTTGTGGAGATTCTTTACTCAAATCCTGATTCGATTTGTTTGTCCAGTACCAATATGACTCAGGAATACCTTTCCTTTACTAAAGACTACATCATAACCTTTATGTTCTAGCATAGCGATGGACACAAGATTCTTCTTTAGACCTGGTAAATACTTTACATCAGTTAGGGTGAGAGGAGCTCCATGCTCCCTCTGAAACACAACCGTACCTTCACCTGAAACACGGTACTTTCCATCATTGCCCATCTCGATCCACATCTGGAGATCCTTATCCTCCAAGGTATTGAAAATATTCTTGTCACCTGACATGTGGAATGAATCTCCACTGTCCAGGTACCACACACATCCCACCATGGATGAAACCATGCATGTGATAAGAGAGAAATCCAACTCAAACTGTTAGGCCAGTGCCTCACCAATAGATCCCTTCGGGGATCCCTTCTTGGATTTCTTCTGTGGACAATTTGTAGCATAATGGCCCACTTCATAACAATGAAAGCATCACACTTTCGATTTGTCAAACTTCTTCCCACCATGGGAAGAACTGGATTTGGGATGGGACACCTTCCCTTTCCCTTCCTTACCTTACTCGCTAAGGCTAGATTTTCCTCATCATCTTGCTTCGATGAGGATCCATCTTTGGTGCTTCTTCTTATTTCCTCCTGCATCAGATCTGACCAAAGTCGTTCCCAATCTGGCGGTTTTTCTCTTCCATTAATTGATTCTTGGTAGCTATGCCAGCTCTTAGGAAGATCGAGGAGTGCAAGACTCACCATGTTATCATCAGCGGTTGTGATCCCTACACTTCCAAGCTCATCCCTGTAGGTGGTGAGCTTGTTCAAATATGTAGAGATCATGTCGCCCTTTTCACACTTGATTTTCCGAAGCTTGTCTTTTAGCGCCAGCTTCCTCTGATCGCTGTTGTTTTGATATAGATATTTCAATGTTTTCCACATCAAAAATAGCATCTCCTTCCCTTGGAGGCTCGATATAATGTGGTCTCGAACTCCTTCTAGGAGGATTCTCCTTGCTCTAGCCACACATTTCTTCCATTCTGCCAATTCTGTAGCATCAGTCAGCTTGGTGACTTCTTGATCAATGAAGTCCTTTAGACCGTTATCCTCTAATAATGCTTCCATGTGATCCTTCTAGGATATATAATTTGAGTTGCCATCAAGGGCATACTCAAGTCTTAAACCGTTGAATGCCATTGGTGAAATTGAGATGTGATAAGAACTCGATTTCTATATTCAGGAACTTGAAACTTCGAACTTCTCCCTTCTTGTATATTTTTCTTCTCTTTGATCACGTTTTCTCTCATACCATGTAGAAATTCCCACTGTAGATCAATAGATTATGCAATATACTAAAGAAAAATACAAGATCTACTTCTACAACAAACTTTGCGGAAGCTTAATAGAATATGAGCAAGATCAATGAGAACACATATAACTGAGAATGAGAAATCAATCACACATAACACAGAAGAAATAACCTCGAGAAAGCCTCAGCCTAAAACCCCAATCTCTGTATTATCATACAAGTGGAAATATGCTCAAGTTACAAAAAGAATCAGCTCTCAAGCTATCCTGCTCTCTCTGCAATCAAACAATACAGCTCACAGACTGAGTAGACACTAGATATGCCTTCCCTCAGCCCTCCAAGCCTCCTATTTCCTTGCGCTATTTTTCTTGGGGTCCAATGATGTCACATGTGTGGGTTGGCCTCATCACACTCACTAAAATGAAGAAGTAACTGCGCAATCTCCAAGGAATGAATTCCTTCTGCATGCAAGAGATATTCACAATGGAATATTCCTGCAACTGATAATACACTATCCCTCCATCTGATCTCAACTGGGCCTCTGTCTAAATTGACATGCATGAGTTATTTATGAGAGAATATTCAGTTATCTGAAGTGCGGCAGTTACATGCATGCATGCATTAACTAACTGAACTCACAATTAATTCAACAAACTGTTTGAATTAATCTAACTGGACTTGACTTAGTTAATTGAGCCAACTAATTACAACTCAATATTACAACTCATTCTTATCTCTTTAACTGATGGATAAATTCCTCAATCAATGGAGAAATTGTTGCATGTCCCCACATAGACTTCATGTTTGATTTTCTACAAGTAATTAACTCAAGGTGAATTAATTAATTATTTTACAAACATCTACTAAAATCAAATTCGAATTTTACTTCTCTATTTTAGTTCAGGGACTAACTAAAATAGGAAGGTATCCCGAAATGCTATTCATAGCAGTACTAAATTTAGCACTTCTATATTTAGAATTTCTTTTTTCTATTTTCAACAAAATACTTGGTCAATAAGCCAGTGTTGGGGGGGAGAATATGTAGGTGATTGTTATTATTCCAGGAGTATGATTTTGAAGTTATTGTGAAGCCTGGATGACTGAACGCAGGACCGGACCCTCTGTCGCACATCGAAAGAGGAGAAGATCCCACTAATTTGGAGGAAGGATTACCTAACGCACAACTATTTTCATTGCGCATCATGGATGGTCATTTTGAAGACATCATACACTTCCTAACGATAGGAACTGGCCCGAAATGCTGCACCGTCCAATAGAAAAAGGAGTTAGTGGTGCGCGCGACAGACTCTTTTGTGATTGTCGGACATCTGTACAAAATGCGGTTTGATGAAGTATTATGACGATATGTACTGGAATTTGAAAGGAGCAGTATCCTCATGAACGCTCATGGGGGCACCACAGGAGGGCATCACGCAGGAAGGGTGACAACACAGAAGATCCTACGTGCAGGGTTGTGGTGGCCAAACCTCCATCAGGATTCAAAAGCCTATTGCAAGACATGCAAAGTGTGTCAAAGGACTGGCAGGCCATCATGGAGAGATGAGCTGCCTCTGAACCCATAGATAATGTTACAACTTTTCAAGGAATGTGCAATAGATTTTGTGGGACCCATTCAGCCCTAAGGAAAGAAGACGGGAGCGTAGTACATTATCACCACGACTAAGTATTTGACTCAATGGGTGGAGGCACAGCTTGTGAAGGACTGCAGGGACCATTGTGAAGTTTCTCTTTGAGTATGTATTGACATGATCTCAGTGTCCAAATATTTTGATGAGTGATCATGGTACGCACTTTTTGAATGAAACGATCAGCGCACAGACAGAGGAATTTTAGGTATATCAGCAGAAAAACACACCTTGTCACCCACATGCTAATGGGATGGTGGAAGCATTCAATAAGGTACTGAAGAATGTGCTGACCAAGGTTTGCAACCCTCAGCGAAGTGATTGGGACCTGCGCATCCCTGCAGTATTATGGGCCTATCGAACGACATGCAAAAATTTGACTCGGAAGACAACCTCTAGGCTTTTATATGGTGTTGAAGCAGTGATGCCCATGGAATACATTGTGTCTAGTCTACGCATAGTGACACTCATGGGTATGACGGATCACAGAGCCATGGAAGAGAGGCTCATGCAGCTTGTTGAGCTTGAGGAAGAAAGGTTTCTAGTTGGATTTCACCAACAGGTCCAAAAGCAGTGCAAAAAAGCATGGCATGATCGGCACATTAAACTGCACACCTTTAAGGTAAATGACGTGGTTTTGTTATATGATAACAAGTTTGATACATTTCCAGGGAAATTCAGGATGCACTAGCTAAGGACCTATGTCATTAAGGAAATTACCAATGGTGGAACAATTTAGTTGGTTAAATTGAATGGAAATCCCTTCCCAGGAAAGGTGAATGATAGCTGATTGAAGCCATACACCAGTGATTCGGCTAGGTGACTGTATGAAGGTAGCATAGTCTTAGCGCTCTAGGTAGCTAAAAGGAGGCGCAGGACTATAAACTACACTGCCCGGGTTGGGGAACTTCGTGATTGGAGGATTGTGCGGAATGAGGAGATGTCACAGGGTTTGCGACAACGCAGGGAGAGCTACGCTACTCGGGGAGAAATCGTGCAGGTCAGTCAGAAAGTGACCGTTAAAGTCACTATTCATGATTTGATGATGAGAATGCAGCCAAATGGAGTGGGCGACCGACATTTAAGATGAAATTTATGGGTAATATCCTTGAAAACCTGTCGCCAATATGGCATTAATGAACCGAATTTGGAGGGAACAGTCGGATTTGAATTCAAAATGGCCTATAAATTACATGTGGCTACCCAACGAAAAACACTTGGCGTTTTGAGCATTGAGTTGGTGAGCTCTTAGATGTGCATGAACTGCGCATTGCTTGACTGTCCAGCATTTGATCGATTTCTAGAGTTCGACTGCAATTTCATCCATGACATTATCCTAGGATCAGAAGCTCTGGACGCCAAAGCAGTGATAGCCAAGGGGGCTATGCCGAAGGTCATTATGAAGGCAAAGGGAGCTGCTCCAGAGGTTGAAGAGGTACTAGATGAAGTGCCAAGTCACCACAGACGCCTAGACTGAGGCCTACCCCGACCAAGGAGAGTGCGAAGGATAAGAAGGGCAAGCAGGATGCAATACCGGTGTGCACATCGCCTAGAAGAAATGAACAGAAGGACAAGCCCACCACACAAGAAAAAGGGAAAAACTATCAACTTGGAGTCGGAGGAGGAAGAGATTGAGGACATCCTGATGGATGATGAGGATTTAGAGGTGGAAGTGGAGGACGTTGAAGTCAATGGTTTTGACACTATCACTAAGTTGCCCGAATACCTCCCTCCACGCAAGGGCAAGACCAAGGTGCCAAAGGACATTAACGAAAGCAAGGTTTCCTTACACATACCTCTACTGCCGAACGAGATGGTCTTTGAAGGACCGCGCTTGGGGTGGGTTCTGCTGTTAAACCTGGAAGATTGGGACTTAGCTGACACTGAGAAGTTCCCTCACTTGGTGATAGAACAACTAATGTACCACATTGTTCACAAAACCACTGGGATGACTGCGTTGGAACTATAGAAGTGGCTTAGCGGTGTAGACAAGAAAGGTCTGCTCAACCTGCTATGGGTTCTCCACTACAATCGCACACCCATTACAGTATTGGTCATCAAGGAGCTTCTATTCTTGGTGCACGATGGGTGTCTGTGGTTGGATGTGATGATACCCATCATTGACAGGTTGATCCATAGGATCACACGACTGCCCTATACAGGGGAAAATCTAGCCATGATGTTTGGAGGAAAAGGTGGCGAGCAGGCCCTCACGGAGGCCATGAAGGAGAAATTCAAGCTCATGAAGAAACCATGAGGCTATGCCATCTCGAGTATCTACAATCCTGCGATCAAGGTGGCCACACAGATTTTGGCAGGAAAAGTTATGAGGAAGCGTCACGCAGATGAAGTGTTGGCACATGTCGTCGCTCTAGCACCCCAATGTGCCAAAGGAGTTCAGTTTAATTGGGCATGCTATCTCTGTGAGGAGTTCCTTGTGAACTGCTGCTAGGCATAGGAGCTTAGCAAGAACTTCTATTATGCGTGGCTCTTACTATCCATTGTGCCGGTAGCCTAGGAGCTGCCTGAAGATAGTCAATTCCCCTCAGTCATGCCGGACCTACTAGAAGTAGCAAAGTATGCTTCGCTGTGGGAGACCAAGGATGCTCAGCCCATCAAAGATAGCAATATCTTTTTGATCTTGATGGAAATGAATGTATGCATGGCTATCAATCGCAAGCTACAATTGTCGCTTACTGTGTTGGCCAAATTACAGGAGTATGTGGAGCTCAAGACAAACTTTCAACGCGTATTGATCAGGGCATGGAAGGACCCTGAGCAGGAGTGGCATGACTTGCCTTACTTGGCAATTGAAGACGTGATTGATGTAGTTCTTGACCGCTGGCTGGCGGAATGGTGCACTACCTCAGACTTGGCAGTAGGGTCGAGCAATTCTATCATGTAGTGCAAAAAGGAGGAGGCCAAGTTCAAGATGGCGCAGCTAGCTAGGAAGAGGAAGAAGGAGGTCGCTGACAAGGTACAGGCAGAGGGCGATACCACACAGAAGGCTGAAAAGAAGACAAGCGGAACAGAGCGCGGCTCTAATAAAGATACAAGGTCGCCCTCACCTGAAATAGAGGAAGAAACAGATGAGTAGACAGAGCAACACGGAGCAGACCTGCAGACGGCATCGTACCGTATCAAGGGTCTAAGGGGATAGGAAAAAGTTGGGCCACGAAAGAAATCGAAGGCCAGTAAGACGTCGCTGGACCCCATTGCCCTAACAGAGGGAGATTTGAATGACATTGGAGGTATGGTGTGGTATGTCACTGTGGAGGTACTACAATAGTTCGAGCAACAACAGCAGCAAGTATTAGGGGCCATCCAAACGGGTTTGCATGAGATGCATATCCACGCATCACACGCTGGCATGGTGTTTGTTATAGACATATTGGGCACTGCAACCCCAATCTTATATGTCGATAAACCAAGGGCTCTTTAACCACTAAAAGTGTTGTTTCATACCCTAAAGGATCATGGTCAATTGATTACATAATTCCCCAAAAGTTCCACCTGAAAAACCACTCAGAACTGGCCAAAACTGGACCATACTGTCTGCTCCACTATTAGGGTGTGATGCATACTGACTTCTACACTAGCCAGGTGCGATGCATACTGAAAAGGCCTTTTGTGGGGTGCGATGATGCTGGATCAAACAACTGGGTTGTAATTCCCCCTTCTATTTTAATAAAGTTCTTTGAGTTTTCCTCCATACAATCATGTATTTGTGAATCTTGTTATTTGTGAATGCTATTATATGTTCAATGTATTTCTGATTCTACATTGTTTATGATATTATAGATCAAGAAGCTTTGATGGTGTTTTGTTACTTTGTTTCTACAGGTATTCTCTAAGCGGGAAAAGTAGGAGAGGAGTTGCAAGCTCTATCAAGGGGGAGAGAAATCAAGCAAGTAGTTAAGCGAAAGATCTAGGTTGGTCCCTTTGCTTCTCTCTTATCTATCATACATAGAGGAAATTGCAAATTACTTTTATTTTTTGTTTCTAGGATAGCTGCCAATCCTAGTGGGACTAGAAGATCGAAAAGACACTATTTTTCCCATAAACAAAATGGCGACTCTGCTGGGGAGCAAATAGCTTTTTTGTTTTTTGTTTTTATTGTTTATTTTATAAACTATAGATAGAGCCTGAAGTTAGCCAGATAGCCTTCAAACTGCTCTTGCTCTGCAATTGCAAAGTAGATGAATGCTGCTTCAGTCAATCTCCGATTTAGTTTATGATTTGAACATCTGGCTTACAAGAATTCTAGATGCCCTTTTGGTAGCTCAATAACCTCTCAAGATCATACCCCTGTACTTTGTTCTTTACTGTCCATAATAGCTCAGCTTAACTCACTGAAATCAACTGCAAATTTGAGCCAAAACCCATCTCAGTTGTGTTCCTTGGCCCATCGCACTGTCTGTCACTGGAAACCAGTATGAATCACACTTCCTGAGTGTAGCAGGTGAGATGCATCCCTATTTCTGTGAAGCACAGGTGCGATGATTGAGTAATCCTATTTCTCTCCTTGAAATTTGGGGTTTTTGTCCTTGTTTGCTGCTTATGAACAATATCTCATTGTTGAAGCCTCCTTGCATTACATAGACCAGCCTTCATTGATTAGTATTAGTAATTTTTTTTATGTATTTGTCCATCATTTACAATCCCTTGTCGAAAAGTTGTTTAAATCAATCTGTCGTTTTGGTGCAGAAAGTTTTGTAACTGTCGTTTTGTGTCAAGAAGATGAGTGTCGTAAAGTCTTCCTTCTCTAGATAGTTGATTGAACTTTTTGTCATGTATTTGATTTGATTTGTTGATATTTGAAGTGTCGAAAGCATCTTCTATTCGAAATTGAAAAGTGTCGTTTAAGTCTTCCTTTCATTTTGAAAAAGAAATTGTCGAAATGTTGCTTTGAAGAAAATATTTCAGATCTATACTTAGTTTTCCTTTTTGCATTTCTCACATTAAGGGAACGAAAAACAAATACATGCATTTTCATTTACATTTAGACTGTGTGCGAAAAATGATTTAGGAAAAGTGCATTTAGTGTGTGCTCTTTGCTCTTTGTTTGAAAGAATTGTAGTCTTCTTTCCTTAGTAGCTAGGATTTTCATTGCTAAAAATAAACAACGATTGTTTATCATTTTAGACTGCATATTTAGGAATTTTACATCTACATCACATGGTGAACCATTAAAAGGCAAACTTCTAAGCAAGATCAACTCTAAAATAAATGTCAATGAACTTAACAACGCTTTGGAACCTAACACAACACATCTAGAGGTCCAGGATAGAGACGTGTTCCTGCATCGTAAAATCTAGTAACTATCGTTTTCATCGAAGGTTGGGTGATTCCTCCTCTTTGATACAACAAGTGCTAGCACGGACTTGTGCTCCCCATACCATCGAATATATATTGGGAGACCATAATAGGCTTATATCCTTTATCCATAGGAAGCCATGTTTTCCACCCTATCGATCGCAATGCATTGAACACAAAATTCAGGAAGATTGACTGCCGTACATAAGTCCTTGGTAATTTCTCTTTAATTTATCACCAAGGTGTATTTTGTAGTTTTGCAATTGGTTTGGTAATCCCTCTGTCTAGATTTCCAGAGTAGTCACTTTCGTTCCTTTTCAACTCCTTAAAAGAAAAGGTCCATCTTAGCACTTGTCACTTCAGGCTCATGAAAAATCGAAGGGGACTAGAGTCATCTTTGGCTGTTTCTCGACTCTTAAAAATTGAAAAAGAAAAGTTGTGTCAAAGAGTCATTAAAATTTATTAATTTGGAATAAAAACCCTGTTCCTTCGTTGATCTTAGGTTGAGATAATGGAGTCCATTGATCACGGAATCCCTCTTGAGGGGAATCCTATTCCATTTTCTTCTTGGGGAAATATTGGTGCTCCTCATATGGCCACATTGTCTCTGCCAGGTCTAACTATCGGCCTGCTAGTGTGGCTGTTCTTAACCTCTATGGTTCAAAATAATGTGATTCCTCAGCAATTGAATCAACAACCAGTTGATATTGAAGTTGACCCTTCGCCTCCTTCTTTGTTTGTTTCTCCCTCCCCTTCTTCCTCTTCGCTTGGTGAAAATAGTGATACTAGTAACCAAGTAGCTGAGAAGAAGAAGAAAGGGAGAGAGAAGAAGAAGAAGAAGTCAATTAAGAAAGGGGGAAACCATGAATCATCTGGTGAAAATCCACACACTAAATCTCCTAGATTTCCTTGTGTAATTTGCAGAGGAAACCATTTTCATCAAGATTGTCCTTGCCTTCCACAGATCTTGAGAGAATGGTCTCCCCGTTTGCAGCATTCGGTGTCATCAACCTTTGGTGATCATGTTGACAGCACACCATCAACTAGTGAAAACGAAGTTCTTGGACATAGAAGAAAGGTCAAAATTCCATGTGGATTATGTGAAGGGGACCATCACCTTCCCTGTTGTCCCTTTTTGGATGAGGCCAAAAGAGTCTTGTGTAACCGTCCTGCTTCACCACAGTGACTTCCATCTGGATACAAGAAACTCACCTCAAGTCCTTTACTAGTTGAAAATCTGACTGACATAACTCAACCGTTGGTCAAAACACCTATTGTTGAAAGTGAATCTTCTGAGTCCATACTGGACCAAAGTCAACAGGTTGAGATGGCAGTCGACCCAGTTTTACCTTCGGAAGGTCCACCTTCAAATGATATCATTCCCAAAGAGAGTGAGAACGATACTGTTCAAATTCTTTTTGTCACTTCAAAGTCCAATAAACTTGGGGGCAATCTGCCTATTCCTTCACAACAGGAAGAGAATCCCCCAATTTCCGCGACTCAAGGGGTTAATTCAACCATTTATTTGGTACCCCCTCTAAGCAGGCTGGTTACTTCCTTTGATTGGAAATGACTAGCAAGATCCCGCCTTCCTTCTAATGTACCATTCCAGATCATAGTACAAGTTTACAAAATCATCATTTCTGGCACTATCATAGATGAAGGGGCTTCGATGAGTATCCTTTCCTCAACTACTTGGAAAGTTCTTGGTTCGCCATCGCTTATGCCTGTTACACAGAATTTGTCAGGCTTTAACAAAGGAACCACTCGACCATTAGGGATCCTTCCTAAGTTACTGATAACTTTGGGAAGGAAAACTATTCACTTGAACGTGATGGTAGTCCAAGGACCATTAGATTACAATCTACTCCTTGGACGTGACTATGTTTATAGCATGGAAGCTATTGTTTCCACACTCTTTCGAGTGATGTGTTTCCCACATGAAGGCAAAATTGTCACTGTTGACCAGCTTTCATTTCCTGGTTCAAACACAGCTTCAAGTCAAACATCATCTCTAAATGGTCCTTTTGCATCAAGAGTGTCTCTTCAACCTTCATTCCATCCACCTAATTACCGCAAGTAGTCTGGTGAATGTAATGAAGTTTAGGGGGCATGCACCCTTGTCTATTTTGAGACGAACCTAGCTGAAAAGATAGGTTTCCCTATAGGTTATGTGATTGGAGATGTTATCTCACACCATTCACCTTTGTCTATTTGATGGACAAAGCCAAGGGAGTGTTTCGTCGGCTTTGTTGACAAAACAATCCTACTGAACCGCAGTGACTTCCTTATGGTTACCTGGAGACTCTCTTTTTCTTGATGCCTGGGGGCATGCAAACCTTTTTATGCGAACTAAAAATTACCAATTTCATTTTTAGCTTTTTAGTTTTTTTAGCATTTTAGCTTTTTAGTTTTCAACCTCTTAGGTTAGGTGATTGGTCTAATCCACCATTCACCTTTGTTTGTGCCACAGAAGAAGCAAAGGAAGCGTTTGAACCGTTCCGCGGACAAAACCATCCTACCTAACCGCAATAGTTCCTTAGCTTTAATAGGTTTTTTAGCTTTTTAGTTTGGTCGTTCCTAGCTTACATAAAAAGGAAAGAGAGCAATGTTTCCACAAGGTTCAAGCTCATTAAAAAATGAACCTACCAAATGAGCAATGTTTCCGCAAGGTTCAAGCTCGCTAAAAATTGAACCTGCCAACTGAGCATATGTTCCCCCAGAGTTCAAGCTCATTAAAAAATGAACCCATCTTCGGTAAATAACCTTTGCGATTACCGTTATATCAGCCTTTTAAACCTTGGTTGTGTTCCTTCCATCACCTCCTTCCGTTTGGCCGATCGTACGCTTCCACTTGATTGTTTACTATTTTGAGGAACAACTACAATGAGTGGTCCTGTTAGCCACCCTCTTCACATCACCATGTTTTGAGAAGTTCCAAGATTACATGAAACCAGTCACTACCCTAAACACCACTCGTTCCTCGAAAAACGAGTCTCCTTTAAACTCTTTTCAGACTCGCTAAATATGAAAATATTGTCGAGCAATTGGCCTCTCCAGCTCGCTAAAGTGATTGGAAGCGCCATCCCTCCTGTATATTTTAATATTTTTCAGACTTGAGGGATTATCTCACAAAAAAGATCGAGCGCTTGTCTTTTTCGGCTCACTAAAGTGATCAGAAAAGTCATCCCTTTTGTATTATTTTAATCTTTTTCGGACTTAAGGGATTATGCTATGAAAAAGAACTGTTGGAGTTTCCTTTTCGTCCCTTTTCAAACTCTCTAAACATGAAAAGGACCGAGTTATCTTTGTCATTAAACTCGCTAAAACAATAGCGACAAACTTGTCCACCCAGACAAGAATGAGTTTCACTGTCGTTAGACTCGCTAAAACATAGCGATAGGTTTGCCCGAAGGGAAAATTATAGAACAAGCATATGTTATCCTCCTCAAGCTTGACAAAAATAAAGAGGTACTGGTCAACAATGACTGGGGAAAAAGGGAATAAAACTTGAAGAATTTTATTGGTAGCAGGTCGCTCTTGAACATGACACTTTCACTCCATCACCATGATTGAGTCGGGTTGGGTTATTCCATTCACTGGTCATATCACCATTGGTCCTCCATACCATCCATCTTTTGGGGTTAACACTACCAATCCATCTCAGTGTCGCTGATATGTTCAAGAGAAGTCATTCAGAGAATTCACCATCTAGTTAATGCCTCATCCACTGCAATACCTTCACCCTCCATTTTTCATGACCGCCATTCCTGAACCTTGTATCATCAGATCGTTTTCACCTCCAGAAAATCATTTGCTTCATTTCGTGTCATAGATGTGGGATACATTAAGGCCCTCCTACGACAAGTCACTTCTTGTCGACATCAGCTCATTATCCAAGAAGTTGACTTAGAAACAACCCTTTCAGTACTTTGAAGCTTACATGCCTCAATGGAAAGTTTCTCACTTTCGGCGATAGGTTTACATCAATGCCCTTCGACTGAAAGATTTTGCGTGGTGTTCGACTTCAGAACATATATTCACACCACGTGAATTGTACTGTAGTACCTTGAGGGTCATTATCATTATCGATGATTCCTCTCACGCCTGTTAACAACTTACATTATTGGCTGGTAATCAGGCGATGTCTTTCCATGTTCGACTTCAAGACATCTTTTCACATGGATCGACTTGTACATCGGGCAAAGATTGAATGAGTTTGAAGACCCCAGATCTAGTTTCATCCATCTAGGCTGTGATATATTCAGGGATATAAAGACATAAAATGTACACAGAAGCTGCACAGATAGTCATCTAAGCCAGGGAAGATGACTCTTCATATGAAGAATCACCAGTCTGCAACTACAGACGATTATCTGTCCTATGTACATGAAAATGAATTTATAAAGCTAAGCATGGGAATGCCCACCTCAGCTAGATCATGAAAATAATATGATGATGATGTATTTTATTGTATCTTATACAGGTCACCTTCCAGTTCGAATACCTCGGATCCTCATGATAAAGCATTTCACTCGACATCAAAAGATTTATGACTTCATGCTTTAGGGGGAAACTGTTATAGATATATTTGGGCACTACAACCCCAATCTTATATGTCAATAAACCAATGGCTCTTTAACCCCTAAAAGTGTTGTTTCATACCCTAAAGGATCATGGTCAACTGATTACATCATTCCCCAAAAGTTCCACCTGAAAAACCACTCAGAACTAGCCAAAACTGGACCATACTGACTGCTCCACTATCAGGGTGCAATGCATACTGACTTCTACACTAGCCAGGTGCAATGCATACTAAAGAAGCCTTCTGTGGGGTGCGATGAATGAGGATGGACAAATGTCCGAGATAGTTTGCTAAGTGGATGCTCATGGAATCTTCCAAAAACTTCTCCTATGACACTTGCCTCTCTGAATTGAGTAAGAGATCCAAGAAATCTCCAAGTGGAAGCAAGAACAACAAGTGGAATGACACTAATAAAAAACCCAGAGATGACTCACACCCTTGCAGACATCTATAAATGGATCCCTCATTTGAGAGATCTAGAGGCTAGAATTTTGTAATTTGTAAGGAAGTGCTGATAGTTTTTCTTTGAGAAAGAGCATTGTATTGTTGGGTGATTTTGCTTTTCATGAGGTGAAGAGGGCTTTGATGCTGGATCAGACAGTTGGGTTGTAATTCTCCCTTCTATTTTAATAAATTTCTTTGACTTTTCCTCCATACAATCGTGTATTTGTGAATCTTGTTATTTGTGAATGCTATTGTATGTTCAATGTATTTCTGATTCTACATTGTTTATGATATAATAGATCGAGATGCTTTGATGGTGTTTTGTTACTTTGTTTCTACAGGTATTCTCTAAGCAGGACAAGTAGGAGAGGAGTTGCAAGCTCTATCAAGGGGGAGAGAAATCAAGCAAGGAGTCAAGCGGAAGATCCAGGTTGGTCCCTTTGCTTCTCCCTTATCTATCATACATAGAGGAAATCACAAATTACTTGTATTGTTTATTTCTAGGATAGTTGCCAATCCTAGTGGGACTAGCAGATCGAAAAGACACTAGCTTTCCCGGAAACAGTGTCCACCAACCTCGCCATTGGTACTTCAGAAGCCACTGGGACGTTGGGTGTGAAGATCTCCTGAGCGATGGTGCTGCTGGATGGAGCATTAACCACAAAAAATGAAGCTGATAGGCTTGCTTTCAGCGCCCTCAACGGAGTAGGGCTAAACTTGGCAGCGCTTCCTGGCAAGACGCTTCACTTACTGCAGGATGGAGTGATTGTGGAGCTGAGAGCCCGCGAACAACACATTTTGCAGGTAATATGTGAGTAGAAGATCAATAACGTACAAATGGCCTTGCAGCGAAACAACACCCTCACTTCCATGGTGGAACCTAGTAACACAAATGGGCACATGATTAAGGCCATGAAGGAAGCCTTCCAAATGGTCCCCAAGTTGGCCATTCCTAAGGATGTGGAGGCAGATGAATAGTACAAACTTGCTAACGGGGTGCACGACACTCACACAGAAGGTTCAGCTGGGGATGACCCTACAGATTGTAGATTTGCAGTTGAAGGCCCAGCTTTCAACTTCACCGAAAGTAAAGGAGCAACGCGAAACCATTGACACAGAGGCGATAGTGGTAGTGGATAGTGCAGTAGCATACTATACATGGCTATTTGAATAGTTGTTCGAGGTCTTGACTAATCTACAAGAGGATACTAATGTACAGCGGTTGGAGACAGAGGCGCGAGAACTATAGGAGCACTATGAGGAGGTAAAAGGAACAACACGCACTGTCGCTCTCACACAGAGACTGGAAAAGCTGCAGGAGGCCAAAACATTGAAGGAATGGGTAGATGTAGCGCAACACAAAGAGGTTGTGCCGAAGGCATGCTTGAAGCCTTGGTTGGAAGAAGCTTATTCGATCACGACCTCCATTGAAGGCAAGCTTGCTAGTCTGAAAGCGACTCAGCAGAAGCTTCAGGCTGATAGTTCAGGACCAGCAACTGAGTAGTTGGTTGAAGAGGTGAAGCAGGCGACCGCGCAGTGCACCGTCGAGGTCGCCGTCATACAAGTCGAGCTGGGGGGTATTCGCGCCAAAATATCCATGCCCGCAGAGTGACTCAAGGACAAGTCACCATGTTTGTGTTGGGGGCCTGTGGGAACGGGTTCCCCCAAGAGTAGCTTGGGGCTAAAAGCCCATGTTTTGGGACAATTTTGTAAAGTCTCTACATTTTGTGGTCGCAGAGCACGAAGGCGTCAAGAGTCATAAAAAGGAGATAAGTAAGTAAGCTCTAGGTAGTTAGAACAATTAAGCTTTGAAAGTTTTGGTAGAGAAGTCCTAAGACTTAGTGACCTGTGCAAAAGTAGGGGCAGGGGGTATAAACCGAAATCACGACCATCTTAGGGTGTGGAAATTTGGTTCCAGCATCCCCCCATATTGCTTCAGGTGAGACATCGGTTCGAGCTCTGTGGGCTGATGCCGAAAGGGCCAATATTGTAGGGATTTGTTTGTCTGACTAACGCTAAACCTAGGTTAGGGTCCACAAAGCAAACAATTGGGCTCACAAGAGAAACATTCATTGAGAACTAGAGGACTTTTAGATATAATGCATGGCATGTTGATCGAAATCCTTTATAAAATGAAAATAATGAAGAAGATGATGAGCCCGTTGTACATGAGGAAAATGTTGATCGAGATTCAAAAGAGTGGCATTTTTTTTCTCGAATAGTTCCCCCTAACAATGTGGAGATTTCAGATCTTCAAAACCTTGGTAGAAGGGACTTTGATATTCACCATAATTGGTAGGAAACAATATTTTCAAATGAAATTATTGAACAAGAAATCCATTTTATACAAGATACAAAGTATTATGGTGTTCTTAATATGAATTCTGCTGGGGAGACAATTTTCTTTCCTTCATATTTATCAGAGAAACAACGTGTTTCTTTTGAAATTGTGTTTCACCACTTTGTTAATGCTTAGGATGATGATCCTTTGCTAATTATTATTCAAGGAATTGTTGGAATAGGAAAATCTTCTCTTATTCATTATATTTGTCATGCTCTTTCAACTTCAACAATGGGTGAAAAAAGTCCAATATTATTGCTTGCTCCAACTGGTTTAGTTGCTTTTAATATACATGGAAAAACAATACACTATTCTTTGAAAATACCTATTAAATATATGAAACCACTAAATGGTCAAGCTCTAACAAATTTCTAGGAAGAAATGAGGCATGTTCGTTATATTTTAATTGATGAAATGAGCTTTGTTGGGCCAAGGTTGTTTATGCAAATAGATTCATGTTTGCAAGAAGCCTTTCCAAAAAAAAAGATTCTCCTTTTGGTGGCAGGTCCATGATTCTTGTGGGTGATCTTAGCCAACTTCCTCTAGTTAAGGATAAACCCTTGTATTAAGAAAGAACAGTTGCGAAAGTGTTGTGGAAAATTTTCAATAGTGTTGTCACTTTAGATAAAATATATAGACAACAAGTAGATCATCCCAAGAAAGTGCCTTTTTACAATATTTTAATGACTATAAGAAATGTGGAGCCTTATTTGGAATATTGGGATATTCTTATGGTGCGTGTGGATATTTTCTTGGATCATCAAGAAAAGGTTTTATTTGATTCTTCAGTTCACTTTTTTGCAAAGAATAATCTTGTTAATTTGCACAACCGGAAAATGCTCAAATAATTGAATTTCCCAATTGCAAGTGTGTTGCAGAATGTGGTAGGAGATCCCAGATTGCTGACAATGATGATGATCTCTTGGACCGTGAGGTATTTTTGTGTCGTGATGAGTGTGTCATGCTTACGTGTAATTAGTGGGTGGAAGGTGGGTTTGTTAATGGTGTTGTTGGGTATATAGAAGATATATTTTATTCACCTGGTGCATAACCGCCTCAACTTCCATAGTTCACTATAGATATTTTCGAGAAGTACACTGGTGTTCCATTTGACAAGGATTGTCCAAATTTTGTGCCCATAACACCTATTTTTAGAGGGAACCTTAGACAAATGCCTTTAAAAATGGCATGGGGCTTGACTATACACAAGTAACAGGGGTTGACTTTGCAATGTGCCATTGTAGATATTGGAGATAAAGAGAGGCAAGATTTTACATTTACAACTATATCAAGAGTGAGATCCATTGAGATTTCACCACCTTTTTCTTATCAGCGTTATGAAAAAATGCAAAACAATGCTTATGTTACACTAAGAAAAAAGAGGAGTGATTGAAGTTTATATCATTTCGAGGTTTATATCCGCAACTAAATTCAATGGTTTGGCATAGTGGTTGGAAATTCTATTGATGGTTTATATTTTTTCCTACCATGATTTAGTTTTTTTTTTTTTTGTTAAATTTCCCATTTTGAATGCTTGGAAATAATCACATGCGTGGATGTAGGTTTGAGATCGTCTTGCTTATATTAAAGTAGTTGTATTGTGCTTACTATTTTGTTTTGTGTTTTTCTTTTTGTCCATGCTAAATTTGGGCAATTGTGGTGAACCATGGTTTATGGATTCATTCATGGTCAAACATGGTACAACATCACGTTGCGACATGTTTTGTCTCAATATCAAAATCAACCACGGTCAACAATGGTGCAAAGTCACATTTTGAGAAATATTTTCTCGATTTGAAAATAAACCATGGCCAATCATGCTCAACCATATAATCCCTTGGGTTTAATACTAAAAAGCCAAGAAATTTTAAACCGCGGGGAATAATATTGAACCCTGGGGATTAACATTAATTTCAAACCTTGCCAATAATATTATAGCATGTGAATATGAATCCTTATATGAAAATCAAATATCGTTAACCATAGTCCAACTTCGCATTGTGAAAAATATTTTGTGAATATGAAAATCAACCATCAAAAACTCTCGTCAACCATGTTTATTAAAAGGTTTATAATATTTATCTTAGGGTTTATATAGCTTGGGTTTATAATATTTATCCCTTGGGTTTAATATTATTCCCTTGGGTTTAATATTATTCCCTTGGGTTTATAATCCCTTGGATTTCTAGTATTAATCCCTTGGCTTTTTTTTTTTTTGTATGTAAGGTAGTTCTCTTCTTTTCTATTCACATTAAACATAAAGACCAGATACACAGTTATGGTGGCCTCAACCTGCCCCTAGGGGAAACCAGGTCTGTTGGCCACCTCAGTTTACTGTAGGCATTCCAAAACCAAAATTTGGTAATTCTGTCCATACTAGCTATATAAACATAACATCTGAAATTACTTAATAAGTTTCTATGCAGCATAAAACAGTATTTGTGAAGAAACAAAAAACCTCCAGTGTATCGTCCTCCGCATCAGCCCGTTCTGGTTCCAGTATCTTTGTTTGTTTCCATGGGGAAATTCGCATGCTCTTCCTGGCTTGTGACCAAGCTTGCTATCCTGGACAGGGTCTGAGATATCTCTGCCAGCTTATTGTTCTGGTTGATCATAATGGTTTGGAAAAATTTCATTTCCTTCTGCACATTCGGGATTCCATTGGCAATTTCAGCCATTTCTTTAGCAACTTGTTCCAAGGCCTTTTCAAAAAGACTCTTTAAAACCCAATAGATGTGCAGGGATCTTCTATACAACGTCTGTCTCCCTCTTGTATTGCCAGGGTCACTAACTATAGCTGCCCATTCTTCCGTTTCCGAGCCTGACTGTTCTTCAAGGACTCTTTCTTCCAGATTCTGAATTATCCGGCGAATGTCTTCGTCCGTTTCCTCATGGTAGGCACGGGCTGCCTCTTGGCTAACCGTCCGGGCAGACCGCCTCTCTCTACGTTGATTCTCGGGTTCCTCCATAGGCCTGTCACCCTGATTACTTTGTCTCGGGTGGCCCCTTCCTCCTCAACCACGCCTTCGACCCTGTCGAGCCATCCTGGCTTCTACCTCCTCCTGTTCACACACATCAATCACAGGTGTTAGATTTACAGTGGTTTCATTCTCTACATCAGAAATCACTTGTCTCTTTGGAATTTCCTTCCTCATACTACTCTCCTCCTCCCTTTTTATGCTCTATTCATGATCATCCTTTCCCGAGTTCAGGGGGTGAAGCGCTCCCTCTGTCTTGTGGGTCAGGTACCATTTTAGGGGGTCCATCGACAATTATCCGGCTTCTATCTTTCCTTTGCTACCATCCATGGCTGCCCCGTTCTGTTTTCCCTCATTACTTCTCCACCTCTGCCTCTGACTACAGTTTCTCCCTCCTTCTTGGGATCTTTCCAAATTGTCTTCATACTGCAAAACATGAGGCCTTCCCAGTTTTCCGGGGCTCTTTCCACCTCCCATCTCATCCCACAACTGACTGTTATTCATTTTAGTGATAAAAAGGAAAACAAGTAAGGTGAGAAAGGCAGTTTGCACATACCCAAGCTTGCAGATTACCCTGGTATTGTTTTCCTCTTACTCCTCAAGCCGTTCCTCCTTCACTCCATCCGCATTTTCATCTTCTTCGCCTCCTGTCACCTTCTTGTTATACTTCTTCACCATCCTTTCCCCCTGACATAACCACCGCCATTTCTCTCCATCATCTGTACGCCTCTTTTCCCACCCCTGCCACTTGAAGTTTTATCTGACAGAGTATTCATTTTGTTTGTTGGGAGGGTGGCCTGATACCTGCGGTCATTTCCTCCTGTCCTATCCTTATAATCAATGCCCTTTCCATAATCGCCTCCACATTTCCTCATCCCGATCGGGAGAATCCCTTGGCTTTATTATTCCTTTGCATTTATAATATTTATCGTAGGGTTTATACACCTTGGTTTTATAATATTAATTCCTTGGGTTGAATATTATTCTGTTGGGTTTAAAATAATAATATTAATTAATAATGGTAGTAATATTTGTTAATAGTAATAATCTTTATTATTTAGTAACCCAAGGGATTGGTATTATAAACTGAAGGGATTGGTATTATAAACCCATGGGGTTTATAATAAAACCCCAAGGGATTATAAACCCAAGGTAATAATATTAACTGAAGGGATAATAAATGCAAGGGACTAATATTATAAATCCTAGGGTTTGTATTCCGTTTGGTTTATTTTATCAATCCATTGGGTTTGTTAATGTAAGGGTTCATATTTGTAGGGTATAATACTAAATCTCCTGGGACTATAAACCCAAGGGTATGTTAAAGGTGCTAGATCTGCCAACATTTCAGGGGATCTCCTTGGTAAGAAGTCCCAATTAGACCTTAGATTGTTTGGTGTAGGAGTCCCAATAGTGGGTCTTACAGTAATGCCTTGACCATGGTTTCGCACAGAGGCAAGTAAGATGTCCCTGTTCGTAGAAAGGGTGTGACAACTGCGGTAAGTCAAGGAAGGTGTATGAGAGGTTCGAACACACTGAGGGTGAGGTTCGTGCACCCCTTTGTTATATGGAATTTATACCTATGGATAAGTACATCTTCCCTAAGTGGGTAGTTACACTTAGAACAATAGAAAGAAAGTGGTTTAACCATTTCCTACAATAGTTAGATGAGATGAAGAAACCTACTTGTGATATTTCGCTTCCTTTTATCTCCTTTAAATTGCTCCCATAGCTCCCGCTCGAATGGAATTCGCTCAATTGGTACCTCCCAACATACATAAAGGATGACAATGATCAAAGCATATGATCTATCTACTATAAAAAAATGGAATCGACAACATTTGAACATATATTAATCATAGATATAAACAAGAATATCGGAAAAGGAACAAACAACTTTATTGATTGATAGAAGAAATATTTACACCCAATGTGGTTTGATCCCATGTCACTCATCCAGCTTAGTCCAAACCCTCATCACACCAATAGCACATCAATCCAGCAGCATAACATTACTTGACAATGAACTCAAGTCTCAAACCAACAGTATTTCTCTACAATCTTCAAATTCTAGCCCCTAATCACTATGATGAGTGGTCAATTTATAGGGAAATGCAAGTGGTTTTGTCATAAATTTGGCATTGAATTGTTTTCCAAAATTGGAGTTAGTTTCCATGGAGAAAGGGATCAGAGGATAAAGGGATAATTGATCCATAGCCTATCCAAAGTTCAGCTCATAGGATGAGATAAGAGCTGGGCATCCTTCTAGAATGCTCTAGAATCAAGGAATATTCCTAGAATCCTCTACCAATTTCTCTTATTCTTGCCCAGCGCATGTATAAGTGGGTCTAAGTGCATTGTAGTGCAGGTCGGGCCTACCTACTCTGCAGCACAGTTGCCACTGACCAAGGCTACACTAGTGTCCCAATGACGCATTTTAGCAGGGTTTCAAGCTAGGAAACTTTTATGGATGAAAGCATTCAATATAATGATGATTTGTCTAGGGCATGTAGAAACTGAATTAGGGTTTAATGAGACCTAATTGTACTGATCTGATCATTGGGAGTGATGTGCCCAAATAGATCTATAACACCCTTGGAAACCTATAATAGTACACGGCTTGGAAGGAAACACATGAGCGAAGATGCATCACAACATGGAAGGAAATTTAACAAGAAATCCAAAGTGATGGTTAAGCCAACAACACATTTCAGAAAGATTCATACTTACTTTTAAAGAATAGTCCATACATGCATGCGTAAGCCAACAAATACATATATCATTTAGAGTAAACAAGATAGATAGAATACAATACAACATATGCATGAAACATGTTGGCTCTATTATATTAAGAAGTGTAAGTTCCAATCATATAATACGTCCATGTCCAACCACTAGTTCTGATAGCGAAACATTACAACCACAACTGCTTGCTCCTCCAAAGAGATATACTAGCTCTACACAATGGAGAATCCAAGGCGCATTACAATACTATCCAATATTTCTCTAAGATACTCCTATCGAATCTTGGGTGACCAAAATCCCTTACAATGAGTTATGAGGGACTATTTCTAGCAAAGGGTGGGGTGGCCCTTGACATTCCCGTTTATGAGAGTTCATCTACCCTCATGGCTCTTCATCTACTCTATGACTATTACATCCAACTATCAACACTTAAACTTACACTTGACAAGACGTTACATTACAATGCACATGTACCCATGTGAGACAAAATGGCTTGAGCAAGCCATGCAAGACATCACTAATACTTAGAGCGTTGTGGTGAGACCAACTCTTTGACATCCTTGTGATGGTCGATTGTGGCAAACTGATGCCAAGCTTGGTCGTCCGTGATGGTGTCCGTGCGCTCAATGGTGACATCTTGCTGAAGCGAACTCTTGCCTCCATTACATCCAGTACACTGATATGGATCCTCTGTCCAACTCATATGATAGAATGTGCATGGTCATCCTGGGTGCGACCAGACCATCAACATGGTTATGCATAATGTCTGCGCTGATCTCCAAGCATGTGCTCGTGGCTGTGCGCATCAACCAGTCAAAATACATGTTTAGTCCAGTTTGACTTGCTTCTTGTCTTCGCCTCAGTGAGTGTGCCAAATGGGTGGGATCAGATGTGTGCGCACAATAAAATGCATGTTGTTGAATTCCCTTGCATGCAATCAACAACATTGCTCACCTTGTCTTCTCTGTGCTAGCTGCTGGGATGGATCTATAACTTATACGGGCGCAGTTTCATCCTTCTGTGCATGTTGCACCCCTAACTGTACTTGTTCCTACTGCAACTCATTCTCTCATCTATGTATCTCCCATTCTTCCTTGAGATGTTGCTTCAGTACATGCAACTCCTTCTCTATTATGTTCTCTGCCTTCGCGCGATCTTCATTGTCACACCATCATCTCATAGCCTTAATCTCCAAAGCTACTTTCATCATGAGTGTATCTGCTTTGAACTTGCAGCTTTACTCTGCCTCTATGTTGTCAACAACCTTCCTCTTACATTCATTGTGTGTAGGTCTGCATGTATAACATGTACACTGCACCATATGTACACAACACCGCATATAAAACATGTACACTGCACCAAATGTACATAGCACTACATATACAACATGTACATAGTACCGTCTATACCCGACACCGCATATGTAATATGCACACAACACTATATGTACACAGTATTGCATATGCAACGTGCACACAACATCATATATGCAACAGGTACACAACACCATATATACACAATACCTCATATGCTGCATCTACACAACACCCGTACTGCACATCCTAAGACCACATTGTCCTTACAAAGCAACCTTGCTTCTAGTGTCTTATCCATGCTTGTCCTAGCATGTCAAGGATCACGCTGCTTTAATTCCGTTGATGGATCCCTTAGCATTACATGTCCATAACACAAACATAGCCATAGTAAAACACCTAATATCAAATCATATCCACATGATATTAACCTTGTATATTTTTCAGTGCTACTCTTCCCACTTGATTCCTCATAAAACTAGTTGCCTCTTTATTCCATTCACCTGCATAAACAATTATTCCTCCACAAAAATGATCCTTGAACACCTTGTCAGATAGTGACATACGTACATACATACATACATACATAGATATAAAAATTAGCACAAAACAATCATGATCATGTAAGACAACGACATACATACATACATGTATACATATATAGACATCAACATAATCATAATCACAACACAATTACCAGATATCATAAGGTCAAGGTTAAGAGAACTCCCTTTATCTATGGACAACATAGACAACATTGAGAACAATAGCTCCCAACATAGCCAAGGCATATGAAACATAAAATCCATTTACTAAACCTTTCTTGGTTACCTTTCTCACATTTTTTTTTCCACCATCCATTTATCTCAATGGACCCAACCAACTCAACTGATTGTCATACTCTTGACTTCAACTGCCCTTATACATGCACCGAGCTTCATCCGAGTCTTACATCACCTATTGGGTTTCATTCATATCTCCTTGAGCTCCATTAACTTTCCTCTTTCCCAAACCAATTCGCAATACCCTCAAAACATAAAAGGAAAGAACAAGAAAGCCAATAAGAAGCAAGCCATGAAAATCAATAGTAATATGACACCACAAACAAAGTGGCAAGGCCTTGAACTAGACACAATAAAAACCCATAAATAAAGCACAAGCAAATCAAAAAATACCAAAGGCACAAAACTCCCAACAAACACCATGACTCAACCACATGGGGTTCCCAATTCCTCCAAGGGAAAGCTCAACTTGAGCCTTCTTTAGGATTTCATGGCAACCTCTTTTTCCATGCAATATCCTACATCATACTCCCATAAACACAAGACTATCAGTGCACAAATGAACATAATCAACATACTATTTACCTTACCTCGTTGTTCCAAGCACATTGCCTTGCAATTGAACACATCCATGCCATCTCTTAGGGTACTCCAATACTTTGACGAATCTATCCATAGATCGAAACCACTATTATACCCAATTCCTTTCTTTTAACTTTTCCTTGGTGCAACTAAGCCTTATTATGTGCTATCACATCACCCAGTTGTTAGTTATATAATACCATCAACTATTACCTTTTCAGGCTAATACCAAGCATGTTTCCATGATATTTTTCACACATGTCAGTCACATGCTCCAAAGATCAAGACATTGTGTCGATCAATTTTGAAATCAAACCTTTATCAAGGCTAACAACCATATCATAATCAACAATAAACTCATAGTCATTAATCATAATACTACAACTAGTACCCACTTGCAGTCAAGTGCATATCAACTTTCTCAGCACATATGTGTTAGTACAACAATCTTAAAACAAGATCATTCCTTCACGCAATCTTATAGACACATGCTCATATCATGCAATTGATCAAACATTCAAACAACAAATAGAGGACAAAATAAAAATCTCATACACCAAATAGACGACATAATCAAACACTCAAACACCAAATAGTCGACATAATCAAACTCATACCTCCATGTATCTTAGGGGAGGCTATCACAACTACACACGTTAGGCAAAAATAGCATGATATAACTTCACAAACACATCAACTCACACACAAATAAGGTCATGATATCCACAACAATAACTAGCTAACATGTTCACATCATAACTCATGAGCAATTGACATTTATGCATAACAATCACATCTGCACAACCAATATGAATTAGTATAACACAATATCACAAATATATCGAATCATACCTGAGCATCGTAACCACAATAATCTTCATAAACCAATCCATATTAGCATGATACATATAACATCATGGTCTTAAGTACAATGACAATAACCATCATGCATATAAGAGCAAGTTACTATTCTTCATGACTAACCAACACATTTACATATGATCACATTGATGAACTAACATCTATCATGCATGTAACCACAACAAAAATAGAATGAAAAACATGTATACAAATCGAATGCATATAAGAACCATTAACTAAGATACTTGCATGTCCAACATACAAACATGTATGATGATCTGCTCTTACCCTAAGGTCCAGTGTTGCAACCTCGCTCAAATGGCCCGCATCTCTTGCTCTACCTCGAGAAACACATTAGCATCATAACATACCAACAACATAATGATAACCTAAAAGGAATACAATGACTCCATGCACAACAACCATGCCCATACTAATGTATGCATAAAAACATATAGAAACTGACATGCATAACAAATGCATATACAAGCAACATGCATTCTTGACAAACACATCCCAACCACAACATCGTCAACTCCTACATGTCAACACAACTATAAAAATGACTAGCACCATGCATACACAACAAGAACATAGATCACAACCATAAATAACACATATGCAACTGACATGTATGCATGGAAAACACATTCCTCCCATCCAGTTCAAGCCGTGCTCCATGCTCTAGTACCACTATGTAATGCCCTCCTCCCACATTTACCCAAGTTACTAGCCTATCAAGTTAAACATCTAACAAAGAGTTACTATGATATGATTCAACCTCCCAGATCACCTTAAGGAAGTGGAATCAACAAACCAAAACCCTTAATGACTTCCTTATTAGGCGCTATAGGACCCCCAAGGGCTAAACTACCCTTCTAGGTGCCCAGGCCCTAAATTAAACCAATTTTTTCAGTTCCATGATCTCCCAAACTTTGGCAGAACACTACCTGATTTCTACTAAAACCATCCAGTTGCATGCATGATGCCTACAAGGGAGTGATTGTAGTCTTTTTCACCCAGTTTTGTCCCTGCGACCATAGGATTTAAGCCACTTTTTCAGGCTAGGATCCAGGCCTCTATCCAAAACTTAATGAAACTTTCTAGAACCGTGAGTGACACAAGGAAAAATCATTCCATACAAATATTAGACAATAACTTGACCTAATGAGGCCTAGCCATGACAAACATTTCATCAAACATATCATGAGCATGAAATCTACAGGTCATAAATACACATTTGAACATAGGGGTCTGATACTTATCTAGAAATCACCAAGAAGGTCTAGTGCCTTCTCATAATAGTTATGATTACATCTATTAGGTCATACAATCATAATTCATCCATTCATTAATCAAAACATGGTAAGAGCCATGACTAAGATCTGGCTTAAAACCATGCATTATAACCAACATATAACCAGCAAAGTAGAAATAATAGAAAAACATTAAAGTCTCATAATAACAAGTACATGTACACATAAATAATACGTGGAAGAGAGATATTATTAACATATGAAATTCCAACCAAGTTAGGGACTTCCACGTACCACCCGACCATAGATTGGGATGAACCAAATATTTCTTTTAGCCAATCACCCTTGTGCCATATTCAAAGCATGAATGTGGGATTCAGAACAAAACCAATCAAGGCTTCCTCAGGCTTTATCGTACAAACCATCAAGGGATTCCTAGGCATGAAACCCTCATCAATACAACCAGGCTTTACTACGATCCCCACTAGATCACTAGGCCCTAAATAAGCATGGATGCCTCTGTATCTCTCCACCTAAACCATGAGGAGTTTACCATCTCCACTCTCTATGATTTACTGTATATATCTCCATTCACCAATTGACTATTCCAAGTCCCAACGAGAGAATTCACCTCTAGGTTTACTGTATATCCCACCATTCATCAGTCGAGGATTTCTAGGCCAAACCAAACTCCACCCTTTAGGATTCCACGTACCACCCAACCATAGATTGGGTTGAACCAAATCTTTCATTCAGCCAATCAACCTCGTGCCATATTCCAAGCATGAATGTGGGACTCACAACTAAACAACCAGGCTTCCTCACGCTTTACCACAATCGTGCCAAAACCAGTCAAGGGGTTCCTAGGCCCCAAGCAATAACCTACACAACCAAATTTTAATGCAATACCTCCATTACTAGTCAAGGGATTCCTAGGCCCAAATAACAAACATACACTACCAAGATTTATCGTAATCCCACCAAAACTAGTCAAGGGATCACTAGGCCCTAAAAAAGAAACATACACTTACAAGCTTTACTGTAATCTTGCCAAAACTGGTCAAAGGTCACTACGCCCTAAATAAGCATGGACACCTCTGGATTTCTTCACCAATACCATGAAGAATTTTCCTGTCTCCACCCTCAAGTTTTACCATGTATCCCTTAATCACTAGTCAAGGTATTTCTAGGCCCTTGGGAATTTTCTTGGGACTAGCTCACCCGGTTCCAAAACCATCTAGAAATCCCATCTAACCCATAGAGAGAAATCCATCATACTATGGTTATAAAGAAATGGCAAGGCAAGGCTGAAACCACTGTCAAACCTAGAAAATCCCATGCCAGTGACAACAAGAGAACCAAATATACACATGCATGTACTATGCATGCACCAACCAACTAGGAAATCACACATGAAACCTGTTACCTGCAAGTATTCCTGTTGAATTTGCTTGATCCAAATTTTCCTCACTTTCTCCTTTGCTTTCCTTTTCTTCCTTGTCCTTCCTTTTTCTTTCTTCCTCCAATGCTAAAGGGCTCGAAGAATGCTCTAAGTGTGCAAGAGTATGAGAGAATAAAGAGAATAAATAGAGAGCTCCAAAATTGCACTGACAAAAGGTTAAACTGACAAAATTTGTGAACTAATCCTCAAAAGCATTTTTATTAATGAGGACTCTATTTTCTTCATTTTCCTCTAATTTTCCTTTAATTTCCTCCTCACTTGCAACCTATGATCTTTCACCTTCCTTTTCTCGTATTTTACATTATTTTCATAATTAAAATGCTAATTAATGCTTCTTTGTCTTTTCAAAAACTTTGCCATTTCATTTGCCAATTTCCTTAGCCATAATAAATCAAAATGAACACCCACTAGGATCATTTTCCCAACATTAGCTTGGAATAAGTGTCCCATGACCTTGGTCTTATTTTGCCTTTATTAACTTTATTACATGAAATTTTAACATGAGGCTGTTGCAAAGGGAATGAGATGATCCTTTACAGATTCAATAAGAATCTAATATGCATAACTTGTTTCTCTCCGTGTAGATCATGCTCACATATATATATTTTTTAAAATTACACATTTTAGAATAAGTTTTGTTATGTGAACAAACACATACCTCTTAAGATGTGCACAAAATTGCAAGGACAAGCATTTTATTGAATGGAAAATTAACAGATTATACGACATTAATTTTTTTTGCAAAAAATATCATTAGGACAATAACATAATTCTCCAGAAATGTTCTTTTTATTCTAAATCGAAATTCACATTTCTTATATGAATTTTGAGGGTTTTAATTCAATAAAAGAGTAAAATTTTGAAATTTCATCACCACATTTGGACCAAAATTGTAACCCATATTCATACATTCACCCATAACTACAACCAACTCTAGGTCATATATTGCATCAATTTTTTCGTGGTCTTTTAATTTTCTAGATTCGTGACCTACCACATGATTTTCCTACATTAGTACTCCTCATAAGCCCTCCAAACAAGCATAAGTTCAAACTATAAAATATTTGTTAGGCTCAACTATTTCAAGAACAAGTGCAACAATGAGAAAATTATATAACTGCTCAAAACTCTCTTGACATTCTTTTGTCCATTCAAATTTAACCCCCTTCTTCTGTAGGGAGGTTATGGGGTAAGCCAATTTAGAGAACCCCTTTATGAATCTGCGATAATATCCTGTGATACCCATAAATGATCTAACATTTATCACTTCCTTAGGAATTGGCTAGTTAATAATGGCTTTTACTTTTTTAGGATCTACAACTATCCCATCCTTAGAAATTACATCTCCCAGGTAATATATATTGCCTTTGTAAAATTCACATTTACTAAACTTAGCATATAGCCGATGTTCTTGAAGTGTTTGCAACACTATTTTCAAGTGTTTCTCATGTTCCTCTATTGTCTTTGAGTAAATCAAAATATAATTGATGAAAATTAACACAAATTTATCAAAATACTAACTAAAGACACTATTCATCAAGCACATAAAGGTAGCTAGTGCATTTATAAAACAAAGGTACCATAAATTCACAGTGTCCATATCTAGTTTTGAATGTTGTTTTAGGAATATCTTCATCTTTAATCCTTAATTGATGGTATCTAGACCTTAATTCTATTTTAGAAAAAATAGTGGCTCATCTCACTTGGTGAAATAAAACATTGATTCTAGGTTGTGGATAGTTATTCTTAATTGTTAATTTATTAAACTACTTTTAATCAATGCATAATCTAAAGGTACCATCATTCTTTTAAAAAAATAACACTGGTACTCCCCATGGTGAAACACCTAGTCTGATATATCCTTTATTTAACAACTCCCAAAGATGCATTTTTAACTCCAATAATTCTGGCACACTCATTTTGTAGGGCACTTTAGACACCGGTGTAGCCTTTGGTACTAGCTCAATAGAAAAGTCAATTGGAATCTCATCTAGAAACACATCTTTGTATTCCAAAATAACCTCTAGGTCATCAAAGGTTTTGGATTTTTTTTCTTGTGAATGATCCTCTACTTGAATAGCAAATAACTCACACCCCTTTTTACCTCACCATTTTAACTACAATACAGATATCTACAAAAGAGTTATAGGTTTAGGTATACCTTTTACAATCTGTATCACTCCATTTTCCTTGGTGTAGGTAACAATTTATCTAAACAATTAATGATTATTCTATGCCCCTCCAACTAATCTATCCCCACCAATATATCATAATAACCCAAAGAAAAAATATTCTGGTTCATAGTGGTTTTACTTCCATTTAAATTAATAGGAACAACCTTCACCTAGTTAGTAACTTTCCTCTTTATGTCGGTAGTCAATTGGACAAGGCAAGTGTTTTTGTATTATAAGGGTATTTCTACATAAGGTGAGGCTCCCCACAACCCCAACAATTAAACAATTCCCTTTCGTTCCCATTAAAACCTTTATTGTTCAAATATATATGTCTATATCTAGTCTAAGCCTATCTCTTTCATGTCTGAATAGTATTTCTACTAAAATTGCGACTCTGGTTACCCTTACCAATTTTTTTAAAAGAGGCAGTTTTAAACCCTTTTCCTTTGTTGAATTGAGGCTTCTCTGATCCATAACAATTATTAAGAAGAATTTCGGCATAAATCACATATAGAAAACCTTTGTTAATGCGTTTCAAACCAACTAGTGTGGTTCAACGTCAGGACAAGTTGAGGAGTCAGATCATGGTTGCCAATTATATAGGAAGAGCAGATCATCCAAACGGCTAGGTTGATTGGGTTGACCATCAACGACTATCCAAAATGGCTAGATTCATGAAAATAAATAAGTCAAAATTAATAGAATAAATAACCACCTGTAATTTATTATATTAATATCTTTCTCTTAGGTGATGCTCTCGAGCTCTGGCGATCCTGCTTCGAGCTTCGCTGACCTAACCTGATCCCCCCCGCGCGCCTGTGCCTGGCAGCGCCGCTGCTAGGCCCGCGCTCTGCTGATCCCCTCTCGGTCTGGGGCCTCCTGCCCTCTTTTCTCAATCCTTCGGGCCTCTGCCCTCTCCCTTCACCGGGGACCCCCCCGGTTC
The DNA here is from genome assembly GCA_031772625.1 of Pinus tabuliformis. Lineage (NCBI taxonomy): Eukaryota > Viridiplantae > Streptophyta > Pinopsida > Pinales > Pinaceae > Pinus > Pinus tabuliformis. The sequence continues at coordinate 234,199,766 of CM062817.1, forward strand.
CCCTCTTGAATCCCTCGATCCCCTTCAATGCCTGAAATGAATCCTTCGTCTCAGGATCCGGATGACCTGGAAAAATCTTTCGCTTCTCTTATCCCTGAGAATGCAGCAAACAAAATTCGCCCTACAGCCTCTAAATTCATTAAGAAGTTAGATGAAATTCCGGAAGTCTCGCTCCCCCCTTCCCTTCCGAGGAGAGCAGCAGTTGCATTAGCAGAAAGAGGACTGGTAGGACAGTTCACGGGATTGTGGCCTTCTCCTCGTTCAGTCCAAAAATGGGTCGAGAGAAACTGGAACTCGATAGTGCAAGGGAAAATTGCAATCAGGTTCTGCGGGAGGGGGTTCTACACCTTCCTGTTTGAAACAATGGAGGATCGTAACCTCATCTTCAGTAACGGCCCCTATTTCATGGACTCTCGAGGCCTTTATCTTAACAGATGGACCCCTGACTTCGACCCTGAGATGGATGTACCCAGCGCTGTCCCCGTCTGGGTTCGCCTGCCCCATCTGCCGCTTCATTGCTGGGGGGACGAATCTGTGAAGGCCATTGGCAATGCCGTCGGAAAATATATCGACAGATCCGAACCCAAGGAGAACATGCATGCCTGTGCGCGGATATGTGTTGAAGTCGATCTCGGTAAGGGACTGCCGGAAGCAATCAAACTCAAAGTTGATCAGTGGACGCACATACAGCAAGTGGACTACGAGCAGCTGCCCTTCAAGTGCAAGGTATGTCACGAATATGGGCATTTCGCCAATAGATGTAGCAAATCTAAATCAAATGTATCTGAAGGCAATGTAGAAGCTCCGGAAGAAGCTTGGGAAATAGTCAAAAAGAAAAAATCAAACCCCCCTCCTGGTCCTTCCTCTAAGCCCCCCCTGGAAAATTCCTTCCCCTCCTCCCAACCCTCTGGATCTGGCCCTTCCTTCCCCTCCTCCTCTAACCCTTTCGAATCCTTGTCTGCAGAGGATCCCCCATCCCCGCCACCATCCCCGCGAGGCCCCTTGGTAACCCCCTCCCATATCTCCTCCCCCCAGCCCTCCCCCCCCCGACAGTAGAAAGAATCTTAACTAGGAACAAATCAAAGGAAAACAACCACTCCACCGACCCCCCCAGAAAAGTTGGAAGAAAGTCAAATAAAGAGATAAGGGATGAAAACGCTGCAAAGGAAATGGCCACTGGGACCCAGCAACCAATGGAAACATACCTGGACAAAACTAAAGGAAGTGGGGAAAAAATGAAAGAGAAAAGCGGGGCTCACAACAAACAAGGTAAATGATGATTTTGGTCTCCTGGAATTGTAGGGGGATGGGCTCCTCCCTAAAAGCAAATGCAGTCCGAGATCTTCTCAAAGCTGAACACCCAGACATCCTCCTTCTTCAGGAGACCAAAATCACAGACCAAGAATTCCAAAATCATATAAAGAAAAACAGAAGTTATGAAGGAATAGCACTAAGCGCAGTAGGCGCCTCAGGGGGCATTGGGACATTATGGGACAAAAACAAATGGAATCTCAAAGGTCAAATGCAGAACAGATGGTGGATAAGATCAGACATGCAAAATACAGCCTCGAAAGAAGATTTTTCAATATACAACATCTATGCCCCCAACCATTACAGAGACAAAGCTTCATGTTGGGATTCAATCACCTCGGATCTTTTGAATGTGCAGGGAAGGAACATTTTCCTGGGAGGAGATCTAAACCTTATAAGAAATGCTGATGAGAAGCTAGGAGGAAACTTCTTTGCTGATCCCTCAAGAGAATCTTTAGAAGAAATTATTCAAGCCCATAACTTAGTGGACATCCCTCCGCAAAATGGACGCTTCACTTGGTCCAATAAGAGAACAGGCAGCAATAACATAAAAGAGAGGTTAGATCGAATTCTCGTCCAAGAGAGAACAGTGGCAAGATACCCAAATATCCAAAGCAAAATAATCCAAGGTTACATTTCAGACCATAAGCCAGTGGCTTTGACTCTTGATAAAGGAAAAAATATGGGACCGATCCCTTTTAAATATAATAAGGCCTGGGACAGCAGCGAAGAATTCAGAAAACTAATCAAGGAACAATGGGCAAAAGAGGTAGTGGGATCTCCTCATCACATCTGGGAAGCTAAGCTCAAGTCTCTCAGAATTGCCATTAAGCATTGGGCAAAAAAACACGCAACAGAGGAAGGCAAAAAAAGAATTGAACTCCAAGCAAAGCTGGAACAATGGAGCCAAGAAAAAGAAAGAAGTCAGGACACAGAAGAAGATCAAGCAAAAGAAAACGAAATATATAAAGAGCTGTACAAACAGAATAGAAAGGAGGAAGAAGAGCAAAGGCAGAAGTCTCGTTGTCTCTGGCTCAAAGCGGGAGACAAAAACACCTCTTTTTTTCACAACTGCCTTAAGCTCAGGAGGGCAGGGAATCAAATAGAGAGAATTATGATGGAAGGAAGGGAACTCAGAGAACAAGAGGAAATAAAGGATGCAGCGACCCAGCACTTCAGCGATCTCCTAACAGCTGATCCTCATCATATTGATAACTCAGATTTCCTTAGCATAATTGAAAATAAAATCTCAGAAGCCCAAAATGCCGATTTGGAGAAAGAAATCACGACAGAGGAAATCGAGTGGACAATCTTCAGCATGGCTATGGACAAGGCTCCGGGGCCAGATGGGTTCACTGTGGCCTTTTATAGAAATCATTGGGAAGTTATCAAAAAGGATTACATCAGAATGGCTAAGAATTTCTTTATGAAATGCAAAATGGGCAGCAGCATCAAATCTTCCCACTTAGCCCTCATTCCCAAAGATCCTAATCCCCAAACCTTTGACAGATTCCGGCCAATATCTCTGTGCAATGTTTCCTACAAAGTCATCACTAAAATCCTAGCTAACAGATTAAGAAAGATCCTCCCCTCCCTTATCTCTGAGAACCAAGGAGGCTTCGTTCCTGGAAGACAAATAACAGACAATGTTATCCTTATCCAGGAGGCAATTCACAGCAGCGTAAACAGGAAGGAAAGGGGCATGATCATCAAGCTTGATATGGCAAATGCCTTTGATCGTGTCAATCATCAATTCCTTCAGGCAGCCCTAAAGAAATTTGGCATCTCCGAGATCTTCATCAGCTGGGTCATGGAATGCATCTCACTCACTTGGACAGCTCCCCTCATTAATGGCAGGCCCTGCAATTCCTTTAAAAGCTCAAGGGGTTTGAGGCAAGGTTGCCCGCTTTCTCCCTTCCTCTACATCATCATGGCTGAAACTCTTAGCATACACCTGGAGAATTTGCGCAGGCTAAAAGAGATAACAGGGGTCACAATTGTTCGGGGAACCAAGGGAATAAATCACTCCCTCTTCGCTGACGATACTCTTCTAATTGGAGGCGCTTCCAGCCTCATGGCTAGGAGATTCAAGAACACGCTGGAACTCTTTCTTCAAGCATCTGGAGGTAAGTTAAACAATAATAAGTGCATGATCTATACATGGAATGTCCCCAGGCATATCATTCAAAGAATCTCCACAATCTTGGAAATCCCGGCTCAAAGGAACTGGACACACTTCACTTACTTGGGGTTACCCTTAGCCAAGGAAAAGGTCAAAACCGAAATCTGGATCAAGATAATTGAGAAGCTGAGAGGGAAGCTTCAGAGCTGGGGGGTGTCTTGGCTTAACCTGGCAGGCAGAACAATTCTCATCAAAGCCATCCTTTTAGCCCTCCCAATCTATCAGTTTGCAACCACCCTTGCTCCGGCAAACATTCACAAACATATGGAACTTATCATTAGGAGCTTCTTATGGCAAGGAGGCAGGTAGGAATCAAAAAAATTCAGCCTTGTTAAGTGGGAACAGGTCATCTTACCCTTCGAAAAAGGAGGCCTTGCAATAAGAATCCCAAGACTAGCCAACATGGCCATGGGCTTCAAATTGATATGGAGAATTCTCAACGAAAAGGGGGCTTGGTGGACAGAGATTATCAAAAAGAAATACTTGAATGGGGCCAACTCCAACATTCTCTCAGAATCCATCATTGACAGACAGTGCACCCCGGTTTGGAAGCTTATCAAAAAAATTCTCCCTCACTTCAAAGCCTGCATCTCAAGAGTCCCGGGCAATGGTAGAAACATCAACATATGGGCAGACAGAATAATGGGATCAGAAGCAAGGGAAGCCCTCATAAATCTCAGGCCCCTGCAACGGTGGATGACAGAGGGAAATCTCAAGACACTCTATGACATATCCTCCTGGGACCAAAACAGTTGGATCGGCTGGAAGTCTATCTCCCCTCCCAATGATCTTAAGAACCTTTGGTCTGATCTCAAGATTTCTCTCATAGGATCCGCCCCCATTAATAGAATGAGAGAAGATAAATATGTCTGGGACTCCAATGGTGGAAGCTACACAGTCAAAGAGGGTTATAGAGTCCTCCAAAGCGCCTCAGCAATAAACAACTGGCCTCTCCACAAAGTGGCTTGGAAAATTGAAAGCCTCCCAAAAGTAAAATTCTTTAATTGGACCCTCCTCAACAGCAAAATCCTCACAGCGGAAAATCTAAGGAAAAAGGGTATACATGGCCCCTCAATCTGCTGTTTGTGTAGGGCATCGGAAGAAAGCTGCAGTCATCTCTTTCTTGAGTGCCCCTTTGCGCGGACTTGCTGGAAGATCATTACTAGCCCTTTGATCATAGGCGATCTCCCCACTCAGATGGCTCTCTTGCAGAAAAACTGGGGAAATAGCTATCCCCTCCCCAAAAAAGGCAAGTCCCTGGCTAAAAGGTTGTGGAACAGCATTCCCTCAAACCTGTGCTGGCAGATTTGGAACGCCAGAAACAAGTGCATTTTCAATAACAAGGTCCCCAGCATCTCCAGCACAATAGCAAAAACAATCGCGCTCATCTCAGAGACCATTGAGGCGAATGGAATAACCCAGGATGATACAAATTCGGGAGACCCAAGAGAAACAGAGTGGATGAGCAAATTCAGATATGAAGTAAGAATACAAAAAACAGTAAGCACAGGCAAAGGAAACTCGGATTGGAAGTTGAGAGGGACGAAAGAAGAAATTAGAGATTGGATACAAAAGCAAGGGAGGCCCTCCTTACATTTTGACGGGGCCTCAAAGAATAATCCGGGCCAAGCAGGAGCTGGAGGAATCATTAAAGACCTCCAAGGTAAAACATTAGTAACCTATGAATGGGGATTGGGATCAATGTCTAATAATAAGGCAGAGGCCTACAGCCTCCTTCTGGGGACCTCTATTGCAAGAAAACTTGGTCTTCAAAACCTGTTAATTATGGGAGATTCAGCTATCATTATAGCGGCCATGGTTTCTGGAAGGGACTTCAATCAAATGGCTTTGAACAGCATCAAATACAGGGTTATGGACAATATCAAGGAAATCAACGGGGCCATCTTCAAGCATGTACTAAGGGGAAACAATGCAGAGGCTGATGAACAGGCCAACAAAGCAATCAGTAGACGGACAGGTCAGGTCAGAGAAAACAATGATGTCTATGACAATGCCATCCCATAAGCTCGTCCAGCCGAGTCACCTCAGACCGCACACTTCTCGAAATTGGTATCCCACCGAATCTCCTTATCCCCTACAAAATCCTCTTGACTGCTCTAACCAGTACTCCATAAATCAGATCCGCCCCCCTGCACCGATCCACTCCATGTCAAACAGCCACTACCATGATTATCAGGCATCCTCAGCAGTCGTTCTCTGCCTCAACATGCCGGATCACCACCTCGGTACCATCTTCGTACGCTGTAAGATCTATCCTGAGGATCTCAGTCATGTCAAGAGCCGTCCCTCCCAGAACTGGTCCAAGCGATTAAGGAACCTCCATCATCCTATTTATAGCAGCTCGGGCCTCAGCGACCTCTCACTCCTCTGCGCTGCCTGGACTCCTCAGTGCGTTCTTATCAAGCGTGGGCTCCCTCCTGAAGCGGCTTGCAATCATCGGGAGCTTGATCCTCGTCCCCTGAATGTGGTAACCTCCGGTTTCATCCCTGTTATTTTAAAATTTGCTAACTGGTGGTTTTTTGGTTTCAGCAGAGCCCATCGAGCCCCTCAGCTCCCATCTTATTTCATCCCTCCCTGTGCTGCTCTGCTCCCTCCTTCTCTGGCTTATCATCTCTCTCATACCGCTTCCCTTCCTCAAATTGCTGATACGTTTACTCAGACCACCAAGATGGCGGATCAACAGGACCAGCCAAATGCCCAGGAGCAGGCCAACAACCCCTTAGACAGGATCTTCAACAACAGCGAGTGCACTATGTGCAAAACGCACACATTCATGATCAACCGCTTGGTTAAACATTTTAATGAGCTAAAGGATGACTACCAGGCTGACAGCAGGTCGAAACGAAAGAAGCTGGAGAAGCGCAAGGCAGAGATCGAGGCGTTGAAGGAGAGATGTAGTCATCTTGAGGAAGCCATCGAGCATATCCGTTCTCTCACTCAGAGTTTCCAAGCAGAGACTTCAACTAAAGCTAGCGCCAGGAAAGAACCTCTTCCTGACGATTCGGCCACTCAGAAACTTTCCTAGGAGCCATGGAATGTAAATTTTGTTGGATTGGCGGTTCTTATGTACGGCAATATAGCCGTTACTACTTTGCTTTCAGTCATATTAGAAGTAGCAATGAGGAAACAGGGTCTGCGAACCCGTTTTTGAACCTCATCTATCAAATTTACTATATTTATGTACTAGAACTATGTTCCTGTTGGTTTTTATAATACAAAAGTAACCGATTCTGTTAAAAAAAAAATATCTTTCTCTTAGGTTAACAAATTATTAATTTAAATCATTTATAATCTATTTAATCATATACGAAAAAAGGGGGTTTTTATATCATAGGATGTTAAATTATTTTATTTTAATTATTATACTAAGTTACCTAATTCTAATTTATTTAGTCAATGGAATTGCTTTATATATTAGAAATATTTATTTATTTAATTATTTGCTAATTTATTAATTTAGTTACTTATTTTAATGGAATAAATCATGAGTATTGGTTAAAATTAATATATATTTCTATTTTCATTTTAATTTTATTTATATGATAAAGGTAGAACTTAGTAACAAATAGAATAATAATATTCATAGAATTTTTGATAAGAAAATAGTAAAAATTAAAACAAGCGTCAAATTTTATTTTATTATTTGTTACACGAAAATATCGTCACTATGATTATTTACAGTCAGTATGGGTCTATCATCACTTGTACTGTCCTCCTAAGCAAGTCTAAGACCTCAGCTCTTCAAATCAAGCTTTGGAAATGTGAGAAAAACATTAAAAATCAATGTAACTCTGGTTCTGCACTTTCTCTCATGGTCACCTGCGGTCCCGCATCTTCTGTGTACAAAAGCTGCGTACCTACCCGCTCTTTCGCTAACGGTGTAGGTGCGGACCCCTGTGAAAGTCAAAAGGTGCAAGTTTTATCTCAAAAAACTCACTTTGGGTTAATTCTAGAGTTTTCTAGAAGGAATTTTGACGTGGATTGTTCGCTCTGAGGTGGTTCATGCATCCCAAAAGAGAAGGAGCTAATCCCTTGACTAAAGGAGCTATCCCTTTGAAGGAGGGCTTTATCCCTTTGAAGGAGGACCTAGTAACTTCCCTCCATTGCACTATAAGTACAGGCATTGGGGTGAGGACTAGAGAGGTTAGAAGCTGAACATTTTGAGGGTAAATGCTGGTGAAATTAAGACTTCCTAGTTGAGCTTAAGAGGAGAGATCACATATCCTTTTTGGCTTCATTGGGGAGTGAGTGAAACTTGTCAAAGTAGAGGAGACTTCTTGTTGGGCCCTGGGAGGAGCTTGTACAACGTCAAGGCAAAGGTTGTAAAGTTCTTCTTCTTTTGAATTAATACAATCAAACTCATTTTTCTCAACAAGTATCTTATGTTATTTGTTTCATGGACTCCTTGACTTTCATGTTAAATATGTTTTATGCAATTGGTTTTTCAGGTGCTATTTAATTTGTTTGCCTTGTTTTTGTTTGCAGATTCGTGAAAAGGAGCTCAATTGGATCGAAGGAGCGAGGGCATCCACAAGCTTGCGTTGGACCAAAGGTAGGCCCTAAAAACACTTGTTTGCTATTGTTTATTGAAGCATATTTATAGAAAGATAGTGTCTGGTTGGTTTGCTTGTCATTAGGTCTTCTTTAGATTCTAGGAAGGTCTATCTTGTCTGCAAGATCGACTCATTCCGTGTGAAAAAATGGCGACTCCACTGGGGACTTGATTGTTTTCCTTGTTTATACTTTGACCTGAGAAACTGTATTTTCTGTTTCTGTTTTTGACTTGATGATTGTGGGATTGGGTGAATTTAGTTAATTTTGAGTCAGTTTTTATTTTTCATAGTTTTGGGAGAGGTACGCACCCTCTGAGTTAAGCATAGTGCGTACCGGTACACACTTTTCCTTTGTACACAGAGCGTGAATGCACCTGTGTAAACAGGTTGCCGGCGTACCCTGTCAAAAATTTGAAAAATTTTAAATTTTTCTCTTTTTTATCAGTTTAGAATTTGTTTATAGGTTTTAGCCATTGCCGAGACCTGCTTGTTCCCTGTCAAAAACTTTCCTTGGTTTAATTTCATTAGTGTTAGGGTTTTAGGTGGAATTCCTAGGAATTTTGCTTGTTGGGTTTGTTTTTCGTTTTTGGTTGTGTAGTGGCTCTGACCTTAGAAGCCGTAGGGACCTCAGATTACCTTGGTGTCTACCAGTCTTCTTATGATTCTGACCATTTATGAAATCTCCCCTTGTTGAGGAATCCGCTTTGTGTTTTCTCATTTCAAAATTTCGAAAAACTTGTATTTGAAAGTTGGAATTTTCATTTTTAAAAAAGAAAAATGAAAGATTGGTTGTTTTTTGACTAATTGTGATTCTGCATAAATTAGTCCTTAGCTCACATTTAGCTAAGTAAAACATCCTCAAAAAGACTTTTAGCAGGCTTTGACTTCAAGTAGCTTTTTATAGTTTGTAGCTCTCAAAGTTAGTCATTTTCATTAGTTTTGAGTGTTTTATTTACAAAATATAAAAAAAATCTCTTTTGGAAAAAGTTTGTTTTTGTAGTGATTGAGTGCTTTGAAAAGAAAAGGGAAATTTTTGTGAAATAACTAGTTGTCTCGTTTTGAGTGCTTTGGAAAGGAAAAAGCTCTTCTTTAAATTTGTTTAATTGAGAAAGATTTGTCTTTACAAAGTATTTGCATTCTCAAACTCTTTCTTAGTGTAGAAGTTCATCGAAGAGAAAAGATTGTTTAAATCATCTTAGGTGCATCTTTTTAGTGATTTCTAGTCGAGTCTTTACACCACGAGTTTCATCTCTGCCACCTCTTGACTTAAACAACAACCACTAAAATTAATGCTTAAAGTAAAATTCACCTAGTAACATTTTATTTCTAGGGCTCTGATACACCAACTTAGCTTAGGCTAGTGTCTTGGAGTAGGAGAGTAATTAACTCTCCAAGACAGTAAAAACAAACAAGTAGCTGTATCTTGTGGTAGGAAGAAATCCAATTGTTGCATTTATGCTCTGGGAAAGCTCCTCTTAAAGGAGAAGCAGGAGATCGTGTCTGAACTAGTGTGGGAATCAATCCTTCCTCATTGGGAATGACGCCAGATATTCACGTATTAAAAACGGTAAACCTCGGATTAACCATTGTCGAGGAGCCTGGGGTCACTTGTTGGTAAACCTTGGATTATGTCAAGGAGCCTTCAAGGGGATTGAGCTTGCTACTCTGCCCTTGTGTGTGTATCGGATCGTAGACTATTCCCCCAGGTGTATTTGCTTCAGTTGGTAACCTTAGTGGCCATTTTCTTTAGGATTCTTCCTAAGGTGACAGTGGTGGGAAGATCCCACTATACCTGGAGCAGACGTCGGCTAGACTCACTTGGATTTTCTGGGGGGTTCACTTCACTCGAGATGGTTAAGTGGAGGAACTTGGTCTAGTCTATTCATTAAGCAGGTTGCCGGGGTAACTGTTCCAACCGCCATTTCTGTACTGAATTCTGCGACGTTGGATTTCATCACCAACTAGTGTTTTCAGTCCAGAAAGTTACTGTTTGTATGTGTTTGATCTCTAGACTCTTTAGGCGTGTGATTCAAATTTGTTTGGTTCTTTAGAGACTTTAGGTGTTTTTCATTGAGATTTTACTTCGTTTGCGTGTGAAGTAGTTAAAAGTTTTAACTGTCGCTGAATTACCAAGACAGTCCCGTAGATTTCAGGGCCAACCTCCTGAAGAAGTCTCAAGCCAGCTTGAAGGCTTGAAAGTCCTCGTAACTCCTAGTAGTAGTAAGGTTGGGTCACCTCAAGAAGGAGAGTCTTCCTTGGTTGTGCATCCTGATTACCAAACTGTAGTAACATGTTACGATCCGCAATCGATTTCAGTTTCCGAACTTGCTGGTAGCTTTTCATCTACTAGTGATATAGGTGAAGAACCTGAGATATCTGAACCTGTTACTCCAACATCGGGGTTTGTCTCTCCAACTTCTAGTGGTCCTGATTCACCTAGGGTAGAAAGAGTAATTACCCAAGATCTTCCTTCTGGACTTATTGCTATTGAAGAACTTGCTCCGGAAGAAGAAGTAGGCATCCCTATCCCTGAAAATCAACCTGTTCTTGATCTAAGGGAGCGTGAATCAATTTTTTACAGTCTGCCTAGGAGTACTACTTGGTATCTTTCTTTGACTAATTATTTGGAAAACCCAGGGTTAAGTTTTTCACCACCTCGTGCTCCTTATCATCCTAGAGGTTTTTATACTCCCGTAAATATGTCAGGTCAGTCGTCCATGTTTACTCAATCGCCTGAATCTTTTTTGTACGGCGGTCCTTCTGTTCCCTCTGGGTATCAGTCACTTTCTGGTACTTTTTCGGGAGCATCTCCTCAACCCATTGAGCAAGGGTTATTAACTGGAAACAATAGTACAAAGCCGTTGAGCGTAGAAGATATTCTTATGATGTCAGGTTCTATTCCCAATTCTCAACCTCAAGGTGGCCAGTTACTGCCTGGGGGGCAGCCTCAATTAACGCCTGGGGGGAACCTCAAGGTACACAATTTGCATCTGGGGGGCAACCTCAAGGACAGTACGTACCTACAATACAGTACGTTCCTCAAGGTCAACCCCAGACTCAATATGTACCCCAAGGTCAACCCCAGTATCAATTTATACCTCAAGGTCAACCCCAGTATCAGTACGTGCCTCAAGGGTATCTACCCGAAGGTCAGTACTCGAACCAAGGTTTCCAACCACCCCAAGGTCAATCTTATGTTCAAGGAATGCGAAATGTACCTTTCAATTATCAATCCTACCCTCAACCCGGTTATGGTCCTCAATATTCTCAACCTGTTATGGGTCAGTACCCCGGAATGAACATAGTGTGGGATCCATCGCAAACCCAACAGGTGTTGCAGCCAAGTGTACAGTTGTCATCTCAAACTGGACAACCCTTAGTTTCTGGTACACCCCAGCAACTAGTCCAGTCTAATATTCAAACTTCTGTACCTTTGGTAGTTTCTCAGTCTGGGCCTACTACGCCTTGTACTCCATCTCAAACGATTGCTGCAACTGCCGCAACATCTGTTCAATCTACCCCACCTACTTCTGGAGTATCGATAGCTCCGGTTTCTACTGTTCCTGTATCTAATACATCTTTACCACCGTCTGGATCCACGATTCAAACTACGGTTCAGATGCCTGTAGGACAACCTGGTTTAAGTACGGTTGTCACAAGTCAACCGCAATTCACCTATCAACCGTACCAGGGACAGTACCAATTCGGTCCTGCTGTCCAGCAGCCAGTTTATCAGTATCAACCGTATCCTGGGTACACTTATCAACAACCTCAACAACCCCAGTACAGTCCGGTTAATCCTGGTTTTCCGGGAGGATACAATATCCCGAACGCGATTCCTATTCCTAGTTATCCCGAATATCCTCCTCCTGGGGCTGGTCTCATGACCTAGAGTTTTAGGGATCCTAATCGGCAGTTACCATTTATCACAACTTTCGACTTACCAGACTTGTCGCACCTAATGAATGATCCGATTAATTATCTTCCGTTTTGGCCGCCAATGCCGAATAAGTTGCCCAGTGACATTCCCAAGTTCGAAGGTAAATTAGGAAAGGACCCGTTGAACCATGTGATGACTTACCACCTCTGGTGTGCGTCTAACTCCATCACAGATGATTCGATCTGTCTTAGACTTTTCCAGCGCACTCTAATTGGTCTCGCGGCCAAGTGGTACTTTGAGTTACCGCGAGGCACTTTTTATAATTTTAGTCAGTTAGCTACCTCGTTTTTAACTCATTTCCAGTTGCCAGTCCTATATGAAAATGGCACGGAATTGTTAACTTCGCTAAAACAGTCAACATCCACGTACATTTCAGATCATATTCATGAGTGGAGATGTCAACGTCGTTTAGTGAAGGTATTTATTCCGGATCAAATCTTGGCCGAGTGGTTTGTAAAATCTTTGTTGCCAAAGATCACTGAAGATGTTGCTAAAGCCGGAGTGGTTACTGAGGAGCAAGTCATTGCTCAAGCACAGTACCTTGACTTGGTTTATACTCAGTCAGGTACGTTACACGAAAAGATCCCCGATCTTCCCAAGTCAAATCAAATCGCTGCAGCTCCTTCGGGATCTCATGCCGCTAACGGTATGATTGGCACGGTTAACACTAAAGGTAAGAAGAAATCCTCCAAGAATTCTTTTCCTATTATAACCTTGCCTGATTCCCCAAGAGGAGATTCTTCTGCAGAGATTTCCACCGATATTCACGTTGTAGAGTCATCTACAGCTAAATCAAAACCTGGTGGGAAGAAGAAAGGAAAGAAGAAGAATAAAACGGACAAAAGTTCAAAGGAGAAATCTGAAAAGGCGGAATCCAATGATGAAAAGCGCAAACCTCGTTATCCATGTCTCATTTGTGACGAAGAACATTTTACAAGAGACTGTCCTCATCGAGCAGAGGTTGCGAAGATCGTCAAAGGTTCCCAAACTCCTGCTGTTTTGAAGGATCCATTTCCAAGTCAAGACAGCAAGATGATAGGTTCTTCCTCGAGTGCCAATGAAGAACCCATATTGATGATGTCCCATGTAAGGATTGCAACTCGATCGCAAGATTATGGCAGTAAAAGTTCTGTTGATGGTAAAGAAGCAAAATCTTCTCATTCTAATCCATCAACCTCAGCTCCCGGTTCCAATCCACTACAGATCGAGAAACCTAATCCAGACTTGGTAATCAAACCACCCGCTAAGGGTATACTTCAAAAGTCAGCTTTCAATCCACATGCGAGAGCGGCTCAGAACTATAACATTGTTGAGGATTTGGCTGTTTCACCCTCAGCAATGTCGGCTTTGGAAGTGCTGCAATCATGTCCAGCACAACGTAAATTACTTTTGTCAGCTATAGGAGCTGTTGACATTCAGGACCCGAACCTAATAATTTTCGATCTAGAAAATAGTACACCACGTCTCCCTCATCAAATGGCTTTCCAGATCCCAGTGATAGTAAAAAACAGGCCTATTCATCGGACTGTAATTAATGAGGGAGCCTCAACATGCATTATGTCGATACAGTGTTGGAGATCGCTTGGTTCTCCTTCACTAAATCAATCCCCGACAATTCTTAAGGCCTTTGATGGCCGTGGGTTTCATCCTTTTGGCTTTCTTCAGGATTTGCCTATAGGGGTTGAAGGAAAAACCGTTAGTCTAGATGTGGAGATGGTTGATGCCCCTCTAGACTACAACCTTCTCTTGGGTCGAAGTTGGTCTTACGCTATGACAGCGGTCGTTTCATCGGTCTTTCGAGTAATAAAGTTTCCACATAATGGAAAGATCGTAACAATAGACCAGCTGGCTTACTTTTCATCCGACCCAGCCTCTTTAGAGAGTATTCAGCATGTTGGTAAAACGACTATCCCATATAAGGATGTTGGAGTAGGATTAGTTAAAGATGCCGGTTTACTGGGAACTTTTCCTTTTCCTCCAATCAACGCATCATCTTCATTTGCAACTATTCATATGATTACATCAGACACCATTATTTATGATGATCCTTGGATCATCCCTTCTAAATCTGAGATAGATTCATTTGGTAATTCCATGCCTTTGAGTCCATATGAAATTGCCTATGAAGCCGTGCAGTCTTTTGCCGACCTGTGTTCAACTGAAATTGACTTAATGAATGTGGTCCGTGAGGAATCACTTTTCACATCAACCTCGGATTTAACTACGTTTTCTGAACTTTTTCACTCTGATGAGCAAATTCGTGAAATCCTATGTGTCAATGATTTACCATGGGAAGATCTCCATCACAGATCTTCGTTTTTACCCGAGAATGATCGTTTTGAAAATGATTTCTCATCAATTTTTACAACTGAATATGTCAAGGAACCTCAAAATCCAATGAAACATCCTGATTCAGAGTTAAATTTGGGAAACATCTCTCGAACTATTCCTATTGACATTTCGGTTAAGCCCGGAATTGTTGAAAACATTCATATAGGTGCCTCGTGTACAGATGACGAAATTCAGTTATATAAGGCCCTATTTCAAGAATTTCGCGATGTGTTTGCCTGGTCCTATGAGGAAATGCCAGGAATTGATCTCGCAATTATTGTTCATGAGATCAAGACTTACCTGGACGCTAAACCCGTCCGGCAACGTTTGCGTCAGATTCACCCACGAAAAGCTGCTGCAATTAAAGCAGAAGTTGAAAAACTGTTGAAAGCAGGTTTCATTTATCTGATCTCGTTAACGGATTGGGTATCGAATATTGTTCCGGTTAACAAAAAACAGGGAACAATAAGAATATGCATCGATTATAGGGACATTAATCGAGCCTGTCCAAAGGACAATTACCCAACTCCCTATATCGATCAAATCATTGATGATTGTGCCCGCAGCGAAATAGTTTCCTTTATGGACGGTTTTTCCGGATACAATCAAATCAACATTCTACCTGCCGATCAACCAAAAACGGCTTTCATTTGTCCATGGGGGACATTTGCTTATTGCAAATTGCCTTTTGGGCTTAAGAATGCCGGAGCAACTTTTCAGAAGGCGATGTCTTATGCGTTTCATGACATCAAACACATTGTGCAACCATATCTCGATGATTTGCCTGCTCATTCATTACATCGAGCTGATCACCTCATCCATTTACGAGCAATCTTTATGAGGTGTAGGCATTATCGTATTCGATTGAACCCACACAAATGTGTCTTCTGTATAGAAATGGGTCGATTGCTGGGATTTGTAGTTTCGAAAGCCGGCATTCGCGTTGATCCCTCAAAGGTCGAAGCTATCATCCAATTGCCTCCTCCTTCGAGTCTTCGCCAACTCCAAAGTTTGCAGGGGAAAGCAAACTTTTTACGACGATTCATTCCTAACTACGCCGAAGTTACAAAGGGTTTTACCTGGTTGTTGAAACAAAATACTCAATTCTCTTGGGATGAGATAGCTCAGAAATCTTTTGATGCACTCAAACACGCGTTGACCCATGCACCGTTGTTGCATCCTCCCAACTACAACCAAGATTACTTTTTGTATCTCGCCGCCTCCCATTCCACCATTGGAATGGTCTTAGTTCAGGAAGATGAATTCGGAACGGAACATGTGATATATTATTTTAGTCGAACGTTAAATCCAACTAAGCTAAAATACTCACATGTGCAGAAATTGGCATTGGCAGCCGTTCAAGCTGTCCAACATTTTCATCACTACATTTTACTACGTAAAACTACGGTAATTTCGGATTGCAACCCTATGATCTACATTTTGACCAAACAATTTCTAGGGGGCAAGTACTCTAAATGGATCGTTATCTTGCAAGAGTTCGACTTGGAGTTTGAGAAATCTAAGTCTAAGAAATCTTTGGTTTTTGCGGAGTTAATGTGTGACTTCCCGCGTGCTGACACGGAAACTGTGGCAGAGGAGCCCATTGCGGACGAATCTTTGTTTCTAATCAGCACTTTAGATCCGTGGTATGGGGATATCATCGTCTATCTCTAGACCCAATCCTTTCGGCCAGAAATTTCAAGGTCGGAACGTCGGAAAATTCGTTTCCAGTCCCAACAATTCAAAATTATTGGAGATACTCTTTATCGCCGTGGGGCGGACTCTATTTTTCGACGTTGCTTAACTCACGAAGAGGCTGAAAGGGTTCTAAATGACTATCACTCTGGAGCATGTGGCGGTCATATGTCTGGGTATGCCACAGCCCAAAAGATATTGCGCGCTGGCTATTTCTGGCCATCCTTGTTTAAAGATTGTATTACCGCGGTCCGAAAATGCCACAACTGCCAGATTTTTGATCGTAAGATGCGCGCTCCACCTGCTCCTCTCCACCCTATAATTGCCGTTGGTCCTTTTTCCAAATGGGGTATCGATTTTATTGCATGTAACCCTCACTCAGCTGGGGGGCATGCGTATATCATCCTTGCGGTAGATTATTTTACTAAGTGGGCCGAGGCGATGCCTACATTCGAGGCAGACGGCAAAACAGCTGCAATTTTTGTGTTCAATCATATAATTGCTAGGTTTGGTGTCCCACAAGCGATAATCACTGATCATGGGCGTCATTTTCGAAACGTTATGATGACCGAACTTACAGGCCAGCTTGGTTTACGTCACGATAGTTCAACCCCTTATTATCCACAAGCGAATGGTCTAGTTGAATCCATCAACAAAGTTTTAGTTATCATGATCCGACGAATCATTGGGATTCATCGGTCGAATTGGCACAACATGCTATTTTCAGCACTTTGGGCGTACCGAACCTCAGTAAAAACATCAACAGGGTTCACTCCTTTCCAACTAGTCTATGGTTTGGAAGCCGTGTTACCCATTGAATGCGAAATCCCGTCACTGCAAATGGCCATCGAGTTACTTCCAGCCACTTCCGAAGAGGAAAAGCGTTTGTTATACTTGGCTCAATTAGATGAGAATCGACGTGATGCTGCATTGGCGATCGAGACTCATGCAAAACGAATGAAAGCTCAGTATGATCGAAATGTGACCCCTCAAAATTTTTCGGAAGGGGATCTAGTCTTAGTTTATGATCAAGCTAATGATAAATTAGGCGCTGGAAAATTCGTTCCTATGTGGCATGGTCCCTATGTTGTCAAGCGAAAGCTAGCCAAAGGGGCTTATGAATTGGTAGACTTTGATGGGGACTCTTTGGGTAAACCCAGAAATGGTCTTTACTTGAAGAGGTATTATGCTTAAAGGAATGGGTATGGAGATTTTTAGTTAGGATAGTTTTTCTTTCTAGCTGGTGTGTTTTAGTTTAAAAAAGTGTGCTTAGCTTAGAGAGTGTTTTTCTGTCATTATTCCTGCTTATCTTGGTTTTACTCTTGATATTGCAGATGTCGATGCCTCTCCAAACATACATTGGATTTGCTGATGGTGCTTGTCGTAATACACAGAACATCTCTTCTGCAGCTTGGGTTATCTATTCGCCCTCTAACGAGTTAGTTTCTATGCATGGGATAAGCCTCGGTCAAACAACAAACAACATTGCAGAGTACAGTGCAGTGATTGAGTTATTGTCTGAATCTATTTCATTTGGGATTCGGAGTTTGATAGTGAGGTTAGATTCTGAACTCGTTGTATTACAGCTTAATAGAGTGTATGCCATTAGAAATCCAGTGTTATTAAGATTATTTTTGAGAGTGCGTCTCTTGGAACGTGAGTTTGATTACATTGAATATCAGCATATTCCAAGGTCTTCAAATACATTAGCAGATGCAATTGCTTCTCGAATGTTAAGTAGACATTTGCAATAATCATACATGTAAATTAAAACCCATTCCATAACATGATTTACAAGATAAGCCGGTAATAGTGATATATATATATATAGGAGTGTGTCAAAAAATACATCGTCTTCAATCATAGGTTGAAAAACACCTTATGATCGTCAAAAATGATAAGTACAGAAAGCAAAATGTCACATGTGCCCACAATAGGCGATCATCCTATCACTGGTGATGATCTCTATAAGAAACCACTGCACGGGCCACCTTGCAAAGGAACCTCCTAAAAGGTCCCAAGACTCCAATCACATAGCGCTGAAGTCGACGAGGAATGTCGTCTATAGTGGTCTCAGGAATATCTCCTGTCAAGCGCTCGAGATGACCTTCCAACTTGGCCAAAACCTCTGCTGATTCGTCCTGTGGGGCTGGCGCGGGTGCAACTGGTTGCCTCCTCTCGAAAGGCCAGAGAGTGGCTGGTCGCTGTGGACCCACATCTGCATTTGAAATCTTTACTATCAGTTTTGAGACGATGCAAAAATAAAAAATAAAATAAAATAGGAAAAGTTGAAAAGGATTTTACCTGACTCGTCCCACTGCTCTCCTGGTGGAAGAGCCATGTCTGGGTCACCACGAAAATCTATCCCAGCGTAAGGGAAGTCCTAAATGGAAAAGACCTGGTTTTCCAACCATTGGAAATACTCAGGTTTGAACCGAGCAACCTCTGTCCTCTCGTCCAGATGACGGGCCATGACTGCGACCCATCGCATCAGTTTGGGCTCTCGAGGAAGCCCAGCTCCAACAGTAAGGTGCTGTGGGATCAACATAGGAACCCTCTCCAAGCCAAAACTCATGACCAAAGCCCCATAACCAAAGGTCTTTAGTCATCCGCTCCTGGCCCTGGTCAGTTGGCCTTTCACATTGGCTAGCACAGCATTGCACCAGTTGAAGATGGTGCCTCAAAAGCAATCAACTGCCATACGCATCTGGGATCCAGTGGCAATATGTAATGCGGTAGCTCCGCAAAGTCTGGTGACAGTAAACGCAATCACCATGAGTTCAGGACGAGATATGGTCTTTATGTCTATCCCTTTGTCTCTAGCCTGGCTGTTGCAGTACTCTAGCTGGAGGCTATCGACAGACTGGCCACCTGGCCTAGTCCCGTGCAGAGTCAAGTCTTCACCTCTCTTAGGCAAACCAGTCAAGAAATAAATGTCCGTCGGCTCGATTTCAAGCTGGTGGCTGCCAATGAAAAAGCACTGGTCCGGTATGCTCCATCTGTCAACCAGCCACTGTAAGAAATCCACTTGAGCCCTCATGCTAGGAATGGTCCAGAATTTGTATAGTCCGCACGCCCTTAAAGCATCAAGTGAAGGCTGATGATTCCATGTGGCAGCATCCACGTCCTCATGCTCTTGTTCGCGCCAATCTAGCATGATGTACTCTCTGCATCAAGTATAAAGATTAATTAAATTGCTAGAAAATATTTTGATTGGTCCATTTTTGAGAATCTTTGGGTTCAAAACCCTTGCGGCGGGGTATGCACCCTCCGAGTTAGACATAGTGCGGGGGTCCGCACTTTGTGTACACGGAAGGTGCGGACCCTGAGCGTTTTCCCAATGGGGAAAAAGTCGGGGTCTGCGGGTCCGTAATGGTAAACCTGCGGACCCCCGCGCGCGGGTTTTGCGCCTAAAAACCCTCCCAAAAAATGAAATGAAGGACTCAATCAAAAAAATAAACGGTTGAAAATGAAGAGTAGGATGATGTGGATTACCTGGAGAAGACGGCGCTCGATTCTGACGGTTGGATTTCCCACAATCTTCACGAGAAGTTTTCTAAGCAAAAGCACTATTTTCTCACCCAAACTGAAACGGTAAAAATGAATCGACAAAGGCCCTTTTTATAAGTTTTTTGAGTAAATAAATCGCAAATTTGTTTATGTTTCACTTTGAAAAGGTATTTTGCGACGCTTTTATCCATTTCAAACAGGTATGAGTAATGTTTGTGTTTTTGTGCAGAATAAAGGATTATTCAGGCGAAGTCTATCATTTTCAACGGAAAAACATGTAGAGTCATCTTTAAGCTCTTTTCTGACTCCTAAAACATGAAAAGATTGCCGAGTGTTTCTTTTAAACTCGTTAAAACGGAATTAAAAGACGGTCCACTTACAGCTCTTTTCCGACCGTAAAAACATGAAAATATTGCCGGATTTTTGTTGTTTCGAATTCGATATTGGTTATAAAACGATGTGCCATTGATCGCTTTTTTACTTTTTCGGGTCAAGGGCACTAATAACAAAAAGTACTCCTTGGTCGTAAAAGATCAAGCGGTTCTCTCAAGTATTATTTTATACTTTTTTGGGCTTGTGAGACACAAATTTATGAAAAAGGTCAATCTTGGAGTCTTCTTAAGTTTTTTCAGACTCTCTAAAATTGAAAAACGCCGAGTTTCTCCTATACTGGATTCATTAAAATTTCACAGTAAAGGACCTGTTCAATTACAAACAGGAACGAACCACTCCTTCTTAGGGTTCGAATTTAAACTAAGTTGGACTCATCCGAAGGATGAGCTTATAATCAAGCAAATGTTATCCTCCTCAAGCTTGTCAAAAATAAAGAGGTACTTGCCAGAAATGGTGGGGGAAAAGAGAGAACAATGAGTCTGTTTGTCATACTTTGTAACCACTCCTAAACACGACACTTTTATTCACCTGGGTTAGGAAATCCTTTGCCTAACAGTTGATCAAACCACATTGAAAGTCTTCAGCCAGTTTCTGGGTATTAACTTTGGGTCAATTGTCACCAAGCCATCTGTCGTGTCGTTATGTGTTCAAGAGGTCATTGCCAATAAGCCATTCATATGTAAAATGTCTGTCATCCATCTTGACCGTCCCTGAGTCAGTCCTTGCAACTAAATTTCTTCAACTTGATCTATGATTTCGTGTTGTGGGCTTGCCTACGATGGATCGCTTTCTATCGACATCAGCTCATTATCTAGAAAGATGATCTAGGAATCGTCAGTACCTTGAGATCTGCATGCCTCAATGACAGGTTTCTCGCCTTTGACGTCAGTTTACATCATTGACTTTTGATCGAAGGATTCCGTGATATGTTCGACATCAACACATTTATTCACATCTCATGGATTGTACTGGGTACTTTGAGAGCCATTGACATCACTGGTGGTTTCTCTCACACTTGTTAACAGTTTACATCATTGATTGGTAATCAAGTGGTTTCTACCATGTTCGACATCAACACATTTATTCGCATGGATAAAATCGTACTATTTTGGGAAGTAGAAATGAAGACCCTGGATCTAGTTTCCACCATCCAGGCTGCGAGGAATTTTGTATTCATTATATTGTGGACTATTCATAAAAAGATGGCTGCATTCATACTGTGTTCACATGAGTCTATACTTGTGATGTTTTACAAGATCATTCCTATATCAGAGCAGTAGATAGTTTTCTAGTTAGTTTTGATCTGAGTATGGGAATGCCTACCTCAGCGATGATATGATCTCATATATATATCTTGCGTTGAATGTTTTTATAGGTTCCGACCGGGCTCTCCACAAGATGATCCTCGAAATGATAAAGTACTTCAATCTTCCTATATGATAAATGAAATCCTCATCTACTACAGACTTCGCACTTTAGGGGGCAATCTGTTACACAAAAATATCGTCACTATGATTATTTACAGTCAGTATGGGTCTATCATCACTTGTACTGTCCTCCTAAACAAGTCTAAGACCTCAGCTCTTCAAATCAAGCTTTGGAAATGGGAGAAAGACATTAAAAAGCAATGTAATTCTGGTTCTGCACTTTCTCTCATGGTCACCTGCGGTCCCGCATCTTCTGTGTACAAAAGCTGCGTACCTACCCGCTCTGTCCCTAACGGTGTAGGTGCGGACCCCTGTGAAAGTCAAAAGGCGCAAGTTTTATCTTAAAAAACTCACTTTGGGTTAATTCTAGAGTTTTCTAGAAGGAATTTTGACGTGGATTGTTCGCTCTGAGGTGGTTCATGCATCCCAAAAGAGAAGGAGCTAATCCCTTGACTAAAGGAGCTATCCCTTTGAAGGAGGATCTAGTAACTTCCCTCCATTGCACTATAAATATAGGCATTGGGGTGAGGACTAGAGAGGTTAGAAGCTGAACATTTTGAGGGTAAATGCTGGTGAAATTAAGACTTCCTAGTTGAGCTTAAGAGGAGAGATCACATATCCTTTTTGGCTTCATTGGGGAGTGAGTGAAACTTGTCAAAGTAGAGGAGACTTCTTGTTGGACCCTGGGAGGAGCTTGTACAGCGTCAAGGCAAAGGTTGTAAAGTTCTTCTTCTTTTGAATTAATACAATCAAACTCATTTTTCTCAACAAGTATCTTATGTTATTTGTTTCATGGACTCCTTGACTTTCATGTTAAATATGTTTTATGCAATTGGTTTTTCGGGTGCTATTTAATTTGTTTGCCTTGTTTGTGTTTGCAGATTCGCGAAAAGGAGCTCATTTGGATCGAAGGAGCGAGGGCATCCACAAGCTTGCGTTGGACCAAAGGTAGGCCCTAAAAACACTTGTTTGCTATTGTTTATTGAAGTATATTTAGAGAAAGATAGTGTCTGGTTGGTTTGCTTGTCATTATGTCTTCTTTAGATTCTAGGATGGTATATCTTGTCCGCAAGATCGACTCATTCCGTGTGACATTATTATTATTATTTTTTTTATTTTATTTATTATATTTTTTAAATTTTTTTTTAACAAGGAGGACAAGAACGGGGCAATAATAAAAAATACCAAAAAGGAGAACCCAAGGAGGAAGGAAAAGACAACTATAAGGAGAAGGAACCGAGGAATAATGGGACAAAACGACAAGACTAAGAAGAAAGGGCAGGGATCCAACAACCACTAATCTTCTAGCCATCATTTCTATTGAGATTGATAGGGCTTTTCTCAATTTCAATCGGTTCCCTGAATTTACGGTGATGGAATTGGGCAACCTTGGTAGTAACCTTGGCCTCCTCAATACAAACATGATGCTTGGTCTTTTTCACATGCTCTGCTAACGCTGAAGACTTGGTTCTCCCATATCTTAGGTCAGCTGCATGTTCATTTAACCTTTGATGGATGGACCACACAGTTTCCCCGATATAGAGGGTCCCACAAGAACAGGGGATCAAGTAGACACCCTTCATGTCCTTAGGGTCAATGGGATCTTTCACCGATCAGAGGGATTTACGAATGGTGTTGAGGGGCCTAAAGGTTGAGGGAATATTATACTTCTTAAGGATTTGAGCAATCTTGTCCATGGTTCCCTAGACATAGGGAAGATGGACACCTAGTAAGCGTTCTCTAGGTTCTTTTCTAATAACCGAATTTTGAGAGGCCTTAAGGAAAGCCTTCTGACCTAGGCGCCTACTATAGCCATTCTCCACGAAGACATTAAGGAGATGGTTTCCTCCCCTTCTTGGATATTCTTATTTCTAAGAATAATGACGGTTCCCTCTCCCACTCAGTGTTCCGAAAGAAAACGCATACTGAGGAGTATCTTCATGCCAATTCCCATCATTTCCCCGCTCAAAAATTGGGGGTTCTTAACACCCTCACTACTCGTGCCCTTAGGATTTCTGATAATAAAAGCTTCGATAAGGAAAAATCCCATCTCCTTAATGTCTTCGTGGAGAATGGCTGTAGTAGGAACCTAGGTTAGAAGGCTTTCCTTAAGGCCTCTAAAAATTCGGTTATTAGAAAAGAACCCAGAGAATGCCAGATAGGTGTCCATCTTCCCTATGTCCAGGGAACCACATAAAACATTGCTCAGATCCTTAAGAATTATAATATTCCCTCAACCTTTAGGCCCCTCAACGCCATTCGTAAATCCCTCCGATCAGTGAAAGATCCCATTGACCCTAAGGACATGAAGCGTGTCTACTTGATCCCCTATTCTTGTGGGATCCCCTATATCGGGGAAACTGGGGGCTCCATCCATCAAAGGTTAAATGAACATGCAGCTGACCTAAGACATGGGAGAACCAAGTCTTCAGCGTTAGCAAAGCATGTGGAAAAGACCAAGCATCATGTTTGTATTGAGGAGGCCAAGGTTATTACCAAGGTTGCCCAATTCCATCACCATAAATTCAGGGCAGCGATTGAAACTGAAAAATGGCCTATCAATCTCAATAGAGACGATGGCTGGAAGATCAGTTGTTGCTGGATCCCTATCCTTTCTTCTTAGTCTTGTCATTTTTTCCCCTTATTCCCCGGTTCCTTCTCCTTATAGCTGTATTTTCCTTCCTCCTAGGGTTCTCCTTTTTGGTATTTTTTTATTATTGTCCTGTTCTTGTCCTCCTTGTTAAAAAAATAAAAAAATAAAAAAATAAATAAAATAAAATAATAATAATAATAATAATAAAATTTGACACTCGTTTTAATTTTTACTATTTCCTTATCAAAAATTCTATGAATATTATTATTCTTATTTGTTACTAAGTTCTACCTTTATCATATAAATAAAATTAAAATGAAAATAGAAATATATATTAATTTTAACCAATACTCATAATTTATTCCATTAAAATAAGTAAATAAATTAATAAATTAGAAAATAATTAAATAAATAAATATTTCTAATATATAAAGCAATTCCATTGACTAAATAAACTAGAATTAGGTAACTTAGTATAATAATTAAAATAAAATAATTTAACATCCTATGATATAAAAGACCCCTTTTTTCGTATATGATTAAATAGATTATAAATGAGTTAAATTAATAATTTGTTAACCTAAGAGAAAGATATTAATATGATAAATTACAGGTAGTTATTTATTCTATTAATTTTGACTTATTTATTTTCATCAATCTAGCCGTTTTGGATAGTCGTTGATGGTCAACCCAGTCAACCTAGCCGTTTGGATGATCTTCTCCCCTATATAATTGGCAGCCATGATTTGACTCCTCAACTTGTCCTGACGATGAACCACACTAGTTGGTTCGAAACGCATCGACGAAGGTTTTCTATATGTGATTTACCCTTTTCCTTCCTGTGAAAATGTTATGCAACCAACTCAAAAAGCAAAAGAAAAGATAGATCAATGAATTAAAAAATATCCACTTCAAGGGGGGAACCTCCTTTATATTACATAAATGAACAATTCTTGGATAATTAAAATGATAATACCTCCTTAGTATATATAAGAATCTAAGGGGTCACAATATAATCATAACCTACATAACAATAATACTGCAAGGGCACAAAAATAACAATAGTGGGCTTCTATGGGGCACAACATTAACAACATGGGGGATACATGGGCAGAAAAATAATAATATGGGGCTACATTAAAAATAACAATAAGGGGAATACACTAGTATTATAGGGACGTAACATGCTCCTCTCCTTAAAAAAAAGTGTTGTCCACAATTCTTTAGGTCCAGATGCTTCTGTATAAAATTCTCATCCTCCCATGTGGAATATTCAGTGGGTAAGTTCTTCCACTTAATAAGATACTTTGAAGTTAATCGATTCCGTAGCTATCGGGCTCTTGTTTCCATGATTGCTTCAAGCTCAAATATGATTTTTCCTTCTTCTTCAAGTTCTAGAACCACTATTTGAACTAGGAGCTTGTCATTGATAACCTTCTTGTCATTGTGTACTTGGGAAGATGCAAGCAACTCCAATTTATATGCCATAGTACCAATCTTGGGCAACACCTTGTAAGGACCATAGTACTTTGGTGATAATTTATTATCCTTCTGAGCTTGCTTGAGGGACATTTGTTTGTATGGTTGTAGTCGTAAAAGTACCCAGTCGCCTAGATCACAACTTCTTTCATTTTGATGTTGAACTACCTATTGTTTCATTCGATTATGCGCTATAGTGAGGTTATCCTTTAAGAGTTGGAGAACTTGTTGTTGATGCTCGGTGTGATCTTCCACTGCTTGAACCTTAGAATTTTCTCTTAAATATGATGTGATGGATGGTGGATACTGGATGGTATCCATAAAGTTCCATAAATGGGGTCATTTTTGTTGTAGTATGGAAGGAAGTGTTATAAAACCATTCAGCTAGAGGTAACCACTTGACCCATTGTGTTTGTTTATCAAATACAAAGAAATGAAGACACCCTTCCAAAAATTTGTTCAATATCTCAGTTTTCCCGTCAAATTGAGAATGATAAGATGAGCTATGAGCTAATTGGATACCAAGACAAGAAAATAATTTCATCCAAAAATTTCCAGTGAAAATGGGATCTTTTTCACTTACAGTAATCTTTGGGTTTCCATGTAGCTTTTGAATTGTTTTCATAAATATAATAGCAATTGTACCGGCTTTAAAAGGATGAGATAATGCACAAAAGTGTGCATACTTGGTAAGTCTATCAACTACCACCATGATGACACTCTTTCGTTCAAACTGGGGTAAACTTGTGATAAAATCCATTGAGACCTCCTCCCAACATTGACCTAGAATGCCTAAAGGTTGTAACAGACCCGAGGTCTTAATTGTCTCAACTTTATTTTGTTGTAAAAGCAGAAAGTTTGCCACATTCTTTTGAATATCAGATTTAAGGCCATCCCAAAAAAATTCCTTCTTAAACCTATGTTAAGTTTTTAAAAATATTGAGTGCCCTCCTACGGGGAAGGTGTACAATTCCAAAAGAATCTTTTGCTTGAGTTGGGAATTCTTACAAAGATATAAGCGATATTTGTACCATAATGAATCATTTTCCCAGCTAAATGTATCATATGTTCTAGGATATTGCTACAACTTTTGAATGAGTGTATGCACATCTTCGTCATTCTTGCATTCATCCCTTTCTTTCGTTATCCAATCAGGTTGGATAATATAAATGGCACAAATAAATGCTTCCACATCCTCAACCATTCTTGAGAGTGCATCTCCAACAACATTTTGCTTCCCTTTTTTGTATATGATTTCAAAGTCATAACCCAACATCTTTGTGACCCATTTTTGTTTCTCTTCTGAAAATAATCTTTGTTCCAAAAATTATTTAAGACTATCATGATTTGTTTTTACCTTGAAGTGTCTTCCCATTAGGTAAGGTCGTCATTGCTTTAGTGCATGTAGTATTACCAACATTTCGTTCTCATAAATAGGTTTTTGTAAATACTTTCCTTTGATTTCACGACTTTCAGGAGCAATGGGTATTCCTTCTTGCATTAAAACAACACCAATTCCATTTCCTGAGGCATCCCATTCAACAATAAATGTTTTTGTGAAGTCTGGTGTAGCTAAGATTGGCACTTGGCACATTGTCTCTTTAAGATGTTCAAAGGCCTTAGTTGCTTCTGGAGTTCTAGACAATGCATCTTTCTTCAGTAATTTTGTTAGAGGTGATGCTATTCTCCCATAATTCTTAACAAACTTTTGATAATACCCCTTCAACCTAAGAAATCCTTGAAGATGCTTTATGGTTGTGGGGATTTTCTATTCGTTAATGACTTTGATTTTGTTAGGGTCTACCTTAACACCCCCATGAGATACAATATGACCCAAATATTCCACCACATGTACTCCAAAGAAACATTTGGAGGTTTTTTTATATAATTATTTCTCCTCCAATAGATTGAGCACCCTTTCAACATGTTGAACATGATACTTCCAAGACTTGTTGTAGATTAGTATATCATTAAAAAAAACTACCACAAATTTTCTAAGGAAGGTTTTGAAAATGCAATTCATTAAACCTTGAAATGTAGAAGGTGCATTATTAAGTCCAAAAGGCATGACCAATAATTCATAATGAACCTCATGAGTTCTAAATGTTGTTTTCAGAATGTCTTCAATCTTCATTCTAATTTGATGATATCCTGAACAAAGATCCAGCTTGGTGAAGTAAATTGCTCCATGTAATTCATTAAAAAATTCATCAATGATAGGAATGGGAAATTTGTATTTAATAGTGAGTTTATTGAGCTCCCTATAATCCAGAAACATATACCATGATCCATCCTTATTGTGCACCATTACTACTGTAGAATAGAAAGA
Source organism: Pinus tabuliformis (assembly GCA_031772625.1). Taxonomy (NCBI): domain Eukaryota; kingdom Viridiplantae; phylum Streptophyta; class Pinopsida; order Pinales; family Pinaceae; genus Pinus; species Pinus tabuliformis. The sequence goes on from CM062817.1 coordinate 234,227,530, forward strand.
ACTTTGACTAGGATGAATTATACTAGCATCTATCATTCCTGCATCCATACATTCAATATCACTCTTTTGGGCATAGGGATATCTGTAAGGTCTGATGTTTGGAGGAACAATTCTTGGAATCAAATGAATATCATGATCATGATTACGAATAGGTGTGATGCCATTGAGAAACTCAAATACCTTGGTTTTTGGTGAGCGCCAGTATTGCAGCAAGAATGTTGCAAATCCTAGGCTGCCAAATTTACTTTTATCAACCCAGTAGTTTGTAACAAACTTGGAAGCGTTGGTGCTATATGCATAAGTACTAATTCTCATTGCAGGTTGTCACTTGGTCAGCCGACGTGAGATCACTAGGAGCTCAATCCAACTTCTATAGATTTCAGAAGAAGCTTTATGTGTGATGAAAGGAAAGAAAGATTACTCTACAGATGCTATTCTGACTGCAGAAAGGAGAAAGACTGGAATGTAAAGCAAAACCTAGTAAACCCTAATTAACAAGCTAATTCTACTTTTGCCAAAAACACTATGAAAACCATGAAAGAAATGCCATTACCTACTCAAGGAAGTAAAAAACATCTAACCATGTTGTTTCTGGAAGTAAATAAGCAAAAAAAATATTTTTGGACTTTTATGTGTTTTTATGTGAATTTAACATGCATCTAAATTATTGTGCGAGTGTGGTAGCGAACAGGTGGCATTAGAGGGCAGTTTTGGAGCTTGGGAGGATGTAGGATGGTGTGGATGGGTCCTAGGAGGTCTTAGGTGGCCTTCTGGAGGCTTTTCCCACACTCGGACTTCAAAAGAAAGCCTACAGGAAAAACTACAGGAGGACACAGGAAAACTACAAGAGGAAAACAGGGAAACTACAAGAGGCCTACAGGAGGAGGCCGAGAGAAATTTTCGCTATTTTGAGGGTGTGAGAGTGGGTGGAAAAGGTGGATGAAGGTTGGAATGAGGTGTTAGGGCACCTAAGGTCTACCATGAATCACCAGGAGAGAGAAAGACGATTGGGTTTGCTCAAGGAGAGAGGAAGAAGTTCTATGAAAAATGAAGGAAACTAAGGCAGAATAGAGGTGAGGTTTTGGAGAACTATAGGGCATGGATCAGATGGAGGGTGTGATTACTGGTAAGCTGGCCTACTGTTGGAAGAGATATGTTGCATATAAATTGACAATTAACCAAGAAAATCAAGCAATCAATGAAATGATTGCATCCTAGGAAAATCAGAGTTTTGCATTGAAGTGGCCTAAACTATGATGTATAGAAGGAAATGCTGGGAAATGATGTAAGAAAGGAAAGAATGCAAAAGGGATATTGCAAATTAGGAAGTGAACATGATAAAGAAGATCTAAAGAAAAGAAAAACTGGACTATCAACCTACTAGAGAGCTGCAAACACTAGAAGTCCTAGGAATGAGGAAAATCTGTGTTTTTGGGGCAGCAAGAGAGTCTTTGCCTCAAATTATGGTCTCATAGGGAGGAAGAGAGGCCAAGGCACTATTGCTAGCCTTTTGAATCTTCTCTGATCATTGCTTAACCTGCTACAGAAAGCACAAATGGAAGCATGTTACTAAATCATCAAAAGCAACCTATTCTTAACCATAAGAGAAATACATCTAATAGCAAACTAATCTACAAACTGAAGTAAAGCATACAAATACAAGTAAAGATAAGCTTGGCTACTTGGATTGGGCCCTAACCCAATAGCTTCAGCGCTCTGAGGTAACTCAATGCTAGCTCAAAAAGGATTCCATCTTCATTATCAAAAAATAGAAAGATTACATAAAACTGTCATAAAATAGTAAGCTCGAAATTTGAGCAGTGTTTACACAAGCAAAAAATTCAACCCTAGTGAGGCCCTAGGCCTCTCTCCTTATACATCTGAAGCTAACAACAACTTCCTTAAAACCAGGGAGGCTTGGCTCCCAAAACTCGAGATAACTATCAATCATCTTCCACTTGCTCGGCTACCTTCTAGTGCATGATTTGGCTGCTTGTACTCTGAGCTGAATGAAGGGGAATTCAAAGTGAGGAGCAATAAATGAGGGGGATTCCCTCCTATAAGTCCTCTCTTCTATCTACTTTGAGTTATTGCTACAGTTTGACCACTAGATCCTTGACTTTAACCTCGAAATCCATCAATAATCTGCATTAAATACATGTTAGACCACATGGCATAATAACTAACTCAACTCACCCTATAAGCATAAATATAATCAGAAAATCATGCAATAAGCTAAGAGAATGGTTGAGTTGACTAGGTTAGGAGGTAAAATGAGCCCATATAATTACCCATTTATGAGGCTCATCAGTTTGATTATCCAAGATTTTTTGGAGATCCGAAGAAATAGATGATTTCGATGTTTGAACCTCTAGTGAACATAATTGTGCAATTACGCGTCCTTGTTATTTCTTTAGAATATTTTTCATGCCATTAGAGTTGATTATCTTTCCTCGTTTCCCTACCACACCCCTTAATTCAACTTCCTTTACTTCCAAAAAAAAATCAAGAAAAGTTCTTGAAAATTAGAATCTATCGTCCCTAAATATTTTAACCATTAGACTCCTAGTACAACATCAGCACCACCCATTGGAATGGAAAGCATTGTACTACTAAATAAATATTCCCCATGGTTAGATTGATATTATGACACTTTCCAAAGAAATTTATAGTTCCTCCATTTGAAATCATCACTTGACACTCTCGTGTTGGATATAGGAATCAAGTCAATTCCTTGCCTATCTTTCAATGAATAAAATTAAGGGTACTGTCCAAATCAACCAACACTATTACCTTTTTCTTCTTGATATATCCTTTTATCTTGAGAGTTTGAGGAGTCATAGTTCTTTCTAGTGCATTACAAGATATGTCTAGATTCATTTATTCTTTCTCTTGGGTTGGTTCCTGGTGTATATCCTCCTCTTTTGATGTTTCTTGTTCCTTTTATTTCTCCTCATCACAATCTATGTAGAATTTCTTATTGTCACACTTATGACCTTTAGTGTATTTTCTATCATAACTATAACAAAGACCTTTTGCTAATTTTTCCTCCAATTATTGTGGCATCAACCTTGTAGGTTATGGAAGGCTAGGAGCAACAACACTTCCATCTTTATAGTTGTGAGTGGTAGACTTCCTTGTTCCCATAATCTTGCTTTCAACTTTTCTTGCCACCCTCAATTACTTCTCCAATGAATCAGGTTCCCAAAGGTGAGCCTCATGTTGGATGTTATCCTTCAAAGTCCCTATGAAGACATCAATCATATGATCTTATGGAATATCAATTACCCTAATGTTCAATTTTTGGAAGTCCTCAATATTCTCCGCTATTCAACCCTTTTGTTTGAGATTTATTAATTGGCTAAAGAAGGTGTTGTTCTTTGTATCCTCATAATGTGCTATCATTTCCTCCATAAAAATAGACTAAGTGACAAGTGGCTTATGAAAACAAAGCCACTGATACCATGCAAACTGATTGGCTTCTAAATATAAAGATCTAATGCGTACCTTTTGTGTGTGTTGAACATCATGTAGATCAAAATATTTCTCCATCTGTAGTATCCATGTTACCAGATCCTTGCCATCAAACTTCCTCATATCGATCTTTGGAATGTGGTTTATCTTCAATCCAAAGTTAAAGTCTTTAAGATCATGATTAACATTCCTCTTGTTCTCATCATGATTTTTAGGGAATACCTTTTCTCCATTGGAAATCATTTCTTGTAACAAGTTTGTCAAACCTTCCATGTTTGATTTAAAACCATTCTTCAAACCCTCCATCTTAGCTTCCATGTTTGCTTTTAATCCATACTTCAAGCCTTCCATGTTGCCTTTTATTTTTTCTTTTAAACCATCCATCTTAGCTTCTATTTAATTTTTGGTTACCCTTCGCGAGAGTGAAATTTGTTGCAATTGGTCTTGTAATTTTGATATATCATGTTGCATTTCTTCCTCTTCTTCATGAGTCATAGTAGATATTTTTGGTTGTTTAATAGTTGTGTCCATTTTTTTGTTTCGAGGAATTTCGGTATCCAACAATGATATCTATGCTTCACTATGCCCTTTGAATCACTTCAAACTATTTTTTCAAACAAACATTAATATGCAAAATTATAAAAATACACACCTTTTTCTTTCTTTTAGGAGCTTGATGTTGAAACTGGTGTATCTCTGTAATTTAGGATTTTCAAGTTCTAACGTTTCATATTGTGGTATCTGTTTGAGTCTTCTTTCCAATCCCACAAGTCAAACTGAGATTGGATTCTTCAAGAAAGAGTTATGCTCAATCTCCCATGATGACATGATTATAGACTGGTTCGGTGGAGTGAACTTGTACAGAATGCCATGTATCAATGTTTGGACCTTTGGCCCTGAAAATAATACACTAAAAACTAAATTCTGTGCAATTTAAATAAATTTTTATGAAATTCAAATCCGATCCTCACAAAGAAAGTTATGTCAATTTTCCGTAGGCCACTTGTTTGAGATTGAATTATGGTGTGTGAAAAAACCCTAACTTCCTTAGATCATATATCTGAAAATATAGTGAAACAAGCTCTAAAATTCATACAAAAAGTTCATTAATATTTCGGCTCCATATGGTTTCAATTTTAGCTTTTGAAACCTCACAGAAAAATATTTATAGCAGAAATTCCAAGATGACCAGTTTAAAGAAGTGAAACCCTAGAATCCAAAGCTCTGATACTAAACGTTATGCAACCAACTCACAAAGCAGAATAAAATATAGACCAACGACTTAAAATTTATCACTTCAAGGGGGAAACCACCTTTACATTACATAAATGAAAAGTTCTTAGATGATTCAAATGATAAGACCTATTTGGTATATATATGAGTCTAAGGGGTCACAATATAATCAGAGCCTACATAACAATAATAATGTAAGGGCACAACAATAACAATAGGGGGCTACATTAACAATAACCATAAGGGGAATACACTAGTATTATAGGGATCTAACAAAAAATCTATCCTTTTTGTTGTGTCAAGATTTTACATTTTCATTTCTTTGTTTAGCCTGCTAATAAGAGATTCTTTCCATTTAGATGGCTTCATCCATTGTTTTTGTATTATCGTATTCAATTTTGTCTTTAAAGGAAAGAGGAAGGTAGCCAATGAACCATTGTACCTTGGTTTTTTCTTCATGAGTATAAGATACACATCTCAAATGGTGAGTGAATTTCATTACCAGTTCATCCATGGTCATTTCACTGAGTTTCAATCATGAAATTATTTTTCCTAATCATCATAATATCTTTCAATTAAGTATTTTTCCTTGAAAACTTTTGAAATTATTCCCAATTAATATTATTGTCTTCCAAATTATGTATAGTTTTGACTTCTTCCCACCACAAAGAAGATTTTCCCTATAGTTGATATGTAGCTAATTTAGCCTTCAAATTACTGGGGTAATCGTAAACTTGAAAATACCTGTTAATATTTCACAACCATGCCTTTGCTTATCCCTCTAACTCTCCATCATAAGTTGGAGATCTTATCTTCTTGAATCCCCCCTACAACTCTATTTTTGTTTTATTTCCTTGATTTAAAGGTATTTTATCTAAACTATGTTCCTCCACATTTTCATATTTATCATCTCTACTCTCATCTACACTATCATGTTTCTTTTGTTTGGAGTTTTCTCCCTTTTATTTGTCCTCCACTATGGGTTCCACAATTTTTGGATTTGATCTATTTGTTAAATTCTTAATAAGTTTTTCTTGTTCAACATTGGCCTTTAGTAACTTCTCATTGTATGCACAAACACTTATTATCTTTTTCCTCAAATCATTAACCATATTTAGTAATTCCATTGTAAGCAATGGTGCCTAATCTGCTAAATGTACCTAAATCCTTTCTTTACCTATGTGCGTCTTCCTGTGGATCTGTCATCACTTCTTCTCTTCTTTACTACCTTTATGTAAAATAGAGCATTTATTTTGTTAAATAAAACTCATGATTGAGCTCATAGGTCACAGTGTTGCAACCTGTTGCTCTAATACCATATTATGTACTGCACATACATACAAAATCTCTAATATATATATATATATATATATATATAGATATATATATATATATATATATATATACACACACATATACATATACATATGTAATATGTTGCATCATGAAAAACAAGTGTATTTATTATTTAACAATCATGTTTTTACCTTATGCAATTGTTTCCTCAACTTCTTATTTATTTACCCTCATTTCATATAACTTCATACGCCTTATAAAATCTTATGAGATATGTTTAAAATTTTGTTGAGGGTAATGGAAATGTACCCAACACATGTCATAGATGCATGTTTATAACCCTTACGAGTATCAAACCTATACTTTTATTGATAACGCACATGAACGCAACTCGGGCTAAGGAAAACATGCCTATATATATATATATCTATATCTATATATATATAATTGGACAATCAATGTGTAGTTGTTAGTTATATATAAATGAGTTTATATCTATGCATTACACATATTGTATATAGAATCTAATTTATAGGACAAATAACTCTTACATTTACATCCAATGTCTTAATGAAGAATTTCACAGGTGAATATTAACTCTTCCAGTATTTTCTATATATATATATATATATATATAGATATAGATATGTTGGGAAAAATACTGGGGGGTTGTGAATCAATATTTTTAAAAAACTTACAATAATAATTTTATTTCCTGAAATGTATATGTGACATGACTGAACCCATCTAACATATATATGTTATTGTTGTAAAAGAAACTAGTGTATGCTTAGTGAACTTGTAAAATAGCTAATTATTTATTTGTTAAAATTTGAACCAAAATGTAAGAGATTTATCAGGCATTTGATAAGTAGTAAACAGGTGCAGTAAGAACATAATAAAGTATCACACATAAGTAAACACACATGAACACCAGGATTTAAGGTGGAAACCCAATGTGGGAGAAAACCACCGTTGTTGTCGTCTCAGTCTTCAAAACTTATTAATATCAAAAATTTCTTACATTCTTGTACTGGTGCAGACTCATACCAATACGTAGGAACCCACCTACTGAAGGCTACAACCTTCACTTGTTTTCCAGCTCCTACTGGAAGGGAGCTCCAACCCCCTGATATGATCACCAGCCACTACTGGTAGGAAGGTTCGACTTCCTCACTGAAGGCTCCAACCCTCAATAACAACCATGGACCATGTTTCATGAATTTTCATTATGTTCAATGATAATTGTAATACAATCATCAATCTCTGACATAATCAACCAATCACTGAAACCTAAACAAATGACATTTAATCAAAACTCAACCAATCAACTAGAACAGTCAGATCAATGTAATTAGTACACAAGACTAAACTTAGAATACTGCATCAACACACAAAATCAACTGCAACCCTGATCATTCATTTTCCAAAATGTATATGCTACTTCACTTAAGGAAAATTGCGCGCATACACACTTTTCTATAGAGAAACCCGCGTACAAATCTTGATATACAAAATATTGAAAACTTGACCACTGCAATTTCTAAAAAGAACATTGAATCCTACTTAGATCTATTGCAACACTCTAAACCAATCATAGAACTGTCTCTGATCTTCTGTCACAATCAGCAAGTAATATTAACATTCTTCAATCAATTAATAACCAATTTCAACTTCATCATTCAATTAGATCTACTTCAGACATTATCACTCAACCTAGATCAACATGAGGGCATCATTGATAGATAGTAGAGAAACAACAACACTGACCAGGTTGATTAGGCATTTATGAACATAAAGCCCTTACTTTATATACACAACTTTCTAGAAGTGAACCCAAGTGTATACACGCTTTTCCTTAAAGCAACCCGCATATAGATATGAGTAATTTTGACCTAAAAATGTGTAGCTCTTCAGAACTTCAGAAAGGCCCAGATCATAATAATTAGAGATAAAAAAATGCGTTTGTACTTAGATCTAGTCAATCCATGAGCAGATCATATAATGAAAAGTCATTTCAGGGCTCATGATCCTGATCCATCATTGTATTCATTGGTGCATAATTATTTCAGATCAACTTGACAATTATGGCCCTTATAATGCAAATATACTTCAAATTGAAGTTTTCATCAAAAACCCTTTCACTTGCCCTCTTAGCACTTTGATCTTCACTTCTTTATATATTTTAGCCATTATCTAATACCACAGGTCAAAACTACATTAATGTTGGTGGTAAACTTTGACCGGATCAATATTTGTTGTCGCGCTCATTACTATGGGCGAATACCATGGTAAGGATCCCTGGTGTTTAGAATACCATGATACAAAAACCATATGCTACTTTTCTTCACTAAACTCGCATGCATACATGACTTGGCTTAATACAACTCACATATATTTCTTGAACTTCCAACTTTATCATTTCTGTGAACTGAGTCTTCTAAACTATCATGCATTCTGTCACATCTATATTCATTCTGGTATTCTGTTGTATTTATTCTGTCACCTGTGAACTGACCTGTGAATTCTGTTACAAGTGAGTTGCCATGAAGGACAACACATGCATCATAATGCCAACAATCTCCCCTTTGGACTTGATGGTGACCACTTTGGTGTTTAGTCATGACAACTTGTAAATAACATCAAACCAAGCACCAAGCTTTACAAAAAATCAAGATACTCTCCCCCTTTGACATCTAGGGAAAAGGGCTAACCAATGTTAAATGAAGACTTCCATATCTGAACTAATGAATATGAATACTGACCACCCTCCCCCCTGAGCACATTATGAATTCTCTGATCATGCTCCCCTTTGATCACATGTTGAAATCTCTAACGAATGTAAAATGAAGTACATGACTCTATGAATCAACTAAATATGAACTTCCTATCACCAAGGACCCATACTTACATCAATAAACCAACCAAGTGGGATTGCATTTAAACACAACCACCCAACCAAGTGGGATTACATATTTGACATGATCTCAAAAGTCCATAAGTGACTGAATATGAAAATGATTACATCATAGGTCTTTACATGACCTTTACATCAAATGATATACATGATATTTATAACAAAGACCAAAAGATCTTAAAAGTAGCATAATTCAACAACCAGAATGCCAACACTGCATAATATTCTGCAAAGCTTATGTTCCCCCTGAACCTATGCTACCTGTTCATTTTCAACAACTCATTCATCAAAGCATATTCATCAATGAGATAAATATCAATGAGAAAAACATAACTCAATACCATATCAACAGACTATACCCATCAACACCAGACCAAGAAAAATCAAATCATAGCTATCAGAGGCTGATCTTGAGTCTATCCCACTATTTTTCTATTAGAGAAAAACATACCTGACTTTCTGCAAATAAAATCACATATATACACGACTATACTTTATGAAACTTGTGTATAGCCAACAACTTTATGAATTTTCACCTGTAGACTAAGCAGACTGATTTAACAGCTAAATGACACAGAGACAACTACCAGTTTCTATTTGAGATATTCAAATGCTTCTCTAGGAAGAGGTATAGTAAATATATCAACAACTTGTTCTTTGGAGGAAACATACTCCAATTTAAACTTTTGCTCAAGCACTTGTTCTCATAGAAAGTGATACTTAATAGGAATATTCTTGGTCTTGGAGTGCATAACAGTATTTTTCAAAATACTAATATCACTTGTATTATCACATAGGATGGAGATGGGTGGAGAAAATTTGATTTGTATATCCTGTAATGATTGTATCATCCAGAGAGTTATGAAACCAGCTCACAAAAAGATAGAAAAGATAGATCAACGCCTTAGAAATAAGCCTCTTCAAGGGGGCAACCTTCTTTACATTACAGATGAATAATTCTTGGATGATACAAATGAAAAGACCTCCTTTCTATACATAGGAGTCTAAGGGGTCATAATATAATCAAAGCCGACATAACAGTAATAATGTAAGGGCACAATACTAACAATAGTGGGCTTCTATGGGGCAGAATAGTAACAATATGGACACTACATGGGTACATCAATATAATAAGGGGGTTGTACTAATAACAATAAGGGGTTACACTAGTAGTATAGGGGCCTAACATGCCCCTCTCGTTCAAAAAGTGTTGTCCTCAACGCTTGAGTAGTTCTTGATGCTTCTGTATAAAATTCTTGTCCTCCCATGTGGAATCTTCAGTGGGTAAGTTCTTCCACTTGATGAGATACTCTGAAATTGATTGATTTTGTAGTTGTCGAGTTCTTGTTTCTATGACTGCTCTAGGTTCCAATATGATTTTTCCTTCCTCTTCAATTTCTGGCAATATTGTTTGAATTGGAATCTTTTGCAACTTTTGAATAAGTGGCCATACTTCTTCGTCCTTCTTCCATTCATCCCTTGCTTCGTTTATCCAATCTGGTTGGATAATAGAAATAGCACAAAACAATGCTTCCACATCCTCATCCTTTCTTGAGAGTGCATCTACAACAAAATTTTGCTTCCATTTTTTATAGATGATGTCAAAGTCATAACCCAACATATTTGTGACACAATTTTTCTGTTCTTCTAAAGATAATAGTTGTTCTAAAAAGTATTTAAGACTATCATGATCCATTTTTACCTTGAAGTGTCTTCCCATTCAGTAAGGTTGCCAGTTCTTAAGTGCATGTAGTATTGCCAACATTTCCTTCTCATAAATAGCTTGCTTGAGATGTAGCAGTAAAAATACCCAATCACCTACTGTTGGCATTATGATTCAAGTGTTGTCCTTGATGGCAACTCACTCAGAGGTTGGTACAGGTGATGGCAACTTAATCAGCGGACAGATCTTAGTACAACATGCCAAGAACGTTCATACACGCAGGTTCGTTAAGCCCAAGTCGCGTGTACACGCAGGTTGGCTTCAGAAAAAGCGCGTGTATGTGGAAAACTTATCTTTGGTCCATGGCGGTTATTCCTTGGAAGTTGTGCCTATGGGTTTTGGACCATGGTGTCTCGACGGACGTGTTGATCCCTAGTTTTGAAGTTGATGGTATTGTGTTGCTATGGTTTTGGCCCGTGGTATTGTGAAGGGCCTAAGGCTATATAAGGAGAAGATCAAGGCAAAGATACAAGTAAGGTGTGTGTGATGAAGATCTGAGAAAGTGTGAGATCCAAATGCAGGTTATGGGTTGGTGATCTGAACCAAGATGATGAATGATGGAACGAGTTCTCAAGGCTTGGAATGATTATCTTCCTATGGTATGACTGTGGATAGACTAGATCTATTGACGCATGTTTATTGTTATGATCTGGGTATGTTTTGATGTCTGATATAGCTGCGGAGTTATGAGTTAGAATTTGCAGATCTGTACGCGGGTTGGTTTTGGTAAAAGAGCGTATACACGCAGGTTGGGTTTGTCGAAGTAGCGTATACAATGTGAAGTATGATATTTGAAGATGGAGTTGGATCTGGTTGCTGTTATGTTGTCTGGTTGTTGTTGACAGGGTTTCAGTGATTCAGAATTGGGTGTTTCAGTGATTGATGATGCAGGTTGTACTACAATGGTGATTGTCTTATGGATCCAGTATGAAAATGTATGAAACGTGGTCCTGGGAAGATCGTAGGCCGGCACCTACGTACTGGTAAACATATCAGCCAGTACAAGAGCCAGGGGGTTGTAGCTCCCTTCTAGGAGCAGCTGGAAAACGAGTAAAGGTTGTAGCCTTCTGTAGGGTTGGCACCTATGTACTAGTAAATGGATCGGCTAGTACAAGAGCTATGAGGGTTGTAGCCCTCTGCAGGTTGTAGCCTGCGTACTGGTAAAGGACTGCACCAGTACATTGTAAAAGAAGTTTCTTATTAAAGGAAGATAGAAACAAATTGCAGCAGGTGGTTTTCACCCACATTGGGTTTCCACCTTATATCATGGTGTTCATGTGTGTGCCTTATGTGTGATGATCTATTCTGTTATACTGCACCTGTTTACTGTTAATATGGTTAATAATGTTCTGATGCATTTACTGAAGATAAGCTAACTGAATCATAAGATCTCTGAATATACGCTAGTTTCTTTAGACACAGCAGCGTGTACACGCGGGTTCACTTAACTGAAGTAGCGTGTATGAATCCGAGTATGAAATTGAAAAGTTTTATCTGATCTGATAATACTGATTCACCCCCCCCCCCCTCTCAGTATTATTTCCAACACCTACATCAAAACATTTTTCACTACGATGTTGATCTACCTGTTGTTTCATTCGATTTTGCACCAAAGTGGCATTATCCTTTAAAAGTTGGAGAACTTGTTGTTGATGCTCGATGTGATCTTTCACTGCTTGAACCATTTTCTTCTTGATATGTCCTTCTATCTTTAGAGTTTGAGGAGTGGTAATTTCTTCCAATCCTTTACAAGATATGGTCAGATTCATTTCTTGATGCTCGATGTGATCTTTGACTTCTTAAACATTTTTCTTCTTGATATGTCCTTCTATCTTGATAGTTTGAGGAGTGGTAATTCCGACCAATGAATTACAAGATATGGTTGGATTCATTTCTTCATTCTTGATGTGATCTTTCACTTATTGCACCTTTTTCTTCTGGATATGTCCTTCTATCTTGAGAGTTTGAGGAGTGGTAATTCTTGCCAATGCTTTACAAGATATGGTCTGATTCATTTCTTCTTTCTCTGGGGTTGGGTCCTAGTGTATGTCCTCTTCTTTTGATGTTTCTTGATCCTTTTCTTCCTCCTCTTCATACTCTATGTAAAATAATTTCTTCTCAGCACACTTATGACCTTTAGTGCATTTGCTATCACAATTCTAACAAAGCCCTTTTTCTCTTTTTTCTTCCAATTGTTGTGGTGTAACCCTTGTAGGTTGTGGAAGGCTAGGAGAAACAACACTTCCATCTTTATAGTTGTGAGGGGTAGACTTCCTTGTTGCCATAATTTTACTTTCCACCATGTAACAAAGCCCTTTTACTCTTTCCAATTGTTGTGGTGTTACTCTAAAGAAGGTGTTGCTCTTTGTATCCTCATAATGTGCTATCATTTCCTCCTTGAAAATTGACCACGTAACAAGTTGTTTACGAGAACAAAGCCCATATACCATAAAAATTGATCTGGTTCTAAATATTAAGATGCAATACATACCTTTTGTAATAGTGGTACACCATGTAGATCAAAATATTGCTCCATCTGAAGTATCCAATTTACCGGATCCTTGCCATAAAACTTCCTCATATCGCCTTTTCTTGATTTTAGGAGCTCGATCTTGAAATGACTATAACTCTGTAATTTTGGTTCTTCCAGTTCTAAAATTGCGACCTGCAGTAGCCCTCTGCGTCCTCTTTCCAATGCCACCAGTCTGATCAAATTTAGATTCTCCAAGAAAGAATTATGAATAATCGCCTAGATGACCTAATTATATACCTTTTCAGAAGATCGAACTTGTATGAAGTTCCACGTGTCATGGTGTTAACCTTAGGATATGAAAAATATACATAGGAAACTACAGTCTGTTCTCTTTCTGTAACTTCTTACGAAATTTCAATCTAATGCTCAAAACAAAAGTTATGACGATTTTCCCCAGGTCACCTATTTGGAATGTAATTCAGGAGACTGCAAAAAGACCAACTTCCTCAGTTCATATCTCCCCAAATATAGGGTGAAAAGCTCTAAAATTCGGACCCGAGTTTCGGCATGATTTCGTGTCAAATGGGTTTTTTTGTTCGCTTTTGAAACGTCACAGAAAAATGTTATAGCGAAAATTCCACGATGACCAATTTGGAGCAGCAAAACCCTAAAATCCAAAGCTCTGATACCAAATGTTATGAAACCAGCTCACAAAAAGATAGAAAAGATAGATCAACACCTTAGAAATAAGCCTCTTTGAGGGGGAAACCTCCTTTACATTACACAAATGAATAATTCTTGGATGATACAAATGAAAAGACCTCCTTTCTATATATAGGAGTCTAAGGGGTCATAATATAATTAGAGCCGACATAACAATAATAATGTAAGGGCAGAATAATAACAATAGTAGGCTTCTATGGGGCACAATAGTAACAATATGGGCACTACTTGGGTACATCAATATAATAAGGGGGTTTTACTAATAACAATAAAGGGTTACACTAGTAGTATAGGGGCATAACACAGAGAAGTTGTGTGCAACAAGATGCAACAACTACATATTCTGCTTGGATTGTAGACAAAGAAATGGAACTTTACTTCTTGCTGAACCAAGATACCAATCAGGGCCCCATGTAAAATGCACCTCCACTAGTGCTTTTCCAGTCATCAACATTTCTAGCCCAATCTGCATCTGTGTATGCATGAAGGGTAAGATCTGCATCTTTAGGATACCATAGACAAAAGTCTTGGGTTCCTTGGAGATATTTGAATATTCTCTTTACTGTCTGAAGATGTGATTCCTTTGGATTGGCTCAGAAACATCCAACAATCCCAACTGCATGCATGATATCTCATCTGGTACCTGTTAGATAAAGAAGACTTCCAATAATAGACCTGTACTGTGGTTGTTTTACTATGGGAGAATCATCATTAGAGCTAAGGCTACATCCTCCCATCATTGGAGTACATACAGGTTTGCAATATTCCATCCCATACTTCTTCAGAATATGCTTGAGATATTTTGTTTGTGAGAAAAAGATGCCATCTTTTGCTTGTTGCACTTGTAGACCAATAAAATAGGTTAGTTCCCCAAGTAAAGACATTTCAAATCCTTGTTGCATAAAAGAAGAAATGTTTTGACTCATAGATTCTTCATCACTACCAAAGATTATATCATAAACATAAACAACAATAATTACCAGTTTATCACCCTCAATTTTTGTGTACAAGTTGTTGTTTGAGGATCCTTTTGTGAAACCTTGTTTTTGAAGATATTTGTCAAGACAATAATACCATGCCCATGGCGCTTGTTTTAGTCCATATAAATCCCTTTTGAGTTTGCATACAAGGTTTTCATCATTCCCCAAAATGAATCCTTCTGGTTGTTCAATATATACTTCTTCTTCTAGATCTTCATTAAGGAAAGAAGATTTTACATCCATTTGATAAACTTAAAAATTTTGAAAACTTGAAAATGCAAGAAACATTCTTATGGGTTCAAGTTTGGCTACTGGTGCAAATGTTTCTTCAAAGTCTATACCTTCTTTTTTAGCATAACCTTTACAAACAAGTCTAGCTTTGTTCTTAGTGACCTCTCCATTTTCATTCAACTTATTTTTGAATATCCATTTTGTCTCAATAACATTTTTATCATGAGGCCTTGGAACCAATTCCCAAGTATTATTCTTCTCAATTTGATCAAGTTCTTCATTCATGGCCTTAACCCAACATTCATCTTTACTAGCTTGATTTAAATTTTGTCGTTCAATGGTGGATAATAAATCTAGATAACAAGAAGATCCTACATGTGTTCTTCTTGTTTGTACCCCATATTCCTTTTCTCCTAGAATTTGAGTTTCTGGATGATTCTTTTGAACATACCTGGATGGAGCCTTTTCTTTGTTTGATGTATCTTCTTTTTCTACTTCATTAGTTTCTTCTTCTATATCATTGCGATTTGATGTGGGAAATAATTCATCATCATCATCCTCTTTTGCTAATGTTACCTTTTTGGGTCCTATGCATGCTTCATCAATCACAACATCAATGCACTCAACAATTTTCCGAAGTCTGTTATTGTAACATTTGTATCCTTTACTTCTAGATGAGTAACCAAGAAGTATTCCTTCATCTTCTCTAGCTTCAAACTCTCCAAGTTTTTCATCATTATTTTCGATGAAACGTTTTTTTCCAAACAGTCTAAAATGCTTTATAGTGGGAGGCTTACCATATCAAAGTTCTTACGTATTTTTATCAATATTCACATGAACATGAGCCTTTTTGAGAATATTTACTGCAGTATGTGCAACTTCACACCAGAAGGTGTCAGGAGTTATAGACTCATCAAGCATAACAGGGGCCATTTGTTGAATAATTCTATTCATTCTTTCTGCCATGCCATTTTGTTGAGGAGTTTTAGCTACAGAAAATTGTCTTTTTATGCCATGTTATTCACAGAAATCAAAGAATTCATCTAATATGTACTCTCCTCTTTGGTTAGATCTGATACATTTGATTTTTAGATCTAAATCATTTTCAACTAATGCCTTGAAGACTTTAAATTTATCAAATGCTTCATCTTGGTGTTTCAATAGACCGATCTAGCCCATTCTAGAAAAGTCACCAATGAATAAGATATAGTATTGTTCTCCACGAGGTGAATTTTTCCTTCCTAGTCCAGAAAAATCAGTATGTATAAGTTCAAGAGGCTTACTTGTTGATCCTTCTTTGGCATTGAATTGGACTCTAGTTTGCTTACCGAATTGGCATTACTTACATATGGTACTTTTGCTATGCTGATATAGGGTAGATCATGAACAGATTTGAGCCTACTTGATTTACTTATTTGGGAGAATATTAGATGTCCCAACCTTCTATGCCATAGCCAGTTTTCTTTTTCCTTGCCTAGGTAACATTGTTCTTGGCCACCTTTCACTATATATTGATTGCTCAGGGTTCTTCTTCCTTTTATTATGGTCTTTCTTGTGTCAAGTTCATGAACCACACATTCTTGTGATCGGAATACCAACTCATTTCCTTGATAACACATTTGGCTAACAGTCATCAAGTTATGCTTTAATCCATCAACATACATAACATTACTATATTTAACTTTTTCTTTTAGAAAAATAGAACCTTTACCCTTAATGGTAGCAGGTGAGTCATTTCCAAAAGTGACATTCTTTTCTTTCTCTAAATCATTGTATGAAATAAGTTTATCTTTATCACCTCTCATGTGTTTTGAGCATCCACTATCAATGTACCATTGATTTTCTTGTCCTTCTACAAAAAATGCCATGCCACAACTTTCAAATTGTAACTCCTTCCATTTCCATACCTTAGAATTTGTTGATAGTTACTCCTTTTGAGATGTTGCCTGTAATTTTCTACTGCATTCATATTCTTCATGTCCAAATTTATTGCAAAATGAGCATTCAATTTCATCTATAAGAGGTGAGAAGATATTATAGGATCTCTTCTTGACTCTTGTCTCATTCCTTTTTTTTCTTGCTTCTCTAGTTAGGATAGTTTTGTATGAAACACATTGAATAGCCTTATGACCAAAATTATGACATGAAAAACATTGGCCATTAAAGAAGAAATTTCTGTGATCATAGAATCTTTTGGTGTTGTTTACCTTTTTACTGGTGCTTCTCTTGTTGTTCATCCTTGGATTGGAGTAAACATGATTTACCTATGGAATACTTTTATTCTTTTACTAAAGACTGAATATTTGCTAACTGCGTTTTATTGCATTACTGAAGCTTCACTGACTAGTTTTTGTTGCATTTAAATAGCTTCCGGTGGTGACTGAAGACCTTTCTGGTTGAGATGTTTCTCCAGTGTATCCAAGACCTGTATTAATAAGAGGAGAGAATTGTACCTTTGATAATTTCATCTAATGTTTCAGATCCTTAGCAAATCTAAGATTCAATGTTTTTATTTTCTCAAATTCCTTTCTTATACTTACTACTTCACATTCTAACTTCTCACTATGTTTTTCTTTTTCTATGAGTTGATGCTTCAAAGTATCTATGGCTGCTTTGTTTTCTTCCAAGAAAATTTTGAGTTGAGTAATTTCCTCAAAGAAATATTTTTCTTTTAATGCATGGTTATGCAACCAACTCACAAAATAGAAGAATGAAATAGATCAACGACTTCAAAAGTAGCCTCTTCGAGGGGGCAACCTCCTTTACATTACACAAATGAAAAATTCTTGGATGATACAAATGAAAAGACCTACTTTCTATATATAGGAGTCTAAGGGGTCACAATATAATCAGAGCTAACATAACAATCATAATGTAAGGGCACAAGAATAACAATAGTGGGCTTCTATGGGGCTCAATAATAAAATTATGGGGATAACATGGGCACAACAATAAAAATAAGAGGCTACAATGAAGGTAATAATAAGGGAATACACTAGTATTATAGGCACCTAACATGCCCCTCTCCTTCAAAAAAGTGTTGTCCTCAATGTTTGAGTAGTTGTGGATGCTTTTTTATAAAATTATCATCCTCCCATGTGGAATCTTCATCAGGTAAGTTCTTCCACTTGATGAGATACTCTGAAATTGATCGATTTCGTAGCTGTCAAGTTCTTTTTTCTGTGACTACTTCAGGTTCCAATATGACTTTTCCTTAAAACAACACCAATTCCATTTCTTGAGGCATCACATTCCACTATAAAGGTTTTTGGGAAGTCTGGTGTAGCTAAGACTGGTGCTTGGCACATTGCCTCTTTAAGATGTTCAAAGACTTTTGTTGCTTCTGGAGTCCAAGAAAATGCATCTTGCTTCAATAATGTTGTTAGAGGTGCTGCTATTCTCCCATAATTCTTAAAAAACTTGTGATCATACCCTGTCAACCCAAGAAATCCTCGTATATGCTTTGTGGATGTGGAGATTTTCCATTCCTTAATGGCTTTAATTTTTCTAGGGTCTACCTTAACACCTTCATGAGATACAATATGACCCAAATATTCCACTCTTGTACTCCAAAGAAACATTTGGAGGTTTTTGCATATAATTATTTCTCCTCCAATAGTTTGAGCACTCTATCAACATGTTGAACATGATTCTCCCAAGACTTGTTGTAGATTAGTATATCATCAAAAATTACGAACAAAATTTTTTTAAGGAAGGGTTTGAAAATGGAATTCATCAAACCTTGAAATGTAGAAGGTGCATTGGTAAGGCCAAAAGGCATGACCAAAAATTGATAATGATCCTCATGAGTTCTAAATGTTGTTTTCAGAATTTCTTCAGTCTTCATTATGATTTGATGATATCCTGAATGAAGGTCCAACTTGGTGAAGTAAATTGCTCCATGTAATTCATCCAATAATTCATCAATGACAGGAACAGGAAATTATCTTTAATAGTGAGCTTGTTGAGCTCCCTATAATCCGGACACATGCACCATGATCCATCCTTCTTGTGCACCAATACTATTGGAGCAGAGAGAAAAATTTGACTAAGTTGAATTATACTAGCCTCTAGCATTTCTACAACCATTTGTTCAATTTCACTCTTTTGGGCATAGGGATATCTGTAAGGCCTAATGATTGGAGGAATACTACCTGGAATCAAATGAATAGAATGATCATGATCATGAATAGGTGGGAGGCCTTTGGGATTCTCAAATATCTTGGAATGATTGTCGAAGACTTTTTGGATATCTGGAGAAATAGATGATTTTGATGTGAGAACCTCTAGCAAACTTAATTGTGCAATTACGCCATGTTGTTATTTCTTTAGAAGCTTTCTCATGCCAATAAAGTTGAATATCTTTCCTGATTTCCCTGCAATACCCCTTAATTCAACTTCCTTTCCTTCTGAAATAAAATTCAAGAAAAGTTCTTGAAAATTAAAAACTATCATACCCAAAGATTATAGCCATTGGACTTCGAGTACAACATCAACACCACCCATTGGAATGGAAATCATTGGACTATTAAACAAATATTGTCCCATGGATAGGTTGAAATTATGGCACTTTCCAAATCAATTTATGGTTCCTCCATTTGCAACCATCACTTGACACTCTGGTGCTGGATATAGGAAGAAGTTCAATTCCTTCGCTATCTTACAATGAATAAAATTATGGGTGCTTCCTGAAACAATAAACATTGTTACATTTTTCTTCCTGATATGTCCTTCTATCTTGATAGTTTGAGGAGTGGTAATTTCGGTCAATGCATTGCAAGATATGGTAAAATTCATTTATTATTTATCTAGGGTTTATTCCTAGTGTGTATCCTCTTCTTTTGATGTTTCTTGTTCCTTTTTTTCTTCCTCCTCACAATCTATGTAAAACAATTTCTTCTCAGCACACTTATGACCTTTAGTCTATTTTCTATCACAACTGTAACAAAGCCCTTTTACTCTTTTTTCTTCCAATTTTTCTGGTGTCAACCTTGTAGGTTGTGAAAGGATAGGGGCAACGACACTACCATATTTATAGTTGTGATTGGTAGACTTCCCTGTTGCCATAATTTTCCTTTCAATTTTTCTTGCCAGCCTGAATGCCTTCTCCAATGAATCAGGTTCCCAAAGGCAAACATCATGTTGGATGCTATACTTTAAAGTCACTATGAACACATCAATCCTATGCTCCTATGGAATATATTTTACCCTTATATTCAATATTTGGAAGTCCTCAATGTGCTCCACCATTGAACCCTTTAGTTTTAGATTTATCAATTGGCCAAAAAAAGTGTTGCTTTTTGCATCCTCATAATGTGCTATCGTTTCCTCCGTAAAAATTGCCCAAGTGAAATTTTGTTTACAAGAGAAAAGTCATCGATACCATACAAACTGATTAGGTTCCAAATATAAAGTCGAAATGCATACGTTTTTTGTGTTTTTCACATTAAGGAGATCGAAATATTGCTCCATCTGTAGTATCCATCTTACGAGATCCTTTCCATCAAAATTCCTCATCTCGATATTTGGAACATGGTGGGTCTTCAATCGAATGTTATATTATGAAATCATGACTAACATTTCTTTTGTTCTCATCATGAGTTTCCTCTACTACCTTTTTTCCATTAGGAAGCATTTCTTGTAGAAAATTTGCCAAACCTCCTTTCAAACCTTCCATGTATTTCTTAAAATATTCAATGGTTACTTCTAAACCATCCATCTTAGCTTCCATTCCATCCATATTAGCTTCCACTCCATTCACATTAGCTTCCACGCCTTTATTGAAACCATCCATATTAGCGTTTGTTACTTTTTGTGAGAGTGAAATTTTTTTCACTTGGTCTCATAATTTTGATATATCATGTTGCATTACTTCCTCTTCTTCATGAGTCACGCTAGAGATTTCAAGTTTCTTACTAGGTTTTTCCATTTTCTTTCTTCGGGGCATCAATTAATGATAAATATGCTTCACTGTGCCCTTTGAATGACTTCAAACAAATTTTTCAAACCAAACTTATGCAAATTGTTTTAAAAAGACTACACACCTTTTTCTCTTTGTAGGAGATCAATATTGAATCTCTTGTATATCTGTAATTTTGGATCTCCAAGGTATGAAATTTCATCCTTTGATAGCCCTCCACGTCCTCTTTCCAACCTCACAAGTCTGATCCATATTGGATTCTCCAAGAAAGAGTTATGTCAAATATCCCACGATGACCTGATTATAGACTGGTTCAATTGAGCGAACTTGTAAGAAGTGCCATGTGTCACTGTTTCTACTTTCGGACTTGAAAAGATACACCTAAAACTACAGTTTTTCCTATTTCTGTAAATGTTTACAAAATTTAAATCCCATGCTCATAGAAAACTTTATAACTATTTTCCCAAGGTGACCTTTTTGAGATCGAATTTGGGAGCCTACAAAAACCATAACTTCCTCAGTTCATCTATCCAAAAATATAGATACAAAAGATCTGAAACTTCAGTCTCAAGGTTCATCATGATTTCGGCTCAAACGAGCTTTAATTTTACCTTCTAAAGCTTCATAGAATAAAAATTATAGCGAAAATTCCATGATGGCCTGTTTGAAGCAGCGAAACCCTAGAATCAAAAGCTCTAATACCAATTGTTATGCAACCAACTCACAAAATAGAAGAATGATATAGATCAACAACTTCAAAAGTAGCCTCTTTGAGTGGGAAACCTCCTTTACATTACACAAATGAACAATTCTTGGAAGACACAAATGGTAAGACCTCCTTTCTATATATAGGAGTCTAAGGGGTCACAATATAATCAAAGCTAACATAACAATCATAATGTAAGGGCACAACAATAACAATAGTGGGCTTCTATGGGGCACAATAATAAAAATATGGGGATAACATAGACACAAAAATAATAATAAGGGGCTACAATGACAATAATAATAAGGCGATACACCAGTATTATAGGGACCTATCATGCATCCACAAATTTATCATTAGAGACATTAATATTTTTCTCAACATCCATGATTAATTTAAGATCTTGATCATATTCACCTTCTTCACTATTTGACAAGCCATCACTATCTTCATGAGTATAATAACTTCTTTCACTGTCAATTGTTTCCTATTACTTTTTGCAAAATCCTTCCCTTTGTCATGGTTGTCTTTATGAGGGAATTTAGCAGCATATTGACCAACTCTACCACAAGAAAAACATTTGAAGGGAAGGTTACCTATGAACCTTCTGATGCCTAGTTGAAGTTTCTTTACAAAGTTCATCTCATATTCTTCTGATATATATCCTAATTCCCTACATTCTTCCTTTTCTTTTCCTTTTGCAGATGCTTTAAATATGGCTTATCTGGCTTCTGAGGGACCTCCTTTCCTCATTTCAATAGCAATCAGGATCCCATGAAGTTGAACAATAATAAGAGTGTGCAGATCCTACTTTTATTCAATGGCAGGCACTTTTGACTCGAATTTAGGAGTTAGAGATCTTAAAATTTTCTCTACTAAAGTAGTGTCCTTTATTTCTTCACCCGGATTTTTCATGTGATTTATAATCTCATCTATATGTAGAAAGAAAATGGCAATACTTTCATCATTATGAATTCTGAGAGTTTCATATTGAATCCTGAGAGTTTGGAGTTTAGCACTTTTTACCTTGGTATCACCTTCATAGCTTTGAATGATTTTGTCCCATATTTCTTTTGTTGTGTTTAGTTGCATAACTTTGACAAATTCTGATTATGTCAGACTTCCCAATAAAGCGTTGAAAACTTTGGCATTGGTTTCATACGTCTTCTTTTCTACTACATCTGTGGGTACTGCAGCTGGATATTAGTAGCCTTCTTCCACAATTTCCCAAACATCTACTCCAAGAGACTGAAGATAGGATCTGGTTCTTGTCTTCCAATATATAAAATTATTTCTGTTGAAGAGTGGTGGTCTGATATATGTCAATCCATCTTGATTGCTCATCTTGGGAGATCTTCCTTCAAGCGATCAAGCTTCTTTTGAAGGACCTACTCTGATTCCAATTGTTGAGAAAAATACTTGGGGGGGGGGGGGGGGTGTGAATCAGTATTTTTCAAAAACTTACAATAATAATTTTCTTTCCTAAAATGTATATGTGACTTGACTGAACCCAACTAGAATATATATGTGATTGTTGTAAAAGAAACTAGCGTATGCTCATTAAACTTGTAAAACAACCAATTGTTTATTTGTTAAACTTTTCACTAGAATGTAAGAGATTTATCAGGAATTTGTTAAGCAGTAAATAGGTTTAGTAAGAATAGAATAAAGTATCACACATAAGTAAACACACATGAACACCAGGATTTAAGGTGGAAACCCAATGTGGGAGAAAACCACCACTGTTGTTGTCTCAGTATTAAAAAATTATTAATATTACAAACTTCTTACATTCTTGTACTGGTGCAGACTCATACTAGTATGCAAGCACCCACCTGCTTAAGGCTACAACCTTCACTCATTCTCCAGCTCCTACTAGAAGAGAGCTCCAACCCCCTAACTTGATCACCAGTTACCACTAGCTGGAAGCTTCAACTTCCTCACTGAAGACTCCAACCCTCAGCAACATCCATGGACCACGTTTCATGAATTTTCACATTGGATCCAATATCAATACTTATGTTCAATCATCATTGTAATAAAATCATCATTCTTTGACATAATCAACCAATCATTGAAACCAAAACAACTGACATTTAATCAAAACTCAACCAATCAATTGGAATAGTCAAATCATTGTAACCAGTACACATGAATGAACTCAGAATACTGAATCAACACAAAGAATCAACTACAACCCTGATCATTCATTTGCCAAAATGTATACGCTACTTCACTTAAGGCAACCCACATGCATACGCATCTTTATGTAGAGAAAGCTGCATACAGATCTTAACATATAAAAAAATGAAAACCTGACCACTGCAATTTCTAAAAAGAACATTGAATCATACTAAGATCTATGGCAACACTCCGAACCTATCACAGAACTGTCTCTAATCTTCAATCAAAATCAACAAGTAATCTTAACATTCTTCAATCAATTAATAACCAAATTCAACTTCATCATTCAATCAGATCTACTTCAGTCATTATCACTCAACCCAGATAAACATGAGGACATCAATGGCAGACAATAAAGAAATAACAATACTAATAAGGTTTATCAGTCATTTATGAATAGAAAACCCTTACTTTATATACGCGAATTTGCAGAATTGAACTCGCGTGTATACACACTTTTCCTGAAACCAGCCAGCATATAGATCTACAAAATTTGACCTAAAATTGTGCAACTCCTCAGAACTTTAGAAGGAACCAGATCATAATAATCAGAGATAAAAACATGCGTCAGTACTTAGATCTAGTCAATCCATAAGCATATCATACAATGAAAAGTCATTTCAGGTCTCATGATCTTGATCCATCATTTTATTCATCGATACATAATTATTTCAGATCAATGTGACAATTATGGCCCTTACAATGCAAATATATTTCAGATTGAAGTTTTCATCAAAAACCCTTTCACTTGCCCTATTAACACTTTTATCTCCACCTCTTTATATAGTTTAGCCCTCATCCAATACCACAGGTAAAAACTACATTAGTGCTAGTGGTAA
Organism: Pinus tabuliformis; assembly: GCA_031772625.1. Taxonomy (NCBI): domain Eukaryota; kingdom Viridiplantae; phylum Streptophyta; class Pinopsida; order Pinales; family Pinaceae; genus Pinus; species Pinus tabuliformis. Next base: position 234,252,229 of record CM062817.1, read on the forward strand.
TCTTTGATGGGATCAATATTTGTTTTTACGCTCATTACTATGGGCCAATACCATGGTAAGGACCCCTAGTATTTAAAATACCATGGTACAAAAACCATACACTACTTTTCTTCACTAAAATTGTGTGCATACACGACTTGGCTTAACAGAACCCGTGTATAGGTCTTGAACTTCCAACTTTATCATTTCTATGAATTGAATATTTTGAATTGTCATGCATTCTGTCACATCTGAATTCATTCTAGTATTCTATTGTATTCATTTTATCACCTCTAAATTGACCTATGAATTCTGTTACAAGTGAGTTTCCATTAAGGACAACACATGTATCATAATGCCAACAATATATATATATATATATATATATATATATATATATATATATATATATATATATATATATATATATATATATATATATATATAGAGAGAGAGAGAGAGAGAGATTTAATGCATTAACTGCTATGTAATCCCCCACACTATTCCATTTTGGTGATATTGTAATGGTTTTTCCCATGGGACCTAGTGCGACACACAGATAACTTATAGGGTTCATCTAAACCTTACGCACGTGAATGATGTGAAAGGAATGATCAAGATTCCTTTTGAAGAATCTGACGATGGTCATAGTTTGTCCTTGATGGTTAGGGTAACCACCCCACCCCATCTACAAAAATGGTCGTCATTTTCACTTGGAGTTTTTGCATGTTAGATTTCTGCCTTCCTGAAGCCATGAGGGTTTTCCTTTTCACATTTCTTAATCACTTTAGCCATTGAATTTTTTGTGGGTAAACTTGCCAGCTTCAACCATTACTAATTTTCCAATTACCATGGAGATTAATAGGCCTTTCTACTAGCCGGAATAATATTTCCATGATAGGTAAAACAACATGCAAAGGTTTATTTTCTTATGACCTATATATTTAATGTATGAGGCTTTTTTCCTTAATAGCTACTGATTTTTCTTTGAATTTTTGACTCGTCATAGGTTAGGGTTTGCACCGAGAGTTATGTTCTCCTTACAATTGAGATGTTGTCTATTTAGTTTCTTTATAAGGAATTGGGAAAAAAATATACCCTCAAAATATCTTCCATCACTTCTATAGCCAAGGTTCAAAGGTTGGTAGTCAAAGCTACAGGGTAACGACATATTTTTTTTACAAAACCTAGGTACTACACATCCTTAGTTTTTTTTTTCATTCTACAACAAAAGTTTGGTAATTTCACTATCTCAGTTTATCTATAATGATAATATCCTTATGCTACTTCTTCTAGGGTTGGGGTGTTTATGTTTCCATTGTTAATCATTCTTCTTGTCGAAGAACCATGTGGAAATAGTAAATTTATATTTATGTTCTTAGGTTTCTTGCAGAGAATTTCCACTCTATTCTATTTAATTGCTAATTCATGGTTTTCTATGCTCGTCATGATAGGGTTTGATTATAGTTTTGATAATTCAGGTTGCTGGAATATCTCTGCCATAGGTAAATCTAGAAGACAAACACCATTTTCCTATTCAAATTAACTCTTAATCATTTTCTCCTCTTTACTGCTTCAAGGTTTAGTATACTTTGACCCTTGTTATTTGTAGGTCAATACTGAACTCATTAGAAGCTTTGCAAGGAGAAAGCCTTTAGCTATTTTACTTCTAAATTACTTCCAAGTACTCAAGAATTTATTATTTCTTCTTCTTTTTTGGTTGTGTGTTGCATGACTCTCCTCAGAAACAAAGGTTTTAGGCTAGAACTAGTCAAATCTTCCATGATACTTGTGCATGCATAAAGAAATTATTCGGGTTTTTGGTACACCAGACTTGAGCTCTAAGTACATATTTACTTTATTCTCATGTTAAATATTTTGTTATTTCACTGTTCATGTCTATCATGAATGGTGTCTATAATTAATTAAGCATATTGGAGGCTAGACATAGATTGATGTTGTCTTTATTTATAATTTATATTTATTTCAGTGCTTTAAAATTTAAACTAGAGTTATGAGGTCTCTTTTGTTTATTATTATAAAGAACCAAACCTCTCAATGCTAATTGTTTCTTGTTAGAATATAATATTTTTACTATCATAGTCTATTATATATATAGGTAGTTATTTATGAATGTATTGCATGCTTATTGTGATTTGGTTCAGACACTTTTCTTTTATGTAGATATTTATTACTTTTGGGGTTATCACCCTCATAATTTTGATTCCCATATATATATATATATATATATATATATATATATATATATATATATATATATAGATATATATATATATATATATATATATAGATATATATATATATATATCTATATATATATATATATATATATAGATAGATAGATAGATAGATAGATAGATAGATATATGGACAATCCTAATGCATAGAAAGTAGAGTTCCTGACTCCTGGTTTCTATATTTTCTGGACTTGTAGGTTTTCTGAAGGACATGTCCCTTGGCGTGGATTGCATATTGGTTGAGGGGTAACATGGGTGCTTTGTCTCAAAGTTAACCCATAACCTTTCTAACATTGCCATATATACATCTTATTTACTTACATGATAATAAATATATACATGTACACATAATCTTTCCATGAAAACATATTTGAAATAATGACATGGTTATTCACAGTTTCTTGTATAGAGTTAGTTCGACAGAGTTCATTATTACAAAATTAACCATTTTTTTTACAACTAGAGACTTATTTCCAACAAATACCGACAATGACTCTTACTTCCTATTTAGAATCAAAATCAAATCTTAACACACATAATGTCAACATGATATGATACGTAATCCGTTACTTATCTGAATCTATGAAAATACAATAGGAGTTACCACACTCCTCTAAACCAATGAATTGTTGTCTCGACAACCCCTACTAAGCTCTAGACTCTTTTTTTGTTAGGAAACCAATCAATAATTTTCATAGATTCACCTCCTCAATCCCTAGCAAGTGTCCTAGTCCTGTTAAACCTAGTTTGAATACTTGATTTACATAGCTCCAGCCTTTATCTCTCATTAGAACCTTGTTTTTATTTCTAGATTATATTTCTCTCGCACAATCTCGTTTTTTTTCTTTTCTAAATCTTTTCCCACCAATGACATTTCTCTCTAGTGATGATCCTTCTGGTGGAAAGGAAAAATATTACCAGCAAAAGGGAGGCTTTTATTTTTTTGTATATATCTTTTCTTGGACCATAATTGATTCTAACTGTTTCCCAATAGTTGGGAGCCTAACTACTCATGTGGTGTCTCCTCTTATATATCCAAAAAATAGAAATAAATAAAACAACATTATTTCATTAATATCAATAAATATTTACAATCTCATAAAAATATTTCAACAATTTTTCAAACTTGTAAAATCATAAAATTCTAAATAAATATTTACATTCTCATAAAAATCATTGTTTTAGTCATTTTTCAAACTTATAAAATCATAAAAGTCTAAATAGAAATTGATTTCGCCAGACCATTACCTAAACCATATAGATTTTAGTGGACTTTAATCACATGTGGGAACACTTCTCTCATTTCTTTTTGAGCATAGAAATAAAATGTTAAATAATTCCAATTAATCTCTTATCTTCATAAGATTCGTAAAGCATTAATCATAAACATCATCATATGAAAACACTCTTCTCTTTTTTTGGACATAGAAATAAAATATTAAACAATTCCAATTAATCTTTTATATTCCTAAAATCCACTAACTATAATTTTGTTAACATTATTTTTCTTTTTAAATAAATAAACTTATAAGTTTACTAAAATCTATATTAAAATATAATTTAGAATGATTATAAATTAAAAATTTATTAAAACCTATATTTTCAGATTTTGATAGAAAATTTATATGCATAAAATATACATGATTCAACTATATTAATCTTACTTGCATTAGTTTAAAACAAATATCCAAATACAGGAAATTATATTAAAAAAATAAAATGATGAAGGTCAATAACAAGAGTTTCCGATGATATGACAACTTTGTACTTTTGACAAAGAAATTTGTTGTTATTATCTAGCTTTTTCATCACTTACATGACTTGGAATAATGCGTAGGAGGATTGGGTTATTAGTTGTCGGAGTTTTGTTAAGAGATTTTCTCAACAATATTATCCTTGTTTAGAACCTATTGGATCTCATAATCACTATTTATGTGGCTTGTAATTTGACTTTGATGGAAATATACGAATAGTTTTGTGTGCACAATGTCTTCTTCAATTTCCTTTTTGGTATCAGAGCCTCTATGGGCTTGACTCCCTCTAGGGAGGGCCCAGGAGGATGGGAAAATTCTGAGGATTAAATTTGTCCTTTGTACATAGTTAGCCTGAGTGTTTGTTTTGCTATTATTTCAGTGTTGAATTTAATATTTCTTTTAGTGTCTCCCTAGGGAGTGATTGGAAGGAGTGACCAGAGAAGAAGAAGCCACTGAGTGTTCATGACAGAGCTGTGTAATCTCGATGTTCCTTTTTGTGTGTGGAGCCAACATTCCGCAACAGGCGTCTGCCATGTTTTATGGTAATCGAGCGCGGTGGGTGATCCAGTGTGGTGTGTTGCCTGCCCAAGGAGACGTGTAAATTGAACGTCATGAAAAATTGTTGTCTGTTGTGAGTGGAGAAGCGCACCAGTTTTGTTTCTGTTTGGGTCCTCACTTCCCCATAGAACCACATCTTCTGACACTTGCAATTCTGGAAGATAGGGACTGATGTTGGAATCGCTTCTCTAAGACTTTATATCTTCAAAATTGTCAAGAGTGCTCTTTGGTCATGGATGTGCAATCTTGGCATAAAGTGCAGAACCAGTGCTTTCACTAACTTGAGCGGCCTTTGCTCTATGGCTAACTACACGTTCAAAATCATGTAAGCCACCATTAGAATTTTTGTCACTCTGATTCCTTCTACGTTAGCCAAAATATGTTCACACTCTCTGAAATGATCAATCGAAGATCAGATGTGAGGTTGCTCTATGTCTGTCATTTGAGATAGCGAAGTCCAATGTCACCGAAGGCCTTCAGATCAAAGTGTCAGTAGACCTTATTACAAATATTTTGAAGGATGAGAGGTTAAACTCCGATGGGGATTGCCTTGCAGTGGTCATGGATTTTGCAGATGATAAGCGACATTGAACATGTCATCTGAAGCTTGTCTATTGAACATAGAAACAAGACAAAAGGGCAGAGGTATTGTATGGATCGTGAGCTCATCCACAACCTTTGGAAGGAAACTGAGCTTTCTATAGGAGAAATTTGACTGAGTTGAATTGCAATAGATCTCCCCAAGTGTTTTTCAATGCGATAGATGCTTAAGGGCCATGGGGATAAAAATTCATTTGTTAAACAAACAATGCAGAGAAAAAATTGATTTGTCCAATGGTTGTGCTAATCTATGTAGGAGGCATGTATTTTAGTCATTAATTATTAGTATATGTTATATTTATTTTTTTGGGTAAAATTATATGAAGAACCAATTAATGAACATAATAATATAATTAAACTTGTGGTTCTCAATGTTTTTCAATGTTTTTTGGTGTTGAGAGAACGCATTGCTAGATTAATTGTGTAAAAGTGTTATTAATTGTGTACACGTGTTATATGTTGATGCATATCATTGTACTTCGGTCTTCAAGAGCATCAGTTACAGGTTATGTTATTAGATTCAAAGGTCAATTGCATAATTTACTGATCGATACAGTCTAGTATCGAGATTGTTCTTCGGGAGATCAAGAAACGTCAATTATACAAAGTTCATCAAAGATGGTTAGAGGCGGTTATGTCTTAAATGAGTTGAATGAGAAGCTCAAAGATTGTGGTGGTGAAAAGAGCATTGTCCTGGAGAATTTAGAGTGGGGATAAGTGTTGAAGAAGACCAATCAGATAGATGTGACATATGAATTGTAATTTTTCATTTTTGTATTAATCTTTGTAATAATGTAATGTAAGCATTAAAAGGGGGACTTGGAATAATGCTTACAATAGTATATAGGTAAGATTGGGTTGTTGGAGTTTTGTTGAGAGATTTTCTCAACAATGTTTTCCTTGTTTAGAACCCATTGGATCTCATAAGCACTATTTATGTGGCTTGTAATTTGGATTTGAAGTTAATATATGAATAGTTGTGTTCACAATATCTTGTCCTTCAATTTCTTTTTACATATAATTAGATTATTTTAATATTTTTAAATTTATTTTTTAATTGATTTTAATTTTTATTCGAGAAGAAAAGACAAAACATAAAATTAAAATAAAATAAAAAGAAGGAAAAAAATTAAGAAAATGGAAAGAAAACAATTAACATGTACACACAACTTGAATTTAATTATTCTGTTTATTAGCACCAATGTATAAGTGGTTGCTTCTAAATTTCTTCGTGGGTAAATGTGGTAGTAAGATTTGGCCAAAGTATCTTTTGGAGATTTAAGTTGAAATCTTGGATGTATTGGTGATGGAAAAATTTAAAAATGTATTTTTAAGAAGGGGGTAATTTTTAAAGTTATTAAATAATAAAAAAATTATATAAATAATTTAAATTATAATTTTACTGTAAAAAAATAATTTAATAATATTAATGATTTATTTATATAATTAATTTAAATTATAATAATTTGAATATAATTTATAATTAATAAAAATAAAATTTCAAATAATAAAATAAGATAATATAATATAATATATTACATGTAAATAATAAATAGAATTATTTTATTTTACAAATTATGATAGGCTAAAGATAATTTAGATAATTATTATACATATATATAACAATTATAAGTAAGGAAAAAAACCCACAAAGATATATCAAATTTAAAAGGTTTTATATCAAGAAACATCAAATTATGGAACGCAAAGTGTCAAACTATAGAATGAAAAATTCTTCTAACACAAGAAAATTGTACTATCTTCAAGACAATGTTAGAGAGATTAATTCAAGAGGAGAAAATTGGTTTCAAAAGTTTCGAAAATCATGAGTTAACAAATATAATCCAAAGTGCACTTGAGAAGTGCAAAAGAGAAAAAAATAGGAAATCAGAATCAAATTGTTTTCCTGTAAATACTTGGTTTGATGAAGAATGCAAAATGGCAAAGAGAACCTTTAAAAAGGTAGGCAAGGAGAGGATGAATGTAGAGTTATATAAGTAGATACTAAAAAGGAAAAAAGACGAGTTCATGCAAACAAGGCAAGAAGAGTTAATATATCTAAGCAAGAATAACCCAAAGCTTTTATGGCATGAACTTCAACCAAGGTAGAAGCAAATATGAAATAATATTACAACCCAACAATGGTTTGAATATGAAAAGAAACTCTATGAGAAAGAATCAGAGGCGGAGCTTCCCTCCAGGATTAATACAACTACAAAGCTCTTCATGTTACAAGAGGTGGAGATTAGAATTAAGAAGATGAAAACAGGAAAGGCAAAGGACTTTTTTGAGCTTCAAGCAAAGTATCTAAAATGGGGAATGAACACTCTTGCACTGCACATCATGGAAATATTTAACAACATCATTTAGCAAGGATTCCCAAGGGACTAGACAACTAGCCTATCAATACCCCTTTTTAAAAGTGGAGACATTAATAATCCTTCAAATTATATAACCATTATGATCAATCCTTTGTTTGCAAAGCTTTTTGGTGTCATGGTAGAAGATAGAATCAGTAAGTGGGCAGAAGTAAAAGAAAAGAGGGCAAGTGGACAAGCGGGTTTTAGGATGAAGCATTCTATAGTGGATCATGGTATCATGTTGAGACACATTGTTGAAAAGTTTTGGGAGGACAAAGAAGAAGCATTTTGCTACTTTGTTGACTTCAAAAAGGCATTTGACATAGTCTCTAGAGATAAGTCATGACATAGAATGGAAGAACTTGAAATTCCTTTGCATTATAGAGCCGATGTCCATAGACTTTATGAAGAAGTGAAAGACAAAATTAGAACCTCAATAGGTATTTTAGAAATCTTTAGAAGTGACATTGGAGTCAAGCAAGGTTGCCCTCTATCTCCTACTCTTTTTGGCTTATATATTGATAAACTGGAAGAGTGGATAAATCTGCAAGATGGAGATGGTGTTCGGTTGGGGTAGTTTGCGATAAAGCTTCTTTTATATTTGGATGATCTTGTATTGATTTCTAAATCAGCCCATGGATTGCAAATGCACCTATATGCCCTTGAGCATTTTTGTAGAGAAGTGGGGATGCAAGTCAATACTAGAAAAACCAAAATAATGATTTTCTCTAATAAAAGGAAGTAGAGCTAACATATGTTCTTCTTTGAAGGCAACATTCTTGAAGAAGTAAATGAGTACAAGTAGCTCGGGATTGATTTCAACCAAAAAATTAATTGAGAGGACTGCAGAAAGAATAGAATTTTAGGAGGGTGGAAAGCATTATACGCTCTTCAAAACAGATGTAGAGAGGCAGAGTTATGGGATTGGAAAACGAATAAAGTGCTTTTTGGACTCCTAGTTTGTCCAGTCATTCTATATGGGTGTGAATTGTGGGCTAGCAGCACCCCCATCTCAAAATGGAAACAAATTGAGAAAATCCTAAAACGCTTGATCATGAGCAAGTTCAAAATAAAAAATTTGGTATCTTATGAGGTAAATTTGAGTGAAATAGGAGCAGCTCCCATCAAAGCAACTGTTATAGTGTGGTGTTAAAATTGGCAACCAGGGAAAACTTCATGTGGGTCATATTATTCATGGCTGATAATATTTTTATTAGATTCCTCTCGTCGAGAGGTGTATGATTGATATAAAGATCATCCAATTCCGATAAGTATTCATGGAGATATCAATTTATTTTGATTATGGAATTATTATCAAGCCGACCTACAACTCATGTACGCTCAGAAGCCCAACAGTCGCATCTATTCACCCACCAACGTTGTGTATAAATATAAGAGGACCTTTCCTCATTTAGACTCACTCATCTCATCACATCTCTCTCTCTCTACTGCGCAGATATGAGTCTCTTCTCTACTGCGCTAAAATGGGTCTCTCTCTCTCACACATTTGAAGCCGGAAACTACTGAAACTGAAGCTGCAACTGCAGAAGTAAAGATTGACTTGCGTGGCCTAGAAGATCTCCTCTTTGGAATAGCACTGTAGGTTCATCTAAACCTCCTCTGAAAGCCGCAACTTTTGGTGGTGGAATGAAGTCAATCCGACGAACGGTTTGCAAGATATCGACTGCCCTAGTTTGAAGCCGGAAATTGCTGAAACTGAAGCTGCAACTGCAGAAGCAAAGATTGACTTGCGTGGCCTAGAAGATCTCCTCATCTGAACTGCGCTGTAGGTTCATTTGAACCTCCTCTGGAAGCCGAAACTTTTGGTGGTGGAATGAAGTCAATCCGACTGTCGGTTTGTGAGATATGGTCTGCCCTAGTTTGATAATGAAGCCGCTAATGCTGATGCTACTGATCTAGGGTTTGCTACTGCTGCTATGAATCAGATTTATTGTACTATTTCTCTCTGCTGAATTATTGAAGATAAAAGAAGATTTGATCAAAGGGTTTCCCCACACATTGTGGGGTTTGTCCCTGGCTAGCCGCCACATCTTGTGTCTCTTGTCTTGGCTTGTTTTCTGTCGATCGTTTAATGTTCTATCTGCACTTTACTTTATGTACATGTGATTGCTAATCGGTGGAATATAATAAGAAAAAGAAGTAAACTGTTATAAGCATAGAACATACCATAACTTAACATGGTAACGGAGCTGAGGTGAAGACAAAGCCCAAGCAAGAGCAAGAGCAATCATTGAAGAGAAGATTGGCAAGGCTATCCTAAAAGAACTATGGGGTCCTCAACACTCTTTCCTGCCGAAGACAAGCTCCGTGAGAAAGCTGACTATCACGGATGGAAGATGTCTATCGATCTAACCCTTGAAGATCAAGGAGTGCTGGACCATGTAAGAGGCAATATTGTTGAGCCTTCATCAAATGCATCTGCTGCTGCCTGGAACAAATGGAAAAATGAGAAGTCAAAACAAAGAAGATCATCCGGGACTCTATCGACAAGCGCTTGGTGGCCTACATCTCTGATCTAGACACCTACAAGGAAATCTACGACAGATTGGTGAGTTTATTTAAAGTTAATGATGCAAATCAAGTTTTGTTTCTTAGAAATAAGTTGAGGGAAATCAAGAAGGGTAAAGATGAAAGTATGCAAGCATACTTCTTAAGAATCATCGAGATCAAGAACAATCTCCTATCTATTGGGGAAACCACTACTGACAGAGAAATGGCACTCACAACTCTCGGAGGATTACCATCTGAATGGTATGTGTTCAGGACTACTCTTCTGAACAATAATGTAATTCCTAGTTTCGAGGAATTAATGGCTAGATGCATTCAAGAACAAACAAGGGTAGAAGAGCAGGAAATGCCCTTGCCTAAAGGTCCTCCTGCTGCTTTTTCTTCTCATGCTAAGAAAAGAAATAATTCTGGGTCTAAATTGAAAAGAAAGGTTGGATTTAAGGGTGGAAGAAAAGGACGATGTTTCATTTGCAATAAAGCAGGTCACTATGCAAGGGAATGCCTTGATAGAAAGGACTCTCACTGTGACGATGATCAAAATCCCTCTCATGGTAATCGAAGGAATGGAAAATTCAACAACAAAGGAAAAAGGAATGTGGGAAATCAAGGAAGAGGGCAACCATTCAAGAAGGCTAAAAATTCCAGGTATGAATCTAACACTGTTGACGATAAGCGGGTTGAATATTATCTACTAGCTGCTCTATCTACCTCCGCTCCTTCGGACTCAATGGGAATTTGGCTCATTGATAGTGGTGCCTCAAGAAACTTCACTGGTTACAAAGAAGTACTCTATAATCTGGTAGAGAAAGAAACTAACCTGGAAATTGTCCTTGGAGATGACATGAAATACCCAGTGAAAGGTGTAGGCAATGTTTCTCTTAAACTGAATCAAGGTAATACGATTCACTTACAAGATGTATTATATGTACCTGATCTCAAAAAGAACCTGGTATCCATCTCGGCAATGGAAGACAAAGGCTATAAGGTAACCTTCAGCGATGGTAAGGTACGCATATGGAAAAATAATGTTAAAGATGCTTTCACTCTTGGGTTTTGAGTTGATTCTTTATATCAAGTCAGTGGAAGTCCGCTAGGTGTCATGTCTTGTGAAACAACGCTTCAGTCCGAACTTTGGCATCAGAGGTTTTCCCACCTTCATTACAAAGCTCTACCCGATGTAAGACAGATGGTAACAGGGATGCCTGAATTCTGAGTAGAGAAAGAAGGTGTATGTCCAGGATGTGCCGAAGGAAAGCTCAAAAGGGGACCATTCCCCTCAAGCCAAAGTAAGACCTCCGATATATTACAATTGGTTTACTCAGGCATACCTAAGGTTGGCATTAAGAGGGAGACTACTACACCACATACTCCTGAGCAGAATGGTGTGATGGGAAGGAAGAACCACACGATGATGGAAGCTGTCCGGGACATCCTACATGATCAAAGACTTCCAAAGTTTCTATGGGCTGAAACTACAATCACCGCCGTATATGTAGAAAATCGATGCCCTCATCAAGCATTGGGTTCCAAGACTCTTGAAGAAAAATTCACCGGTAAGAAACCTGATGTTTCTCATTTTAAAATTTTTGGAAGCCCTGCATACTTTCATGTGCCGAAAGAGAAAAGAAATAAATTGGGAGCATCTGGAAAGAAGGGAATTTTCGTGGGCTATGGTGAAAATACTAAAGGCTATAGAATCTATGTAGCCGGTCAAAGGGAAGTCATAATTAGTCATGATGTCACCTTTGATGAAGATATGGCTCTCAACAAGGTGATCAATCTTCTGACTTTGAGGAGCTCTCAAGAAGCCGACACCAGGGAACCGAAAGAAAAGGATGATGAATCAATGCCTGATGTAGAAGAACCCATGGATCCGATTGATCCTCCTCCATATGAGCCTTCCTCTTCTAGGAAGAGGCCTTCATGGCTTAAGGGGTTACTTGATGATGCTGAAGGACATGTCGCACCCCGAGGAACCTTCCATCAAAGTAAGAAACTTAACAGGTATCAGGGATACCTGACCATCATGAGCACGATCATACAAAATGAGCCTTCATCATTCTCAGATGTCGTCAAGCATTAACTATGGAAGGATGCTATGACCATAGAATATGAGTCTATCATAAAGAATGATGTTTGGGAAGTAGTTCCCAGACCCCAGGACAAGACTGTTGTTACTTCCAAATGTCTTTACAAGATAAAGCATGCAGCAGATGGAAGCACGGAAAAGTATAAGGTTCGTTTTGTTGCTCGAGGTTTCTCCCAAAAGGAAGGTATAGACTATGATGAGATATTTGCACCTGTTGCCAGATATACGACCGTCCGCTCGATCATAGCCCTTGCTGCTTCACAAGGATGGAACCTACATCAGATGGATGTCAAGACTGTGTTCTTGCATGGCTCGATTAAAGAAGAGGTCTACGTGGAGCAACCCGAAGGATTTGAGATTTATGATCGAAAATCTCATGTATGCAGGTTGAAGAAAGCTCTCTATGGGCTGAAGCAAGCACCTCGAGCATGGTATGAGAGGATCGATAGCTACTTGATGAAGCTGGGATTCACTAGGAGTAAAGCCGATCCTAACCTTTACTTTAAGGTTGAAGATGACAAGCATCTCATACTGGTGTTGTATGTGGATGACCTCTTTCTAACAGGTGCAGACCCTCTCATTCACAAATGTAAGAGGGAGCTGGCCTCTGAATTTGAAATGAAAGACCTAAGACTGATGCACTACTTCCTAGGACTTGAAGTGTGGCAAAAGCCAGGAGAAACTTTCCTATCTCAAGGAAAATATGTGGTGAAGATATTGGAAAGATTCGGTATGATGGACTGCAAGCTTGTGACTACCTCGAGGATCTTAACTTTTAGAAGTTATATGGTAGTGATGTCGGACCAGACTTGGGAAATGCCTCTGAGTTTCAAAAACTCATTCGCATTGATGTTCTTGGTGAACCTCTGTCCGAACATATGTTTTGCAGTTAGCATTGTGTGCTCATATTTGGTTGAGCCTCACTGGATTGATGCCAGGAATCTTCTGAGATGTCTTCAGGACACAATCTCTCATGGATTAAGATACACTGTCGTAGATGTGAGACTACTTGGATATACTGATGTTGATTGGGCAAGCAGTGTGGTGGACCGTAAGAGCACTTCCGGGTACTATTTCACCTTGGGATCTACTTCGATATCCTGGATGAGCATGAAGCAGAAATCGGTGGCTTTGAGCACCGCCGCAGCAGGATATATTGTTGCTAGCATCACCTCGTGTGAGGCAGTCTGGTTACGAAAGCTCTTCAGTGAGCTGTTTGGATTTACATTGGATACCTCTGTGATTCTCTATAACAACCAGAGGTGGGATTCGATTATTGAGGAATCCCGTATTCGTCGATTGCTCCAGCAGATAAACATCATCTGGGATATGGTAATTTGATGAGAAAGGAGGCTCCATCGCATTAAGATGATGTACAGGTTGATACACCTTGTCAAAGCCCTGAGGAAATATCTAATCTGTGATTTTCCCAAACGACTTGGAGTCACCAAGAAACCCTTGTACAAGGGTCCTGCATGTTGCATACATTGAGCTCTAGGAGCTCTAAGGGCTTGCAGTTATTACTGGAGCAACATACGACCACAGGGTGACTCACCCTCCCCTGGTGGTGCGCACTGGAACAAGATGATTCGCTCTCTTGTGGGAAAAGATGATTCGCTCTCTTGTGGAACATGATGACTCGCTCTCCTATGTAGCAAGATGATTAGTTCTCCTGTGAGGCCTGGATTGATGTGTTCTCCATGGCGGCCTGGATTGATGTGTTCTCCATGGCGATTGTAGCAAGATTGATGTGTTCTCCTGTGAGGACAGGATTGATTAGTTCTCCTGTCGAGGCATCCTACACATGCAGTCTGGGACTCATGGGAAGTACCTCTCATCTGATCAATGAGCAGGGAAATGAAGTTAGGGACCATAGTAGTACCGATGGACGCATCGTTGTATCTACCGTACTCCCTATGCTAGGATGACCTCCATTGATCTGGGATCAATGATATTGGTCTGGGACCAGTGGTAGGAGTTGTACTTACTATGAAGCTGACTTCGGGTCAGCTGAGACTGGTCTGGGACCAATGGTACGCACTCTAAGACTGACTTTGAGTCAGTGGAGGATGATACTGGTCTAGGACCAGTGGAGTTGTACTCACTATGACGCTGACTTCAGGTTGGTTGAGACTAGTCTGGGACCAGTGATACATACTCTGAGATTGACTTTGAGTCAGTATGATACATCCTCGATCATTTCTTCTTCTTCATAATTCGGACAAAAGCAGAGCAGAACAGAGCAAAACAGTACAGATCAGTGCAGGGCAGAACAAGACAAAGCAGAACAGGTAGAATAGAGTAGAGCAGGGCAAGGGTCAGGCTGTACAGGGTAGTGCATTTGATGGATGAATAGTAACGACCGATAGACAGATTGCAGATGAAGTTCTCCATGGTTGAGAGGGAGTGTTAAAATTGGCAACCAGGGAAAAAATTCATGTGGGTCATCTTATTCATGGCTGATAATATTTTTATTAGATTCCTCTCTTCGAGAGGTGTAGGATTGATATAAAGATCATCCAATTCCGATAAGTATTCATGGAGATATCAATTTATTTTGATTATGGAATTATTATCAAGCCAACCTACAACTCATGTAGGCTCAGAAGCCCAACAGTCGCATCTATTCACCCACCAACGTTGTGTATAAATATAAGAGGACTTTTCCTCATTTAGACTCACTCATCTCATCACATCTCTCTCTCTCTACTGCGCAGATATGAGTCTCTTCTCTACTGCACTGAAATGGGTCTCTCTCTCTCACACATTTGAAGCCGGAAACTGCTGAAACTGAAGCTACAACTGCAGAAGCAAAGATTGACTTGCGTGGCCTAAAAGATCTCCTCTTTGGAACTGCGCTGTAGGTTCATCTGAACCTCCTCTGAAAGCCACAACTTTTGGTGGTGGAATGAAGTCAATCCGACAAACGGTTTGCAAGATATCGACTGCCCTAGTTTGAAGCCGGAAACTGCTGAAACTGAAGCTGCAACTACAGAAGCAAAGATTGACTTGCGTGGCCTAGAAGATCTCCTCATCTAAACTGCGCTGTAGGTTCATCTGAACCTCCTCTGGAAGCTGAAACTTTTGGTGGTGGAATGAAGTCAATCCGACTGTCGGTTTGTGAGATATGGTCTGCCCTAGTTTGATAATGAAGCCGCTAATGCTGATGCTACTGATCTAGGGTTTGCTACTACTGATATGAATCAGATTTATTGTACTATTTTTCTCTGCTGAATTATTGAAGATAAAAGAAGATTTGATCAAAGGGTTTCCCCACACATTGTGGGGTTTGTCCCTGGCTAGCCGCCACATCTTGTGTCTCTTGTCTTGGCTTGTTTTCTGTCGATCGTTTAATGTTCTATCTGCACTTTACTTTATGTACATGTGATTACTAATCGGTGGAATATAATAAGAAAAAGAAGTAAACTGATATAAGCATAGAACATACCATAACTTAACATGTGGCTCATAAGATATCTAAAAAGAATTGAGCAAATGGGAGTAGGTAGATGGCATAATGTTATCTTCAATGAAGGCATGAGCGAAAGAAAGAAAACATGGATGAAACAAAACTACATATGGATGCAAAAACGAAATATCTACCTCAATACATTTCCCACAAATAGCAAGGATCTAAAGGATTTAGTTATGAATAAGTTTCGTAGACGGGTATGGGGAAAAGAGTTGGGTAGAAATAAGAAGTACTACATTGAGGAATTCAACCCTACGTGTGATCTACAACAAAAAGAGTTCATTGGAGCTAGCATTCCATGGAGGGCAAAGGTTCTTATTGCTCAATTAAGAACCAACTCGCATCAACTTCGATGTGAAACAGGATGGTGGAAAAGGCCTAAAGAAGCTTGGGAAGAACGAGTGTGTACATTTTGCACGTCTGGGGCAGTGGAATTGGAAAAACATTTCATTTTGGAATGTGATGCATTCAAAGACATCAGAAAAAGTTACAGGAATATGCTAGCATCGATTTCTTGGCATTGTCTTTTTAGTGAGTGGATTGGTGGAAAGTTGGGCTAGCTCATCATCAATTTGAACAAGAAAAGAATTGAATTACAAAAGACAAAAAAAAGGAAACTAATAGTCCCATAAACTATTTTTAGTCTCATAGACGTTCAAATATCATTTCATTTCATTTCATATGTTAATTAATTTTTTTTAATAATTTATCTTTTACTTGAAACATCAATATGATGGTTTTTGGTTGGGCCGTCGAAACATCAATATGGTCGTCACTTAACTTCTAATTCAATTAATTTAACTTCCTTGTTAAAGTAATTTGAAGGAAAGGAACCAATTTTAAGTAAGGTTAATATATCTTTCAACTAGCATTTACACTAGATGTTGCAAAGGAAACGCCGTAAGTTTTTGTACCCGAAAGTGTTCCCCTAAAAAGTACAACATATGAGTCTTTGAGGCTCAATATTCTATTCAAACATATTCATGCACGGCCTCAAATAATCTACCCATATTTGAAGTAACAATACTCAGACAATTGTCTTTTCGTTGGCTTTGCCCTTAGAGGATACATTTACAGTAGGATTATTGTTGATATTCACTAGTCAAAATTGGTCGATTGCAGGGCATGCTATCAAATGAAACTACTGTAATTGCTGAAATTGGTGACTCTTGGTTTAATTGCAAGAAAATTGTGCATAAGTTGAACATCATTTCTCTGGAGTGGAATTTTGCATAAGTTGAACATCATTTCTCTGGAGTGGAAACACCTTTGTAATTTAGGAGCTTACTCGTTGAACATCATTTCTCTTTAGTGATCCTGTATATTACTTAGACTTTGCACCTCAATTGCTAAGGTAAGAATTTTCAGCTCGATCACTCATTGTATTTGCACCTGGCTTTGCTGCTTGTTTTCCCTTTGAATTGTGTTCATTGATATTACTTTGCTACTCTGAGGACTATAGTACAATCTTATCCCAAATCAACTCCTGAAATTGTGTTCATTGATGTTATATAATTACTTTGCTAGTCTCAAGACTATAGTACAAGCTTATCCCAACTCAACTCCTGAAAAGTGAATTAACTTGTCCTCCCCGATCATGATTTCCTCAATTAGTTCTCAGTTGTACAAAGTTGAAGCATTTTCTCCCCTAGTTACAAGAGCTCCATTCAATTCCATCAAAATTAGCATGCTTAATGGAAACTATTACAAAAATTTTCTCTTTCTTTGCTGTCTCAATCTAGGCTACTTTTGCCATTGAAATTTTGCCACTTCATCCTCATTTTCTCTTTCTCTGTTGTCTCAATCTATGCTACTTTTGCTAT
Source organism: Pinus tabuliformis (assembly GCA_031772625.1). Taxonomy (NCBI): domain Eukaryota; kingdom Viridiplantae; phylum Streptophyta; class Pinopsida; order Pinales; family Pinaceae; genus Pinus; species Pinus tabuliformis. The sequence continues at coordinate 234,269,651 of CM062817.1, forward strand.
CAAACTTTTTCCATCGAATCTACCTGTACATGAGCTCCATAAATTTTGATCTTATCACTATTCATGGAAAAGTTCTATCAAGGTTCTCATGTTGTTTTAACTCGAAAAATTAAATTGAATGAAAATAAATAATTATAGTATAAATTTATTTTAATAGATTTATTAAATAATGCAAGGGATCCCATTTTTTTTAATATAAAAGAACTAATACATGAAATTAAAAGATAAAATAACTACTCTTTAAAATATTTAAATTTAGATTAAGACTTAAGATAATCTTATAGCATTGATTAATTTCCATGATATTCAAAGCATTACTTAAAAAAATATTAAATTTATTCAGGCTATTAATATAAAATATAGTGAAATCAAAAGGTGAGATGAATGCATACTTAGTTGGAACAATGAATTATATTTTTTCATTTACAATCAAAAGGTGAGATGAATGCATACTTAGTTGGAACAATGAAATAATTTTTTCTTTTACATTTAGGTCATGGAGGCCTTGATATCTTTAATCAGAAACTATGAGCTTGATAACCTCTACTCATGGATGTATTCATACTCGATTGGAGCGATGAATTATTTTTTGAATTATTTGCATTGATATCTTTAAAATAAAAATCCATTCTAGACCTGTTGAATTTTTACATTAGCTTAAATATATCTCATTGCACTAACATCTTAAGCCTTTGTACTGGAAAAAAACATTCATATATAATGGAATTTGGAATGAGTGTCTTATTGATAAGGTAGCTAAACCAAAAAAGGGTAACACCTTATGCTTGAGATATGGAAATTATTTTTGCTTTTACATTTAGGTCATGCAGACCTTGATATCTTTAATCAGAAACTATGAGTTTGATAATTATGAGCTTGATAACCTCTACTCATGGATGTATTCATACTCGATTGGAGCCATGAATTATTTTTTGAATTATTTGAATTATTTGCATGCCTTGATATCTTTAAAATAAAAATCCATCCTAGACCTATTGAATTTTTACATTAGCTTAAATATATCTCATTGCACTAACATCTTAAGCCTTTGTAATGGAAAAAAACATTCATATATAATGGAATTTGGAATGAGTGTCTTATTGATAAGGTAGCTAAAATCTTCCAACCACTTAAAAGAGATTTAAGTAGCCAAAATTTTTCAACCACTTAAAAGAGATTTAGGTAAAACCCAGAAAGTTAAAAAAAAAAAACTTATGATTTATACCATTTACTAAGATAAAAATAAAAATGGCAACACCTTATGCTTGAGATATGGAATCTTCCAACCACTTAAAAGAGATTTAGGTAAAACCCAGAAAGTAATTAAAAAAACTTATGCTTTATACCATTTACTAAGATCAAAAAATGGTAACACCTTATGCTTGAGATATGGAAAAGACCCATAATGTTCATCTTGAAAGTTTTCTTTTCTATCAAGGCGTGGATTGATATGTTCAATAGATTCATAAACATGTAAAAGCCTCTTCTTAAAGAAGATATAAACCTCTCGGGGTAAGAACCTAAGTTATGCTACGCACTCTAACACCGTCTTTCCTCTCTATAATTCCCTAGAAACACTTGGTTGTAACCAAAAAGAAATCACTAATTCCATAGTGTTTAGATATAGTTTTAATGCAAGGGATCTTTTATTATGAGTTATCCAAAATATTCATATGCTAATGTTCTCATTTGGTTGCAGAGCCTTGTTCTGTCCTTAACTTATTCCAAACTCGTATTGTATGAGATTTCAGGAGTTACATTCAAAACAATATTTCAGGGTGATAGAACATCTTGTGGTATCATTATCAGATTTTCCAAATCAACCTTCCAACTTTCTATTTTAGCCATTTTCCCCATGCATCAAATTCACATGTAGATTGAGAAGCAGGCAAGGGACTTGGAGGACAGTCAAATGGGCACTTTTGTATTTTGTTTCAGCAAGTTTTTTGAGTTTCTATCTTAGAAACTTGGTCTTTCTTAGTTGCAGATGATAGTATATTTGGATACCCAGTGGAGAGATAGGGTTATGGTCAACATTTCTGACCAATTGGACAACCTGCTATTTTGGAGAATGTCTATTTTTAGAAACTGCTATTTTTATAAAGTGATTTGATTGACAGGATGAGGATGATTACATATTCAGGCACCCCTTTGCAGCAGCAAAAGGTGTCTGGTTGCTGAAATTTTGAAGTCGTCAGAATGGTCTGAAAATTTATCTTAATACTCACTTTTATCTTATGTGCTCTGTATGGAGGAGCTATCTTTGGTATGTTGAATCCCTTATGTCTATTCTTAGCTGAGATATTTTGAAGGAGTGATTTTTCTTGAATCCCTTGCTTTTATTCCTTTACAATTTGACTGATTGTGAGTGCATAATCTATCAGTGAGAGCTTGAGATTACATTGTGTGCACATCATTGCATCCTTGAACACTATTGTGAGAAGGCACTCCAGAAGTTGTTGGATGCTCCCTGCAGTTCTTGTAGGTGAAGCTAGTTTCCCCCAAACTTTGTACTTACAACTTTGGAAATAAACATACCATTTATTTGGCTGCTACATCTCACTGATTCATTGTGTCTCTTGATTTTCTTTGATCTCTTGAATAGATGGCCAACAGGAAGTACTCACCCTTGGCCAATTTTGTACACGCCATAGGCCATAGGCTTTAGGGCACTAATGTCATTATTCATAATTCTGTTATTAAAACTTGTTTTTTTTTTTTCAGTTTTCCGTATAGGAATCTTCCTTTCTTGGACAAGTTTTCATGTTCTTAAAATGGATTTACATGCTTGCCAAGGTAAAAACCATCCTTAGGTGTCACCGTGCAGTTTTCTTTGTAGTCCAGTGTGTTTAATTGCAGTTTACAGCTCCAATATTTTGAATTACAGTGAACATTTATTGTAGTTTGCCAGCATTGTTCTTTGGAGTGGTGATAACGATTGGGAGCTCTCAAAATAATTTCTCGTGCAACCATCTTTGAGATAAACTTGCTTGCAGAGTGGCAGTCACCACACACTCGAAGGTTCTTGATGATTCAGATAGTTGTTCCAGGTGGCGTGTTTATTAGCCCAAATATGATTGCAAGCTTTTCACTATGGTGAAGAAGAATATGTTCCTTCTCTTCCTCCTTCACGTCATTCAACACAAACTTCGTCTCAGGAACATACCCTGCCACCTTCATTTCTTGATACAATCTCTTCAACTCTGCATATATTTTGTGTGATTGTGGGTGTGATTTATCACCTACAAGGAAGGCATGCACCTGCTTCTTGATCTCAATCCAGCTACATGTCGGGGTCTTTTTAATGCCTCTATCTTTCATCAATTTCCCAACCTTTTCAATATCACCCCACCTACCAGCTGTGGTGTAGATGTTTGAGAGAAGTACAAAGGGGGCAGGATTTGTAGGGGCCAAATTAAAAATATGCTTTTCCACGCATTCTCCTATCTCTACATTGTTATGCATTCTACAAGCAGTAAGCAAACAACTCCAAACAACCGCATCAGGTTTTATAGGCATGTTGTCGATGAAGTTTTGTGCTTCCTCTAGATGCCCAGCACAGCCTAGAAGGTCAACCATGCAGCCATAATGGCCCATTGTAGGTGTGATGTGATAGTATTCCTTCATGCAATTGAAGTTCTTATAGCCCTCATCCACTAGACCTGCATGGCTGCATGCAGACAAAACACGAACAAATGTTATATGGTCTGGCTTTACACCCTAATGTTTCATTTTTCAAAGAGTTCAAGGGCTTCTTTGCCACACCCATGGATGGCATATCCTGCAATCATGGTTGTCCATGAGGCAACATCCTGATGATTCATTTTGTTAAACAGCTCACATGCCTTCTTTATATTCCCACATTTTGCATACATATCTATAACAGCATTCATGACAGTGGTGTAAGATTGGAATCCGCATCTAATTATGTTTTCATGGATCTCCATACCCTATTCCAGTGCAGCAAAATTGGCACACACTGGGAGTATACTCGTAAAAGTTTTCAAGTCTGGCCTAACTCCTGCCAATTGCATTCTTTGAAAAAGCTTCAGGGCTTCCTCACCATGTCCATTCTGCACATATCCTGCAATCATTGCAGCCCATGAAACCACATTTTGTTGTGGTATTTCATCAAAGACTTTCACAGCCTCATCAACAAGCCCGTTCTGTGCAAATCCAACAATCATCCCATTCCAGGAGGTCATGTTTTGCTGAGGCATTTCCTTGAAAAGATTGAGGGCCTCATCAATGAACCCATTCTGTGCAAATCCTGCAACCATCCCATTCCATGAGACAACATTTGGTTGGGGTATCTCCTTAAATAATTTCAGGGCATCATCAACGAGGCCATTCTGTGAAAGTCCTGCAATCATCCCATTCCATGACTCTATGTTCCGTTGAGGCATTTCCTTGAAGAGTTTCAAAAATGACTTAAAATGTCATTTATATATACTGCATGATGGCAGGCCAGATTTTAAACAACTGGAACAATGGAGTCTTCAAGGATTGCACCATAGAGAACTTTTAAGATAAGAAAGGGCTAGAACAATATGTCTGAAAACATGATAAAGGGGAACCTAAACCATCGGTTTTACCAAAAAGCATCTTTTTGCAATAGAGAACTTTGTCGTCTGAAAAAAATACCTACGAGATTGTTGCCTGCCTTCTATCGCTTGACTCACTACCCTCATCAACCTTGTGAACTGGAGACCTGCCTTCTTCAAACTTGCTGCTTGCCCAAGTTATTCTCTTGTTGCCCGTGCCCTGGAGATGATGAACTTGCCACGGAGGTAGTAAATAACGGTTGATCAAAAGGCAGGGTTGTTGGTAATAGTAAAAGTAAGTAGGCAACTGAGTAAAGGTAAATAGCCAGCACTAACCTATCTAACGAACACAGTCGACCAATCGTAGCCATTTTTCATTGAGAGCCTCAAACTAGGAGAATTATTTATGGGATGTGAAAGGTATTTTGTTCAATAGCAACTACCTGAAAATTGAAATATCTGGAAACACTGAAAAATAACCACAAATGAGCTGTGAGCAACAGATGTATTTCTAGCTTTTAGGCTTTAGCAGAGATAGTAGGAATCATTATGATATACCTAGTTCATAAGACATTTATTTCTAGCATCGTCAAAGCGTGAAAGGAATTGAAAACAATTCGTTCAAATGGAAGAAAATATCTTTAAAATGTTACCAAATCCTGTCTTTAACCAGGGAACTATAGTTGCATAGGAACAAATCCATTGTTCTGGCATTCCCTTTGATCAAAACTTACTGTCGCTTTTCATCCCTGTGGAAGAAATAAGAAGGGCGGTTGTTTCCTGCTAAAGAAAGAGAAGGAGGCTCTTCAATCTCAACACTGCGAACGACTTTTTCCACCAATGTCTCCTATGGATGAAGTATCTGCATACTAAAGCAAGGCGGCTCAAACCCTTGTTCAATGCAAATGGACCGTAACCTTTCGCTTTCAGAGGCATCGCCCGGTCTTTGGAATCAGTTAGGTTATGGGATTAATGAGTGAGTCAGTTGAGGGGTAACGAGTTAGTTATAAGATTAACGGAGGAAATTGTTTCAATCGTCTAACACTTAATCTGATGGTGTATAGCTAGGACAGCAAGGATCAGAAGAGAGTTCATTTCAAAGGGAAACGCCTTACGGCGTAAACATATAAAAAAAGTTTTATTTTAAAGAGAATTTGAATTTTAATTGCTTGTGTGCTTTAAATACTAACCACTCAATCATAATCATAGTAATTTATATATAATTTTTAAATATGGTGCAACTCTAAAACAATTTAATCAAATTACTTTTATCATTTTATGTATTTTATTTATTAAGATTTTATTTAAAAAAATATTGTAATGGATCACTAGATCATTACATGAAAAAAACATATCTAACCATAACTATAATCATGATAATCTATACATAATATGGAAAGATAATAACCACTCGAAAGCAATCTAATCAAATTACTTTTATCATTTCATGTCTTGTATTTATTGGTAGCCCATTTAAAAATCCATTGTAACGGATCACAAAATCACCACATCACAAAAAATAACTCAAACTAACTCAAACACGAGTAATGGTAATTGACAAATTTCATCCTTAACCTTCTCATCAAATTAATCACGTCATCCTTTTAACATTTTCAATATATTTTATATCTTTTCATATTTTATAGTTATTTTAAAAAATATCAAATATTAAAAATGTGTGTTTAATAATTTCTATCAAATATTAAAAATGTGTGATTAATAATTTCTTTTATAGAATCAATATTTAATGGAAAATGTTTCATTTAATCTTTTGTTATGTATAAAAGGAAAAGTAAATAAACATAATCATGATTACAATATAGAACTAATCACACAACATGAACACCACTAAATTTTGAAGAGAAAAACTAAAAATGATCAAGATTGACTATAATGGCCAGACTCACAGTAGAGGAGCCCACACTTGCTCAGCCCTTGGCACATTATAAAGGAAAATAATAATCTTCTTTATAGGTTTTTTTCCAACCAAATATAACTAGCATAATACCATGGCCACAAAATTATGTTCCCAAAACCACTAGCTATAGACTAGCATTCCCAAGTCAAGGCGAACCCTAAAAACTTGACAAGGTAATTGCTATGGATCTAATCCCCTAGAGATATGGGTACTCAAGAGAATCCCACATGCCCTCTATCACTCTAGACTTTGGGACAAGCATGCCTACGAAGTCTTACAACAATATACCAAATTGCATGTCTCCATTATAATTAATATTTTTCTTGGTCACTATTACTACTTCATTGCTTCTTACACTCTTGCTTTGCCTTTCTTTATGCACTCCACATCTGATATTGATATACTTATAAAAATAATTGATATATATATATATATATATATAGATAGATAGATGGGGGGATGGAGAGGGAAGAATATTTCTTGCACTAGATGCATTGATTTCAGTTTAGATGTTGGTTTCTAATCCTATTTACTTACTTGCACTAGATGCATTGATTTGAGTGTAGATGTTGATTTATAATCCTAGTTGATTACTTGCATTAAATGCGTTGATTTCAGTGTAGATGTTATTTTATAATATTATTTGATTTCTCGCATTAGATGCATTTATTTAAGTGTAGATGTTGATTTCTGATTTGATGTAATTGGATGTATGATGGTACATTAATTTTAAAGTGATTGGATTAACAGTGTGCATTGATTTCAGTGTAATCACAAACATCTATTGACAATGTACATTGATTTTTGTCTTATAGTAATTCAACCTATTAATATTGGAGAGCAAGAGAGACAAGGTATGATGTTTACTACAACAACTTGAGCTAAATGTTTAAATGGTTTACAATTTCAACTGCCCTTTTCATATAATCGATATGAAAAGATGACAAAACTAATAAGGGTGACAATAATAATAGTAGAAAAGAATAGTTTGAGATTGATCACAATGAATACTATTTGTAATTGATTACATTCTTATTATTCATATTTTATATCAGTCAAAATTATTACCTTGTCACTTTGAATTCCAAGTTTTTATTTCATCATTTTTCATCATCAAAGTTATTAACAATATTTATCATCTCAACAAACTGAGGTAACTACGAAAATTTAAAATTAAAATGACTAGATCAATCTCAAACATATTTAGCATATTTAAAATGATTATATTAATATTAGATGTATTTAAATATTATTGATAAAATTAATCATATGTTCTATTGTCTCTCCCAGAGATAGGCTTGGATTGCTTACAAGACCAGTGCTTGGGCACATCTAAATTCTATGTAGCTCATATGATCCTCAAGAAACCGAAGGCATCATATGCATCTTCTACACATAATAATTACAAATATACAAATACACATATAACAACATGGTTTGTTTCCTTCATCCAAGGATATAAGCCATGTATTTCTGGTATCCTTTCACATATACTACTCACAAGAATAAGGCAAAAACAAGTGGAGGCTGAGTAATCAAGGACTTACAGTTTAATCAGATTTTACAAAATAATGAAAGAAGAGAAAGAGAATAATAACTCATCACATACAACTTGAAACATCAAGAGTTCTATACTTATCTGAGCTAAAGATAGACAGGTGGATGTAAGAAGAGTGAATGCTATGATTTCAGGAAGCGCACATTTAAAGATATAATCTCAGACTTGCATATAGGAATATGTATTAACTATTTAACACCAATGAATCTGTAAGAATATAAGAGATATTTCTGGCAGCCACAATTGCTTGAAATCAGAGAGGAAGTGCAAACATAATGGAAGTTTAACAGAGACACAACATACTATAATACTCGAACATGGGAATCACCATTGTTTCATTCATATTAAGAAAGATGTGGATCTGGAATCCATACAAATTCAGAAGCATATAATGTTTTTTCCTAGAATTCATAACCTTTCTTCAATGTTTCTTCCTCCATTTTATAATGAGAGGGAGGGTAACAAAATCAGTTACAAAAATATCTTCAAGTGGAAATTTACAGCTGTCTGTATGAATGGTTGTCTTAGCATAACTCCTCTAAATATTACAACAGGGAGTTTCCTTTCTTGAAAGAAAAATAGGATAACAATACAATGATCAAAACAACAAAATGAAATTAATCCATCACAACTGAAATGATGGTTTCTGGAAATATCTTCATGCCACTCTTCTTTGTTGGCCTTTAGTCTTCCTCGACTTCTTGCAACAACTTAGCTGCTGGCATTGCTAGTTGAGAGTCCCAGTTCCTTTTTTTTTGAATCGTGGTCTTCTTTAGAACTCTCACCGTAATTTTATTAGAAGACACAACCAAGCCATTCCCTTAAGGGTAGTATGTAGTGGAGTGTCAACAAATGATGTTGAATTTGTGGTAGAAGTTGGTGAACTTGGCAGATTTGAAGACGGTGCATTATCAATGATGATTTTAAAAGGACACCCAAAGCGGGATCGTATGTTCTCCTCCATGAATTTAATTACCACTGAATAAGTAGCATTCCTAGCTGGGATAGACTCTACCCACTTGGTGAAATAGTCAGTGGTTGTTAAAATCCATTTATGTTGGCCGCTAGAAGGTGGGTTGATTTCTCTGATGAAGTCCAATCCCCACTATCTAAAGGGCTCCTCTACATGCACAGGAATCAGGGGAGAAGATAAAACTTTTGTCTTTCAACAAACAACTGGAATCTTTGGCATGAACTGACCTTAGAATAAACATCTCCAAATAGCATGTGCCAGTAAAATCTTTCCTTGAGGGTTTTGTGTGATGTTTCCTTCCAACTGTAGTGTCCTCCATAGACTCCCCCATAGAAATATTCTATCACTTCATGGGTTTTCCCCTCAACCAAACACAATAGTAATAACTCCACCGAGTCCATACATATGGAATGCCTTCAGTGCCTTGAATAGTGCATACTATTTGTAATTTATTACATTCTTATTATTCATATTTTCTTTCAGTCAACATTATTACCTTGTCACTTTAAATTCCAAATTTTTATTTCATCATTTTTCATCATTAAAGTTATTAACAATATTTATCATCTCAACAAACTGAGGTAACTAAGAAAAATGACCAAATCAATCTCAAACATATTTAGCATATTTAAAATGATTATATTAATATTATATGTATTTACATATTATTGATAAAATTAATCAGATGTCTTGTTGTCTCTCCCAGAGACAGGCTTGGATTGCTTACAAGACTAGTGCCTGGGCACATCTAAATTTTATGTACCTCATATGATCCTCAGGAAACCGAAGGCATCATATGCATCTTCTACACATAGTAATTAGAGATATACAAGTATACGCATAACAACATGGGTTGGCTCCTTCATCCAAGGATATAAGCCATGTATTTCTGGTATCCTTTCACATATACAACTCACAAGAATAAGGAAAAAACAAGTGGAGGCCGAGTAATCAAGGACTTACGGTTTAATCAGATTTTACAGAATAATGAAAGAAGAGAAAGAGAATAATAAATCATAACATAGAGCTTGAAACATCAAGATTTTTATACTTATTTGAGCTAAAGATAGACAGGTGGATGTAAGAAGAGTGAATGTTATGATTTCAGGAAGCACACATTTAAATATATAATCTCGGACTTGCATACATGCATATGTATTAACTAGTTAACACCAATAAATCTATAGGAATATAAGAGATATTTTTGGCAGCTAGAATTGCTTGAAATCAGAGAGGAAGTGCGAACATAATGGAAGTTTAACAGAGAAACAACATACTATAATACTCGAACATGGGAATCACCACTGTTTCATTCATATTAAGAAAGATGTAGATCTGGAATCCATACAACTTCAAAAGCACATACAATTTTTTCCTAGAATTCAAAGCCTTTCTTCAATGTTTCTTCCTCCCTTTTATAATGAGAGGGAGGGTAACAAAATTAGTTACATAAATATCTTTAGGTGGAAATTTACAACTGTCTGTATGAATGGATGTCTCAGCATAAATGCTCTAACTATTACAGCAGGGAGATTCCTTTCTTGAAAGAAAAATAGAATAACAATACAGTGATCAAAACAAAAAAACAGAATTAATCCATCGCAACTGAAATGATGGTTTCTGGAAATATCTTCATGCCACTCTTTTTTGCTGGCCTTTGGTCCTGGCATGTTCCTACTAAGTCATGGTTAATCCTCTCTCAGTAGGTTCCAGGTCACTCTCAGTCTTTAACAGCCTCTGAAATAGCTGCCAACTCATACGCCTTTTTAACTTTATGCTAGATAATATCGGTGGCCTGAAAATTTTGGTGTCGTATTTCATGGAGTACCCAGGAGCGTTTTGAACATTGGCCTTTTAACACAGGAACACCATGAAACAGGTGAGCTCGACTTACCTTTACATCGTTGGGAATACAACCCCCTTTCACTTCTTCTTTTATGTGATCGAAGGCTTGAACTGAGCGCTTAGTCCTTTGGGTGCTAAGGCTTTCAATTGTCTCGCGGGGGCCTTTTCCTTTGTTACCTGGAAAACCTTTAATAACCCCTTACACTGCATCAGCTGATATCCCAAATGCAAGAACCTTATGAAATACAGCCTATGGAAGATTGTATCTTGTCTTAAACTATTTTAGTCCTTCCCCGGAGATACAACATTATATCGCAGATCGACCCCCCTGAGTTCTTGGAGTATGCAGTGACTGCATGCCTGCGATGACAACCAATTTGTGGGATTGTGATATCGACCCTCGGCATCAAGAACCGCTGATAATATTTAAGTGTGAGCCCCGAGAATCTGTCGATAGCCGATTGCGATTTTCCCTCCATACTTAGCCATTTTTTGGTTTGTTGGGATTTTCCAAGGTAGACCTTCAAAATGCTTTATCTTCTGCTCCAGGAGTCCATTTTTGGACTTCCATATACAGCCGGAAATCTCTTTCTGATTACTACCCAATGGGGAGGGTATGATTCAACTCTGATATCTTTTGTGGACTGGGGAAAGGGCTCCAAACTTCACTGCTCTTGGGAAACTTTGACCATTTGAAACCCGCAATGCAGTGAGTGACAACATGTTCAATATATTTTCCTTGACCGCACACGATTAAACCCAACCTAAATCCATCTTAACTCTGGATCTATCAAGCACAGAGAGGGATCAAATCTCTAAAGGTGCAAATCTTTCCTCAAGTTTTGCACTCAAAAACGACGTTTGCACCTCGAGATATTTGGTCCCTCTCTCTCCACTTATAGAGCCTAAGGAAAGTATTATAGAGCAATAAATCCTTGTGATTAGGTGATTTCATTCAGAACAAAATTGTTTACTATCTTGGGGAGTCTACCCTAGTATTATTGACATCTCTTATTATCCTAAATATTTTTGTTTTTGTTTGCTTCCTTCATGTTCTTTGTTGTTGTGCAAGCACATTTGGGTTTGATTTACTCCCCTTGGCTTGAAACCTGGTTAGGTTTCATTTGATTTTGTGTTTCAAAGTATATTGCTAGATAGATGTTGATTCAAAGCTAATTACAGAGTGTTTGGCCTTAGGGATGCTTATTAACTATTATTTTTTTTTTTAACAGAATCGGTTACTTTTGTATTATAAAAACCAACAGGAACAGAATTCTAGTACATAAATATAGTAAATTTGAGAGATGAGGTTCAAAAACGGGTTCGCAGACCCTGTTTCCTCATTGCTACTTCTAATATGACTGAAAGCAAAGTAGTAACGGCTATATTGCCGTACATAAGAACCGCCAATCCAACAAAATTTACATTCCATGGCTCCTAGGAAAGTTTCTGAGTGGCCGAATCGTCAGGAAGAGGTTCTTTCCTGGCGCTAGCTTTAGTTGAAGTCTCTGCTTGGAAACTCTGAGTGAGAGAACGGATATGCTCGATGGCTTCCTCAAGATGACTACATCTCTCCTTCAACGCCTCGATCTCTGCCTTGCGCTTCTCTAGCTTCTTTCGTTTCGACCTGCTGTCAGCCTGGTAGTCATCCTTTAGCTCATTAAAATGTTTAACCAAGCGGTTGATCATGAATGTGTGCGTTTTGCACATAGTGCACTCGCTGTTGTTGAAGATCCTTTCTAAGGGGTTGTTGGCCTGCTCCTGGGCATTTGGCTGGTCCTGTTGATCCGCCATCTTGGTGGTCTGAGTAAAGGTATCAGCAATTTGAGGAAGGGAAGCGGTATGAGAGAGAGGATAAGCCAGAGAAGGAGGGAGCGGAGCAGCACAGGGAGGGATGAAATAAGATGGGAGCTGAGGGGCTCGATGGGCTCTGCTGAAACCAAAAAACCACCAGTTAGCAAATTTTAAAATAACAGGGATGAAATCGGAGGTTACCACATTCAGGGGACGAGGATCAAGCTCCCGATGATTGCAAGCCGCTTCAGGAGGGAGCCCACGCTTGATAAGAACGCACTGAGGAGTCCAGGCAGCGCAGAGGAGTGAGAGGTCGCTGAGGCCCGGGCTGCTATAAATAGGATGATGGGGGTTCCTTAATCGCTTGAACCAGTTCTGGGAGGGACGGCTCTTGACATGACTGAGATCCTCAGGATAGATCTTACAGCGTACGAAGATGGTACCGAGGTGGTGATCCGGCATGTTGAGGCAGAGAACGACTGCTGAGGATGCCTGATAATCATGGTAGTGGCTGTTTGATATGGAGTGGATCGGTGCAGGGGGGCGGATCTGATTTATGGAGTACTGGTTAGAGCAGTCGAGAGGATTTTGCAGGGGATAAGGAGATTCGATGGGATACCAATTTCGAGGAGTGTGCGGTCTGAGGTGACTCGGCTGGAGGAGCTTATGGGATGGCATTGTCATAGACATCATTGTTTTCTCTGACCTGACCTGTCCGTCTACTGATTGCTTTGTTGGCCTGTTCATCGGCCTCTGCATTGTTTCCCCTTAGTACGTGCTTGAAGATGGCCCCGCTGATTTCCTTGATATTGTCCATAACCCTGTATTTGATGCTGTTCAAAGCCATTTGATTGAAGTCCCTTCCAGAAACCATGGCCGCTATAATGATAGTTGAATCTCCCATAATTAACAGGTTTTGAAGACCAAGTTTTCTTGCAATAGAGGTCCCCAGAAGGAGGCTGTAGGCCTCTGCCTTATTATTAGACATTGATCCCAATCCCCATTCATAGGTTACTAATGTTTTACCTTGGGGGTCTTTAATGATTCCTCCAGCTCCTGCTTGGCCCGGATTATGCTTTGAGGCCCCGTCAAAATGTAAGGAGGGCCTCCCTTGCTTTTGTATCCAATCTCTAATTTCTTCTTTCGTCCCTCTCAACTTCCAATCCGAGTTTCCTTTGCCTGTGCTTACTGTTTTTTGTATTCTTACTTCATATCTGAATTTTCTCATCCACTCTGTTTCTCTTGGGTCTCCCGAATTTGTATCATCCTGGGTTATTCCATTCGCCTCAATGGTCTCTGAGATGAGCGTGATTGTTTTTGCTATTGTGCTGGATATGCTGGGGACCTTGTTATTGAAAATGCACTTGTTTCTGGCGTTCCAAATCTGCCAGCACAGGTTTGAGGGAATGCTGTTCCACAACCTTTTAGCCAGGGACTTGCCTTTTTTGGGGAGGGGATAGCTATTTCCCCAGTTTTTCTGCAAGAGAGCCATCTGAGTGGGGAGATCGCCTATGATCAAAGGGCTAGTAATGATCTTCCAGCAAGTCCGCGCAAAGGGGCACTCAAGAAAGAGATGACTGCAGCTTTCTTCCGATGCCCTACACAAATAGTAGATTAAGGGGCCATGTATGCCCTTTTTCCTTAGATTTTCCGTTGTGAGGATTTTGCTGTTGAGGAGGGTCCAATTAAAGAATTTTACTTTTGGGAGGCTTTCAATTTTCCAAGCCACTTTGTGGAGAGGCCAGTTGTTTATTGCTGAGGTGCTTTGGAGGACTCTATAACCCTCTTTGACTGTGTAGCTTCCACCATTGGAGTCCCAGACACATTTATCTTCTCTCATTCTATTAATGGGGGCGGATCCTATGAGAGAAATCTTGAGATCAGACCAAAGGTTCTTAAGATCATTGGGAGGGGAGATAGACTTCCAGCCGATCCAACTGTTTTGGTCCCAGGAGGATATCTCATAGAGTGTCTTGAGATTTCCCTCTGTCATCCACCGTTGCAGGGGCCTGAGATTTATGAGGGCTTCCCTTGCTTCTGATCCCATTATTCTGTCTGCCCATATGTTGATGTTTCTACCATTGCCCGGGACTCTTGAGATGCAGGCTTTGAAGTGAGGGAGAATTTTTTTGATAAGCTTCCAAACCGGGGTGCACTGTCTGTCAATGATGGATTCTGAGAGAATGTTGGAGTTGGCCCCATTCAAGTATTTCTTTTTGATAATCTCTATCCACCAAGCCCCCTTTTCATTGAGAATTCTCCATATCAATTTGAAGCCCATGGCCATGTTTGCTAGTCTTGGGATTCTTATTGCAAGGCCTCCTTTTTCGAAGGGTAAGATGACCTGTTCCCACTTAACAAGGCTGAATTTTTTTGATTCCTGCCTGCCTCCTTGCCATAAGAAGCTCCTAATGATAAGTTCCATATGTTTGTGAATGCTTGCCGGAGCAAGGGTGGTTGCAAACTGATAGATTGGGAGGGCTGAAAGGATGGCTTTGATGAGAATTGTTCTGCCTGCCAGGTTAAGCCAAGACACCCCCCAGCTCTGAAGCTTCCCTCTCAGCTTCTCAATTATCTTGATCCAGATTTCGGTTTTGACCTTTTCCTTGGCTAAGGGTAACCCCAAGTAAGTGAAGTGTGTCCAGTTCCTTTGAGCCGGGATTTCCAAGATTGTGGAGATTCTTTGAATGATATGCCTGGGGACATTCCATGTATAGATCATGCACTTATTATTGTTTAACTTACCTCCAGATGCTTGAAGAAAGAGTTCCAGCGTGCTCTTGAATCTCCTAGCCATGAGGCTGGAAGCGCCTCCAATTAGAAGAGTGTCGTTAGCGAAGAGGGAGTGATTTATTCCCTTGGTTCCCCAAACAATTGTGACCCCTGTTATCTCTTTTAGCCTGCACAAATTCTCCAGGTGTATGCTAAGAGTTTCAGCCATGATGATGTAGAGGAAGGGAGAAAGCGGGCAACCTTGCCTCAAACCCCTTGAGCTTTTAAAGGAATTGCAGGGCCTGCCATTAATGAGGGGAGCTGTCCAAGTGAGTGAGATGCATTCCATGACCCAGTTGATGAAGATCTCGGAGATGCCAAATTTCTTTAGGGTTGCCTGAAGGAATTGATGATTGACACGATCAAAGGCATTCGCCATATCAAGCTTGATGATCATGCCCCTTTCCTTCCTGTTTACGCTGCTGTGAATTGCCTCCTGGATAAGGATAACATTGTCCGTTATTTGTCTTCCAGGAACGAAGCCTCCTTGGTTCTCAGAGATAAGGGAGGGGAGGATCTTTTTTAATCTGTTAGCTAGGATTTTAGTGATGACTTTGTAGGAAACATTGCACAGAGATATTGGCCGGAATCTGTCAAAGGTTTGGGGATTAGGATCTTTGGGAATGAGGGCTAAGTGGGAAGATTTGATGCTGCTGCCCATTTTGCATTTCATAAAGAAATTCTTAGCCATTCTGATGTAATCCTTTTTGATAACTTCCCAATGATTTCTATAAAAGGCCACAGTGAACCCATCTGGCCCCGGAGCCTTGTCCATAGCCATGCTAAAGATTGTCCACTCGATTTCCTCTGTCATGATTTCTTTCTCCAAATCAGCATTTTGGGCTTCTGAGATTTTATTTTCAATTATGCTAAGGAAATCTTAGTTATCAATATGATGAGGATCAGCTGTTAGGAGATCGCTGAAGTGCTGGGTCGCTGCATCCTTTATTTCCTCTTGTTCTCTGAGTTCCCTTCCTTCCATCATAATTCTCTCTATTTGATTCCCTGCCCTCCTGAGCTTAAGGCAGTTGTGAAAAAAAGAGGTGTTTTTGTCTCCCGCTTTGAGCCAAAGACAACGAGACTTCTGCCTTTGCTCTTCTTCCTCCTTTCTATTCTGTTTGTACAGCTCTTTATATATTTCGTTTTCTTTTGCTTGATCTTCTTCTGTGTCCTGACTTCTTTCTTTTTCTTGGCTCCATTGTTCCAGCTTTGCCTGGAGTTCAATTCTTTTTTTGCCTTCCTCTGTTGCGTGGTTTTTTGCCCAATGCTTAATGGCAATTCTGAGAGACTTGAGCTTAGCTTCCCAGATGTAATGAGGAGATCCCACTACCTCTTTTGCCCATTGTTCCTTGATTAGTTTTCTGAATTCTTCGCTGCTGTCCCAGGCCTTATTATATTTAAAAGGGATCGGTCCCATATTTTTTCCTTTATCAAGAGTCAAAGCCACTGGCTTATGGTCTGAAATGTAACCTTGGATTATTTTGCTTTGGATATTTGGGTATCTTGCCACTGTTCTCTCTTGGATGAGAATTCGATCTAACCTCTCTTTTATGTTATTGCTGCCTCTTCTCTTATTGGACCAAGTGAAGCGTCCATTTTGCGGAGGGATGTCCACTAAGTTATGGGCTTGAATAATTTCTTCTAAACATTCTCTTGAGGGATCAGCAAAGAAGTTTCCTCCTAGCTTCTCATCAGCATTTCTTATAAGGTTTAGATCTCCTCCAAGGAAAATGTTCCTTCCCTGCACATTCAAAAGATCCGAGGTGATTGAATCCCAACATGAAGCTTTGTCTCTGTAATGGTTGGGGGCATAGATGTTGTATATTGAAAAATCTTCTTTCGAGGCTGTATTTTGCATGTCTGATCTTATCCACCATCTATTCTGCATTTGACCTTTGAGATTCCATTTGTTTTTGTCCCATAATGTCCTAATGCCCCCTGAGGCGCCTACTGCGCTTAGTGCTATTCCTTCATAACTTCTGTTTTTCTTTATATGATTTTGAAATTCTTGGTCCGTGATTTTGGTCTCCTGAAGAAGGAGGATGTCTGGGTGTTCAGCTTTGAGAAGATCTCGGACTGCATTTGCTTTTAGGGAGGAGCCCATCCCCCTACAATTCCAGGAGACCAAAATCATCATTTACCTTGTTTGTTGTGAGCCCCGCTTTTCTCTTTCATTTTTTCCCCACTTCCTTTAGTTTTGTCCAGGTATGTTTCCATTGGTTGCTGGGTCCCAGTGGCCATTTCCTTTGCAGCGTTTTCATCCCTTATCTCTTTATTTGACTTCCTTCCAACTTTTCTGGGGGGGTCGGTGGAGTGGTTGTTTTCCTTTGATTTGTTCCTAGTTAAGATTCTTTCTATTGTCGGGGGGGGGAGGGCTGGGGGGAGGCGATATGGGAGGGGGTTACCAAGGGGCCTCGCGGGGATGGTGGCGGGGATGGGGGATCCTCTGCAGACAAGGATTCGAAAGGGTTAGAGGAGGAGGGGAAGGAAGGGCCAGATCCAGAGGGTTGGGAGGAGGGGAAGGAATTTTCCAGGGGGGGCTTAGAGGAAGGACCAGGAGGGGGGTTTGATTTTTTCTTTTTGACTATTTCCCAAGCTTCTTCCGGAGCTTCTACATTGCCTTCAGATACATTTGATTTAGATTTGCTACATCTATTGGTGAAATGCCCATATTCGTGACATACCTTGCACTTGAAGGGCAGCTGCTCGTAGTCCACTTGCTGTATGTGCGTCCACTAATCAACTTTGAGTTTGATTGCTTCCGGTGGTCCCTTACCGAGATCGACTTCAACACATATCCACGCACAGGCATGCATGTTCTCCTTGGGTTTGGATCTGTCGATATATTTTCCGACGGCATTGCCAATGGCCTTCACAGATTCGTCCCCCCAGCAATGAAGCGGCAGATGGGGCAGGCGAACCCAGACGGGGACAGCGCTGGGTACATCCATCTCAGGGTCGAAGTCAGGGGTCCATCTGTTAAGATAAAGGCCTCGAGAGTCCATGAAATAGGGGCCGTTTCTGAAGATGAGGTTACGATCCTCCATTGTTTCAAACAGGAAGGTGTAGAACCCCCTCCCGCAAAACCTGATTGCGATTTTCCCTTGCACTATCGAGTTCCAGTTTCTCTCGACCCATTTTTGGACTGAACGAGGAGAAGGCCACAATCCCGTGAACTGTCCTACCAGTCCTCTTTCTGCTAATGCAACTGCTGCTCTCCTCGGAAGGGAAGGGGGGAGCGAGACTTCCAGAATTTCATCTAACTTCTTAATGAATTTAGAGGCTGTAGGGCGAATTTTGTTTGCTGCATTCTCAGGGATAAGAGAAGCGAAAGATTTTTCCAGGTCATCCGGATCCTGAGACGAAGGGTTCATTTCAGGCATTGAAGGGGATCAAGGGATGGAACCGGAGGGGTCCCTGGTGAAGGGAGAGGGCAGAGGCCCGAAGGATTGAGAAAAGAGGGCAGGAGGCCCCAGACCGAGAGGGGATCAGCAGAGCGCGGGCCTAGCAGCGGCGCTGCCAGGCACATGCGCGCGGGGGGGATCAGGTTAGGTTAGCGAAGCTCGAAGTAGGATCGCCAGAGCTCGAGCAACTCTTTTCGTCCTCTTCACAATGTTTTATTATTCCGCTTATTAACTATTATTAATGTACATCAAAGACTTTGTTTAACCACTATTTAGTCAAAATTTGTACCTATAATTTGATTTTTGTAGGGTTGTTCTCTTAGGACTTGTTTTGAGTTTTTATGTTTGTGTTGCCTCTATGTTTTTCAGTTAAGATCTATCTCAGATCTTATTGAGAACTATTTCTTTGATTTAGATCAAGTTTCTTTCTTATTTAAGGGCTTCTTTTCAAGTTGTTTTGCTTTGTTTTTCGAGGGATTTTCCCTCATATCTTGTTGTCATCTTTTAGATCTGTGCTCCCTATGATTATATCAGTTCATATTTATTTTAAATCTACATTAGAGATTTTTTCTTGAAGTGGATCTTATTTATTCTCTAATTTTGGTGTTTCCATTGTAGGGTTTTGCTTGAGTTTGTTTGTTTTTAGTGGCATTCTTATTTTTGGTTCGATGCGGTTGTGCAAATTTGGACCTGAGAGGTACTTATTATATTCAGAGAAATCTCTTTTGTTTCCATTACTTTCTTGTCTTCACCTTGACTTAGGGTTAGGTTTTTTAGCCATTGTAGATCATTGTTTATGCTTGATTTTTCTATCCACTAAACTATAGCCATAGAGTTTCTTTGCACTTCCTCTTGTTGTTTATCAATTTTCCTTGATTGCTTTTGAGTGGTCTTTTATTTGCAAAGCCAAGTTTGGGATTTTGAGTGCTTGGTGTACTTCCGTTGTAGATAGCTCTAATGCTATGCGAAACTTTTGATACCTAGAAGGTGTTACGAACTTAGTTAATTATTCTGATTACGTATACATGTCAAAATTAATTTATCAACTAGAATTACTCAATAAAAACATGAACAAAACCATTCATAAAATAAAACTTTTAGTGGAGCACACAAGAAACCAATCACATAAGTAACACACCTGTTTTTGACAAATGACCCCAGAAAAGCCCCAATGTTGGGAAAACCAATCTTTGGTTGGGTGTGGAGCTTGCTTACCTTCTTGATTCAAATGTATTATTTTAGTTTTGTTTGGTTCTCATCCCCGATGGGGGACGTGTGGGGGGGTATTCCCCAAACTAGTGCCACTAGGGGGGTCCAACGGGGGGTGGAAACAATTATTTGGAGCCCCACCTCTAGATGGTGTCTGGGGACAATGCCTCTGAAGCAAAAAATCAGATAAAAATTTCCTTGTAAAATACTGTAATTTTGTAGTCAATATAGTCATTCATTAGGCAAAAGGTATGAAGGTAGAATTTCTGTTAATCTAGGGTTTTTTTCCTTAGAAGGAAACCCTTGGTTTATATGAGGTTATTTTATTGTATATGACCATGATTTTGTGTGAGAAAAAGGGAGGAGAGTTTGTGAGAGTGTAGAGGAAGTTATAGCGAATTTTTTATAGGATGCATCCCTTTAGTTTGATAGATAATATAAAAGGAAGGACTAGTTATTCCTCCATGGATGTAGCCCAAATTGCGTGAACCACATCTATCTGTGTCTCTCTTGTTTTATTCTTTTCTATCTTTTTGTTTCTGCATTATTTTATGTGTTACATTCCTCTGTTATTTGATTTATAATATTGTATTGTCATGAGGACTAGTTGTCTTGTAACTATAATGTATTGTGTCATGCCATGCATAGTTGAGTCAAGGTCTAAGCATTGAAGTGTCTATGTTTTAATCTTCCTCATGAGGACTTTACATTGAGGATTGCTACATGTGTAGGTTGATGCTGATTTTGTATCAAGAGAGTGTGGATGGCGTTTGTATTGTAAATCATTCACCAATCCTGATGGTTACACAAGATGAATTTGTCAATAATTTTATGCCCAGAGGTTGTGCTTAAAAAGTATGGTTGAATGGTTGCTGCTGTTGATTTTGGTTGCATCTATTGTTAATGATGCTATGTTGTGTTTCTTTCTCTTCACAACTGAAGTTTATGTTTTTGTATGTTATTATTATGGTGATGGATCTATGATATGTGATTGATTGCAAGAGGATGGATAATGGTATATTAGTGGAAATTATCATGTGTTGATGGAGAGATGCTACTAGAAATTATTTTTATAGCGTTATGATGTTAATGCTTCTAATTATTGATGATGAAATTTATTAGTGTTGAAATGTGTTGTTGATGACAAGGATTGAGTGGTTGGATTTTTGAGGGTCGTTTATGCTCTTTTTGGTTTACGGATGTTTATTCCTTGATGTTGAACATGGTTTCTACTGCTAATAGTGAATTTGTAGAGATTAATGAGGGTTATCATATTTCAACCATGTATGGGAAATTGTATGCATTGTTATAACATTGTAATTTTAGTGTTATAGCCTTGTACTCTCATTAGGAAGCCTTGTATCATTATTGTTTATCATTTGGTTAGTTGGTTGATTGGTCTTTGTGCTTACATGCATAGAGGAGAGAGCGATCATAGTGTTGTCCATATAAATTTCAACCTTATCATTAATCAAATGAGAAGATATGCTTCATATTTTCCGTTGGAAGGTATCATGTGCATTGCAGAGGCCAAACAGAAGAACAAGATATCTGAAGGTGCCCCTTTGTTAGGTGAAGAGCCTCTTCTCCTAGTCCTCTACATAGATCTGAATATGATTATACCTACTAAAACCATCAAGGAAAGAGGAAAACAATTTCCTTGGTAGTGTATGCCAGATCTGACTAATAAATGGTAGAGGAAAATGGTCATTTTGTGTTGCTTTATTCAGTTCACGATAATCTACACAGATTTGCAAGTTGCAACTTGCCATTCTTCTTTGGGACAATCAAATTAATTCATCAATTTATAAATATATTATTGACCTAAATAACAACTACAAACATTGATAAAGATAAAAATACAATGAGAGATAATTGAATGTTCATTTAACTATGGAGTCAACTTCATTGAGGTACAACTAAACTTTGATATAATAACATTTTAAGAGTTTAAAGGGATATTTAAAAAAAATAATTTATGATTAAATAATCAATGGAGACTATCCATATGATTCAACTCATGCATAATGAATGAAGTCTATTATTACCTCACGCCATAATAATATTCTAGTCATAGAATGCACTACCATGGTCAAGTACGATCATTCTATTTTACCGAAATATAACATATGAAATGGTGACATTTATCCATCTCATTTAATTTCAATTCCCACTATGACTCCCTATGGGTGACCTTTATCACTGGAATTTAGGTTTGATATGAAATATAAAACCATATGTTTCAACAACAAACCTTGTTTTCTCTCTACACCTTATAATAGTTGCATGTAGGCACTACATATGAGAATGAATGAATACATAAGAAGGAAGACCACATGTAAATACTAAACTAGAAGATCCATCTCTATAATTGAATACCAAATTTAATGCCACCCACTATTACCTTGTTAGCTCTACCTATAACTAAGTAAAGGATTTCTTTGAAAGAAGAAAGATAAAAAAATCAATAAAATGGTATTGACAAAATGCCTAAAAGAAGGTTGAAAGCAAAAAACTGAAAATTGGATTGAAAACAAAATTGGAAACTCTATCAAGCAGACCAGTAGAAGAATTGATGTTTTTTGAAAAAAAATTAAGAAAATATTACTATTTTGTTTTAGTAAGGGTATCTAATAGTGTCAAATATATTTATGCATTGGAAACAATAATTTCATTGATTTAAAATTGTGGTTGAGATCTAGTCATGGCATTTCGGAAAGGACATGAAAGGAAAGAGTATAAAGCCTTGATTTGGTAAAATTGTGAATATGGATAATTTCTATAATGCATGGAAAATAAATTCTCCCAAGTTTTTTATGACATAAACCTCAACCAATTTTAGCATAATTTGACACATCTCTTATTTCTTGTAGTAATGGAATCTTGAAACATATATTCTATGGTTCCCCTAACAAATCAAACTTAGTTCGTGGAGTTGTTTTCACTATCGATAGTGTTTTTGAATATGGGGAATAACAACTTGGATGTTCGTTGGGATGGAAACGACCACATGAGTTGGATGGAAATGACCACATGTGTTCACTTGTTACTCTAGGATTCTTAGTATTATAGAGCCCTCTTTTTCTTCATAATCATTTTTCACTTCAACGTGTGAGGGAGGCTCATCCTCTACTTGTTTTGTGATTAATGGTGGGCTTTGTGGGTGAAGTATCTTCCTAGACCTATGTTGTAGATCATTGCATGAAAGAAGACCGGCGTCATGTTTTCTTGAGTGGTTCTTTCATAGTGGAGGGCCTATTAAATAAAGGAAAGAAGATGATCATGAGAGAAAAAGCACTAGTGAAAAATTTAGAGAGAAAAATCGACATTGAGTAGAGTCAGATCCAAGTAGTTAGGCATTGAAGGTGGCTAAGATTTGGGAAGGAGATGAATAAAAAACAACAAAAAAAGAGGATTATCTAACTTAGGAGGGTGCAAAGAGGGTGACAAAGAGCCAACTAGAAGGAACACAGAGGAAAGGGGAATAACCCAAGGGACAAGATCAAAGAGAGACTTCTTTGGCCCTAAAGCAAGATGAGTACCAAGAGGAATGCACTTGATGAGAATTTTGAGTGAGGAAATACCATAAAAGAGTCCAGAAATGAAAACAAAGACTAGATTATGGGTGCTACTTAAGTTAGAGCATATTGGGAGAAAATATACATAAGTAATCAAACAGTAGAATGAGCAATCTTAATTCATGCAAGAGGAACCATATTGGGAAGCTGCATTAGGAAGGTCAAGCCTACAAGGGGAATGGAATAGTTAGGAAAAGCATATTCTTCAGTTAATCAAATGGAAATTTCCTTCATTGCAACAACTCCAATCCATGTGGAAGGTTCATTCTTTTCTGGAGTCGCTAATTCTTGCCAGGATAGAAAAAACGTCCTAGTGAGAGCTCGAGGGGGAGAGCTGATAGGACACCCCAATTATAATTAGGGAGAGCCAAGGATTGTGTTTCAGTAGCACAACCTAGAATCCAATAGCATAATAATAGAATTGAGCCATGACAAGGGATATAATAAACCACAATATAACTCATTAGGGATTCCCACAACTAGAGACCATACGGGCTATCTAGAAGAGTGATTATCTGTTGAGAATGCAACAAGATGATGGAGCTTAGTGGAAAGGAGTCGCCTTCACTAAGTGGGCCCGCAGGAAAATTATGGCGCAAAGTCTATTTTTAGACTATGTCTATTTTTAGACATATGGATCATGGTCTATGAGTTGCAGGATGCTGTTTATGGATGATTGGGCATGTTGAGAAAAATAGATGGACTTCTCTTTTTGGATCACAGCAGGAGTGATCAGAGTCTATTTTTAGACTACTAGTCAAAAATAGAAAAGTCAAATATTATTGTCTCATAATAATAGCTAGACTATAAACTTTATCTTATTCTCTTGGAGCACTTTAGTTTGAGCTACAGATGTGGCACATGCAGCTGTCAGAAGGAAATATGTTTTCTTTGTGATTCAGTTGAGCTATTGCATGCAGGACTTCAGTTAGAACTCAAGCAGTTGAGTTTGGTGGAGTTGATGGAGTTGTGTTCAGTTTGACTTGGTTGAACTAGTTGTAATTAGTCTAACTGCA
Organism: Pinus tabuliformis; assembly: GCA_031772625.1. NCBI lineage: Eukaryota > Viridiplantae > Streptophyta > Pinopsida > Pinales > Pinaceae > Pinus > Pinus tabuliformis. The sequence continues at coordinate 234,294,262 of CM062817.1, forward strand.
AATAGACTAGTGATGAGTTGTGTGAATTAATTATTAACTCATAAAGCAACTAAAGAATACATCAGTTAACTCAGTTGCATGTCAGTGCATGTACAGTTCAGTGGAGACAGGTGTTAGAGGTTGAGATTGCTATAAGTTGTGACTATAGTTGTGCATAAGATCTTGCACAATCAAAGGATTGAGTATGCATATGAGAATTGCATATTCCCAGTGATATAGCTTGTGCTCACGTGATTTCCAGTCTGAGTGATTTTCCAAGGTAAATAGAACTTGGAACGAGTTTGGAATAATTCATTCTCTTGCAAGATTGTGCAGTGGAGGCAGGCAAAGAAGCGGGGGAGATTTGGAGATTAGATCTGAGCTGTATTGTGTGTAACAAGTGGAGATAGTACTGAGTACTTGTGAGGAGTATTGTACTATGTAATGTCACATGTTCTCAATCATTAATATACAGATAGTGTGGGGTTTTTAGCTGTAAGATTTCCCTGGGATACATACTGTGTTAATGTGTGCATGCGATTGATGTTTCATTGTTTTTGATGCTGCTAAATTGATGATCAACATAGAGGAGCGTATGTATTGTGCATGTATTCCGCAATAGTGCATGATCAGGATAATCTCTGTTGAATAAGTGTCATATTATTCAAAATTTCTACATTATCATTCAAAACTGGAGACCATATGGTCTATCTAGAAGAGCGGTTATTTCCACATTGCCCAACCTCTTAGCTATGTGAGGTGGTGGAACCCCTGCCCCTTCCCCCCACCTTTTTCTCCATAAACACCCCATTCCAAACGGATGTATTTGTCTACATGAGCTACCAACATGTATCATTAAGAGGGGAGTCCTCTAGGAGGTTCAAAGTGGAGGACAAGGCTAGCTATGTGACTAAACTTCCATGATCAACAAACATATCAATGAGTATATCTCTAATAATTAGTAATTTCATAGTTTTATAGATTAGTTTGAACAAATAAATGTTTTGAGTTTTTTAGAATAAGTTTGATATCAACTATTTATTATGCATCTTATTTAATATTATTTTGAATTAAAAATTATAATTAATGACAATAACATCACACTAAATATGATTGTGTGGAGAGACACTTTGCAACCTAGTATAGGGGAGATGGATTGATGCCTCAGATGAGATATTGTAGTGAAGCACTAAATCAGAAAATAGTAATAATAATAATAACAAAATACAATTTTAGCTAGATTAAAAAAGTAATAAAAATTAGTAATAAAACAAGTTGATTCAATTAAATTTGCTATATCATTTTTTTATTATTTTTTTTAAATATGAAGAATTTATTTAGGAAAATGCATACACATATAACATTAAAATGATGATTAATATTGGTAATCATAATATTAGAGAACTTCACATTTAAATTGAGTCAGTATTTTTTTTTAATACTTTATACATTTATATTTCAATTTAATTTTGTAATACTTACAAACACATTAATTCATCAATTTATGAATATATTGTTGACCTATATAACAACTACAAACATTGATAAAGATAATAATACTTTGAGATATCATTGAATGTTCATTTAACTCTGGAGTCAACTTCATTGAGGTACAACTAACCTTTGATATAGTAACATTTTAAGAGTTCACAAGGATATTAAAAAAAAATGATGATTAAATAATGAATGGAGACTATCCTTATGATTCAACTCATGCATAATGAATGAACTTTATTATTACCTCATGCCATAATAATATGCCTATTATAGAGTGCATAGACTCCCAATGGTTTCTTATGGTTCAACAACAAATATAATAGTTGCATGTGGACACTACATCTGAGTATGAATGAAGATGTAAGAAGGAATGCTTCATGTAAATACTAAACGAGAAGATCAACCTCTATCATTATTACACTAATAATTGTCCTAACTATTATATGAATATTATTATTTAATACATAGTTATTACTACATTATAGCCTTAGTTGTAATATACGATTGGTTTTAATTTTGCAAAGTTACTTGTTGAAAACAAATTCTTAATGAAAATAAAATTGAACACACAAATTTACATGGATACTTTCCCGAGGAACCAAAAATGAGTATTATAGAAGATTTTTAATTATATTGTTCTTTACAATATCAAAATATAGTATGTATAGATCATCACATCCATAATCAAATCCATTAACCTTGTATTAGAATACAAGGACAATTCGAGAACCAAAAATAAAAAACCATGGTTCAATTAACCTTGTATTAGAATACAAGGACAATTTGAGAACCAAAACTAAAAACCATGGGTTGAAACAGTAGACCATTAAAAGCTAAAATTATGTGTGGAAATTTGCTAAAACCAATGTGCAATTTTAGCTTGAGGAACACACGTGATTTTTTTGAATAAATTCATTTTATCACGTAGAATTAAAAATAAATTAATTTAGCAATAGGTAGTTTAAATATAATCGAATAATTAAAAGATTTTATATAATCAAATAATTAAAACATTTTTTCTTTGGAAAGAGAATAGATTTGAAAACATTTCTAAAAACAAACATAAACTTTGAACAAAACAAAAAACTTTTGGATTGAAATTTTAAATTTGAAATGGTCATGTCTAAACACAAACACACACACTAATCCATAGTGGAGTTGCCAATCTTGTATGGTAGAATTTGGGTCATGTAATTCAAACCAAAAATATTCCATAGTTATGGATTGCTACACAAGCAAGAAGTCAAAATTGGAACCCACTCATCCCCAATGCATGTAAACATGTGATACAAGACTAAAGAGAAAAATTTAACCAAAAAATCGCTGCTAAAAATATTCACTTTAATTGTTAAGAGTCTTTATTTTAACTCAAATAAATAAACCAAAGGGCCAACTTAATATAATGTATAAATATCAATTTCTAAGACTAAAATGCATAATTAATGAGACCAAACATATATATATTACAATCAAAATATAATTAAACACTAAAGAGTAGTAATGTAACTATGGTGGAGGTGGTGGTCTGCCATGTCCATAACTTCCACGATTGGACATGGGGACATCAAACATTGGTTGGTTTAGTCCATAACTTCTTCCATGAGAAAAAGTAGGTGGTATCATGTCAATTGGGTGAGATAATATAGGACGTTCAGGAGGTGGTACCATCCCCATCCCAATTGGATGATATAATATAGGATGTTGAGGAGCTGGTACCATGCCAATTGGATGAGATAATGTATGACCTTTGGGAGCTGGTACTATACCAATTGGATTATATGATATAGGACCTTTGGGATTGCACATGGGGACATGGGCACGAGTTGTTGGTTCCATGTCAATTGGATTACGAAACTCGGAGAAATGAGACTCTTGCTATTTTCTTCTCTCATCTTTTTGTTGGGAGAAATGAAACTGTAGCTTTTCTCTTCTCTCCTCCTTTTGTTGGAGAAATGAGACTGTAGCTTTGCTCCTCTCTCATCTTTTTGTTGAGCCAAAGCAACATAAAGAGATAATCTAGGACATTTGGGATTGCACATGGGGACATGGGCAAAAGCTGTCGGTTCCATGCCAATTGGATTAGACAACGGGGAGAAATGAGAGTGTAGTTTTTCTCTTCTCTCCTCTTTTTGTTGAGAGAAGTGAGACTGTAGCTTTTGTTGTGGGGAAAAATGCCTATGCAGGATGATCCTATCCACCTAAGGTGTGACAGTACCTTAGCAACAAACGAACACAGCTACTTCGGCTTCTTCCTTTATGAAATATGAAAGAGAGGAGATTGGTAGACTTACCGTTATCTTTCGGTTGTCCCTCGATCTAGATCCTCTCCTCTTTGTGTGTCCACAGCTACTTGCCTCCTCGCTTTTGCTCCCACGAGATCACAAGAGAACATCTACTTGTGACAAGAGAACAGCTACATGCAACAAGAGAAGGACACAATACAAAGGCAAATATACATATTCATAAATGATTCAGGATTAGAAGTAAATCAAATACGCTAATGAAAATCATACAATAAACACCAGCATATAGGAAAGAACCAAGAAGCTTTATTGATTGATAAACAAGGTTCAGGAAGAGATACAACCCAAAGGGCTCCAACCCAGCATCTCCTTCCCAGCATAATAGAATTCCTTCTTCAGCCCCTTTCAAAGCATAAACACCCAATGATCTAACCACAAACCAACAACAATTCTTTGCAAATACAATATTCCAGCCTCCCATGACCTCCTGAGAGAGATCTATATATAGGAGTTTTGGAGAAAGGATGAGTCAGCTTGAGGCTGGCATGGAGCTGACTAGTGTCCTCTCCCACTTCAGTTCTTGAGTCCACTTGGAGGTTCTTGCTTCCACTTGGAGATTTGGAACCTCTTACTCATCACCAGTCGAATTCTCTGATCCAAGTGTCATTTTGGAAGCTTCCTGGGCATTGACACCTTGAGAAATGAGTCTGCCACTTGTCCAGTTACGCTCAGTGCAGGTAGCCTTCTTTGCAGTTGACATTCAGCGCAGGTAGACAGTGGAGCAGTTGACATTCAGCGCAGATGCTCAGTGGAGCAGTTGACATGATCCAGAAATGGCCTGTTTTTGAGTGTTTTCAGGTGGAGAACTTTTGTGAATTGCTGTGGTTTGCTGGCCTTGTCCCTCTAGGGGTAGGAACAACATGTTTAGGGACTTTGGATCCCTTAATTATTGACATTTCATGCTCAGTGATGTAAGGCACAAAAATGTCTATAACAGTTGCCCCCTAAAGTATGAGGCCATTTATCGGGTGAAATGCTTTATCCAGGGGAGTCCGAAGTTCATCCATTTGCTGGGAGGAGACCTGTAATAAGATACAATACAATACATTATGATTCATACAGCTTTCATGATCTAGCTGAGGCGGGCATTCCCATGCTCAGCTTTATAAATACGTTTTGGTACATAGAACAGACGATCGTCTAATGGTAGACTGATAATTTTGGCGAAACTATCATCCTTTGAGTAGGATGATCATCTGCTGCAATGATGTACATGTCAAATGTCTTTATATTTCCTGAATATATATCGCAGCCCGGATGGATGGAACTAGATCCGGGGTCTTCAATCTCGTTCGATCTTCACTCTAAGTACAAGTCGATCCATGTGAGAATTGCGCTGAAGTCGAACATGGAAAGACATCACTTGATTACCGGTCAATGATGTAAACCGTTAACAAGCACGAGAGGAATCATCGATCATGATAATGACCCTCAAGGTACTGCAGTACAATTCACGTGGTGTGAATAAAGGACTTGGCGTCGAACACCACGCAAAATCTTCTGGTCGAAGGTCATTGATGTGTACCTGTCGCCGGAAGTGAGAAACTTGCCATTGAGGCATGCAAGCTTCAAAGTACTGAAGGGGGTGTTCCTAGATCAACTTCTTGGATAATGAGCTGATGTCGACAAGAAGCGATCCGTCAAAGGAGGGCCTTAATGAATCCCACATCAATGACACGGAACGAAGCTAATGATTTTAATGGAGGTGAAAACGATCTGTAATATATGATTCAGGGTGGCGGTCATGAAACGGATGAAGGATAATGTATGGCAGTGGATGGGACCTGGTTGACTCTTTCTGAACGACTTCTCTTGAACATCTGGCGACACTGATGCGATGGATTGGTAGCATTACCCCAAATATGGATGGTGTGGCAAAGACCATGGTGATGTGACCGGTGAATGAAACAACCCAACCCGATGTGGTACGGAGGAAAAGTGTCATGTTCAAGAGCGACCTGCTACCATCAAAGACTTCTTGATTTTTCCCAATTTTTCCCCAGTCATTGCTGACCAGTACCTCTTTATTTTTGTCAAGCTTGAGGAGGATAACATATGCTTGTTCTATAACCTGCCCTTCGGGCAAGCCCATCGCTATGTTTTAACGAGCCTAGCGATAGTGAAACTCGTTCTCGTCTAAAGACAAGTTTGTCGCTATTTAGTGATTTTAACGAGTCTAACGACAAAGAAAACTCGGTCCTTTTCATTTTTAGAGAGTCTGAAAAGGCACATAAAGTTAACTCCAAAATTCCTTTTTCGTCATCTAATCCCTTAAGTCCGAAAAAGTATAAAACAATACAGAAGGGATGAGTTTTCGATAGTTTTAACGAGCCGAACAAAACAAGCGCTCGATCTTTTTGTGCAATAATCCCTCAGGTCCAAAAAGATTAAAATCTAGAGGAGGGATAGCTCTTCCGGTCGTTTAACGAGCTGGAAGGCCAAAACTCGGCAATCTTTTCATATTTCAAGAGTCAGTTGAAAAGAGCTTAAACAAGACTCGTCTTCTGAGGAACGAGTGATGAACAGGCATAGCAGCTAATTCCAGGTACAGGTTGGAATTTTCCAATCACGGCAGTGTCACAAGGATGGCTAGGTGAAATCACTCGTCGCAGCTGTTCCTCAAAATGGGTAAACAATCATATGGAGGTAAACGATCGGCCAAATGAAAAGTGGAGGTGACGGTACACAAACACGACCAAGGCTTTTATGGTTGATCATGTTACATACTTCAATGGTTATTTACCGGGATGGGTTCATTTTTTAACGAGCTTGAATGCGCCAAAACACTGCTCAATCTTATGTTTATTTTTTAACGAGCATGAACTATGTGCTAAAACTGCTCGGATCTCGCTTTTCTATTTTTTAACGAGCATAAATTCCGCGGTAAAACTGCTCGATTATATGGTCAAATTTTGATTTTTTACCATTACTAGCTTTTCTCTTTTCAAGGATAGTATTGCATTTTCAATTGCTGCATCAAACTTAGTTAGAAATACATAATCATGAGATGAAAACCCTAATATTTTGCTTTGAACTACGTAAAAAGCCATTAAAAAGTGTTTTTACCTCTCATTTTACCATTTCATTTGCATTTGGTTTGTTGGAGCTTTGGAGGTGCCTCTTCCCCCTCGATTTTCATCAGCTGATTTCGGGAGATTCTGTGGACGATTCTCGGCGCCGTTTGGACCAGGTAGGAGCTAAACCCTAGCTCTTTCTTTTCATGGTTTGATTTTTCCATTCTGTGCCTGTTTTCCTGTTCTCCTGAGCCCCTGGGGTTTTGCTAGGGCGCTCTGCCATCAGCGCAGGTAGTCCATTCGAAACCTGCGTTGAATGTCAAGCTGCCTTAAGGTAGTTTGACCTTCAACGCAGGTAGGACACTTGCCAATTGCGTTGATCATAGAAAAACAGTCCTATTGCACAGTTTTTGATGAAATTTTGCCAGTTTCTCATCAAATCCAGGATCTTACTCATTCTCTTGTTTGTTTTGCAGGAACATTTGAGCAAAATGTCCCTTACATGGCGAGAACGAGAACATGAAGAAGAAGATATGATTGCTCTCCATGACCCTGTCACGGTGAACACTCTGCGGAACTGTGGCCTGCTGAAGTTTTTCCGTATCTCTAGCATGAGAGCACAGATTTCTTTGCTGCAGTATATGCTTGATGCTTGGGATCCCATCAACCAAGTATTCCAGATTAGGGGAAAATCCATCCCCTTGACCATAGTAGACATTTACTTCTTGACTGGGTTGTCAAGGCGGGGTGCCCCCGTTTCTTTGTCAGGTTCGGCCCGGGGGAATGACTCTGTGAGAGACTATGTTTGCCAGTACTGCAGGGAAGGTTCCCAGCTGAGCAGAGACGGCAAGGTTGTTATCCGTGAGATTACTGATAGGTCTCTCAGGTCCATTCTGTATACTATTGGTAGGATGGCCGGTAGTGCATCTCTACATGTTGCCAACAGGTCTTATGTGCAGCACGCCTTGGAGTGTTTCCAACCGAAAGTATTCAACTGGTGTGATGCAGTACTTGTTCAGATGAAAAGTCAATTGACCAAGGTAAAGGACGGGAAGCTGAAGAACTTTGGATTTGGTTCTATTCTGACTGCCTTCACCTTGGAGAAAATCCCACTGATGCAGCCTCAGTATATTGTACTCGACTTGCCTTCTCCGACCGAGCCACGCATGCAGAGGTGGGTCGATCACATGTCTAGGCATGCTGGTCAACCTCAGATTACTTTCACTGATGCTTTCTTCAGGTGGTTTGAGTGCCAGGAGATGGTATTTTCCGAGTATCCATATGTGGGTATGGATTTCCGAGGTGATCCGGATTTGGTGCTACCGGATGGCGAACAGTGGGGCGCTATTGGTAAACTCTTTGACCATATCACTGTTTACTATTTTTATTCACAATGTTGCTGTGCTTTATTCTGTCAAGACTTTTAATCAAACTTTTGGGTGCATGCAGATGTTGGTCCTGTTCGTCCAGCAATTCGTTCGAGACCGCCAGTTGCTGCCCCGGCAGTGGAGCCTGTTGGGAGAGTCATTCTTCGCGACCTTGACGACGCTGAGACCCTTACAGCTGTGCAGGAGCAGGTTGAGAGCCTTACTCTCGGTATTCCGGATGTACGGATCGATGAGTTACCTTTACAGTTGCAGCGGCATACTACTGGTGTGCCTAGACGATGGACTCGTCTCTTGCGCATGATTGCACAGGCCGTGACGTGCTATCATGAGCACCACTAGGCTAGGGTGCCCCCTAGCACTTTTGAGTTTTTGGGTCATGCGACCAATTTTTGTCTTGGTTACAGAACATTATGTATAAACGATAAACAGCTTTTATATATTTTGATTTTCGAGGTTTATTCTGGTTGATTTGCGTGATCCACTTGCATAACACTGATGCATTTCTTTTTATAAATGTCGCAAATGTCTATCTAATACATAGTTTGCTAATGAATCGGTTAATGTGTTCAAGTTCCTGGAAATATGTTGGTATTGAAGTAAATCAAACTGTCTTTCCAAAATCTTAACCCTTAGAAACATACGATAAATAGCTGGATTGCGGACATAATATATACCATTGAGTTGTAGTATCACGAGTTGTGAGTCTAGCCTGACAATTAGTCGGCGTATACCATGGGCGATGGCATCAAAGAGGAGTTCTATCAATGCGCTATACTCAGTGATGTTATTCGTTGATTGCCCAATACACACACCTCTGAAACTCACTAACTCGCCGCTTGGATCAAAAATGGCCCAGGCTGCGGAGGATAGATTCTGCGAACTACGACTCGCTCCGTCAGCATATCCCACACATGTCTCAGAAAAGTTTGACATCTGCAACAAATGGAAAAAAGGCGGATTACTCTACCGGAACAAACACTTTAGCGAAAACAAAATACAACAAAAGCACTCAGGTTACTATTTAGGCATAGTAACGCTTGAGGTACAACCCGTTGCAGGGTTGCGTCAGTGGGATTCCGTCATAATCCATCAACTCGTAGACTCCTTTTGCTAACACTCGTTTAACAATATAGGGGCCCATCCATAAAGAATTAAATTTTCCTGCTCCCAATTTGTCAGATTCTTGGTCGTAAAGCAAGACCAAGTCACCTTCGGAGAAGACACGGGGTTTGACATTTTTGTCGAACTGTGCCTTGACTCATTTCTTATGGGCTTCGTTAACCAGAGCGGTGTCACGACGGGTTTCATCCAATTGGATTAATTCCAAGAAACGGGCCTCTTCTTCTGAAGTTCCAGGGAGGAGGTCAATTGCGAGTTTAAGAGACGAAATTTCACACTGGATTGGTAAGACTGCCTCCAGGCCATACACCAATTGGAACGGTGTGAACCCAGTGGCATTTTTACCGATGTTCGGTAAGCCCACAAGGCTGAGTACAGGATTAGGTGCCACCTTCTTTTGTGAACCCCGATCATCCTTTGCAACATACGCTTCAGGACCTTGTTGATTGCCTCAACTTGTCCGTTGGCTTGCGGATAATACGGGGTAGAGCTGTCATGAGATAGCCCTAGCTTGGCAGCTAATTCAACCATCATGTGATTGCGAAAATGCGATCCATGATCTGTAACTATAGCCTGTGGTACGCCGAACCTTGCGACTACATGATTGAAAAAGAAAAGGGCAGCTGTTTCACCAGTGTTGTCCAATGTAGGCATCGCCTCGGCCCATTTGGTAAAATAGTCAACGGCGACTATAATATACCCATGCCCCCCGGTCGAGGTGGGGTTACATTGCATGAAATAGATGCCCCATTTGGCGAAAGGCCCAACAGCAACTATTGGCTGTAAAGGTGCGGGTGGTCTTCTGGTTTTGCTATCAAAAATCTGACATGCATGGCAACTTCTGACTGTGATTATGCAATCTTTGAACATGGTTGGCCAAAAGTATCCTGCTCGTAAGATTTTTTGTGTTGTTGCATATCCAGATTGATGCCCCCCACACGCGCCTGAATGACACTCGTTCAGGGCTTTCTCGGCCTCCTCATGGGTAAGGCACCTCCTCAGAACTGTATCGACACCACGACGGTAAAGCGTATCACCGACGATCATGTAGTCTTTAGCTTGGTATCGTATACGTTTCTGTTCAGAGTGAGAGGTGTTAGGCCTGAACTTTTGGGTTTGGAGATAAACTATGATATCTCCATACCACTCATCGCTTGTAGATATCAGAAACAAATTTTCATCCACGATTGACTCTTCCGATGTTTCATCGTTGGACGACGATGGGAGATCGCACAATAATTCCGCGAAAACTAGAGCTTTCTTTGATTTGGATTTTACAAATTCCAGATCAAACTCTTGAAGGATCGCTATCCATTTTGAATACTTGCCCCCCAGCAACTGTCACGACAGTATGTAAGTCATGGGGTTGCAATCTGATAAAATGGTAGTTTTCCGAAAGAGGACATAATGTCAAAACCTTTGAATCGCTTGAACAGCTGCAAGCGCTAGTTTTTCAACATAAGAATATTTACTTTCTGTATCATTTAAGTTTTTACTTAAATAATATATAGGATGTTCAATTCCATCGACTTCTTGTACTAAAACCATCGCAATGGTCGTATCCGCTGCAGCCAGATACAGGTTAAAATCTCTTTGATAGTATGGGGCATACATTAATGATGCTCTTACTAGAGAATCTTTTAGAGCATCAAAGGAAGCTTGCGCCACCTGATCCCAGACAAAAGGCACATCCTTTTTCAAAAGACGAGTGTAACCTTTAGCAAGTTCTGCATAATTTGGAATGAACCTCCTCAGAAAGTTTGCTTTCCCTTGGAGTTTCTGAATCTGAAGCAAATTTGAAGGTGGAGGTAAATTAATGATTGCCTGAACCTTGCAAGGGTCGAGACGAATCCCATCCTTAGAGACTACAAAGCCAAGTAAACGACCAGACCCGACGCAAAACACACATTTGTGCGGGTTGAGTCTTATCTTGTATTGTCGGCAACGTAGAAATATCGCTCTTAAATGCTGTGGATGATCAGTCCGCTTTTGCGAATGAGCCGGAAGGTCGTCGAGATATGGTTGAACGATGTTCTTGATGTCATGGAAGGCATAATTCATTGCCCTCTGAAACGTCGCCCCTACGTTCTTTAAACCAAAGGGTAATTTTTGATAAGCGAATGTGCCCCACGGACAAATAAATGTAGTCTTTGACTGGTCCTGTGGGCGGATATTTATTTGATTATACCCGAAAAATCCATCCATAAATGAAAAGATTTCACATCCGGCGCATTCATCAATTATCTGGTCGATGAAGGGTGTAGGGTAGTTATCCTTTGGACAAGCTTGGTTTACATCCCTATAGTCGACACACACTCTAATCGTCCCTTGTTTCTTCATAACGGGGACAATATTCGATACCCAATCGGTTAGAGGGACCGGGTAGATGAAACCAGCATGGAGAAGTTTCTCAACTTCTGCCTTAATGGCAGCGACTTTCTTGGGGTGTACCTGCCGAAGCTGTTGTCTTACTGGTTTGATATCAGGATACATTTTAATTTCATGTTCAACAATACTCGAGTCAATGCCTGGCATTTCTTCATATGACCAAGCAAAGACATCTCTGAACTCGCGAAAAGGAGCGTTATATACTTCCAGTTCTGAAGGGGAACAACCTTCTACAACATTTGGTTTAGTCGAGATATTTATGGCTATAGTCTCTTCAATATTGGATAAGTTTTGCTCGGAATCCACCGTATTTACAGTATTTATTAGGAATTCAAAAACTGAAGGGTGGTAAAGGTCGTGTTGAGTATCTTCTTCACACTCTGGAAGAAGGGAACGATGGTGGTGATCATTCCATGGTGCCCCCTCAATCAACATTGATTGTAAGATCCCTTCGTCAGTCCCATGCACTTTTGACCAAGGATCTAATGTGGTACCATATTCTCTAGACCTATCTACCCAAACGCTTGACAAGCGTTGATTTGGGTTCGCCTCCCATGCCCGAAACATTGATTGCTACAATATTTCTATAGGGCTTGGGGGCAAAACCATTGAATGATCCATGTCGACTTTGTCTTCTGCGACCTTCGTGGAAGATATCATGTTGCAGGTTGCTACAAACGGTATATTTCCTATATAGATAGGAGATGGTAGCGCGAAAGCTCCCATCATTGTGGGGTCTTTCAATAGTCCTACTCCGATATCTTGAATTGAATGGTCGCTCCCATGGATCATGGGAATGCTTCCTGTAACTTGTTCACCATTAGGGAGGAAGTTCTGTTGGTCGACGACCGTAATCCCTCCTTCAAACGGGAATGCGATCTTCCTAAAATAAGTCGACACTACAGCTGCCATGGCATATATCCATGGTCTTCCCAGTAGGATGTTATAGTCAAGATTGCCATCGATGACTTCAACATCAATTTCCACTTTTTTTCCTCCTAGTTCAACCTTCAAGTTATTTAGGATGCCGTACGGGGTGTACGTCCTTCCGTCAAATGCCTTTAATGTCGTCGAAGATCGCGACAAGGTTGGAGATCTGAGAGTTTTCCAGCAACTCATCGACATGACACATGTAGATGCCCCCTCATCAATAATTGTTCGGTGAAAAGTTTTGTTGAGGGCTTTCACTTGGATAAGGAAAGCTAGTTGAGCTGGTAACTGAGGATCATATCCTTTGTGGTCAAAGGATACAAGATTGGAATCCTTAGGATCCACTCCACCAATAGCCGATAACAACGCCTGCCTTTGGGATGGGCAATTTTGTAGTACCTCAAGAGTCGACATAGCGGATGGCGATTGGGCCAAATCTTCCACTATGTTATAATGCTGCGCCGCCCTGGCGCGAGGATTAAATGTCGACTTGTGTACTACTCCCTTTGGCGGTTTTATTGTTAACTCAGGAATGATGGGCGGTACAACTTCTGTCGAAGTTGTTGTCGAACTACCAGGTTGATCTTTACCTTTGTCGTTCGACACCGGTGGATTCCCGTAATCTTTGTTCCTTGTCGAAATCAAAGCATCATTTTGTTGCTTAGAGATCGATAACATTAGCACTTGCGACGGGGAAGCATTTCCTCTATCAACCAGATTTTGACCTTGATTGGGAAACGGATCAGTTAACACAGCTGAGGTGTGTGAACTTTTGAAGAACTTCTTAAGTTCATCTTTGTATGGACAATTCCCTGTCCAATGATCCTCGTCACATATAAAACATGGACTTTTTGGTTTCCCTTTCTTAGGAGGGTCTGAAGAAGTTTTCTCAGGGGATGACTCACCCTGTTTCTTCTTCTTCCCTTTGTTTTGCTTTTTCTTGCTCCCTGGTTGATTGGAATTTTTGCCTTTATCAGCTGATATGGCATTTATTTCCGAAGCAAGAATTTCTTGATTTGCATTTTGATTCGGAGTCTTACGGGCTTTCTTAGACGAATCCCTTGTCGACTTTGCATTTGCAGTGCCAATCACACCATCGCCGGCATGAGAGTCACTATTTGATCCAGGAGGAGGAGGAATTGAAAATTCCGGTCTAGGGGCGTCAGGTATCTTGTCATAGAGCGTGCCAGACTGAGTATATACTAAGTCTAGATACTGTGCACGAGCAATAACTTGCTCCTCTGTTACGACTCCCCCCTTGGCCACATCTTCTGTTATAGCAGGAAGAAGCAACTTTATAAACCATTCAGCTAATAGCTGATCTGGAACGTAAGTCTTCACCATTCTGCGACGACGACGCCACTCATGTATATGATCGGATATATGTGTGGCCGTCGTCTACTTGAAATTGGTTAAGATTTCAGTTCCAGTTTCATACCTTATAGGTAATTGAAAATGGGTTAAGAAAGTCGTGGCTAGAGAACTGAAATTGTCGAAAGAGGCTCTAGGTAATTCAATATACCATTTAGCCGTTGGACCCGTCAATGTCCTCTGAAAAAGGTGAAGCCTTATCGAATCATCATTCATGGTGTTTGACGAACACCACAGATGAAAAGTCATCACATGATTCGACGGGTCTTCGCCTGGATTTCCATTGAATTTAGGAATGTCCGATGGAAGCTTGTGAGGAATCGCTGGCCACCAATGGGCATAAGCAATCAGATCGTTCGTTAATCGGTGTAAATCTGGTAATTCTAAAGTTGCCACGAATGGTAACTGTTGATTCAGGTTTGGCGAGGCGTACCCAGGATACGATGGAATCGCCTGAGCAGTAGGCCTCTGCATACCAGCATAATGTAATTGATGTTGGTATGATTGATACGGCTGGTGGACTTGACCACTGTAAAGTGGTTGGTTTAACCCGTTTTGAATATACGGTTGTCCACTATTCGCAAAGATCTGTTGCTCAGATCCTTGGTACACCTGCTGGAATTGTGGCTGTTGGTATTGCACTAGCCATGGTTGTGAAGCCATGTTTTGCTGTGCTATACTAACCGACGGACCAAGATGTGGGGTAATTGTACCCGTTTGGACCTGTGTCGTCCCGGCAGTTGGCGATTGTGGTTGTGTCACAGGGTCAAGGGGCTGTTGCATTACAACTTGAGAGATCTAAGGTTGACACACAATAGGCATCGTTTGAACTTGCGACACTGTTACAATAGCTGGCGTCGTCAGGATGTTCGATACAGGTACACATTGTTGCATAGAATACACAACTCTTGGCTATTGGGGTAGCATAGGTACCCAGCCACTCGTCGAAACTCCAGTATAACCTGAATACGGTTGAGAACTGCCGTATGGGTATCCTCCCGGAGGGGGTAATGAAAGGGCATACTGCCCCCCATACGGTAGCAATCCGGAACTCAAGGGTATGGTTTGCCCTTGGGGACTGGATGGCCCAAATTGACCTCCATAGGGATCAATTTGTCTAGTTTCAACATAAGAATTACCGGATATTATTCCGGAAGAACAAACTGGAACAGACCACACTGTCGAAATAGTCCCTGGGTGGACTCCTTCTAGCTGTTGAGAGCTAGTTGGGACAGATGGTACACCGACAAACATCGTCGGAGTGGCGGCAGGGAGTTCTGCCATCGCTGTGTCGTTCGACACAGTCCTAGATGTTGATGGTTGCTTAGACATTTTAAGTCTATCCAATAAATTGACTAGCGATTCTACAGGAACTTCCACTGGTGATGGACAAACTTCTGATGTTGTAGGAAAAAGAGTGACCCCTACTCCAAAATGAGTTGGAGTACTTGCTTGCGGGTCCTCTACAATTTCCTCTATCGCAATCAAACCAGGTGGAAGAGGAAGACCGTCAGGTCCGTAAAAGATTTCTGGTGCCGAAGAAGGGGTTGTTTCGACAACGACAATTGTTTGAGGAACAATACTCTCTGGACCGGTTACAGATGGAACTGGTTCAGTAATGCAAGTATTTGTTCTCAGACTAGGATCAGTGTTACTGTCCCTTTGTGGCTGTTGAAATTCTTCAATAGAGGCAGGGTTTCCAGAAATGTTTGGAGTAACCGGAATCTCAGATGTTGTCGGAACACTTGTTCTAACTTTAATGGGAGATTTTGAACCGGTTAAACGAGTTCGCTTTGTCCGTACTGTTTTCGATTCCGGAGACAAAGACGGTTGACTCGCAAGCCTCCGCGAATGACGGGGTTTCAATTGACTTTCTTCCACGGTTGCGGATTACTCGATCAACTAAAATACAAAAAGGGGAAATTATGTTTCCGAATTGAATGAATTTTATTAGACGCTTTTAGACACAACTTGCTTTTTCACTTTTAAAGAGTCGAGAAAAAGCTAAAGATGACTCTAGTCTCCTTCGATGTTTTAACGAGCCCGAAGTGACAAATGCTCGGATGGACTTTTTCTGTTATAGAGTCTGAAAAAGGCCAAAAGAAACTGCTCTGGAGATCTAGACAGAGGGTGTGCCAAACCTTTCGCAAAACCACATAATACTTTTTACGGTACGGGTGGTCGATCTTCGTGAATGTTGTGTTCACTGCATTGCGATCAGTAGGGCGGCCGACACGACTTCCTAAGGATAAAGGATATATGCCTATAGGGGTCTCCCAATATATACGCGACGGTACGTGGGAGCACAAGTCTGTATTAGTGCAATCGTCCCTTAGGAGGAATCACCCACCTTCTTAGAGATCGACAGTCACTACGTTTAACGACGCCAGAACACGTCTCTACCTAGACCTCTATGTTGTGCGTTATGTTGCAAAGCGTTGTTAGGTTCATTCAATATATTTTAAGTTGATCTTTTTAAAGTTTGTCTTTCAGGATCACCACGAGATGTATTGGTACAAATTCCTAAATGTAGTCTAAGATGATAAGCAAGCTTTATAATTTTTCAACTTTGAAAATCCTAGCTACTAAGGGAAAAGAGAGCGACTATCTTTTCTCAAAGAGCAATCAGTACACTCTAATGCACTCTTCCTAAATCACACATGCAAACTTATCAAAATGCAAATGCACAATGCAGGTGTTTGTTTTCACTTTCTTAGTATAAATGCCTACAAAGAAAGCTTTTTGTACAACTTTGAATTTGCTTTTAAATGACTGAAAATAAACAAGTTTACTTTCTCCAAAATCAGCAAGGGTAGAAGAGATTACAATCACTTTGCGATTTTTCGAAAGAAATACTTGTTTCGACACTTAAAAGTGACAAATTCAAACCAATAAGCAAAAGCAAATGATAATCAAACTGCAAACAGCCAATGAACTCTCTCCTAAGATCACAATCAATCAATCAATCAGATTTGAATCAAGGCTACAGGATGACTATTTCGCTCATGCAAAGGAAAACTGTAAATGACGCCACAAACACATAAAAACACTTACAGTCTTTTTGTAAAAAAATGAGGCGGAATTCAAGAAAAGAAAAGGGGTTTCAGATGTGGTACCTATGCTGGTTAAAGGCAGCAAAAACAGAGATCAAACAGGGCAAAAGACAACAAGGAACCCCAGCTGCACAAGGCCACATTGGTTCAGCGCAGGTGTAACACTGTCAGTTTGACATTCAGCGCAGGTAGCCTTCACGGGACCTGCGTTGAAATGCAGACTGCCTTCACAGTGTCTGCGCTGAAAGGAGAAACTCTCGTTTCTCTTGGTTTCCGGGTCATAAAATGCTCAAAAATCAACTGTTTCAGGCCAAATCAGAAACACAAGCAAGGTATAAACAGAGGGATGCTTTGAGAGGGTACTAAAGACTATCACAAAGGATCATCAAATCATTTGTGAGTCCATTGTTGAGATCATAGACAAAAACCCAGTGAAGGATCAAAGCAGCAACATTCTACTTTGCAAAGCAGTTCGATTGTTGTTGTTAAGTCTATGAGGTAAACAATGATGCAAACAAACAAAATGACTAAAACAAAGTTCTTCCCCAGCGGAGTCACCAATTTGTTGTGGGGAAAAATGCCTATGCAGGACGATCCTATCCACCTAAGGTGTGACAGTACCTTAGCAACAAACGAACACAGCTACTTCGGCTTCTTCCTTTATGAAATATGAAAGAGAGGAGATTGGTAGACTTACCGTTATCTTTCGGTTGTCCCTCGATCTAGATCCTCTCCTCTTTGTGTGTCCACAGCTACTTGCCTCCTCGCTTTTGCTCCCACGAGATCACAAGAGAACAGCTACCTGTGACAAGAGAACAACTACATGCAACAAGAGAAGGACACAATACAAAGGCAAATATACATATTCATAAATGATTCAGGATTAGAAGTAAATCAAATACGCTAATGAAAATCATACAATAAACACCAGCATATAGGAAAGAACCAAGAAGCTTTATTGATTGATAAACAAGGTTCAGGAAGAGATACAACCCAAAGGGCTCCAACCCAGCATCTCCTTCCCAGCAGAATAGAATTCCTTCTTCAGCCCCTTTCAAAGCATAAACACCCAATGATCTAACCACAAACCAACAGCAATTCTTTGCAAATACAATATTCCATCCTCCCATGACCTCATGAGAGAGATCTATATATAGGAGTTTTGGAGAAAGGATGAGTCAGCTTGAGGCTGGCATGGAGCTGACTAGTGTCCTCTCCCACTTCAGTTCTTGAGTCCACTTGGAGGTTCTTGCTTCCACTTGGAGATTTGGAACCTCTTACTCATCACCAGTCGAATTCTCTGATCCAAGTGTCATTTTGGAAGCTTCCTGGGCATTGACACCTTGAGAAATGAGTCTGCCACTTGTCCAGTTATGCTCAGCGCAGGTAGCCTTCTTTGCAGTTGACATTTAGCGCAGGTAGACAGTGGAGCAGTTGACATTCAGCGTAGATGCTCAGTGGAGCAGTTGACATGATCCAGAAATGGCTTGTTTTTGAGTGTTTTCAGGTGGAGAACTTTTGTGAATTGCTGTGGTTTGTTGGCCTTGTCCCTCTAGGGGTAGGAACAACATGTTTAGGGACTTTGGATCCCTTAATTATTGACATTTCATGCTCAATGATGTAAGGCACAAAAATGTCTATAACAACTTTGCTCTTCTCTCGTCTTTTTGTTGAGCCAAAGCAACATAAAGAGGCCTGCCCAGGACAACTTTCTTATTCATTTCTACCAAAGCTCGGGATGCATGATTAGGTGATGAAAATGAGACAAATCCTGAACCTTTACTATGTCCCTGAAAATCCCTCATTATCTTGCATGAAGTGATTGTGCCATAAATAGAAAACAATTCTCTCAACTTGTTATCATCTATGCTATCATCCAAATGTTTTAAATAAAGATTTGTTCCAGATTGTTGTCTCAATTCAGATTTCTTCAGTGCTTTTCCGACGTACCATTCTTTGCCATCAATTTTCACAACAAACAAAAAAAATTTGGATTGAAATTTCAAATTTGAAATGGTTATGTCTAAACACAAACACACACACATAAGTTTCATATTCACAACTAATCCATAGTGGAGTTGCCAGTCTTGTATGGTAGAATTTGGGTCATGTAATTCAAACCAAAAATATTCCATAGTTATGGATTTCTACACAAGCAAGAAGTCAAAATTAGAACCCACTCATCCCCAAAGCATGTAAACATATGATGCAAGACTAAGGAAAAAAATTTAACAAAAAAATCGCTACTAAAAAATCTTCACTTTAATTGTTAAGAGTCTTTATTTTAACTCAAAGAAATAAATCCAAGGGCCAACTTAATATAATGTATAAATATCAATTTCTAAGACTAAAATGAGACCAAACACATATATATTACAATCAAAATATAATTAAACACTAAAGAGTAGTAATGTAACTATGATGGAGAAGGTGGTCGGCCATGTCCATAACTTCCACGATTGGACATGGGGACATCAAACATTGGTTGGTTTAGTCCATAACTTCTTCCACGAGAAAAAGTAGGTGGTATCATGTCAATTGGGTGAGATAATATAGGACATTCAGGAGGTGGTACTGTCCCAATTGGATGATATAATATAGGACGTTGAGGAGTTGGTACCATGCCAATTGGATGAGATAATGTATGATCTTTGGGAGTTGGTACTATACCAATTGGATGATATGATATAGGACCTTTGGGATTGCACATGGGGACATAGGCACGAGCTGTTGGTTCCATGTCAATTGGATCAGGCAACTCGGAGAAATGAGACCATAGTTTTTCTCTTCTCTCCTCTTTTTGTTGAGAGAAATGAGACTGTAGCTTTGCTCTTCTCTCCTCCTTTTGTTGAGCCAAAGCAACATAAAGAGGCTTGCCCAGGACAACTTTCTTATCCATTTCTGCCAAAGCTCGGGATGCTTCATGAGGAGATGAAAATGAGACAAATCCTGAACCTTTACTGTGTCCATGAAAATCCCTCATTACCTTGCATGAAGTGATTGTGCCATAAATAGAAAACAGTTCTCTCAACTTGTTATCATCAATGCTATCATCCAAATGTTTTAAATAAAGATTTGTTCCAGATTGCTCCCTCAATTCAGATTTCTTCAGTGCTTTTCCAACGTACCATTCCTTACCATCAATTTTCTTGCCATTTAAACTCTCAACGCACTTTGCTGCATCATCTCCATTCTCAAAATTAACAAATCCAAAACACTTTGACTTTCCTGCTTCATCTCTCATGACTGCCACACTGATAATTGTTCCATACTCATCAAAGTATTTCCTTAAATCCTCATCATTCATTGACTCTGATAAATTGTTAACAAAAACATTTTTAAACTTGCCTTTTCCATTTGTTTGTTGCTCCGGCTCTGGCTCTAGCTCTCGTTCCTTTTTCATTTGTTCTCTATCCTTCTTTCTGGCCAGCTTCGTGTGTTCTCTCTCTTCCTTTTTCATAAATGAGCCAACATAAATGTGACTGTCATTTATCAAAGTACCATTCATGCATTTAATTGCATCTTGCACTGCTTCGTCTTGCTCAAAATGCACAAATCCATATCCTTTGGATTGCCCTGATGCATCTGTTGCAATTTTGGAAGAAAGAATGGGTCCGAACACAGAGAATTTGTGATAGAGGGTTTGATTGTCTACTGCTTTGTGAAGATTTTTAATAAATATGTTTGCCGACCCACACTTGCGGATAGTGGGGTCACGGTGTGAGTACATTATCCGAATAGGCTTTCCATTAAGGGGTGTAAAATTCAAGCTGCGTAAAGCCTCTGTGGCATTTTCAGGGGTGCTGTAATTGACATAGCCGTATCCCAGAGAAGTCTTGGTCATGGCATCTCTGCAGATGCGAACACTGACCACCGGGCCAACCTGCTGGAAAAGTTCCTGAATCTGGGCGTCGCTAACATTGGGCTCCAGATCCCCCACATACAGAGATTTGGGCCGTACTGATTCATTCGCTTTCTCGCTGCCCCCATTAGTAATAACTTCCTTACTGTTACTGCCATTATTAATAACTTGATGATTCTCTCGCCCATTATTAATAACTTCACTGCCATTAACAACTGCGTGTTGTTCTACGGGTTGGACTTTAACAACTGCCATTTCTGCGAGTCTCACGGCAGAAAATCGATTCAATCGAAATAAACCCACCACTTATGTTTTGATCTTTTGGTTCTTGGTCGCAGATATATCGATTTTGCAATGTAATCAACTCCTTCCTTCGCACAACCTGTGAGAGTGCGGCACCGATTCAATTCGTAGTGGTGATATACAACTCAATCGTGAGAGTGCAGCACCAATTCAATCGTAGTGGTGATATATACATATTTAAATGGGGTGGACGGAGCTTTATTTCCAACTCTTGGGTTTTTCTTCATGTGTCGGCAGTGTAACTCTTGGGTTTTTCTTCCTGAGTCGGCTAGCTGGCATTTTGAATTGTATTTCCAGCTATATTATTTTCGCAATATAGTTGGAAAACTGAATAAAAATTGTATTTTCGACATATCGCTGGAAAACTGAATAAAAATTGTATTTTCCCCAATTCAATAAAAAACGCCATTATGAAAGTAAAAATTTGAACAATTTAATTTTAAGTTAAATTAATTAATATAGTCTTTAATTGAAGCACAAGGCAGAGATTGCAAATTATAGTCTTTAATTGAAGCAGAGGGCACAGATTGCAAATTATAGTCTATTTATATCATGGAAAATGACAACCATTTTACTTAATTTCTACAAATAAAACATGGTAAAAACTAGAATAGTTGGTTTACCACAAATAAAACATGGTAAAAAATAAAAAAATTCTAAATAACAGAATTTGAAACAAAGGTAAATTTTATATTTTAAAAAATCTAAAACACGGAGAAAAAAACATGACATAAATTTCTATATTACAAAATTTGAAACAAAAGTAAATTCTATATTTAAAAGCATTTAAAAAAGTCTAAAACACACTTCTGGCATATAGACAAATCTTCGCTAATCACCATGATTAGTGTTGTAGGTGAACCATTACTTTTATGGAATTCAAATAGAAATTCTTTTCTATAGTTTATAACAAAAAATTATTTTGTCAATATTATTTCTATATTATAGAGATTGCTTAAATGAAGTTGAAGTTTTAAATCTGTTTAGAAAATCTGATTAGTATCAAATTTTTATATAGTTATTTAAATTTTGAATTTAATAATATGAGATTTCCTTGTATTTAGCCTTTGATTTATTAATTGATAATTTAGCTTTCATCTATTAAACTCAGGGCCATTTGAAATCTTCAACTAATGCGGAATCTTCAACTAATGCATGCATTCTCTTTTCAGAAGTGAGGATCTTTTTTACATTTTCAAAGACTTAAATTTACCAGTGTTTGGAGATCACTTATGCCTATTTTTAATATTTAGTATTCCATCTTTTACATAGGATTTAGTTTTTAGTTTTCATTCCTAAATTTTATTTTACATGTTTTCTGTAATTTGCCCCTCATTTGTTTCTGATTATTCTAAATAGGAAGAGTTGTAACATCTTACACAAGAGAGGTCATTGTTGGAGATAAGTAAACATGACTATTCCCCTTAAAGAAGATTTAATAACTTTTCTTTAAGGATTTGAATATAATGATGGTTATTTAAGGCTCATTCATCAAGCTGTGGGCTCTGTCGCGCGGTGATAGAACTTGGTTTGCGGGAGCTGTGGGTGATGGTTTAAATCTGGTGCATCGCTGCGGGCTCAAAGCCATCCCTCTCAAAGGTAATCTCGCCCCTGTTCTTGATTCTCGCTCTCTGTTATTGTCTGCAATTCTCATAGCTGTCTATACGCTCTGTCATACTGTGGTGTCGGTCGCTAGCTCTGGCGAGCAACCCTCCTGCCTTACCCGACCCCGTCCTGTTGGTCATCCCGTCCATAACCCTTTTGAGTCCCACCTTCATACTGTCATCATGGTGCATTCAGGCAAGCAGCAACGCTCTGAGGGACGTCGTGACACCTGTCTGCAACCTCCAGTTGGTTTTACCATGGAAACAGCGCCAGATTCGTTCAATCCCTCCCCTGTCCATGATGCTGGACCTTCTGTTGGCTCTGGCAGGAAACCCATACCGAACAGTGCTTTTCAAACAACGCACTTCAAATTTCAAAGCAATCTGCACAGACCCCTGGTCACCGCCCACATTACCCTTATTCTCTCGGAAGAGGAAAACCTTGTCTCCCCCTTGGCCTGCATCGCCCCTGTCCCCTCTCCAGGCAGTGAGAACTCCTCAGGCAAAGACAACATGAAAAATTGGGAAAAAGAGAAAAATGAGCAGGAGGCTTTTCTTAAAAATCCTCCTCCACCCGAAGACACAGGACTTGCAGCCGAGGACAGAACTCAGGGCGAGGCGGAGCATGCCATAGCTATCACTGACAGTGATTTAAGCGGAAGTGAAGGTCTGAAGACTGGAGACACTGCTCGGGCTGAGAAGAAGGACAATGAACCAGCAGAGGAGAAGTAACGCCACTTGGGACTATTCCTTTTTGTTTCGGCTTCAGTTTCAGGCTTATGGTCAGGTTTCTATGCAATTTTCCTATCGTTTTTTTGGCTCCCAGGTGGAATTTGATGACTCTTTATATACTGGGTTGCAAAATCTTTTGTATCTCTGTGTTAGCTCAGTTCTCCTTCTCGTCAACGCATGTCTCTCTCTTTGTCTGATTTCTGGTCTCCTGCACTTTGTAACTGGTTTCCCCAGCTCATGTCTGTAATGGGGCAGTTCTGTTCTGTCGAGTGCTGTTACGCCTCGATCATATGTAAAAATATTTTGCCTTTCAGTTAATAGAAGTTAGTATTTACAGAGAAAAAAAAAATATAATGATGGTTATTTTCAATTTGCAATTATTCACATAGATGGTCATATATTTGATTTTCCTTTTTATATAAAACTTGTTTTCAAAATATTATCTTTAATAAAAGAAAAAATACAATTTCCTGCAGTAAAGCATAGTCCATTGTTGACCCCTTTCCACTAGAGGTGAACTCTCCTCTTTTCTTTTTATCTACTATGCTTTCAATATGCAAAGAAAGCAACTATAGTGATCCATTGATTGTAGCATAAACATTGGAGACACTATCATCTAGTTTATTTGCAGATGCAACAAAATTAAGTTCTATCCCCTGCCACATAGACTGTTGGGATAGGGTCCCCTAGGGTCAGTTTTGGGGCAAAAAGCCCAAGTTTTGATGTACAAAATTTAAAGTCTACGCAAGTTGTGTCGGGGAGCGCGTAGATCATTAAAGTGTCATAAAGGGTTTTAGCCTTCTGTTATGTAAATTGAGTAAGCTTTTGAAGATCTACCCATGGCCCGTGGACCATCGGATTGTATAAATAAGTGTGTCTTAGGATGTCTAAGAAAAGTAATGAAGATTGTCTATGGGAGAAGTCTAAGGAGTTAGCGAAGAAGGGTAGAGGAAAGGCTTTGCAGCGGAGTGCGCAGAGGCCTAGAGTAGAGTCCGCAGCTGAGTGCGCAAGGAAGTCTTGAGTCTGTAAGCAGAACTGAAGTATTAATAAAGAGATTATTCCAGAAATTCTTGTGTTTTGTCTACTTACTTCTATTTTATATGAATGCATTTTACACTATGATGAATGATGGGTTTATGAAATAATACTGTATTGATGCGCGATTTTACATGATTTGCATTGTTGTATCAACACAATTGATGTTAACTATTTACGCGAAGATTATCTTGTTGCATGCTAAAGTTATCAAAAACTTAAGCCGATTTGAGTAACTACTGGGTTAGGAGTAGTCCTTGATGTGCATAAGTAGTCGATTCGCCTATTGAGGCTCCGCGAAAGACAGCTGCAAATGTTCGCGAAGGTATATAAGCTAATTAAGGGAAGCATATCGATAAGCCCTAAAGGCTTATCGATCTGCGCGAAGGCAGATTTAGGGCATAAAATGACATTACACTGATCTCTGGGTGCGGAAACTTGGTTCCAGCATCCCCCCATACTGCTTTAGGTGAGGCTTCAACTCGTGCTCTGCGGGAGATGCCGAAAGGGCCAGTAGTGTAGGGATTTGTTTAGAAAAACTGACTTTGAACCTGGGTCAGGAACCACTAAGCCAAAACAAACATAACATGGTCTTTGCCAATACTAGAAAGTTAATTACCATCCAAGTTGAATTTCATTGTCCAAATGGAGCCTTCATGAGCTTAGATTTCTTGAAACATGTAAAGTGTTGTTAATTCCTTGCACCACTTTCCACATTAATGGCACACTTTTATCTACCACAACATAAGTAGGAGAATATCCTATCATCTATACCAGAACTATGTATCCTTAATTTCTTTTAGAAGAAGTGACCCTCTCATCATTTCTCTTCTTATCTTTGGTACAACCAAATTTTGTGGGAAACTTTAATAGCTTTTAATCGAGACCATTTTTTTTTAAATTGGAAACTAAGCCTTTCATTTGAGTTAGGATCATTTTTCTTCTTTGCTTATTTCACACTTTGTTGTTGCATAAGTTCTTGGAAAATAAGAGAAATCCACACATCTCTCTCAAACTCCTCAATAATTTGTTGTTTGTTAGTTTCCACATCTATGAGCTTGTTCCCCATGCCATCTTCACCTACCTCATTCAAAATAAACTCCTTTCCATTGTATATATTATTTATCTTGCAAAAAGGCCCTCAATTGTTATCTATGTGAGAGTTAATGTGTAATATTCCAAGCAATAAAAATCTAAAGAGATTTGGAACACTATAATATTTAGTTTATGTTGCCAACTCATTTCGCTATGAGCTTCCGTCAACCATCAAGCAATGGGAAATTCTTTTGGTCCCATCATTTTTTGCACTTGATATTTTTCCCTCATTGTAATATCAGTGCCAAGGGTGGGATTTGTGCACCTGTTAGGATTTGGCCTGGGAAAGTATTAGTGAGGTAATTTTGTGATTTATTTGGCTCTTAAGGAAGTTAATTTTAATATTGTAGTTATTATGGAGCTATTTGGAATGTTGATTGGCGTAGAGCTCGAAAAGGATAGCATGTTAATCCATATTATTCAATCACCTCCTCCATTTTCAAATTGGTGATATGGGTTGTTGGTATGGTTGTGTGATGTTAGATTTTCTAGCATCAAACAAGTGTTCTAGTCTTGGTTTGTGTACAAGAGGCTAACAAAACTAACATCTCCAAAACCCAGAAAAGGTTTCGCGAGATATGTGAAACGCCTTAATTAAATTAATTAGCCATCATTTAAATTTTTCCTATGTCTAACTTAAAAAAATAATTAATAGGAATTAATTAAGGAAAGTCAAGATTGCTATAGAGAGTCACACAGATCGGGTCTAAGACAATATTAGCCATCAATGTGGATCTAATCATGGTAATTGAAGCTCCAATGAGATATTATAAGAGAAATCAATGGGATGGATATATTTACTTTGAGACACAAAGGGAGTGAGTTCCTTGGGAGATCGAGTTATTTAATTGCAGAGATTCAATAAGGAATTGAGTTTGAGCTGGAGAAGGAGAGCATCAATAATTGAGGGAGAAACAACAGAAAGTTTCGAAGAATTGTCCAGTGCTAGAGAGTCAGCATAAGGAAGACCGAAATATTTTGCAAGGAAAGTCATTTAGGTGGTGTGAGTTAGTGAGTCTAGTTGGACGATTTTTTTTGGAAGGGTTTAAATCAGTTGTCAGAGGTCGAAAAGACATTCCCGAAGGTAGAGAAAAGTTTTCTAGAGGCAAGAGAAGGCTAGGCGGCCTAGTTTGGAGCAGTTCAATTGGTCATACGAACTATGTGTTGAAAAATGCAACAAGAAATTCTTAATTTGATTTTTCCTTAGTCAAATTGAGAAAATTCGAAATTCCACATGAACAAACACCTTGGAGTAGTTAACTGAAGTAAAATGGAACTTGTCACTCATTTAACTCAGTTAATTCGAGTTAGGGGCATGAAATTCGATTGTATGTAGTGATTCCTAAAGTTTAGGAGCCTAGGTTGAGTTAATTTTAGTTGTAATCAGTTAAACTAGTTCTAACAGTTAATAGAACTAGTTGGTGCTCAATTAAGTAGTGGGACATCAATCCAACTCAGAGATCATCTAGCTAACTGATCAATCAACTAATAATTAGCTCATGCATGCAAAGAATATGAGTTTCCCAACTGTGGTGGAGTTTCTAAGGCAATGTACAATTAATTATATACTAGATTGAGTCTATAGTTATTGTACTGCTCAGGTGATCAACCCAGAGGAATTGCGCAAGAAAATAGGGGGAAATTACTAAAGAATAGGAGATTATTTCCTTAGGAAATGTGCAAGGAAATAGGGGCTCAAGCAGAGGCAAAAATTTACTAAGTCTAGGTCAGAGCCTATCAATGAGAAGTGAGAGAGGTCATTCACTTCTAGGTTGAGCTCAGATCGAGCAAGCAATTGTAATACATCTTTATTCATCATATTAATGCAAGCAGATAAAGGGGTTTTTAACAGATTGTAATCTTGTGGAAAATTTTTGTTCATGTGTGTTGTTTCTTATTGCATGTCTGTTATTGATTTCTAAATTATGAATTTAATTCTGCAGATCAATAGTGTAGGGTTTTCTCTTGTGATTTAGATTAAAATTTCATGAGCAGTTACAATTCTACACCATAATTTCTACATGGTATCATATGCAGGTTTCACATTAGAACAAGTATTCAACCTATGTACTATGTGTTGGATGCATGTTAGTGGGTTTCTAGTTTCCCTAAGTGTTGTGGAAAAGTGGCAGATTTGTCACAACAAGTGGGTTGTATTTTGATACCCTAATGATTGACTTTTTGAGCAGCAAAGAGCAGTCAAGTGGGCTATTTTTGCTGCCCTAGTTCACTATTTTGGTGTTTGACAAATTAGAGATAAGAGGGCTCATTGCAGAAGTCATAGATTAGTCAAAGAGTAATTGTATGTGGGTAGATATGAAATCCCTTAGAAGAGTGACAATATCAGTTGATATGTCACAAAGATAGGGCAAATCTAGAAGGTTGAGCACTATTCACAAACATAGTTGTGAACAATGAATTTTGTATGCATTATGTAACAACTTGAAGACCTCAAGTACAATGCACATGAAATGAGTCGTGGATTGTTAGGAGGGAGAGTTATGGAGCCCTAGTTCAGGGAAGATCTAGAAGACGTTGTGTGCAAACTTCTTAATGGATCTAGAAGGTTGCTAGTGGGAAGTTTAATGCGCCAATGTTTAGTGACAAACAAAGGAGTTGTGATCATTGATATTGGTAGATTTACTAGCAGCAATATTTCCCACTGGGAGATCGATACTCATAGGGAGTCTAGTTTCAGAGGGAGTAGCCCTATGGAAGCTAGTACTTCAGGATCTAGGAAGATCAGACAAATTATTGCAGTAGTTGCAACAATATTGTGGAAGCAACAATAGAGCAGTAGAAGTAGTATGAGTAGATCATATTTTTCCATGCATGCAGTTATACCTCCAGGTGTTAGGTGGGGCGATGTGAAGCCCTATTCCTAGAATTGCAAAAATTTGGGGAGGGTCCATTGAGGTGTTCTCCTCATGGATCATTACCTTGCTACGGGGGCAGATAGTATTTAGTAGAAGGAGGATTAGTGTCAATCATATACTGAGGAGTGCAGAGGAGTGTTGCCAGTAGAACATGAGGCTTAGTAGGAGAGTCATCAACGACACAATTTTCGTAGTAGATAGTTGCAAATTGATTCAATATTTTTTTTAATATTTTTTTTAAAAATGAAGCAATAAATTCTTAATTTGATTTTTCATTACTCAAATTGAGAAAATTCGAAATTCCACACCAGCAGACAACTTGGAGTAGTTAATTAAAGTGAAATGGCACTTGTCAGTCAATTAACTTAGTTAATTCGAGTTAGGGGCATGAAGTTCAGTTGTATGTAATGAATCCTAAAATTTAGGAGCCTAGGTTTAGTTAATTCCAGTTGTAATTAATTAAACGAGTTCTAACTGTTAATAGAACTAATTGGCAGTCAATTAATTAGTGGGACATCAGTCCAACTCAGAGATCATCTAGTTAACTTATCAATCAACTAATAATTAGCTCATGCATGCAAAGAATACGAGTTTCCCATCTTTGGTAGAGTTTCCAAGGGAATGTACAATTAATTATATACTAGATTGAGTGTATAGTTATTATACTGGCCAAGTGATCAACCCAGAGGAATTGCTCAAGCAAATAGGTAGAAATTCCTAAAGAATAGGAGCCTATTTCCTCAGGAAATGTGCAAGGAAATATCGGCTCAAGCAGAGGCAAAAATTGACTAAGTCTGGGTTAGAGCTTTTTAGTGAGAAGAGATATAGGTTACTTAATTGTAGGTTGAGCTCATATCGAGCAAGCAATTGTAATACATCTCTACTCATCAGATTAATGCAAGCAGGCAAATGGGTTTTTAACAGATTGTTTTCCCCTGGAAAAATATTGTGCATGTGTGTGGTTTCTTATTGCATGTATATGATTGATGTTCTAAATTGTGAATTGAATTCTGCAGATCATTAGAGTAGGGATGTGTCTTGTGATTTAGATTATAATTTCATGAGAAGTTAGAATTCTACACCATAATTTCTACATGGTATCAGAGCCAGGCTTCACATTAGAATAAGTATTCAACCTATGTAATATGTGTTAGATTCATGGTTGTCTAGTTTCCCTAAGTGTTTTGTACAAGTGACAAACTTGTCACAACAAGTGGGTTGTATTTTGATACCCTAAGGATTGACTTTTCAAGCAGTGAAGATCAGTCAAGTGGGATGGTTTTGCTGCCCTAGTTCACTATTTTGGTGTTTGACAAATCAGAGATAATAGGGCTCCTTGTAGAAGTTGTAGATCAGTGAAGGAGTGACTCTATGTGGGCAGATCTAAAAGCCCTATGAAGAGTGAAAATAACAGTTGATTTGTCATAAAGATAGGGTAGATCTAGACCATTGATTACTATTCACATACATAGTTGTGAATAGTGATGTTTGTATGCAGTATGCAAAAAATTGAAGACCTCAAGTATAGTGCGCATGAAAGTAGTTGTGGAGCTTTAGGAGGCATAGTTATGTATCCCTAGTTCAAGGCAGATCTAGAAGACCCTATGTGCGGACTTCTTAATGGAGCTAGAAGGTTTCTAGTGGGCAGTTCAATGAGCCAATGTTTAGTGACACAAAAAGTAGTTGTGATCATTGATATTGGTATATTGAGGAGCAATTATATTTCCCACAGGGAGATCGATACTCAAAGGGAGTCTAGTTTCAAAGGGAGTAGCCCTATAGAAGCTAGTACTTTAGGATCTGGGGAGATCAGAATAATTATAGTAGTTGCAATAGAGTGTGGAAGCAACAATATAGTAGTAGAAGTAGTATGAGTAGATCATATTTTTCCATGCATGCAATTGTACCTCCAGGTGTGAGGTGGGGCGATGTGAATCCCTATTCCCAGAATTGCAGAAATTTGGGCAGGGTCCATTGAGGAATTCTCCTCATCGATCATTACCTTGCTACAAAGGTCCAAAGAATTTAGTAGCAGGTGGATCACTGTCATTCAGAAACTGAGGAGTTCATAGGAGTGTTGACAATAGAGCTGGAGGCTATGTAGGAGATTCAACAACGACATTTTTTTCCTAGTAGACAGTTATAGATTGATTCAATGTTTTTTTAATGCTTCTCAGTTGCAGATGTTGTAGTAGTAGCAGTAAGAGTGAGAGGCGTTTCATGAATTACATTCCACAGGTGCATGATAGGGGTGGTTAATAATTCCTTTCTTGTTGTGTGCGAGTGTTTGAAAATGCAGCAAGAAATTCCTAATTTGATTTTGCCTTAGTCAAATTGAGGAAATTCGAAAATCCACATCAGTAGATAGCTTGGAGTAGCTAATTGAAGTGACATGGAACTTGTCACTAAATTAACTCATTTAATTCGAGTTAGGTGCATGAAGTTCAATTGTATGTAGTGATTCCTATATTTTAGGATCCTAGGTTGAGTTAATTTCAGTTGTAATTAGTTAAACTAGTTTTAATTGTTAGTAGAGTTAGCTGTTGGTCAATTAACTAGTGGGACATCATTCCAACTAAGAGATCATCTAGTTAATTGATCAATAAACTAATAATTATCTCATTCAGGTAACGAATACGAGTTTACCATGTATGGTGGAGTTTGCGAGGAAGTGTACAACTAATTATAGACTAGATTGAGTGTATAGTTATTGTATTGGTCAGGTGATTAACACAGAGGAATTACACAAGAAAATAGGGGGAAATTGCTAAAGAATAGAAGCTTATTTCCTAAGGAATTGCACACGGAAATAGGGGCTCAAGCAGGGACAAAATTTGACTAATTCTGGGTTAGAGATTCTTAGTGAGTAGAGAGCTAGGCTACTATTGTTACTCCAAGATTTTCAGTATGTGTAGAGCCGTCTTTTTATTCATAATCATTTTTAACTTCAATATGGGAGGGAGGCTTGTCCTCTACTTGTTTTGTTATTAATGGTGGGTTTTGTGGGTGAAGTATCTTCCTAAACCTATGTTGTACATCATTCCATGTAAGAGGACTCGTACAAATTCGTTGAGGTACAACTAAAATTTCATATTGTAATGAGTTTAATAGTTCACAGGATATTTAAAAAAAAATTATGATTAAATAATCAATGGAGATTATACTTATGATTCAACTCATGCATAAAGAATGAAATTTGTTGTTACCTCATGACATAATAATATGTCAGTCATTGAATGCACTAACATGGTCAAGTGTGATTATTATATTTTACCAAGCATAACATATGCAGTGGTGAGATTTATCCATCTCATTTATGTTCAATTCCCTCTATGACTCCATATGGGTGACTTTTATCATTGGAATTCAGTTTTGATATGCAATATGGCTCCCTATGGTTCAGCAACTCACAACAAAACTTTGTTCTCTCTACATCTTATAATAGTTGCGTGTGGGCACTACCTCTGAGTATGAATGAAGACATAAGAAGGAAGACCACACATAAATACTAAAGGACATGAAAAGAAAGAGTATAAAGCTCCTATTTGATAAAAACTATGAATATAGGTAGTTTCTAGAATGCATGGAAAATAGTTTGTGCCTTTGGCAAAAGGGGCATGTCTTATTATTCTTACAAATTAATAAATGTCCTAACCATTATATGAATATTATTATTTAATGCATAGTGATTACTACATTATAACCCTAGTTGTAATATACTATTGCTTTTAATCTTTCAAAGTTAATTGTTGAAAACAAATTATTAATGAAAACAAAATTGAGCACACAAATTTACATGAAAACTTTCCCCAAGAACACAAAAATGGGAATTCTAGAAGATTTTTAATTATATTGTTCTTTACAATATTACAATATAATATGTATAGATCATATCACCCATAAAGCCAAATCCATTAACTTTATATTAGGATACAACTTCAATTCCTGAACCAATATTACAAAACTATGGGTTGAACCATCATGAGCCACGAAACCATTAAAAGCTAAAATCATGTTTGGAAAATTGCCAAAACCAAACACAAAAAAAAGCACCGAAAAATTACAAGCATTCCTAGAGCGAGGAATGTGCATAGTTAGCTCTAGGAACACATATGTGATTTTTTCAATTCGTCCATTTTATCATGTAGAATTAAAAATAAATTAATTTAGCAATAGATCATTTAAATATAAGAAAATAAATAAAATATTTTACGTAATCAAATAATTGAAATATTTAACCAAAAAAAAAAAAAACTTTCGTAATACAAAAAATTCCTAGAAACATAAACATTTTAGAAATAATGTTCTCTAGTAAACAATAAATTTCCCTAAACATAAATTTCCAACAAAACAAACAAATTTTGGATTGAAATTTCAAATTTAAAATAGTCATGTCTATACAAACAAACACACACACACACACACACACTCGCAAGTTTAATATTCACAACTAATCCATAGTGGATTTTCTAGTCTCCTATGGTGGAAGCTAGGTTATGTAATTCAAATAAAAAATATTTCATACTAATGGATTGTTACATAATCAAGAAGTCAAAATTAGAATCTACTCATCCCCAAAGCATGTAAACATGTGATGCAAGACTAAAAAGAAGGATTTAACAAAACATCACTGCTAAAAGGTCTTCACTTTAATTGTTAAGTCTTCACTTTATCTCAAAAAAATAAATCCAAGACCCCCTTCTAGTATAATGTATAAATATCAATTTCTAAGACTAAAATGCATAATTAATGAGACTAAACGTATATATATTATAATCAAAATATAATTAAACACTAAAGAGTAGCAATGTAACTATGATGCAGGTGGTCCTCGGCCATTAAAAATCCATTGGTTTAGTCCATAACTTCCACGGTTGGACATGGGGATATGGGGAAAGTGGGTGGTACCATGCCAATTGGATGATATAATATAGGACATTCTGGAGCTAGTACCATGCCAATTGGATGAGATAATATATGACCTCTCAGAGCTGGTACTATACCAAATGAATGATATGTTGTAGAACCTTCGGGATTGTACATGGGGACATGGGCACAAGCTATTGGTTTCATGCCAATTGGATTAGGAAGCTAGGAGAAATGAGACTGTAGATTTTCTCTTCTCTCCTCTTTTTGTTGTGAGAAAAGAGACTGTATCTTTGCTCTTCTCTCCTCTTTTTTTAGAGCCAAAGGAACGTAAAGAGGCCCACCAAGGACAAATTTCTTATTCGTTTCTACCAAAGCTTGGGATGCATCATTGGAGATGAAAATGAGACAAATCCTGAACCTTTACTATGTTTAGATTGTGTATGTTTGTTCAGGAGACATCAACCATGAAGTGGCATAGGTCTGACATCCATAGTGGAATTTCCCATCCCCAGAGAGATTTGCAAGCATCCAACCAAATCCAAGATTCCCAGCTTTGACATGTCATCTTCAGTATTGTTAAATTCTGGGTGAATATGCTGAAACAATATATTTTGAAAAGATATTTTAAGGTAATCAATGTTCCTGAGCCAACTCTGTAAATGAGGATGGGAGATAAAGGACAATCCCAGCACATGATTGTTTAATGCTTGTGAGTCCCCATAGATCTGTAGGCTTGGTATGTCTAGGAATATGGCGAACCATAATAACCCCCAGAGTGCTATGGTTTCAAATCTCATATTAGTGCTCGTCCCTCCAAACCAATGGATCTTATATTGTTGATCTTGATTTTTTTGAATCTAAACACCACATCCACATGATCCACCCTTTTTTGCACCATCAAAATACCCAGCAGGGAAGGATATACGTGGAGCAGATATTGTATGTATGATTTCATTATTCATTGCGTTACTATTCATCAAGGGCCTCAACCATGATACAATATTGTTGATAATATGTTCAAAATTGAGTGTGTTATCTTAAAAAATAATGGGGTTCCTAACCTTCCATATTTCCCAAAATATCGCTAGGGGAATAGCCATATTTGTTATGGGTCTTTGGCTCCACCATATCAAGCAATCATTTATAGAATCATGTGCCATAGATCCTAGACCATACCTGTTTAGCGATTGGGTAGGTCAATAGGATGTGTAGATTTTTCTCTCCATTATTTTGCATAGGACACATAGCCCAGGTCCATTTATGCCTCTTTTCCGCAAATTTTCCCAATTCAGATTCTTGTTTTTCCATGCCAACCATGTATATAGTATAATCTTATATGGGACCTATACCTTCTAGAATTTGTTGAAGCAACATGTACTATGGATGTTGTGTTTGCTACTACAGTTGTACAAGTATGTGTCAGCCACATAGATAGATCCCCTATGTATGTGTCTGTCCCAGGCCATCTGATCTCCTTCTTCAGCTTTGCAGATGCCTGGTCTAATACCATTTATTTTCCTTATAATCGTGGTAGGTAGACAGAAGAGATATGCCCAATATACTGCAAATTGTTGTAGGGCCGACCGTGTGAGAGTGACTCTGCCACCGAGAGTGAGACACTGATGTTCCCACATAGTGATCCTTTTGTGAAATATGTTAGTGATCCACATCCAATCATTGAATTTATAATCATTTGGCTTAATGTTGAACCCCAAGTATTTTAAACCAGAGAAGATTGGTTGTGTTTCCACTCCAAAAAGAGTTACAATATATCTTATGTCCTCATGTTGCCCCTCCGCAAATAATAACAAGGAATTATCTTTATTAGTAATGAGACCCAATGCATTGCGAAACCAATAGAAGACGTTTTGGAGTGTAACCCACTCCGTCTTGGATAACATAGCAAATAAAAAAATGTTGTCCACGAAAAAATTGTGTGAGACCCGAATGTAGTGACCCACCATGCGTCTATGGAAAATGTCCTCTAAACAGACAACTTTGATTTTATGGCTGAGGCCATCCATGTTTAGAATAATAAACAAAGGTGATAGTGAGAATCCCTGGCAGAGACCTCGTCCAACACCAAAAAAAATGTTGGATAACCATTTATAATGACTGCGTATTTGTTGGCATTATGGTTCAAGTGTTGTCCTTGATGGCAACTCACTCAGTGGATGGTACAGGTGCTCAGAAGTTGGTACAGGTGATGGCAACTTAATCAGAAGACAGATCTCAGTACAGCATGCCAAGGAAGCTCATACACGCTGTTTCGTTAAGCCCAAGTCGCGTGTACACGCAAGTTCGATTCAGAAAAAGCGCGTGTATGTGGAAAGGTTCCTTTGGTTCATGGTGGTTAGACCTTGGAAGTTGTGCCTATGATTTCGGACCATTATGTCTCGACGGGCGTGTCGATCCCTAGTTTTAAAGTTGATGGTATTGTGTTACTATGGTTTTGGCTCTTGGTATTGAGAAAGGCCTAAGGCTATATAAGGAGAAGAAGATCATTAGGCAAAGATCATCTTTCGACAAGGCATGAATATCTAAGAGAGAAAGAGATCTGATATGCAGGTTCTGAGTTGGTTGATCTAAGCCAAGGAGAGATCACATCGGTTAATGGAAGACTAGATCTAAGGATAGATCGGGATCTAATGGTTTGAAATGCACTATCATGATATGGTTGATTATGCGTATTTCTAGATCTGCATATTGTCGCAATGTTACGTTCTGAGTCTAACTAATATCTGGTACAGCTGCAAGTTGAGAAAGTTTATTTTTAGATCTGTACGCAGGTTGGCTTCGGTAAAAGGGCGTGTATACGCGGTTTCTGCTCATTAAAGTAGCGTATATCTTTTGAAGCTTGATTTTGGTTTACAGTGGGGTCTGACTGTTATTACAGAGTTCTGTAGTCTGCCCTGTGTTCTGGTAACTGGTGATTGACAGGGTTCAGTGGTTCAGTGATTCAAAGTTGGGTTGTTTTATGCTTCAATGATCTGTTGTGAAAATTGAATGAATTGTGGTCTTCAGATTGTAATGTTGTGCTTCAGGAATATCCAAGTCTGAAAATGTATGAAAAGTGATACCTGGAAGAAGGAAGATTGTAGGTCAGCACCTACGTACTAGTATCTTGGCTAGTACAAAAGCAAAGGGGGTTGGAGCTCCCTTCCAAGGAAGTTTGGAGAACGAGAGAAGGTTGAAGCCTTCTGCAGGTTGTAGCCTGCGTACTGGTATAAGGCTGCACCAGTACAAAAGATTGTAAACTGAAGTTTCATATTAAGAAAGATAGAGACAACTTGCAGCAGGTGGTTTTCACCCACATTGGGTTTCCACCTTATATCTTGGTGTTCATGTGTGTGGCTTTTTATCTGTTCTGTTATACTGCACATGTTTACTGTTAATATGATGAATAATGTCCTGATGCACTTAATTGAAGAATAAGCCAACTAAATTGTGAGTTTTCTGCTTATACGCTGTTTTACTTCGTCACAGTAGCGTGTACACGCTGGTTCACTTAACTGAAGTAGCGTATATGTTTTTGGGCATTTAAAAAAAGTTTGATTAATCTGATAATACTGATTCACCCCCCCTCTCAGTATTATTTCCAACAATTGGTATCAGAGCAGGTCCTTCAGAGAAGCTTGATCGCTTGAAGGAAGATCATTCATCATGAGCAACTACGAGAAAGAAGCATCAATCAGGCCACCGGTTTTTGATGGAACAAATTTCAATTATTGGAAGGTAAGAGTTACTGCATATCTTCAATCTCTTGGTACAGAAGTTTGGGACATTGTAGAAAAAGGCTATGCTTTTCCTTCAGCTACTCCTACAGATCCAGATGAGAAAAGGGCATATGAAACAAATGCAAAAGCAGTCGCTACCCTATTAGGAAGTATATCTCAAACAGAATTCATGAAGGTCATGCACTTCAAATCAGCAAAAGAAATATGGGACAAAATGATCACTAGCTATGAAGGAGATGAACAGGTAAAGGAAGCTAAACTTCAAACACTCAGGATTCAATATGAGACTCTCAGGATGTATAATGATGAAAGTGTGGCTAATTATTTTCTCCGGGTAGATGAGATTGTTAATTGTATGAAAAACTTGGGTGAAGAAATAAGAGAAACTATAGTAGTTCAAAAGGTTCTAAGATCTTTATCCCCCAAGTTTGAATCTAAAGTATCTGCAATAGAAGAAAAAGAAAATCTCCGTGTTCTCACTATGTCTCAGCTACATGGAATTCTAACCGCTTATGAAATGAGAAAGGGAGGTCCATCTGACAGAAGGGAAGCTGCTTTTAAGGCATCAGGAAAAGAAGATTACTATGAAGCAAGCCATGTTCCAGAAGAAGAGGAAGAAGAATCAAATTTTGTCAGAAATCTTCAAAGGGGTTCTGGAAGGTTCAGAGGTAAGCTACCTTTCAAATGTTTTGCTTGTGGGAAAGTAGGTCATTATGCTGCAAAATGTCCTTATAAGGATAAAGGAAAAGAACCTGCTAGATGGAACAAGAAACAAAGTGCAAATAGGAAAAGCTACTACACACATGAAGATAGTGATGGCTTATCAAACAGTGATGAAGATGAACAAGGTAATAAATATAAGCTGTTAATGGCATTTGAAGATGATGATTATGAGGATGCTATAGATGTGGATAATCTCTATAATGAAATCACTAGACTCAAGAGAAGCATAGAAGAAAGGAATGTGATTATTGATACTTTGCAATTTCAGATTGATGAAAAGGAAAAACATCTTGAAAAACTAGAAGGTGAAATTGTTGGTCTCAGAAAAGAAATTGAGAAAACAAAAACTATTAATCTTAAATTTGTCAAAGGATCTGAAACCTTGGATGAGATTATTAGTGTGCAGCGGTCTCCTCT
This sequence comes from Pinus tabuliformis, assembly GCA_031772625.1. Classification (NCBI taxonomy): domain Eukaryota; kingdom Viridiplantae; phylum Streptophyta; class Pinopsida; order Pinales; family Pinaceae; genus Pinus; species Pinus tabuliformis. The sequence continues at coordinate 234,332,557 of CM062817.1, forward strand.
AAACAAAACAGGTTTGGGCTATAATGGAGAAACCTCTCAAGCATCCACCTCAAAAAGTTATCTTGATGCAGCAAGAGGAAATGAGCGGAAGAACAATGAAGATAATCAGGTAAAGCAGGGACGAGTTACAAACAGAAACTATCAGGGACAATCCTCCTTAAGGATGAACAAAAGCTACAACCAACCACAGGTAAAATCTTCTCAGTTTGGCTCAAGAATAGATGAAAATAGAAATTACAATCAGTTGGCTGGTAGATTCAATAACCGCAGAAGCTTCTTCAATGGACAATGCTTTTCTTGCCACAACTTTGGTCACAGAGCAGCTCAATGTGTTGCATATAAAACAATCATGACTAGGGAAGCTCAAAAACAAAGAAGTATGACAGGGATTACAAAAAGGACCTATAACAACTTTTCGGTGCTTGAAAATGAAGTTGAATGTTCTATTTGCAATAATTTTGGTCATAAAGACTCTGAATGCAGGAGCAGGTTTCAGGAGAAAAAGGAACAAGCCACAAGCACCAAAACATGGAGAATAAAGGAACCTCAAACAGAAAGATGTGGGATAGCATTTTATGCAGAAGGACAGGAAAATCTATGGTACATTGACAGTGGATGTTCGAAACATATGACAGGTGATAAAGAAAAACTTGAATCTTATTCTACTTTAGAAAAGGGAAAGAAAGTCTCTTTTGGAAATGATACTCCTGCAACTATAAAAGGAAAAGGTATTGCTCCTTTAAAAGAAAAGGTCAAGGCTGGAAATGTTTTGTATGTTGATGGATTGAAACATAATCTTCTAAGTGTCAGCCAGATGTGTGATCAAAAAACAGAGGTTATTTTCAGATCGAATGGATGTCTTGTTCGTGATCTTGATACAGGTAAAACAGTTCTCAAAGGCAAAAGAACTCCAAATAATCTGTACATATTTGAAGAAGAACAACAACAATGCTATCTTAGCAAGGATGAAGAGCACTGGTTATGGCATCGAAGGTTGGGACATCTAAGCTTCTCACAAATAAGGAAAGCATGCAAATATCAGGCAGTTCGCGATCTTCCAGATATCAAAATTCCAGACAACACCATATGCAAATCTTGTCAGTTTGGAAAGCAGACCAGAACTAACTTTCCAGAGAAGGAAGGATCAGCTAGCTTGCCTCTTGAGCTAGTCCATACAGATGTATGTGGTCCATTTAGGAAAAGGTCACCTCGAGGAGAAGAATATCTGATATTATTCATTGATGATTTCTCAAGGTTTGTTTGGTTAGGGCTTATGAAGCACAAAGATGAAGCATTCGAAAAATTCAAATCCTTCAAAGCATTGGCCGAAAATGAATCAGGACACAAAATCAAGTGCCTCAGATCTGACAGAGGTGGGGAGTTCACATCAAATGAATTTTTTGATTTCTGCGATGAACATGGGATAAGAAGAGAATTCTCTACAGCTAGAACTCCTCAGCAAAATGGGGTTGTGGAAAGAATGAACAGAACTATCCAACAAATGGCTCGTGCTATGCTCGATGAATCAGGTACTCCTGCAACCTTCTGGGGAGAAGCCGCACATGCTGCTGTTATCATTCTTAACAAAACAAATGTCCGAGTAAACAACACTCAAACACCTCATGAGCTTTGGAGTGGTAAAACTCCTTCCGTGAAGCATTTCAAAATCTTTGGGAGCAAATGTTATATTAAGAACACTGATGAGCAACTTGGCAAACTTGAACCTAGAGCAGATGAGGGCATTCTTCTTGGTTATTCTCCACATAGCAAAGCATACAAGTGCTACAATAAAAGACTTGGCAGAATTGTTGACAGTATTGATATAGTGGTTGATGAGAAGGGATATATTCCTAGGCAAGTTCATCATGAAGAAGATGAAGGTTACTCTCAAAGGCGAAATGATGAAGAAGAAGAACCTCAAGAAGAAGAAGAATCTCAAGAAGAACCAGAGGAGCAGACAAGAATAGAAGAGAAGACTCCATCCAGATATGTCCAAAAGAATCATCCAGAAACTCAGATTGTGGGGCAGAAAGAAGCAGGAGTACAAACAAGAAGGACACTTGCAGAAGCTTCAAGCTACTTGGCTCTACTCTCCTCCATTGAACCACAAAATGTGAAAGAAGCATGCAAAGATGAATGTTGGGTCAAAGCAATGGATGAAGAACTTGAGCAAATCGAAAGGAACAACACTTGGGAATTAGTTCCTAGACCAAAAGATAAGAATGTAATAGGAACAAAATGGGTCTTCAAGAATAAGTTAAATGAAAATGGAGAAGTAATTAGAAACAAGGCCAGACTTGTTTGTAAAGGGTATGCACAGCAAGAAGGAATAGATTTTGAAGAGACCTTTGCTCCTGTGGCAAGACTAGAGGCCATCCGAATGTTCCTTGCTCTCTCAAGCTTTCAAAACTTCAAGGTATTTCAAATGGACGTGAAATCAGCCTTCCTGAATGGAGACTTAGAAGAAGAAGTATATATTGAGCAGCCAGATGGGTTCATTCTTGGGAATGATCCAAACCTTGTATGCAGATTGAAAAAGGCTCTCTATGGGCTCAAACAAGCCCCAAGGGCTTGGTACTATCGGTTGGACAAATATCTTCACCAACAAGGCTTTTCAAAAGGATCAGCAGATAGCAATCTCTATATAAAAGTTGAAAATAACAAATTGCTAATTCTTGTTGTTTATGTAGATGATATTATTTTTGGCAGCAATGAAGAAACTATGAGTCAAAACTTTGCCTTGGTTATGCAGAAAGAGTTCGAAATGTCACTTCTTGGAGAATTGACATATTTTCTTGGATTGCAAATCCAACAAAATGAAGGAGGTATCTTCTTGTCTCAAACCAAATACCTCAAGCAGATCTTGAAGAAGTATGGCATGGAAGAATCAAAACCAGTATGTACACCCATGGTTACAGGATGCAGCCTCAGTGCAAATGATGAATCAGCAGCAGTTCACCAACCCACTTATAGATCCATGATTGGGAGTTTGCTTTATTTGGCAGGTACTCGACCAGATATTACTCATGCAGTAGGGATGGTTGGAAGATTTCAAGCCAACCCAAAGGAAACCCATCTTCAGGCAGTCAAAAGAATCTTCAAATATCTTCAAGGGACCCAAAACTATGGCTTATGGTATCCTAGAAATACAGATCTCACTCTTCATGCTTACACAGATGCAGATTGGGCTGGAAGTGTGGATGATAGGAAAAGCACAAGTGGAGGTGCTTTCTTCATGGGTTCCAGATTAGTGTCTTGGTTCAGCAAGAAGCAAAGTTCGATTGCCTTATCTACAGCTGAAGCAGAATATGTGGCTGCAGCATCTTGTTGCACACAACTTCTTTGGATGATGCAGACCTTGCAGGACTTTCAAATCACTTGCACTCCACCTGTCTCTATCTTATGTGATAATACAAGTGCAATCAGCATTTCAAAGAATCCAGTCATGCACTCAAAGACCAAGCACATACCAATCAAGTACCATTTTCTTCGGGAACAAGTGCTTGAGCAGAAGGTCAAATTGGAGTATGTTCCTTCTAAGGAGCAAGTTGCTGATATTCTCACAAAACCACTGCCCAGGGAAACTTTTGAATATCTCAGACAAAAGCTGGGAGTAGTTGATGCTTCATCCTGTTGTTGAAATTTGTTTGGTATACGCAGGTTACGGAAGGGATATGAGCGTATACACGCGGATTTATGCTGAGTAAGTCGCGTGTATGCTGGACGCTTGTTGCAGAAAGAATATCCGCGTATATACGCTGTTTTATACAGGATAAAACGCGTATATGAAGTTCTGAACAGCAAAGGAAAACTCTGAAGTTCTGAACAGCAATAGGAATGTCAGAAGTATTCAGGCACAGTTTCAGGGAGTGCAACAGGCACAGGTTCAGGGGGAGCAGCTCAAAAGTCTCATAAAGCATTGTTGGCATTCAGATGTTTTGGTTGTTGGTTTAAGAAGAAGGAGCTCAGAAAGCAATTCTAGTTGCTGATCTAACAAGATGTTTATCCGATGCTGCTGGTGTCTTTTCTAAGTCTTGGTCTAGATCTGTTGTCTCTATGTCTTTCTTGTCTCTTTTATGGTGTCAAGGTCATGTAACGGCCTTTGTTGGTTTCCCCACTATGCCTGGGATGAATGATGAAATGTTCATGTATTATCATGTGTCTTCACATGATTAGGTGGATGAGTCAATATTGGTATATCCCCACTAGATTGGGTGATGAATGTATGTTGAGTCTTTTGGTGATAGGAAGGTCTTCTTTAATGTATAAGTCTTTGTTCTTCTTGAAGAACATCTTTTGCAGATCTTGCCTACAGTCAAGGGGAGCATGAACAGCACTTGGTAAGCAGGACGGATAGATTGGTACACTTTGGCATACACAAAGGGGGAGCACACTTGGAGATTTCAGCATGTACTCAGGGGGAGTATGGACAGCAGTATGGACAGCAGAAGGAATACCAAGGAAGAGAATATTTTGGTCCACCCTTTGCCCTTGATGTCAAAGGGGGAGAGTGACTTGGTGTGGTGGACTTGGTGTGGTGGTTGCCATCAAGTCCAAAGGGGGAGATTGTTGGCATTATGGTTCAAGTGTTGTCCTTGATGGCAACTCACTCAGTGGATGGTACAGGTGCTCAGAAGTTGGTACAGGTGATGGCAACTTAATCAGAAGACAGATCTCAGTACAGCATGCCAAGGAAGCTCATACACGCTGTTTCGTTAAGCCCAAGTCGCGTGTACACGCAAGTTCGATTCAGAAAAAGCGCGTGTATGTGGAAAGGTTCCTTTGGTTCATGGTGGTTAGACCTTGGAAGTTGTGCCTATGATTTCGGACCATTATGTCTCGACGGGCGTGTCGATCCCTAGTTTTAAAGTTGATGGTATTGTGTTACTATGGTTTTGGCTCTTGGTATTGAGAAAGGCCTAAGGCTATATAAGGAGAAGAAGATCATTAGGCAAAGATCATCTTTCGACAAGGCATGAATATCTAAGAGAGAAAGAGATCTGATATGCAGGTTCTGAGTTGGTTGATCTAAGCCAAGGAGAGATCACATCGGTTAATGGAAGACTAGATCTAAGGATAGATCGGGATCTAATGGTTTGAAATGCACTATCATGATATGGTTGATTATGCGTATTTCTAGATCTGCATATTGTCGCAATGTTACGTTCTGAGTCTAACTAATATCTGGTACAGCTGCAAGTTGAGAAAGTTTATTTTTAGATCTGTACGCAGGTTGGCTTCGGTAAAAGGGCGTGTATACGCGGTTTCTGCTCATTAAAGTAGCGTATATCTTTTGAAGCTTGATTTTGGTTTACAGTGGGGTCTGACTATTATTACAGAGTTCTGTAGTCTGCCCTGTGTTCTGGTAACTGGTGATTGACAGGGTTCAGTGGTTCAGTGATTCAAAGTTGGGTTGTTTTATGCTTCAATGATCTGTTGTGAAAATTGAATGAATTGTGGTCTTCAGATTGTAATGTTGTGCTTCAGGAATATCCAAGTCTGAAAATGTATGAAAAGTGATACCTGGAAGAAGGAAGATTGTAGGTCAGCACCTACGTACTAGTATCTTGGCTAGTACAAAAGCAAAGGGGGTTGGAGCTCCCTTCCAAGGAAGTTTGGAGAACGAGAGAAGGTTGAAGCCTTCTGCAGGTTGTAGCCTGCGTACTGGTATAAGGCTGCACCAGTACAAAAGATTGTAAACTGAAGTTTCATATTAAGAAAGATAGAGACAACTTGCAGCAGGTGGTTTTCACCCACATTGGGTTTCCACCTTATATCTTGGTGTTCATGTGTGTGGCTTTTTATCTGTTCTGTTATACTGCACATGTTTACTGTTAATATGATGAATAATGTCCTGATGCACTTAATTGAAGAATAAGCCAACTAAATTGTGAGTTTTCTGCTTATACGCTGTTTTACTTCGTCACAGTAGCGTGTACACGCTGGTTCACTTAACTGAAGTAGCGTATATGTTTTTGGGCATTTAAAAAAAGTTTGATTAATCTGATAATACTGATTCACCCCCCCTCTCAGTATTATTTCCAACAGTATTGAACAGATGAAACACATGCCATAATTCATTCAATATTTTGCATTCCCAATCCAATCCTATGTAGAATTATGTAGAGGAAAGTCCAGTCTACACAGTGATATGTTTTTTTAGGTCGACCTTCATGATAATAACTTCCAATTTAATATTGTGAATTGAATGTAGGAATTCCTGCATCATGGCAACCGCATCATGGATTAGTCTGTCTTGTAAAAAAACATATTGCTCTAGAGTAATGTATGTGGACATGGTAGATTTTATTCTAAGTGCAATGATCTTAGAAATAAATTTGTAAACCAGATTACAGAGTGATATAGGTCTGTATTCTGTGAAGGATCCCACTTCACTATGTTTTGGAATAAGAGCTATGAACGTGTGGTTGATAGTTCTCATAATATGTCCTCCAATCCTAGATTGTTCAACCATCTGCACCAATTCTGGGCCAATTAGGTCAAGAAAATTCAAGAATAATTTGACCATCCATCCATCTCGTCCAGGGCATTTATATTTCACAAATATTTTTAGGACCAAGTGTACCTCCTCCATATTTTCCATCTTGTATAATTCCTCATTCTTTGCGTGGTCAAACATGGTATGATAGGATGTCGACTCCCATATCTGGTCCTCAGGATGTGATCCCCCCTACGCCTTGTATTCCTCTTCAAAAAAAGTAATTGTCACCTTCTGAATCTCAGAGAAGGTATGCACCATGTTACCACTTGAATCTTTTGTACTCCAAATGGTGTTAACATTCCTCTTATAATTCACGTACATGTGGAAAAATTTAGTATTCCCTATCCCCCTCTTTCAGCCATATTTCCATAATTTTTAATTTCCATGTGACCTCCTGAATATGTAGGATCATTTGCTTCTCTTCCTCCATCTCCTTAATGTTCTTTATGAGTTTTGGGCAAGGATTCCCAACATCCAAGATCCTACCAAGTTTTTCCAACTCCTTTTTGATGTCAGCTAAATCCTTTATCATGTTCATTTTCTTCTTGCGCTCCCATTTTCTTACTTCTGATTTTAAGGCATGTAGCTTCCCATGTATGGCCAACATGGGGAAATAGTCTGCTATCCTATATTGTCTCCATAAATCCCAAATCAGGGTATTAAAATATGGATCCTAATTCCAAATGCAATTGAACTTGAAAGTCATGTCGAGCCGTGTCTCTTCTCTTCTCTATAGAAGTGTGATGGGCAGGTGATAAGATATAAATGATTTTAGGACCTCAGTTTGTTGGAAACCCATTATCTCAATCATATCTTCATGGACCAAGTATCGATAAATTCTCTTGGCAATATGTTGTGTACCTGCTCTACCATTGTACTAGGTGGGCACAATTTTATGAGGTTGAATGTAAATCAGATTATTATCATTGAAAATCGTTTTAAGTTTGTCCGCAAGTGGATCCATCCTTCGAACAAAACCCCACCCCAACATTCACCTAGTGTTACAGTGCCATTAAAATCTCCCGCCAGAATGAGAGATGAAAATTTTAGTATATCTGATGACTCCAATTTGTCCTAGAAATTTGCTTGATCCCTATATGGATCATATACATTTAGAATGCAGAGTCTACCAACTATTCCCCTGAGTCATCCAGTGAGTAAAATACTAGAAAAACATCTGTAAGATTGGAAATATTCCATCGTGGATTCTACAGTCTGCCAATCCTCCGGAAAGACCTAGGGAGTCAACAACCACCATGTGCCAATTCAGAAACATTTTTCTGAAGTATTCAAGTACTCCGTGAGAAATAGTCATGGAATTTTTGTGAGTTCCCTATACCCCGCATATTGAGGGAAAGGTAGAGGGTCATGTTGCACGGAGGTTGGGAAACATCGGTCTAAGGTCCCGAGGTGCATAGGAGGTACCAATAGGGATATCAATGAGGGAGGAGGAATCATTGAAAGAGATGGATTTAAATTTGGATCGCCCTAGAAAATGTCTGCTACCCCTCTTTTCTCAACTTCTAACAGTGATATTAAGAATCGATTTGGGGCTAATGGTCAGTGAGGTATGAGGACATTCTCGTTGTATAGAAAGGGCTTTCGGGTCAAGTGTCGGGTTCACAAGCAGATATCATTGAATGTTCATTTAACTCTGGAGTCAACTTCATTGAGGTACAACTAACCATTGATAGAGTAACATTTTAAGAGTTCACAAGGATATTTTAAAAAAATGATGATGAATGGAGACTATCCTTATGATTCAACTCATGCATAATGAATGAACTTTATTATTACCTCATGCCATAATAATATGCCTATTATAGAATGCATAGACTCCCTATGGTTTCTTATGGTTCAACAACAAATATAATAGTTGCATGTGGACACTACATCTGAGTATGAATGAAGATGTAAGAAGGAAGGCTTCATGTAAATACTAAACGAGAAGATCAACCTCTATCATTATTACATTAATAATTGTCCTAACTATTATATGAATATTATTATTTAATACATAGTGATTACTACATTATAGCCTTAGTTTTAATATACGATTGGTTTTAATTTTGCAAAGTTACTTGTTGAAAGCAAATTCTTAATGAAAATAAAATTGAACACACAAATTTACATGGATGCTTTCCTAAGGAACCAAAAATGAGTATTCTAGAAGATTTTTAATTATATTGTTCTTTACAATATCATAATATAGTATGTATAGATCATCACATCCATAAATCCAAATCCATTAACCTTGTATTAGAATACAAGGACAATTCGAGAACCAAAAATAAAAAACCATGGTTCAATTAACCTTGTATTAGAATACAAGGACAATTTGAGAACCAAAACTAAAAACCATGGGTTGAAACCGTAGACCATTAAAAGCTAAAATTATGTGTGGAAATTTGCTAAAACCAATGTGCACGATTAGCTCAGCTAAAATTATGTGTGGAAATTTGCTAAAACCAATGTGCACGATTAGCTCGAGGAACACACGTGATTTTTTTTGAATAAATTCATTTTATCATGTAGAATTAAAAATAAATTAATTTAGCAATAGGTAATTTAAATATAATCAAATAATTAAAAGATTTTATATAATCAAATAATTAAAACATTTTTTCTTTGGAAAGAGAATAGATTTGAAAAAAATAACTTTCTTCATACAAAACATTCCTAACACAAACATAAGTTTCATATTCACAACTAATCCATAGTGGAGTTGCCAGTCTTGTATGGTAGAATTTGGGTCATGTAATTCAAACCAAAAATATTCCATAGTTATGGATTGCTACACAAGCAAGAAGTCAAAATTGGAACCCACTCATCCCCAAAGCATGTAAACATGTGATGCAAGACTAAAGAGAAAAATTTAACAAAAAAATCACTGCTAAAAAATTTTCACTTTAATTGTTAAGAGTCATTATTTTAACTCAAAGAAATAAACCCAAGGGCCAACTTAATATAATGCATAAATGTCAATTTCTAAGACTAAAATGCATAATTAAGGAGACCAAACATATATATATTACAATCAAAATATAATTAAACACTAAAGAGTAGTAATGTAACTATGATGGAGGTGGTGGTCGGCCATGTCCATAACTTCCACGATTGGACATGGGGACATCAAACATTGGTTGGTTTAGTCCATAACTTCTTCCACGAGAAAAAGTAGGTGGTATCATGTCAATTGGATGAGATAATATAGGACGTTCCGGAGGTGGTACCATCCCAATTGGATGATATAATATAGGACGTTGAGGAGTTGGTACCATGCCAATTGGATGAGATAATGTATGACCTTTGGGAGCTGGTACTATACCAATTGGATGATATGATATAGGACCTTTGGGATTGCAAATGGGGACATGGGCACGAGCTGTTGGTTCCATGTCAATTGGATTAGGCAACTCGGAGAAATGAGATTGTAGCTTTTCTCTTCTCTCCTCTTTTTGTTGGGAAAAATGAGACTGTAGCTTTTCTCTGCTCTCCTCCTTTTGCTGGGAGAAATGAGACTGTAGCTTTGCTCCTCTCTCATCTTTTTGTTGAGCCAAAGCAACATAAAGAGATAATATAGGACATTTGGGATTGCACATGGGGACATGGGCAAAAGCTGTCGGTTCCATGCCAATTGGATTAGGCAACTGGGAGAAATGAGAGTGTAGTTTTTCTCTTCTCTCCTCCTTTTGTTGGGAGAAGTGAGACTGTAGCTTTGCTCTTCTCTCGTCTTTTTTTTGAGCCAAAGAAACATAAAGAGGCCTACCAAGGACAAATTTCTTATTCATTTCTACCAAAGCTCGGGATGCATGATTAGGTGATGAAAATGAGACAAATCCTGAACCTTTACTATGTCCATGAAAATCCCTCATTATCTTGCATGAAGCGATTGTGCCATAAATAGAAAAGAATTCTCTCAACTTGTTATCATCAATGCTATCATCCAAATGTTTTAAATAAAGATTTGTTCTAGATTATTGTCTCAATTCAGATTTCTTCAGTGCTTTTCCAACGTACCATTCTTTGCCATCAATTTTCTTGCCATTTAAACTCTCAACGCACTTTGCTGCATCATCTGCATTCTCAAAATTGACAAATCCAAAACACTTTGACTTTCCAGCTTCATCTCTCATCACTGCCACACTGATAATTGTTCCATACTCATCAAAGTATTTCCTCAAATCCTCATCATTCATGGACTCTGGTAAATTGTTAACAAAAACATTTTTAAACTTGGCTTCTCCATTTGTTTGTTGCTCCGGCTCTGGCTCTAGCTCTGGTTCCTTTTTCATTTGTTCTCTATCCTTCTTTTTCACCAGCTTCGTTTGTTCTCTCTCTTCCTTTTTCATAAATGGGCCAAAATAAATGTGACTGTCATTTATCAAAGTACCATTCATACATTTAATTGCATCTTACGCTACTTTGTCTTGCTCAAAATGCACAAATCGATATCCTTTAGATTGCCCTGATGCATCCGTTGCAATTTTGGAAGAAAGAATGGGTTCGAACACAGAGAATTTGTGATAGAGGGTTTGATTTTCTACTGCTTTGTGAATATTTTTAATAAATTCAATAAAAAACGCCATTATGAAAGTAAAAATTTGAACAATTTAATTTTAAGTTAAATTAATTAATATAGTCTTTAATTGAAGCACAAGGTAGAGATTGCAAATTATAGTCTTTAATTGAAGCACAGGGCATATATTGCAAATTATAGTCTTTAATTGAAGCACAGGGTAGAGATTGCAAATTATAGTCTATTTATATCACTGAAAATGACAACCATTTTACTTAATTTCTACAAATAAAACATGGTAAAAACCAAAATAATTGGTTTACCACAAATAAAACATGGTAAAAAACAAAAAATTTCTAAATTACAGAATTTGAAACAAAGGTAAATTTTATATTTTAAAAAATCTAAAACACAGAGAAAAACATAACATAAATTTCTATATTACAGAATTTGAAACAAAAGTGAATTCTATATTTAAAAGCATTTAAAAAAGTCTAAAACACACTTCTGGCATATAGACAAATCTTCGCTAATCACGATGATTAGTGTTGTAGGTGAACCATTACTGTTATGGAATTCAAATAGAGATTCTTTTCTATAGTTTATAACAAAAAATTATTTTGTTAATATTATTTCTATATTATAGAGATTGCTTAAATGAAGTTGAAGTTTTAAATTTGTTTAGAAAATTTGATTAGTATCAAAATTTTATATAATTATTTAAACTTTGAATTTAATAATATGAGATTTCCTTGTATTTAGCCCTTGATTTATTAATTGATAATTTAGCTTTCATCTATTAAACTCAGGGCCATTTGAAATATTCAACTAATGCATGCATTCTATTTTTAGAAATGAGGATCTTTTTTACATTTTCAAAGGCTTAAATTTACCAGTATTTGGAGATCACTTATGCCTATTTTTAATATTTAGTATTCCATCTTTTACATACGATTTAGTTTTGAGTTTTCATTCCTAAATTTTATTTTACATGTTTTCTGTAATTTGTCCCTCATTTGTTTCTGATCTTTCTAAATAGGAAGAGTTGTAACATCTTACACAAGAGAGGTCATTGTTGGAGATAAGTAAACATGACTATTCCCCTTAAAGAAGATTCAATAACTTTTCTTTAAGGATTTGAATATAATGATGGTTATTTTCAATTTGCAATTATTCACATAGATGGTCATATATTTGATTTTCCTTTTTATATAAAACTTGTTTTCAAAATATTATCTTTAATAAAAGAAAAAATTCAATTTCATGCAGTAAAGCATAGTCCATTGTTGACCCCTTTCTACTAGAGGTGAACTCTCCTCTTTTCTTTTTATCTACTATGCTTTCAATATGCAAAGAAAGCAACTACAGTGATCCATTGGTTGTAGCATGAACATTGGAGACATTATCATCTAGTTTATTTGCAGATGCAACAAAATTAAGTTCTATCCCCTGCCACATAGACTGTCGGGATAGGGTCCCCTAGGGTCAGTTTTGGGGCAAAAAGCCCAAGTTTTGATGTACAAAATTTAAAGTCTATGCAAGTTGTGTCGCGGAGCGCGTAGATAGTTAAAGTGTCATAAAGGGTTTTACCCTTCTGTTATGTAAGTTGAGTCGGCTTTTGAAGATCTACCCATGGCCCGCAGACCATGGGATTGTATAAATAAGTGTGTCTTAGGATGTCTAAGAAAAGTAATGAAGATTATCTATGGGAGAAGTCTAAAGAGTTAGTGAAGAAGGGTAGAGGAAAGGCTTTGCAACAGAGTGCACAGAGGCTAGAGTAGAGTCCGCAGCTGAGTGCGCAAGGAAGTCTTGAGTCTGTAAGCAGAATTGAAGTATTAATAAAGAGATTATTCCAGAAATTCTTGTGTTTTGTCTACTTACTTCTGTTTTATATGAATGCATTTTACACTATGATGAATGATGGGTTTATGAAATAATACTGTATTGATGCGCGATTTTACATGATTTGCATTGTTGTATCAACACAATTGATGTTAAATATTTACGTGAAGATTATCTTGTTGCATGTTAAAGTTATCGAAAACTTAAGCCGATTTGAGTAACTACTGGGTTAGGAGTAGTCCTTGATGTGCGTAAGTAGTCGATTCGCCTATTCAGGCTCCACGAGAGACAACTGCAAACGTTCGCGGAGGTATATAAGCTAATTAAGGGAAGCATACTAATAAGCCCTAAAGGCTTATCGATCTGTGTGAAGGTAGATTTAGGGCATAAAATGACATTACATTGATCTCTAGGTGCGGAAACTTGGTTCCAGCATTCCCCCATACTACTTCGGGTGAGGCTTCAACCCGCACCCTGTGGATTGATGCCGAAAGGGCCAGTAGTGTAGGGATTTGTTTAGAAAAACTAACTCTCAACCTGGGTCAGGACCCACTAAGCCAAAACAAAGATAACATGGTCTTTGCCAATACTAGCAAGTTAATTACCATCCAAGTTGAATTTCATTGTCCAAATGGAGCCTTCATGAGCTTAGATTTCTTGAAACATGTAAAGTGTTGTTAATTCCTTGCACCACTTTCCACATTAATGGTACACTTTTATCTACCACAACATAAGTAGGAGAATAGCCTATCATCTATACCAGAACTACGTATCCTTAATTTCTTTTAGAAGAAGTGACCCTCTCATCATTGCTCTTCTTATCTTTGGTACAACCAAATTTTGTGGGAAATTTTAATAGCTTTTAATGGAGACCATTTTTTTCTAATTGGAAAATAGGCCTTTCATTTGAGTTAGGATCATTTTTCTTCTTTTCTTATTTCACACTTTGTTGTTGCATGAGTTCTTGGAAAATAAGAGAAATCCACACATCTCTCTCAAACTCCTCAATAATTAGTTGTTTGTTAGTTTCCACATCTATGAGCTTGTTCCCCATGCCATCTTCACCTACCTCATTCAAAATAAACTCCTTTCCATTGTATAGATTATTTATCTTGCAAAAAGGCCCTCCATTGTTATCTATGTGAGAGTTAATGTGTAATATTCCAAACAAGAAAAATCTAAAGAGATTTGGAACACTATAATATTTAGTTTAATATTCTCTTCAGAATTTTACTTAAAACTTCACAATAATTTCCAAACCCCTATTATGGAATCATAATAACTAGAAATAACATGCATTCATGATAAAAATATTTAAACAACCTTTTTTACTAGTTACCTGAATTAAAACAAGTGCATGCAACCAAAAACAAAGAACATAAAATAATATGAAGAATGCAACAACTTTATTTTATTAATAGTTGGGAAAACAATACAAATGAAGTCCTTGCCAAAGGCATTCATGATTTCTCATCAAATTGATAAACTAAAACAATGAAGCGCACTTATGAACCCTTGATGGATCCACCAAGGAGATATCACCATGGGGGTTTCATCCTAAGATCAAGATGGTACTGGTAATGGCAAGTTCTCTACAAATGCACAATATGATAAACAAATCCAGACTGATCTGAATGCCTTCCTCCTCCTCCATTTTAAAGGCTTGATGGAACTCTCTCCAATCTTCTCGAAGCCATTATTATTATTATTATTATTATTATTATTAACTTTTCCTTTTATTTATTTGATTTAAGTGACTCTTTTAATTTAAATTATTAAAAGAATCAAACCCCATAAAGCTTCTAGACTTAAACGTAATGGTTGCCTCCTATGGAGGAAATAGTCTTACGTAATGACAATCTCTCTACTTCTAAATTCTAGCTAGAAAGAAGTACTAGTGCATTGAAATTTTAGCCATAGTAAGTTGAAGTAGAATTTTATTATCTTTTGGAAAGTATCCTCTTGAAGACAACAAAAGCACGAGCTTCCATTTTTGTAACTTCTTTTGAATTGTTGTGTCCCTAAACACAATTTTTTAATATAAATTCTCTTTGTTATAGTTTAAAAAAAAAAATAGTATTTAACTTTACCAACAAATCAAACTATATTAATTTAGGTATCTAAAACTTTATAAATGAATGAAAATAAATACTCAAACATTTTATAAAATAATAGTTGACCTAGGGGTTATAGGAGTTGGAGAGGTTATCTCTAACGTCAAAGGAAACAAAGTAATAGACTATTCTTGGGGCCTCACCAATTAGGAAACAAACCCGTTGAATGTTATGAATTGTTTCAAGGTTTAATATTGGCCAAGAAATCTAAAATAGAAAACTTGATGATGGTGGGAGATTGTTTGATTTTCATCTAGCACTTGTTTAGGGGCACTCTACCTAAAGAATTCAAACTCAGAAGTATAATAGAAATAGTTCAATATTTCAAGAATCCTTCTCCAAAATTAGTTTTTACCATGTCCTAATATCACTCAACTTTGATGTTGATCATCTTGCTAATGATGGTGTCAAACTAGAAGTAGGTTGGGTCCTTATCAATAATGGACACCCAACAACTTCAATTATACCTTAATCTTGGTATTATTTGAATAAAAAAAATGTGTGGGGAGTGGGGTTAAGACTACATTTTTCATCGTGGTCTCCCCTCCCATTCTTTCACTTTCAATTAAGTGCATTAATGCCATCAGGTATACTCATATTGAATGCATGTTCATGGGGGAAGGTCGAAAAAATACCTAAGTTAAGTTTTTCATTTCCATTTATAAGGTAATCTACATGCCCTAGGCTCATTGAATGGGACCTAAAAGGACTGAAATTAATCCTTAGAGAAGGTATCAAATCATCACTAAATCTAGTGCATTCATGGAAGAAATTATGAGCTCTTGGAGGGGGATAAACGATGAACCTTATGGAAAGAGGCAAGCTAAAGCTCCTCTAGGGAAATTGGAGCAATGAATGGGAAAATATTGTTTATGTTGCCAACTCATTTGGCTATGAGGTTCCCTCAACCATCAAGCAATGGGACATTCCTTTGGTCCCATCATTTTTTGCACTTGATATTTTTCCCTCATAGTAATATCAGTGCCAAGGGTGGGATTTGTGCACTTGTTGGGATTTGGCCTGGGAAAGTATTAGTGAGGTAATTTTGTAATTTATTTGGCTCTTTAGGAAGTTAATTTTAATATTGTAGTTATTATGGAGCTATTTGGAATGTTGAGTTGGCGTAGAGCTCGAAAAGGATAGCCTGTTAATCCATATTATTCAATCACCTCCTCCATTTTCAAATTGGTGATACGGGTTGTTGGTATGGTTGTGTGATGTTAGATTTTGTAGCATCAAACAAGTGTTCTAGTCTTGGTTTGTGTATAAGAGGCTAAGGAACCTAAGATATCCAAAACCCAGAAAAGGTTTCGCGAGATATGTGAAACACCTTAATTAAATTAATTAGCCATCATTTAAATTTTTCCTATGTCTAACTTAAAAAAATTAAAAAAAATTAATAGGAATTAATTAAGGAAAGTCAAGAATGGTATAGAGAGTCACACAGATTGGGTCTAAGACAATATTAGCCATCAACGTGGATCTAATCATGGTAATTAAAGCTCCAATGAGATATTATAAGAGAAAATCAATGGGATGGATATATAAACTTTGAGACACAGAGGGAGTGAGCTCCTTGGCAAATCGAGTTATTTAATTGCAGAGATTCAACAAGGAATTGAGTTTGAGCTGGAGAAGGAGAGCATCAATAATTGAGGGAGAAACAACAGAAAGTTTTGAAGAACTATCCAGTGCTAGAGAGTCATTATAAGGAAGACCAAAATATTTTGCAAGGAAAGTCATTTAGGTGGCGCGAGTTAGTCAGTCCAGTTGGACGAATTTTTTTGGAAGAGTTTAAATCAGTTGTCAGAGGTCGAAAAGACATTCCCGAAGGTATAGAAAAGTTTTCTAGAGGCAAGAGAAGGCTAGGTGACCCAGTTTGGAGCAGTTCAATTGGTCGTACAAACTATGTGTTGAAAAATGCAACAAAAAATTCTTAATTTGATTTTTCCTTAGTCAAAATGAGAAAATTTGAAATTCCACATGAACAAACACCTAGGAGTAGTTAACTGAACTAAAATGGAACTTGTCACTCATTTAACTCAGTTAATTTGAGTTAGGGGCATGAAGTTCAGTTGTATGTAGTGATTCCTAAAGTTTAGGAGCCTAGGTTGAGTTAATTTTAGTTGTAATCAGTTAAACTAGTTCTAACAGTTAATAGAACTAGTTGGTGCTCAATTAAGTAGTGGGACATCAATCCAACTTAGAGATCATCTAGCTAACTCATCAATCAACTAATAATTAGCTCATGCATGCAAAGAATATGAGTTTCCCAACTATGGTGGAGTTTCTAAGGAAATGTACAATTAATTATATACTAGATTGAGTCTATAGTTATTGTACTACTCAAGTGATCAACCCAGAGGAATTGTGCAAGCAAATGGGGGGAAATTACTAAAGAATAGGAGATTATTTCCTCAGGAAGTGTGCAAGGAAATAGGGGCTTAAGAAGAGGCAAAAATTTACTAAGTCTAGGTTAGAGCTTATCAATGAGAAGTGAGAGAGGTCATTCACTTCTAGTTTGAGCTCAGATCGAGCAAGCAATTGTAGTACATCTTTAATCATCAGATTAATGCAATCAGATAAAGGGTTTTTAACAGATTGTAATCTCGTGGGAAAATTTTGTTCATGTGTGTTTTTTCTTATTGCATGTCTGTTATTGATTTCTAAATTATGAATTGAATTCCACAGATTAATAGTGTAGGGTTTTGTCTTGTGATTTAGATTAAAATTTCATGAACAGTTACAATTCTACACCATAACTTCTACATGGTATCATAGGCAGGCTTCACATTAGAACAAGTATTCAACCTATGTACTATGTGTTGGATGCATGTTAGTGGTTTTCTAGTTTCCCTAAGTGTTTTGGACAAGTGGCAGACTTGTCACAACAAGTGGGTTGTATTTTGATACCCTAATGATTGACTTTTTGAGCAGCGAAGAGCAGTCAAGTGGGCTGGTTTTGCTGACCTAGTTCAATATTTTGGTGTTTGACAAATTAGAGATAAGAGGGCTCATTGCAGAAGTCATAGATTAGTCAAAGAGTAACTGTATGTGGGTAGATATGAAATCCCTTAGAAGAGTGACAATAGCAGTTGATATGTCACAAAGATAGAGTAGATCTAGAAGGTTGAGCACTATTCACAAACATAGTTGTGAACAATGAATTTTGTATGCATTATGCAACAACTTGAAGACCTCAAGTACAATGCACATGAAATGAGTCGTGGATTGTTAGGAGGGAGAGTTATGGAGGCCTAGTTCAGGGAAGATCTAGAAGACGCTGCGTGCAAACTTCTTAATTGATTTAGAAGGTTGCCAGTGGGAAGTTTAATGCGCCAACGTTTAGTGGCAAACGAAGGAGTCGTGATCATTGATATTGGTAGATTGACTAGTAGTGATATTTCCCACTGGGAAATCGATACTCATAAGGAGTCTAGTTTCAGAGGGAGTAGCCCTATGGAAGCTAGTACTTCAGGATCTAAGAAGATCAGACAAATTATTGCAGTAGTTGCAACAATATCATGGAAGCAACAATAGAGCAATAGAGTTAGTATGAGTAGATCATATTTTTCAATGCATGCAGTTATACCTCCAGGTGTTAGGTGGGGTGATGTGAAGCCCTATTCCTAGAATTGAAAAAATTTGGGTAGGGTACATTGAGGCATTATCCTCATGGATCATTACCTTGCTACGGGGGTAGATAGTATTTAGTAGAAGGAGGATTAGTGTCAATCATATACTGAGGAGTGCAGAGGAGTGTTGCCAGTAGAACATGAGGCTTAGTAGGAGAGTCAACAATGACACAATTTTCTCAGTAGATAGTTGCAAATTGATTCAATATTTTTTTTAATGCTTCTCAATTGTAGATGTTGCAGTGGAAGCAACAACACTGAGAGTTGATGCATGAAGTACATTCCATAGGTGCATGATAGGGGTGGTTAATAATCTGTTTCTTTCTTAGAGGGAGTGTTTAAAAATGAAGCAATAAATTCTTAATTTGATTTTTCATTAGTGAAATTGAGGAAATCCAAAATTCCACACCAGCGGACAACTTGGAGTAGTTAACTGAAGTGAAATGGCACTTGTCACTCAATTAACTTAGTTAATTCGAGTTAGGGGCATGAAGTTCAGTTGTATGTAATGATTCATAAAATTTAGGAGCCTAGGTTGAGTTAATTCCAGTTGTAATTAATTAACCTAGTTCTAACTGTTAATAGAACTAGTTGGTGGTCAATTAATTAGTGGGACATCAGTGCAACTCAGAGATCATCTAGTTAACTTATCAATCAACTAATAATTAGCTCATGCATGCAAAGAATACGAGTTTCCCATATTTGGTAGAGTTTCCAAGGGAATGTACAATTAATTATATACTAGATTTAGTGTATAGTTATTATACGAGCCAAGTGATCAACCCAGAGGAATTGCTCAAGCAAATAGGTAGAAATTCCTAAACAATAGGAGCTTATTTCCTCAGGAAATGTGTAAGGAAATATCAGCTCATGCAAAGGCAAAAATTGACTAATTCTATGTTAGAGCTTTTTAGTGAGAAGAGATATAGGTTATTTAATTGTAGGTTGAGCTCATATCGAGCAAGCAATTGTAATACATCTCTACTCATCAGATTAATGCAAGTAGGAAAAGCGGTTTTTAACATATTATTTTCCCCTAGAAAAATGTTGTGCATGTGTGTGGTTTCTTATTGCATGTATATGATTGATGTTCTAAATTGTGAATTGAATTTTGCAGATCATTAGAGTAGGGATGTGTCTTGTGATTTAGATTATAATTTCATGAGAAGTTAGAATTCTACACCATAATTTCTACATGGTATCAGAGCCAGGCTTGACATTAGAAGAAGTATTCAACCTATGTAATATGTGTTGGATTCATGTTAGTGGTTGTCTAGTTTCCCTAAGTGTTTTGTACAAGTGACAAACTTGTCACAATAAGTGGGTTGTATTTTGATACCCTAAGGATTGACTTTTCAAGCAGTGAAGATCAGTCAAGCGGGATGGTTTTGCTGCCCTAGTTCACTATTTTGGTGTTTGAAAAATAAAAGATAATAGGGCTCATTGTAGAAGTCATAGATTAGTGAAGGAGTGACTCTATGTGGGTAGATCTGAAAGCCCTATGAAGAGTGACAATAGCAATTGATATGTCATAGAGATAGGGTAGATCTAGACCATTGATTACTATTCACATACATAGTTGTGAATAGTGACGTTTGTATGCAGTATGCAACAAATTGAAGACCTCAAGTATAGTGCGCATGAAAGTAGTCGTGGAGCTTTAGGAGGCATAGTTATGTATCCCTAGTTCAAGGCAGATCTAGAAGACCCTATGTGCATACTTCTTAATGGAGCTAGAAGGTTTCTAGTGGGCAATTCAATGAGCCAATGTTTAGTGACACAAAAAGTAGTTGTGATCATTGATATTGGTATATTGAGGAGCAATTATATTTCCCACAGGGAGATCGATACTCAAAGGGAGTCTAGTTTCAGAGGGAGTAGCCCTATAGAAGCTAGTACTTCAGGATCTGGGGAGATCAGACTAATTATTGCAGTAGTTGCAGCAGAGTGTGGAAGCAACAATATAGTAGTAGAAGTAGTATGAGTAGATCATATTTTTCCATGCATGCAACTGTACCTCCAGGTGTGAGGTGGGGCGATGTGAATCCCTATTCCCAGAATTGTAGAAATTTGGGCAGGGTCCATGGAGGAATTCTCCTCATGGATCATTACCTTGCTACAAAGGTCCAAAGAATTTAGTAGCAGGTGGATCAGTGTCATTCAGAAACTGAGGAGTTCATAGGAGTGTTGACAATAGAGTTGGAGGCTATGTAGGAGATTCAACAATGACATTTTTTTCCTAGTAGACAGTTACAGATTGATACAATGTTTTTTTAATGCTTCTTAGTTGCGGATGTTGCAGTAGTAGTAGTAAGAGTGAGAGGCGTTGCATGAATTACATTCCATAGGTGCATGATAGGGGTCATTAATAATCCCTTTCTTGTTGTGTGCGAGTGTTTAAAATGCAGCAAGAAATTCCTAATTTGATTTTGCCTTAGTCAAATTGAGGAAATTCGAAAATCCACATCAGTAGACAGCTTGGAGTAGCTAACTAAAGTGACATGGAACTTTTAACTCAATTAAGTCATCTAATTCAAGTTAGATGCATGAAGTTCAATTGTATGTACTGATTCCTATATTTTAGGATCCTAGGTTGAGTTAATTTCAGTTGTAATTAGTTAAACTAGTTCTAATTGTTAGTAGAGTTAGTTGGTGGTCAATTAACTGGTGGGACATCATCCCAACTAAGAGATCATATAGTTAATTGATCAATAAACTAATAATTAGCTCATGCATGCAATGAATACGAGTTTCCCATCTATGGTGGAGTTTGCAAGGAAGTGTACAATTAATTATATACTAGATTAAGTGTATAAGTATTGTATTGGTCAGGTGATTAACACAGAGGAATTGCACAAGAAAATAGGGGAAAATTGCTAAATAATAGAAGCCTATTTCCTAAGGAATTACACATGGAAATAGGGGCTCAAGCAAGGACAAAATTTGACTAAGTGCAATGATCTTAGAAATAAATTTGTAAACCAGATTACAGAGTGATATAGGTCTGTATTCTGTGAAGGATCCCACTTCACTATGTTTTGGAATAAGAGCTATGAACGTGTGGTTGATAGTTCCCATAATACGTCCTCCAATCCTAGATTGTTCAACCATCTGGGCCAATTAGGTCAAGAAAATTCAAGAAGAATTCAACCATCCATCCATGTCGTCCAGTGCATTTATATTTCACAAATATTTTTAGGACCAAGTGTTCCTCCTCCATATTTTCCATCTTGTATAATTCCTCATTCTTTGCCTGGTCGAACATGATATGATAGCATTCCAACTCCCATATCTGGTCCTCAGGACGTGATCCCCCCTATGCCTTGTATGCCTCTTCAAAAAAAGTAATTGTCACCTTCTGAATCTCTGAGAAGGTATGCACCATGTTACCACTTGAATCTTTTGTACTCCAGATGGTGTTAACATTCCTCTTATAATTTACGTACATGTGGAAAAATTTAGTATTCCCTATCCCCCTCTTTCAGCCATATTGCCCTACTTTTTAATCGCCATGTGACCTCCTGAATATGTAGGATCATTTGCTTCTTTTCCTCCATCTCCTTAATGTTATTTATGAGTTTTGGGGAAGGATTCCCAACATCCAAGATCCTACCAATTTTTTCCAACTCCTTTTTGATGTCAGCGAAATCCTTTATCATGTTCATTTTCTTCTTGCGCTCCCATTTTCTTACTTCTGATTTTAAGGCATGTAGCTTCCCATGTATGGCCAACATGGGGAAATAGTCTGCTATCCTGTATTGTCTCCATAAATCCCAAATCAAGGTATTAAAATATGGATCCTAATTCCAAATGCAATTGAACTTGAAAGTCATGTCAAGCTGTGTCTCTTCTCTTCTATATAGAAGTGTGATGGGCAGGTGATAAGATATAAATGATTTTTGGACCTCAGTTTGTTGGAAACCCATTATCTCAATCATATCTTCATGGACCAAGTATCGATAAATTCTCTTGGCAATATGTTGTGTACCTGCTCTACCATTGTACTAGGTGGGCACAGTTTTATGAGGTCGAATGTCAATCAGATTGTTATCGTTGAAAATCGTTTTAAGTTTGTCCGCAAGTGGATCCATCCTTCGAACAAAACCCCACCCCAACATTCATCCAGTGTTACAGTGCCATTAAAATCTCCTGCCAGAATGAGAGATGAAAATTTTAGTATATCTGATGACTCCAATTTGTCCTAGAAAGTTGCTTGATCCCTATATGGAGCATATACATTTAAAATGCAGAGTCTACCAGCTAGTCCCCTAAGTCATCCAGTGAGTAAAATACCAGAAAAACATCTGTAAGATTGGAAAGATGCCCATCGTGGATTCTACAGTTTGCCAATCCTTCGGAAAGACCCAGGGAGTCAACAACCACCATTTGCCAATTCAGAAACATTTTTTTGAAGTATTCAAGTACTCGGTGAGAAATTCTCATGGAATTTTTGTGAGTTCCCCAGACCCCACATATTGAGGGAAAGGTAGAGGGTCATGTTGCATGGAGGTTGGGCAACATTGCTCTAAGGTCCCGAGGTGCATAGGAGGTACCAATAGGGATATCAATGAGGGAGGAGGAATCATTGAAAGAGATGGATTTAAATTTGGACCGCCCTAGAAAATGTCTGCTACCCCTCTTTTCTTAACTTCTAACAGTGATATTAAAAATTGATTTGGGGCTAATGGTCAGTGAGGTATGAGGACATTCCCATTGTATAGAAAGGGCTTTCAGGTCAAATTTCGGGTTCACAAGCAAAAATTCTATGTCGTTTTCCACCGAGTTCATGGGGGATGATACAAGGGACTGGGGGGATGGTGGGGATCCGTGGGGAGGGGAGGTTGTAGGACATGAGGGATTCTCAGGAGTCTTCAGCAGGTTAGGATGTGGTAGAGGAGCCAAATTCACAGGGGTCATCAAGGAGGCAGAGAGCGGAGGAGGAAAATTCCTGAGAATCAAAGGAGGGGAAGTGTGATGGGGTATGTGGGGATGTGCATGCGGTGGAGGTGAGGTAACCAAATTCACAGTTTCTGAGTCTGTTGAATCAAAAGGGTGGGGGGGGGGGGGGGGGGGGTGCAAGGGGAGGACGATCTAGCATTGTGGGAAATGGACGATGGATGTTCCTTAGACATCAAACTAGGAGATGAGGGGATTGTGCAAGTAGAGTGTTTTATTGGCGACGACGACTCTCTAAAATATTTCCTATGCTTATTTTCGGAGCCTCCCTCCTAAATCAAAACAGCTCATCTCACATTGACTAAGGTACTTGTGTTTTCATTGATATTTATCTTTTGCTTTATGGATTGTATTTGCTTACTTGGTTTACTATCTAACCCACAAGCCGATCTCTTGACTTGGTTGTAATTTGGTTCTAAGCCAGCCTTGCTGATTTGTGCAATCCTAGAGTGGAACCAACCTTCCTCTTAGGAAATGTGCAGTTCAAGCTAGCAGTGAGCGTCAGCTCCAAAATTGCGCAAACCCAGCTAGCAGCTTGCCTTCAAATGGGAAACTGTGTAGAGCATGAGAGACAACCTAAGACACTCAGCTCCAGAATTGCGTAGAGCCAACTTACAACTTGCCTTTAGCTAGGAAGTTGTGTAGAGCTTGAGAGGCATCCCAAAGCCACTCAGCCTAGAAATTGTGCAGAACCTACTGTGCTCAGAAACTTCTCAGTACATGAACCAGAGAGTTTCCCAGTACTTCCTAGAAATGCACAATATTTCCGGGCAGTGCATGGTAGTTTTCTCGAAAAGAAAGAAGCTAAGAGGAAAAGCATCCCTATGAAGTAGGGATGTATTATTAGTTTCACAAAGGTGACACATTTCCATATTTAGAAGTTTATGCCAAGTGTCGATGTTCTCATTGATCTCAAGCATATGCGTCATGAATTCTATATTTCTCAACTTTATGTAATGGGCACCTCTAGATGTCACTTATACATTTGAGCATCAAGCTCTAGCTTCCTTAGGAGATGAAGGAGCCATCAGATCATTGTCATCGCTTTTAGGGGTGAGTTTTTCTTTTATTGCCTTTTGTTGCTTTTTCTGTCGCTTTTTTTTGTTTAGCTTGTGAGAGTGTTGTTTCACTCACTTTGTTTAATGACCACTAGAATTTTAACTTGTCTTGGCTTGTAGAAGAGTTGTTTCAAGTTATATATTGCTTTCTCAAGTGTTGCATGAGTTTTCCCATTTTTGCACGAAGGGTTGCCGTTGCGGTGACTCCCTTCAAATGCTCTATGTTCCTTTTGTTTAATTGATTTTTTCACTTGTTTTACATGCATACATATACACTTAGTCAGATATGTACTCATGCTTACATCATCATTCAGATTTTCTTATTTGCACACTCCCTATGAATAGGTCTTGGCTCCTCTTACCTGTATCTCACATCTCACTACATGGAATGCGCAATTTGGGAGCTCAAGGCCACTACCATGGCTTCTAGAAATGCGCAGAGCCTATCGCGGGTTGGATTGAACTATGCACTATGTTGTTCCAGGAGCCAGCCTCCCACCTTGGTCATTGAAACTTCATAATGCACAGTCTCTGCCAAGCCCTATCCTATACTGAACTGTGCATTGCACAATTCCATTCATCAAGCTTACACACTGATTACTGGGACTATGTAGTGTGCAGTTCCCATAGTCAGTCAGTCACCCCTGTCAATAAAAATTGCGCAATTGCTCTCATTAGATGCTTTGGTTGCTGCTTGATCATGTTGTAAAGTTAGATTTGTAAGAGCTA
The DNA here is from genome assembly GCA_031772625.1 of Pinus tabuliformis. NCBI lineage: Eukaryota > Viridiplantae > Streptophyta > Pinopsida > Pinales > Pinaceae > Pinus > Pinus tabuliformis. The sequence goes on from CM062817.1 coordinate 234,357,912, forward strand.
ATGTTTTCTTGCCATGAGTGTCCTTTCTATCCCACAGGTACCACACTCATGAAGCACTTCTCTCCAGCAGTCATTATACCATGGCACCAAAGAGATTTGTTTCAAGAGTGACCACTGAAAGAAATACTCAGGAAGCAGTTGAGCAAGGGCCAATTTACTTGCTAATATATGTAGATTCCCAACTGTTTATAGAAAAGGAATCAACACTAACATGGCAACAAGACCAACAACAATGGTCGAAAGTAGCATCCAGTACAGGATCAGGGAAGGAGAAAATTGCTGACATAATAAAGGGAGAACAAAGCTATAGAGTGAAAGAAAATCAATCTTCATGTAGGCAACTTTGATAGCAGAAGAAAAAGGAAGAAAAGGACATAGACAACAGAGCGAAGGCAGAGAGAAAATTTGAGCTTGCAGGTAGTAGAACTGAGATCTCAGCAAGAAGAACAAGAGTCTAAGAAAGAAAAATAGTTGAGAAGAAAAAACATGAATAAGAAAAAAGTCAAGGTGCAATAATAGAGAAAAAAATGCCAATACAGGTTGATAAGCCAGAACAACCAAGAACTGAGGATGAGAGTGAATAGATGCAGGTTCCCTCACCAAAGTTAAGCACAAGAACCAAGTCCAGTTGGAGGTCGATAGGTACATGGAGCAGCTAAGGAAAGAGGACACCATGGATGACTTGGATATCAGCGCAAAAAACATTCAAAGTACATTGGTGGTCCGGTTATGGTCAACACCATGTTACACATGCTTCAAGATGAGTTGGGCACAAGTTCCAAGACCATATACCCAGATGCTATGGAGGAAAGAGTCCACTATTAGAAAGACACCACCAAGAAATTTGGCGACATCATCATGCAGTACCAAGCTTGGCATCAATACATGAATATAAGCATCAAGTCGAGGTTGTTGAGTTGGTCTTTCCCCAACCTTCAGAGTCATAGATTTTTGTCATTTTAGGTTGTCTCTACCCTATTTTGTCTCACATGGGTACATGTACAAAATGTATATTATTTGTAAATATGTTGTAAGTGAAATTCCAAGTGTCACTAGTGGAACATGAACAATCACTATGTAATGTAATGAGTTGTGTAAAGAAGTTGAAGGGTCATGAGGGAAGAGTTAGAAAGAGGAATGTCAAGGGTCACCCCACCCTTCGTTATAAATAGAACCTCATTACTCATAGAATAGGGTTTTGGAAGCCAATATTTTGTCAACGCATTGCTTAGAGAAGGCTTGGAGAGTATTGTGATGAGCCTTGGATTCTCCACAACATAGAGCAAGTATACTTCTTTGGAGGAGTAGGTGGTGTTGACTGTAATGGTCCACTATTGGGGATAGTGGTTGTCAATGGTCTAGGTATGGATGGAACTTTCAACTAATAATAATATAACTCAGACAACATGTTTTTATGCATATGTTGTTATTGTAGTTGGAATATTCTCGTTGCTTTAACAATGTATGCTATTTAACTTACGCATTTGTGTATGAACTATTTTGTATATGATTGTATGAATCTTGTTGAAGATGTGTTGTTAGATTAACCCATCACTTTAGTTTTTGGACTATTCTACTCTCTAGCTTGTGATGTATTTCTGCTCATGTGTTCCTTTCACGCTGCATACTATTACAGGCTTCTAAGGGACACACTTCCTTTTCCCCTCTGTGTGGAATAACCCCCATGAATCTCACTTAACTCACCGCAAGGTCACACACTTGCTTCCAGCCAAAGCTATATTACTTACCTTTGTGCACTACTGTAGCGAAGGTGCTACTTTACTATGCACTGTTGGGAATCCTACTCCAAACAATTTGAGGTCTAGTTGGGACTTATTACTGGGGAGATCTCCTTGACATATTGGTGGGTCCAACACCGTCAACAGAGAGGTACCTAAAAACTGTTGTCGATCTGTGAGAAATATTCGACTTTGTACATCAATACCTCATCCACGATGTTCTATAGGGTACCGTCCAATGCCATCATAAACCCGAGCCCCACCACCCACAACGCCTTTGTTCCAATGTCTTTGAGAGAATTGTGCCATAAGATGACCTATATGGTGGCAAATTAAACATCGAAATGGTATACACCAAAAATCCAGTCTCTGATGTATATGGATTTCGTCCCAATTATGTGTAGGAAGGTCCCCAGTGAAGCCACATTCTATCAAAATCTAAACTACCATTTTGTCCCTAGCCGCTAAGCACTTCAGATCCACATATATGAATTTACCAATTTCATTTCCAATGTCTATAAACACCCTTTTGGTCCATAATTCAATGGGAAGTCCAGGAAGCTTCACCCAAATCAGATTATTGTGAGGGGTGTCCCTAAGAGGGTTAAAACTAACATACTAGGGTTGAAGTGACAAAACACCGCGTTCTCGAACACATGACAATTTGAGAATTTTTTCCAGGTCCTCCTGGTATAAGAAGTGGATGATGAACGACGAGTTCACAAGTTTTCTGACTATAGGAGTGTAACCAAGGAGCTCTTTCTACTATGTTGAAATCGTTGTACACATCTTTTCTTCCTGTAAACCCGAGTAGTAACAGCGCCCCACAAGTTCTCTTTTCTATAGGCTGATCACCTGGTCCAAGAGGAAATCATACCCAAAGCTTAGAAATTGTGTCTGAGGAGATGTTCCGATCCCATGGTGTTGATGTCTCGTATTAGGAGCCCAAGTGGAGTCATGGCAGTTCAAAAAGTGTGGTAGTTCCACACGTGAGGCAATTGGAAGGCCCCCCTTAGCCAACTGTATTAGATTATTCTTCGTATTCGGTAGTAATGATGTTGCATGTCTCTCTGTTGACATATGGGTGACCGAATGGGGAGCGAGATGGGAATTTCACTTAGCTATCTGTAGTGTCAGAGAAGGGCCAGTTGGATGTGCTAATTCAACCTCCAAAGTGGCTCTGATGAATGCCTCATGTTTTGAGTTGTCCGATATGAAAATATATGATAGGTCCATAGTCCCCTAGGTGGAATCAATGGGGTAGGGTGACCGATCCAACGTGAAGGGGTAGAGTAGGTAGAAAGGTACAGGTGTGAGAGGTAGGTATGCTAAGGAGGTAGATGAAATCCCCAGTTGGGACATATGGTTGATAGAGATGAAAAGTACAAGTTTAAAAAATACCTCGGGAAGGATTCCACAAGGGTCCAAGTCCCATCAAGTGAAAAAATGGTCAACACGTAGCACCCACGACACATATATCCGTAGCCACTCTACTGCCGATCCATTTCCCAATTTGGTAAGTTAATGTAGATAGAAGGAAAAGTCCCAAAATACCAACCCCTGATCAATTGGAATGTTCGAAAATATGGATGATATGACAAAGGGTCACCAGGGAGTAATTACCTTAGGGTGGCAAAATTATATTGCCTTGAAAAAATCATCCAACAACCTCCCGGAAAAGCAATGCCAAAAAATTTGAAATGATAAAAAATAGAGAGAAATGAGTTAAATTCTGGTATGGTCCACCAGAAAACGTGCGCCAGCCTTTCATCTCTAGTTACATTCTATGAAAGAAGGACCCAAAGTGCATCTATGAAATAAAGTGGAAGTATCATCCTGTGCAACAACAACAACAAAAACAACATCCCAAGAATGTTCACCATCGATTACAACATCTGAAACCAAAATTTTTGCAAGGTTTGGAAATGGTGAAAGTGTCTATCCACTTCTGCTAGAGTGTTGATTAATTAGTGGTATCTAGACACGATCCATGGTCTTGTTGTGATGTAGGGAAGACAATCTTAAGGATTTCAATCCACAGAGGCATATGGTATCTGGAAAAATGTTTTCAATTGGTTACAAATGATACAATAAAGGATTTAGATATCTATGAGGAAAATTATGACAACATGAAAAAATTCAGATGTAAGGATGTTAAACATGTTCGGCGAGGATGAGGGGGGAAACCTCCAGGACACTGGCCAGATCATAGGCCATGATATGGTCTCATGTGGGATAGGAAGTGTGGATAACCCTAGTTGGGACAATATTCCAGATGTACCAAAAGACCAAAGTGCAGGAGAGGGCCAAAAATGAGAAACACCGAGACCTGAAGTGTTCCAATATTCAAAAACCCCACATTCATGGACAAAAATTATCCATCAACACTAAATTTATCATATAAATAATTGAATATTTCCCCTTACAACGAATATGGAATGCATACAAACCCAGTCCCCTAGTTATAAACAAGGCTACTTGGAATCCTGGAAACCACACACTGCATCGTGTCTTGACCTGCTACTCATTATACTTTCGGAATATTGTTGCAATGTCAGTGTCAACTTCAGGTCTTCCAAAGTTTTTCCCTTCAATACAGGGATCTCTTTCTCGTAGAATACATAGCCCCTAATAACAACCAGCTTATGAATGACGTGGAAGTACGTTGCTCCATTGGATGTGAAATAACATAGATTAAAGAGTTTGTTAGTTTATATCATTTAATAAAAGATATAATTTAATATATTAAAGAGTTTGTTAATTTATATCATGTTAGATGTCAAGACATTGCAATTGATGTCTCACACTTTGTGAATTCATAGTCTAACAATTAGGATGTACTTTTTGTGATGTGAAATTGCAAGGCAATTTTTATGCCATAAGGTGTTTCTGTCTGAAATGAACTCCCTTATGTTTCATAGTGTACTATCTTGCACTATTGATTTGATGTTTTAGACAACTAAAAATATTTTCATCATCGGATCATCATAGGCAATTATATTAAGTTTGTTATTGTTACGACTGTCTACAACAACTCAAGGCACCAGGCGCAACAGAAGCTTTGAATGCCACCATATTTCTCAGGATAACCTCTGTGTTACTGTCAAAATTTACTCTGGGGAGGTAAAGTATGGTCATTTTCTCATCATATTTTATTGTGCTGATATCACCATCAGTAGGAGAGAATTTCACTCCTACCAAATGTAAATCAGCCACAAAAGGAATATTCAATTCATGTGGAGAGGGTTTTATGATCTTAACAGATGATTCTTCCTCAGTTCCCATTGCATCTTTTTCAAGCGTTTTAAACATACTCAGTATAAAAAGAAAGGGAACGTTCATCAAAAATTACGAAGTCTTCCAGTTCAACGCTCGCTGAAGTAACAATGTGAGAAATTGAGCGACGCCAATGTTCATAGAAGAGAGAGTTTGATAGGGCATACTGAAGGCTTCTTTAATGGTTAAACTATCCGCTAGATCAAGTGAATCATATTTTTCCTCAATTAGAGTTGGAGTAATGGCTGACATGTCCGCTGGATAAGGAGCATCCTTTCCTTCATCAAATCGAATTGGAACTTTATTGTCAGAACAAGGGACAATACAATAGTACAACACCTCCAACATGTGCCACCTTTCTTTGATACAAATATTTCCGGTCTCTGGAAACTTGAAACTGAAAGGTAATAGTTCTTGAACCATTAGACACAACAGGCTGGAGAGCCTCTCCTCTGCCTTGGCTTCAGAACCCAACTCCAACTCCAAAATTGTTTTCATTAGGAAAAGTGGCATCTGATTTTCGAGCATCATCAAATCTCTGAGAACATAGTTGTAGAAGGAATTGGTGCCAGTCAGATCTAAGACACGTCCTAGCAATTTGACATCAGAGTAGAAGCTTTGGTCAAAATTTCTGACATAAAACTGCAAACACTCAAGAAGGAAAATGGCATCCGGAGGCATGATCCACGCCAAGGTTTCTTCCTTATATTCGATGAAGTTGTGATAACAGCTCCCGACTTCCCAATCATATTCTTTAAATTCCTCCACAGTGACCGACTAAAACTTTGCTAGACCCTTCATTTTTTTCTGAAATCTGCAAGCAGTTTCCAACTTGTAGTGGTCCATATCATGGAGCTCAGATCTCCAATGGTGACAAGGGCCAATGCAAACCATTTGAGGAATGTAGGCTTCAGGCTTGTCTCCCAATAACTCTTTTGGCACATTAAACATCGAGACATAGAACCCTTTCACATTCTCCTCCTCTTCTTCTTGTAGTGCGTCGAGAGATTTGTTAATTTGAATAACCCAACTATCCTCATTGATATTCATTTGAGCAGCATCAGTGTTGGATTCCATTTTTTCGGGTCGAAGAAAAGGAGCCACAAACAAAATAGTGGAGAAAATTTTGGAAATGTATCGGCCAGAATTGAGAGACTTTGCAACCTTATATCGAATTCAATGGGCTGAGGTCATGAGTCCTAAGCCATTTCCTACATTGCAATCCATTGTTTCATTAAAGAAAATAAGCCTGCCCTTCGTTACAAACAATCCCCACCCATATAAGTAAGCTCCAACTCCCTAGAGGAGGTGAATCCCAGAGAAGGGGTAAACGATACATGCGTTAAGCAAGCGAATAGATGCACATAGGAGGAGAGGAGATTTGTTCCCGTAAGGGTGACAGGAGTATTTCTCTCTCGAAAAGGCATTGATGCAATATGGCGTTTTATATTTGTCACTATTCCTTGTTCCATCTTGCATTTTTTATTGGTTATATTGTTTGAATTTTCAATAACTCCATATAACTCAATTTCTTTTCATTAATCTTAGTTATAATTTTTGTTAAATTATTTTCATGTTTTTGTTTTTTAGTTAAGTTTTTATGATTTTTTAATAACAATTAATTTACCTATATAAATTAAATAGTTAGTAAACACTAATAAAATATAAACATAAATTTATGATAAACATAATTTTTTTATTTATGATAAACATCAAAACACTTATTTATGATACATTTCAAATTATTAAATTACAAAAAATCATAAAAATTAACCAACTTAAAATTATTTATTATTATTATTATTATATAAATTAAATATTTATACATTAAAAAAAATCACTTGACAATATTCTTAACCATGGAGATTCACACTCACTTTATAGGCTTTGCTACAATACCATGGATAAATATCACGGATTATCAATACTATATGTCCACTAACCATGAGTCATTTCATATGACACTCGTTCATATGACATTTTTTTAATTAATCAGTTTAATTAAAAATGCAAAAAAGGGCATAACTACTTTGGATATAAATCTTAACATTTGATTTTTGTATACAACTAAGAATATTTTAAAATATTTTGTGGAGGTTAAATTCACCTAATAATTATTGATAATTAAATTAAAATTATGGAAGCCCTATTCCAAAATAGACACATGCCTTTGTGTTGTTTTGTATTGATTAACGTCAATGTTAAAAACTAGCAAATACTTCAAACTAATAATTATGTCGTGAGGTGTTTCCCTCGAGAAGAACTCCCCTATATGCTTAGTGTGTTTCCCTTTGAGAAGAACTCACCTATGTGCCATTGTGTACTCTCTTGCACCATTGATTTGATGTGTTAGATGATTAAAAAAAATTGTCGTTGTATCATCATAAGAAGCTACATTAAATGCTGCGTTGGAAGTTCATTAGAGTAATGACCCATGTCACTATGAATCCCGAGAGAGAGTAAAAATGTTGGAAGGGATGCTTCCCTTGGCTTGCTTAGGCATTGTGGAGTCTCCCCATCATAACCCCCTTCGTATCTATGGCTTGCCAGGGGAGGGATCTCTTCCTATTCTTTTGGTTCTGATTTTTCCCAACCCCTTGTTTTCTAATGGAAATGATGTAGGCATTGTTGCTACACCCGTCTCCTGGTCCATTGCCCATTATTTTGTGTTGTATAGATTCAAGGGGTGGGTAGCTCCATATTTTGTGGTGAATTATAATGGGAACGAGGTTGTTCGACCTCATGGTTATCAGCTCAATGTGATGAACGAGGTTATCGACCTCAATGTGATGAAGATCATCAAGAAGGTGGTTGGTTCCAAATATTTGGGAGGGCTGGGAATGTCAGCACTTCTTATTATTAGGTTTCTTGATGTGCTGAAGCACAGGCTGGAATCTCTACAATCAACCTTTGATTCTACAATACATATGCAATCAATATCAATATGTTGTGGAGAACATTGTGGAGTTTGGGAAGCCCTATGAATTTGGGCTTGAAGCTAGGTCGAAACTAGAGTTGTTGCTAGCCATGGGTTCCATGTGTAAATCAAGCCCTAAAGATTTGCTTGTCTGTAATGGATACAAATATGAAGAATATATTTCGTTGGTGCTTACTACCATACCCTTGAATTTTAATTGCATTATTGTGTTGGAGCAAGAAGAAGAACTGGATTCGGTTCTCAGTGTGAAATGCAAGTTAACCATGAGGGCCATTATTGGGGTTTGAGCCAACTTAAGGACCAAACATGGTGGCGATTTCAGCACCAAATCTAGTGAAAAGGGAAAATTTGGGCTCACGATTTTGGAAATTGTTGGCATCATTTGGAAATTGCAGAAATTGGGGATGTTGGATTGTCTCGAGCTTCTTCTTTTACATAGTATGTCTTAGATCCCATGCATTTAGTTCTTAATGATGGTGTGAGCGAAGTGATGTATATATACTGTGATTTTGTTAAGCTGGGCACCAATATGAAGATCAGTGACATTGGAGGAGGGCTTGGTATTGATTATGAAGGTACCAAGTGTTCTTGATCTGATATGTTTGTTGCTTATAGTTTGGAAGCATATGCAGCGACTATGGTCAAGGAAGTTCCTGTGGCCTATAACCAGGAAGGGGTAAACCATCTCATCACATGCAGTGAATGTGGGAGAGCTCTGGTTTCACACCATTCTCTTCTAGTGTTTGATGTTGTGTCTGTGCATGAAAAAAAGGACTTTGTATCTGCAGTTGTGGCTGGAATGGATCTAAAGCCTTTGGTGGACAATTTTCCTAAGAAATTAATGGGTGATTATAAAAAAATCATGGATAATACTGCCATGGGGAATTTCCACAACAACCAAATGTACATAGAGCATATGAAAGCAAGGTTCCTAGATTTGTTCAAAGAAGGGAACTTGAGGCTTGAACCATTAGCCACTGTAGACGAGATGTGGATGTCATATCTTTTCTTGTCGCAGAAGGGCCCGCCATGTGTCACATAAATATGTCAATATTCAAGTTAATTCCTAACTTCTGGGAAATTGGGAAGTTGTTTCCATTGATGCCTATCCATAGGCTCAACGAACGAACTACTCCGTGTGCCATTCTGTCGGACTTCACCTGTGATAGTGATGGCAAGGTGGAAACTTTCCTAATTGATGATGATAGTGGTGGAACCTCAACCAATTTTCTTCATTTGTTGATGCATGAACCCAACATGATGTTCGGTTCTCTCAAGTGTCGCATTTAGGACTCCCTACACTTGGATGATGACTGTGACTTAGACTCTGTTATCTCTAACCTTAACACCATTCCTTCGACATTCAAATATCTACCATACCTCTCCTCCTCATCATCCACCTCTTATGTCTTCAGTAACGACGATGAAGAATCCCATGACCACGACCACGACTGTGACCATGATACCTGGTAACCCTACTCTAGGTCCGTTGATAAAAATAAACCATTCATTTTCCCTGAATTTTCAGTTGGATTAGGTATAGTTAGGTATGTCAGTGATTTCTTCATCTATAGAGGGTTTTATAGCAGCAAAAACAACCACCATGTTTTGAACTTGAGATGTAAATTCATTTCTTAGTGTTAATTGTACATGCCATTCTATAGTTTTTGAATGGTGAGTTCCTTTTATTTGGTTGTAACCAAGATTTAGAAAGTCAGTCGACCTGCTCTTGACTATTCTGATAAAAAGGAAATCTTGATTTTAGATCCCTCATTTTCAAATGTGAATTTCTAATTGAAATGGACGTTGGATTGGCCAAAAACGAAAAAACAGTAATGGCCCATTGTGGGCGATTTACGTTTTAGGACTAGTCCATGTTTGAAGACATTACATGGTTCCTGGGCATTAGTTGGCTCATTAGAGGAGCGAGAGGAAGCTCACCTGTCATCAATGCAACCTGATAAATATGAGTCATTGTAGCCAGTCAACTCCATATTGAATGTGGTTAAAGTAGAACATCTCCTCCTTCTCCCTCTTTCGGTATCGTCATTGGCTTATTCATTGGTATATTTATTTTGATATTGTATCAATTTACAAGTTAGATATTTTTTTTCCCTTCTATCTTATTTCTTAAAGAATCAACATGAATTGTCCTATCACCATTTGTGATGAATTTTCTATTTTCTTTTGCGTCTATGCTTGTTAATCCGCACCAATAGAATTGTGGACCAACTCCAGACAAGTAAATCCTCTTTGGATGTATCTCTTTTTTGACTAGTGCTTTTCTAGTCTCAAGGGGATGTCCCTAGGGTTGTATGATGTTCTTTTCCATTAATATTGTATGAGGGGAGAGGTTTAAGTAGAGAAACATGTATGTTGAAGTTTTCCCATCACCACGAAGATCACGTATTTGATGTTTGAAGGAGAGAGGATGCAAGTAGTCTGGGGCATGTTAGAGGTAAAATAATAAGTTCCATTATGACCCATGATCAAAAGGGAAAAGGTCATGAACTGATTGCTTAAAGTACTTAAATACTAGTTAGAAAATTGAGAATGATGATTTCCCTATCTACAAGTTAGAAAACATGTTACTGTACTAATCAAATGCCATTATTGTTTTCTGATAAATAAACCCAAATAAGGTCCTTCCTTAATTCAACCAGAGATGCAATATTCAATAATATTAACACCAAGGAAAGAATGGGAAGTGTTCTCCAACCACATCAAAAAAATACTTTGTTTACACCGCACATCATTCCCCTTCAACCAATATCCTTATGCACAAAAAATGCTTTATGTACAACACATCTCCACAAATGCTACAAAAACTATTGCATATCCATAGTTTCAAAATTCCTTCCCTAGCATAACTTCCATTCACGAAATAAAACATAGCCAAACCCAATATTGTGGATATGAACATTCTACAATAATGAGGTGCATACAAAAATCCATGAACCCAAGACTAATACATGACTAATAAGAATTAGATTATATAAGCTTGATGGCAAAAGTTGTGGCTTGAGTTTAAATAAGCGTAACATTTTGGAGAACTATATGACAACATAGAAAATTATGGTTGAATACGTACATACAATGTTTGTGGGGCACGTTAGAGGTAAAAGAAAAAGTTCCATTATGGCTCATGATCAAAAGGGAAACTATCATGAACTCATTGCTTAAACTACTTAAATACTTGTTAGAAACTTGAGAATGAGTATTTACCTATCTACAAATTAGAAAAATTGTTAATGTACTAATAAAATGTCATTATTCTTTGATTAGAAATCAACCCAAATGAGGTTATTCCTTGATTCCACCAGAGATGGAATATTCACTAAGATTAACACCAAGGAAACAATGGGAAGTGTTATCCAACCACATCAAGAAACACTTGTTTTACACCGCACATCATTCCCCTTCATCCAATACCCATATGCATAGAAAATGCTTTATGTACAACACATATTTAGGAACCATAATTTTTTAGAATATATTTTTCCCATTTGCGTACTAAATTCTGCTACTTGGGTATTGTTAGGGACTCTAAAGACTTACTTGCTTCTACATGGAATGGGATCTCTTTTCATCAGATTTCAGATATACATTCTATGGCATCTTCTGAGTCTGATAGAATGGCCCCTTACAGTGGTTTAACTACTGGGTTTGTAGGGGATTGCATAACTCCCAGTTAAGCAATGCCTTCAAAGATTGAATCCTTTCTGCAGCCTATCGAGAAGATTGGTATGGATATGTTTCAATGGCCTAGGATATTTATCTCATTGTGTACTTTGATGTAGACACTAAGAATTTTGAAGGCCATGGAGAGCCAGGATATTGATTGAGATTGATTTATTTTACAACAAAAACATAATATTTGATTTGTGTTAGAGGGTAATCTAATGGATTTTGGGCGTCATGGACAAAGCTATATGTAAAATAATGCCAGATGAAATTCTTCTTGCTGGTTTATAACCTTGTTGCAAGAACTTAGGTCATAATTAGCTTAGATCACTAAGAACTATGAAATATTGGTACTCTAATAGACCTCATAATTCAACCTCTAGGAAACTACTTTATTGTGTACTTTGATGCAGAAGCTAAGAGGTTTGAAGGCCATGCAGAGCCAAGAGAGTGATTTGGATTGATTTGTTGTCATAATAATTGCACCAATCTACAACTAGCTATTGATTGAAACAAGACCATTTTTAATACAGAAGATGTGGAGCTTGACTTGTCTTTGACATTGGAAATTTTATATTCTGTGACATCTGAAATCTGAAACTTAGTTGTCCAAGGGAAATGTATTTTAGGGGTAGTGTTTGTATACTAACTTACATTTACCTTAGCTATTGACCTTCACTTTTTAAGTGTTGATTTGTTAATAAAATTTTTTGAGGATGCTCCTTTTTGTGTAATTTGTTGGATAAATTCAACAGAAATATAGGTGTGGAGCATGTTCTTCAAGACATAACTACTAAGGTATTGATTATGTGGCACTTCACAAATTGATAATGAAGAGACAAACCATATTATTTGTTTCTTTATATGTTGCATTTATTTAATATTGGAGATGTTGAGGAGGAAATGAGGAGAATATGAGCATCACCAAACCATTTATGATCATTCCCTCACGATGACATCACAAATAATAGAAATTTGTTGTGTTGTACCATCACCCTATCAATGTCAATCCATTCTCAATTGTCAATTAGAGTGGAGGAAAATGTTTGTTTTTATAGAATGGTATGCTAATACCATTAAAGACAAGCCTAGGGGATAGGTTGTACCTTCACTTGTTTCTAGAGAATCCTTATGGGATTTAGGAAGGGAGGGTTTTTCTTTTAGTGAAACTTTAATAAATATTTGTTGGTTAATATTGAAAAGCCCATCATAACCTACCTATATGAGGCCATGGATGAAGTCACAATGAATCTATCCTAACACTTTGTGAGACAACGGATAAGGAGGGAAATTTCATGTACGTCATGGGATTTTGTTCACGATAAATGGAACAATATGCTTTGTCACCCACTTCATACAACAGGGCTCATTCTCAACCATACATTGCTTTAATCTGTTAACTTTGACTACTACAGTGAGACTATGGTTGGATTCTTTACTTATGTGCAAAGGATCATACCAGATCCAAGGGTACATGTGGTCATACACATTTTGAAGATGTATAAGAGAGTTGTGAGATTAGATGGCTATGATATAGTAGTTGAAGGAGAATTGAAATCTCGAATAAGAAATTTTTTGTAAATTTCATATTTCTAAAGATTCAATTATTAATTTCAAAGTTCAAACTTCACATTTTAAATTTCATTAATTTAATTTATCTCGTTGATTGGAAATATTTTATAAATTAAAACTTAATAATTGTTAAATGGAATTGGGGTCTCCATTCAGGAGACATGTGTAAAACTGTTGTAAAGTTAAATTCATTTATTACCTATTATTAGTAAGTAATTTATGTTGCAAAGGAAACAAGTCCAAACTAGGGAACATCTAGATCACATCTTAATTTAGGTATCTAAAACTAATATTAATTTAGGTATCTAAATTTTTTATAATGAATGAAAATAATTACTCGTTTTTTCTTATAAAATAATAGTTAACCTAGGGTTTATGGGATATGGAGTGGTTATCTCTAACATCAAATAAAACAATGTTATAGACAATTCTTGGGGTATTGCCAATTAGCAAGCAACCCCGTTGAATGTTATTCATTTTTGCAATGTTTAACAATGGCCAAGAAAGCTCAAATAGAAAACTTGAAGATGGTGGGAGATTGTTTGATTGTCATCTAGCACTTGTTTAGGGGCACTCTACCTAAAGAAGGAAAACTTAGAATTATAATAGAAATTTCAAGATCTCAAGAATTCTTCTCCAATAATAGTTTTTACCATGTCCTAATAGCACTCAACTTTGATGTTGATCATCTTTCTAATGATGGTGTCAAACTAGAAGCGGGTCGGGTCCTTATCAACAATGGAAGGCCAACAACTTCGATTATACCTTAATATTGGTATTATTTGAATAAAAAAATGTGTGGGAAGTGGGTTAAGGCTACATTGTTCATCATGGTCTCCCCTCCCATTGTTTCACATGCAAATAAGTGCATTAAGGCCAATAGGTATACTCATATTGAATGCATGTTTATGGGGGAAGGCTTAAAAAATACCTAAGTTAAGTTTTGCATTGCCATTTATAAAGTAATCTACATGCCCTAGGCTCATTCAAGGGGACCTAAAAAGATTCAAATTAATCCTTAGAGAAGGTATCGAATCACCACTAAAATCTAGTGCATTCATGGTATAAATTATGGGTTCTTGGAGAGGGATATGCGATGAATCTGATGTTAAATTAAAGATCCTGTAGGGAAATTGGAGCAAGTAGTATTGTTTATGTTTCCAACTTATTTGGCTATGAGGTTCCCTCAACCATCAAGCAGTGGAACCTTCCATTGGTCCCATCATTTTTTTCACTTGATCTTTTTCCCTCATAACAGGACGAGTGCCAAAGGTGTGATATGTGCAACCATTGGGATTTGGCCTAGGAAAGTATTAGTGAGGTAATTTTGTAATCTCTTTGGCTCTTCAGAAAGTTAATTTCAATATTGTAGTTATTATGGAGCTATTTGGAATGTTAAGTTGGTATAGAGATGGAAAAGGATAGCTTTTTAGTTCATATTATTCAATCACCTCCTCCATTTTCAAACTAGTGATACGGGTTGCTGGTATGGTTGTGTGATGTTAGATTTTGTAGCATAGAACAAGTGTTCTAGTCTTAATTTGTGTCAAAGAGGCTAAGGAACTCGAGATCTCCAAAACCCATAAAAGGTTTTGTGAGACATGTGAAATGCCTTAATTAAATTAACTAGCCATCATTTAATTTCTACACCATAATTTCTATGCTACGAGGGCAGGTAGTGTGAGTTCAAACCATGTCGAGTTTTCAGGAAGAGAGAACAAGTAGGGAAGAGGGAGGTCGAGTTTGTCTATGGAGGGAGAAAGGAGGTTGAGTCAAATATGTCACATATGATATGAAAGAAGGACATAAAATAAAATGACATTGATGGTAATTTTCCATATTAGTAATAAGTAGTAAATGATATCATTCCTTTTTAGATATTGCAACGGTATCATTACTTTAAGATATTGCACTTTCAAATATGATGATATGAATAATTTTAAACTGCATCATTTACCCAATATTCCTCTACCACCCTTATAAGTTCATGCCCTAATAGGTTAAAGAAGTGCTAGAAAAATTTCATTGTCCACCCATCTGGGCCTGGCTCTTGTTTCTATGCATACTTTAAAAAACCCCTTCCACCTCCCCTTCTGACAAAGGTTTCATAAGCAAATCATTTTCCTACTCCTCCACATATCAAGGAAAACGTTGGGCACGATAGATCACCTCTGAAATCGAGACCACATCACGTGATTTCAATAAATTTTTAAAGTGGTTCCTTCTCAGTGAGGCTAGGTCATAAAAAGTGTTTTCTATTCCCCCTTTGGGCATTTTCAACCCCAAAATTATGTTTGTGTTTTTCCTTCCTTTAGCATAATTTTGAAAAAAAATCGATTTTTCATCCCCTGTTGCTAACCAAATAGCTCTACTTTTTAGTCTCCATTGTTCTTCTATATCACTTAGGATTTTTCTTCTTTCAATATCCAATTGTTTAATCTTCTCCCTCTTTTCTTTTATCTCATATCCATCCATTTTTGGGCTTTCTAAGAGGTCTAGTTCCTCCCCTATCCTGCTTAAATCAGATTCCTCCCTATTCTTTTTCTCTTTTTCCCATTCTATCATTTTCTTCTCCATTCTCTTTAAATTTTCCATAAAAGAATGGGCTAGCGAATACCCATGTTCACTGGCTAATGGTCTCTAAGTAGCTTTAACTAGATTGTTGTATGAGGTATCTTTGAGCCAAGCTGAGTTGAATTTGAAGGGAGACCCCAACTTTTGATTAGGTCCTTTCATTTCCAGTAGGATAGGTAGGTGATCTGAATCCCCTCCTACACCCACCCAATGTCTAAAGTAAGGAATCCTAGAAGACATTTCTTGATTTAGTAGAAAGCGGTCTAGTATCTTAGCTATATTGGCCTCCTCCACTCTTTTATTCCTCCAAGTAGGTCTGGATTTTAGCATGTTTATATCAATGAGTTTTCCAAATATGATCTTATTAAAAAAGTAGTCATCCAAGGGGTCTTCTTGGGATGTAGGACCCAATATCTTTGACAACGCCAATGAAAAGTTCAGATCCCCTCCCACTACTAGGTTCGGGTTATTGTAAATAATTTGGAGAATAGGTTATTCCAAAATAAAACCCTATCTTGGAATGGCCCATAGATATTTAAAAGTAACAGGTAAGAGCATAGCTCCTGTGATAAGACCTTAACCCCCACCACTAATTTCGACCCCTAAGATTTTAGTAGCTTCACACTGCTATCTTTTACTCCCAGAGCCAAACCCCCGATCTTCCTTTGGCATCCACAGTCAGAAAAGTCCATCTCTGTAACATTTTATTTAGGGTTAGTTTCACTTCTTCTCCAGCTCCGAGTGTTTCTTGGAGCATAATTACATCAGGACAATAATTAAGAAACAAAGTTTAGTTCAAGTTTTTTAGAGGTATTGGAAAACCCTCCGCAATTAAAAGAGATCGCAATCATTTGATCACTTTTGTTGGGGTCTATGCTGCTCCAAGCGCCCCATGAAAGGATAATTGTTTCCCATCTATTATGTCAATTATTCCTCTTTGTTGAGCCTTAGAAAGGTTTGATTTCCTTCCTCGGGATTATCTTTCTTGTCTCGAGAGCGAAGGTAATAGTTGGATTTCTTCACTGGTTTCCCAAAAGAGTACAAGGTATTTGGGTCAACCGATAGATTTTGATTCAATTGAATTACTGGGATTGATGTAATGATACTATCTTGGGCTTTAGACACATTATCAATAGGAATATTTTGAATTGAAACAGGCCTGGAAGGACTAGGCCTTGAAAGCAACTTGAGCAAAGATTGAAAGGATTCATGAACAGAGGGAAGGGGAGAAGAGACAATACCCACCATCTGTAGCTCGGGGATGGTATCACCCCTCACCTCTAGATCTTCACACATTATCTCATGAGGCTCAACCTGCTCCTGCAAAATATCATTCTCCATCTGCATATCCTAGACTTCTTGAGATTCTATCAACACTTATTCACCTTTTTGCTAAGTCCCCAAATCCTCAGCTTGAACCAGTTCCTCTTCTACAGTCTGAGTATGATCAAGATTTCTGGCATCCCCTCTGTATCTTCTTCACCTCTTATTCCTAGGGGACAGTCCCCAGCTAAATGGCCATATTTATGGTATCTGTGATAGCGAAAGGGAAGTTGTTCATAATCAATGATCTGTGTGAAAATATGATCTTGGTATTGAAGATTAATTTCCTCATCCAGTCCCTCCTGTGGATAAAATATTACCAGGATTCGAGCAAGACTCTTGTCCCTTATTTCCCTAAAGGCCATGTCTGCTTCAAGTAAAGGACCCTACTGCATGAAAATAACTATGGTTTTTTGAGCTTACCTGATTTTCCATCGTCACATCTGCTGCACCTCCCACTGAAAGTGTCATTGTATCCTGACTCTCATGGGATTCCTTGTCAGGACCCTTAGCCCCCTCCTTTCAATCATAGTGCATGCCATCTTCCAACAACCCAAACCCGCCATCCTGGCACCAGTCAACCACCAAGCCTCTCCACTTCCTTGTTGGCAGTCTACCTGGAGAAATAGCTTTTTCCAAATTATGTTGTGAAAGCTCCAACCCTGAAACCGACAGGATATCCTCTGGTTCAGGCTTCAAATACACACAATCCTGTTGGTTGATCATTCCTCCTGTCCTTGAATGTAGGATAAAACCTCCACCATAAAAATTGTTGTTTAACTATTTCGATGGGCTCGTGCAGCTGAGGAAGGATCACGAGAGTGACTGTGAACAGAAAAGTGTAAACCCTCTCTTGATACAACCCTAACATATATCCCTGATACCCATCCTCATCATTCCCTAGGCCACCTCCAACGTTGACAGGTGTGACCCATGCACTAGACGGGTACTTTTGCCTATCGTCAAGCGTACAACACTCCCTGTAGCACGTCAACCTTCCCACTGACACCCTCCTGGTCTAGGGTTCCACCATCGCCACATTTGGTAGATGGTCCATGACCTCTTGAGGTATGGGAGCTATCGTGTCATTCTCTCGAATTATGGTCAAATTATATTTTTTAATTACTTTTCGAGTAGGTGAAGTAATCATTCAATTGCATTTTGCAAACACATGAAGAGGACTCGAAAACAAAGATAGCGGTATTTTTTGAAACTTTTTCATTGTGTATATTTTCAGATATTGATTTTTTATTCAACCTCTCTAAAATTGTTCAAAAAAATTAAAGCGTTATATTTAAAAGAAATTAGATAAAAATATCATATGAATTCAAAATTGTCATACTCATATGGAATTGGATAAAGGATTCCTTCCCGAATCCAACATGATCAAATCGCCACTTAAATACATTATGCTTGGAGTCTCCTAGGGTAGAAGATAGTGTTGCAGAGAAAATTTGCAAAAGAGGAGCTAAAACTCTGTGTTTTAGGACCTTAAGGACTCGATCAAGCGCCTAAAATGCCTGTTCGAGTGTTTGAAATTCAAATTTTAAATAGATCGATCGATTGAGCCCTTAACGTGGTTAAACAAGGCTTGATCGAGCTATAGGCTCGATCGAGCTATCATAATTATCGTAAAAAAAGAAAAAAAAATGGAGCCTCTCAATACTTGTCTATAAGCTAATTATAAAATTTATTTATTGCAAAAAATAGTTTTATAAATATTCAAATATATTCCAAACTCTAATTTTCCTTAATTATAAATCCATATTTTATTTTATTTTACCAAGAAAATAATTATAATAATATATAGATAACTTTCTGTAAAAGATTTTAACTTTGCTTTTTCAATTTTGAAATTCTTGAGAATGATAATTTGTTTTTTGTTTTTTGTTTTAAATACAACATATTTATATATTTAATCATTTTAATTAGAAATTTTAAATAAAAATAAATCAAATTATATTAAATAAATAAATACAACAACAAACTAATCTAAGATAAAGTTTATAATATTATTATCTTAAAAATAATTTCCTACGCACTTTTAAATCTAGATTACTCAAATTCAAATTAGTCAGTTAATGTTTTCAAATTTATGAATTCCTTGTGTTTTTATTATCTAAAAATATATATATTGCAAACTTAAGTTAGAATTAAAAATTTCTATATATACTTCGCACTTCTGCAAAGTGAGGACATAATTGAGTGCAATCACATCTTATAGTTTGAGAGAGATTTATAACCACACATATCATTGCATCCATTACAACTATATTAATTATAGCTTTGAACTATTACAACTACGTTAATTATTACTACACTTATTTATTTTCCTAAACACAAGTGGATATTACTTCAGTGTATGAGGGAATCATGTTTGTTAACTCTTCAATGAATTTTATAAAATATACATTTCCAGCAATGTCAAATTCACATTTTTGAGTTACACTTATTCATATAAAAAAATCATAATATTTATTAAATCAAATTGATAAATTTTCTTATTTTTAATAAATTTATTATTTAAATTATAACATTGAAAAAATAAATCATATTAAAAACTAATTTTTAAGTTACCAAATTATAAATATAAGAATATTACAATTACAATTGCAAGTGGGATAGAATCCTTTTTCAAATTTATACTCCAAAATGCTAGAAATGCAATGAGAAATTAATCTACACCATTGTTAATTACCTATTCAAATGTAAATAGTAATTGATTATGGTTTTTTTTTTAATATCTGTTGTGACCACAACCACCACCCTATTAAAATTTTCCCTGATAAGAAATTTTGAATGGGTCCCCCAGAAGTTGATCTTGCACCCCTCCGAATGATCTGTTTTATCCCAGGGATTTAAACTCTTGGCCAAGTCAAATCTTCAATTTTTAAATGGTTAAGGCCCCCTTTATAAATCCCTGTTGCATGATTCATCTATAATCCTTTCTTAGCCCTTCATTCATATCCTCATTGGGACTTTTCCAACCCCTAAAAACCTCTCATCGCATCTTTATTCCCATTATAACTCGTTATAATGAAAATACCTCGAGACCATGCCCAATTTCCCCTTTTCGCTTATCGCATGCAAATTAAACACATAATGCTTACCATAATACACCAGACCCGACAACTTTATTGACCGGAATACATATATTTTCAGGTCCAGAGCATTTCGCATATCACAATCGGTGGGGTCCCAAGGCTTGAACATAAAGTGCATGGCGATATGGCGGACCCGCCGATCCCATTAAACATAACACATTCATTTCGGGTCCGAAGCCCCATCACATATCGCATATCGGCGGAGCCCGGGATCATTTATAAAATGAAATGCGATATGGCGGACCCACCGCGTTATTAAATACAACATATCTATATATATATATATATATATATATATATATATATATATATATATATATATATATATATATATATATATATATATATATCGGGTCCGACCGAGTCACATACCGCAATCGGCGGAGTCCTGGGCCTGTGCACATTGCAATATGCGATTTGGTGGACCCGCCAATCTTATCAAGCAGAATATATATGTTATTGGGTCCGCCTTCTCCATTGCTAAGTTGCTATTGGCGGAGTCTAGTGCTTATGCCTAAGGCCCGAAAAGATGAAGCGGACTCGCCAATAACTATACGTCTGGGCGTATTAATTTTGAAATCCAGCCTTGTGATCAAATGCGGTATTTTCTGTGTATTCCTGTGTTTTCGATAAGATGTCATGGTCTGCGTTTTCTAAAGAAATCCGATAGGGGCGGTGTTGCATATGATGTCCCATTGGGATGTGCAATTGCAACTCGTCGTAGCACAGCTTCGGCTGAGCCAGGGGCCATTTCTTTCACACTCGCTCTTTTAATTTCATTACACCTTATCATTTTTCAATGATGGTGAGAGATGTTCTTGGGTGTTTTTATCTTTTGTTCATAATCATAAGGCTAATATGAATTATTTCTGTAGGTGATTTCGAGTGGATCCAGTAGCAGATAAAGGTGTTGTATGTCTAGATGACACCTCTGCATCCCCAGTGTCGATACTACAAAAGCGAAACCTGTAGAAAGGGGTATGAACTGCCATAATGCATAATGAAGGCATGTTCTGTGTTAAAAGGGAAGTACAATGCAGATCCATCAAGATGTCACTCCCTCCAGAAACACCTCAAAGCATGCGAGATGTGGGATGATGGGCACGGCATCTTCAGTTTCCTCCAAGAAATGACAGGGAATAATAGCCACTCCACACAGGTGCAACGAAATGATACGCAACCATTCTCTATTTCATCGACATCCATTCATTTCCCCATGAAGAAGGATGCTCCAGCAAAGGTGGCTTCGACGTGTCAACAATCTCATCGACCGTTCTCCTCTGTACATTTTTTGATCCATGTAGTGAAAAGAGAGGGGAGTGGAAAAGTTAGGGGAGATAGGGGGGTCAGTTCCTGAAGGCATAAATATTACCTCCGTAGATGAGAGCAGGGATTTTTCGTTTGGCAGAACAACTTTTGTTTATTGTGAGTAAGGAAGATTGTTTGGGTTAGAGAAGGAGCCTTTTCTCAGATTGATTTTCCTCTTCCTTATATGTTAAGAATCAGGATGTTGTTGTGAGCATAAATATGAATGTGATTTGTGTTTGTGCCCATTGATGACTTACAGTTTATGATTAGCTTTGGTTGTTTGAATGTGATTCTTCATCATAGTTAATTCATGAGCAGTCCCTGATTTGAAACTATGTTAAACATCAGTTGCAAGCTTTAATTCCATAAAAGGAATGTGTATTCCTGTATGAGTGATTGGATTGCAATTTAGAATTGATGCAGCCTTGTTCTTATGTGAACCAGTAATTGATTCATTTAGACTTGGGATTCATATATGATGTTTAACCTCTCTTTCGTCATGCTCCTACAAGATAGATTAGGATAGCTAGAACTAGATTAGAGTAGTTAGAAGCAATGTAGATAGCATTTAATACATAGAGGTTAGCTGTTTTATTTTGTTGATTTAATTGAAATCTTCCTCCCAGAAGCAATCTAACAACGCATTTAACAGTTTACGGGGTCCATTAAAACCTGTTGGAACTAGCCATTCTAAATGAAAGTAGGTCTAATTGGGGCTTGCGATCGGGTTAGTTCCCCTTGTTGGTACAGCGAACATTCGCCGTGTCAACAAATTGGCTCTAAAATGGGGGCCTGAACCACGTCGTCCATAGCTTTTCAGGATTTCATCTATAAGTGCCACACATGGATTCAAGAAGATTAATACATGGATTGTGAAGGTCGAAAAGACCCCTCCTCTCATTCAGAAAAGCCTCATTTCGAAGAAGAGACACTGTGGGAGTATCCTGTCACTCAGGAACAACCAGTCAGAAGACTTACTCGGGCTTACACTCGTTCCCTATCACAACTCCCTATCTTTCAGTCATTACCTCTGATAGCAAAAAGAAAGCCAAGGGTCTATCACATAAATGAAGAAATGTCTGCAGCCCCTTCTCTTGAAGATATTGTGCTTGATTCTTTGTAGAGTATCAACTCTCCTTGGGAAGAATCCTTGAGGATTCCCCGTCTGAAGGAAATCCCTGGCCTAATTTGGAAAATGCTAATGAAGAAGCCCTCAACTAGAACATCCCTATCCTCAATATGGCTAATATTCCTCCACCAGGTGGAAACCAACTCCCACCACCTCCGGGAGCACTGTCGCCCTGGCTCACTGAGGATGCTGTGGCGATACGTGGGAAGCAACATCCATTACCCAAGAATGTAGAAAAGGTACTACCTAAATTCAACCCTGAGCGGGGAGACACCACTGAAAACCATATTAATTCGTTCTTCCTGGTCGTGTGCATGTTGGCGGTAGCTGATGAAGATATAGTTTGTCGCTTATTCCCTTTTACCCTGACTGGTGCAGCTTCCACATGGTACTTTAGCTTGAGAACCAGATCGATCACCTCGTGGGCTACCTTTCAACAGGCCTTTTTAGACAAGTATGGCGATGACAAAACCCCTAATGCCTTAGTCCTAGAACTATCCCATTTGAAAATGGAAACCAAAGAAAAGGTTAAGGATTTTAATATTTGGTTCAACACCTTGATCAACAGAATCGCGGACACTGCCAGACCTATAGAAGAGGTGCTTATGGAATTCTCCATTGCTGCTCTCCCTGTCCCTGCTACAATGTGGGTCAAAAGGAGTAACACACAGACCTTACAAGGTGCTATCGGTGAAGCAGTAAAAGTCGAGAATGAAATGCTCAGTCTCACAGGATGCCACCCTACAACTGGAGAAAAGAAGGCCTCTCAAGTATCCAAGAAGAGTAATAGGAGTGATAACAAAGGGGCTGAAACCAAGGAAAAGGATACCACAGATGTAGAAGGTTTGCATTGGATCATTAAGAAGCTGACAAATGTAGTTATCGATATGAAAAGGAATCCTGGAGAGAGTACGAGTAGGAGTGGAGGAGAGTATAACAGCAGAAGACCCTTCAAACCTTTCTATCGTAAGAAGACAGAGGGCAGTCATGGTCCACTTGCACTGCCTGCTCCACCCAATGAAGGAACTTTAAACACGGAAGAGCTGGCTCTTATTGGATCGCTCCTTAACAAAGAAGAACCTATAGTGGAGCTCGAACCAAAACAAGAAGATGAGGAAGAGTACCAGGTAGAAGAACCCTCAGATGAAGAATCTCAAATCAATGTACTATGGGATTTCTACACTAATGAGAATGATGACGATGAAGGAGGTAGCACGACAGAAATAAACGCTAATGAAATCCACACATGAAGCAAAGGGCCACTTGCAGGCACCATGAAGCCTGTAGACTAGACAAAGAAAGATACTCGCCCTTTGAAAGCATCCACTCCCAAGGTCCCTGTTGAGAAGGGTAAACCTAGTGGCGATTCCAAGAGTACACCAGTTGTGAACTATCCAGAGAAAGAGAATACGTCTCCGGCTACAACGAAGATGACCCAAAATGGTAAACTCCTACCTAAGAACAGCAAAACTAGTATGTTTACTCTACCCTACCCTATTTATAACATTGATTACAACATTGTAGATGATCTTAAGAAATCTAGGGCTAATATAACATACTTTGATTTGCTAAAATTAACGCAGCAAGGGGATCTGCTCCTGAAAGCTATGAATGAGCGGAATTGCAAACCTC
Organism: Pinus tabuliformis; assembly: GCA_031772625.1. Lineage (NCBI taxonomy): Eukaryota > Viridiplantae > Streptophyta > Pinopsida > Pinales > Pinaceae > Pinus > Pinus tabuliformis. Next base: position 234,382,191 of record CM062817.1, read on the forward strand.
CTACCAATCCAAGTAGCCAAACCAAGAAGTTGACATCCAAACCTTTTAGTACCCCCAGCACAGCCCAAAATCCATCAGCTATGGAAGCCACTCTGTCAAAAATGAATCGAAACCCCCAAGATGTTAGTGCAGCCATGATAGGGAGGAAATCAAAATCAATGACTCCACCTTTCCTTATCACATTTGAAATCTTCAACATGAATGTACACAATTTCTTGGTAGATCCTGGTGCCTCATCCACTGTTATGCCTTACGCTGTTGCTAAAAGACTGCGTGCAATACCTGAGAGAACTGGAACTCGAATTATGCAATTGTATAGAACAAATGTGAAAGTACTTGGGGAGTTAAAAGATGTGTTGATTCAGATGGCTGCTAAACCACAATACACACAAGTCGTTGATATAGTGGTAGTCGACATACCCGAGGCTTATGGAATGTTGCTCAGTAGGGATTGGTCATCAAATCTGAATGGATATTTCTCAACTGATTGGTCCCATCTCTTGTTGCCTCATAGGGAAAAGGCGATATTCTGAGAGTTGATTGAGAAAGATACATGAAGTATGTGGTAATAGAACTAAACAGCCCCAATGAACCTGTAATGTTTACTAACTCCATCCTTGGGAATTATAGTTTCGACCTTTATACCACCGAAACCTGTTTCAGAGAATTCCAGGCAGAAACAGTTGAAGAAACTGTGACAAACACGCAGTTGGAAGCTCTCCCCCATGATCCAACTGATGAATCATCTTGTATTATAGTAGATGGTAGGACTATTTTCGTAAGGTGTAGTTCATTGAATGTAACATTAGATTCTATTTTTTGGATGCTCTATTTTGATGGCTCTAACTGCCTTGGAGGCGCAGGCGCTGGAAACGTTCTCATTGACTCGCAAGGGAACCAACATCTGATGGCCAGCCAGTTGGAGTTCACGTGCACCAAAAACATGACAGAATACGAAGGCGTGCTGCAAGGCCTCAAAAGGGCCATTGATATGAAAGTGAAAAATCTTAAAGTTTTTGGTGACTCGCAGATAATTGTGGACCAGGTAAGGAAAAGGATGCGCTACAATTTGCCACACCTGGTAAGGTACCAACATGAGATATGGAGCTTAATTGATAGTTTTGATGCTTTTAATATTTCATACATACATCGAGGGAAAAACCAAGATGTTGATCAAATGGCTGTATGACTGCAAAACTTTTGCCTAATCTTACATTGAACAAGAATAAATTTTATCTTGAATTAATTTTCAGACCATCCATACATGATAACATCTCAAATTGGCAGGTGTTCGAAGGTGATAATCAAATCCCTGAATTCCTGCATTACAAAAAGGCATTCAAAAATACATTCATTAGTGAAAAGGAGCATAAGTATATACTCACGGTAACCAACCACCTCACCAGATGGACCAAAGCCATCTCGCTTTGGAAGGTTAATGAGGATGAGGTAATATATTTTATCGAGAAATCTATTATGAACAAGTTCAACATCCTTTACGCTCTCATATTTGATAATGCTTCTTCCCTTTCATCTCTAAAATCGACTGGATTTGCTATCAATAAACCAATCCACATAAGGCATGCATCAGACTATTATCCCTAAGGAAACGGAGAGCTAGTCCTAAACTGGGGCAAGCTGAGTAAGCTGAAAGGTGAACACACGAAGTTTCAGCACTTATGGTTGGGCCCATTCCAAATTAAAGAAAAAATTGTTCAGGGAACTTACAGACTGAAAATTTTATAGGGAGAAACTGAAAAACTCCCTGTTAATGGCCAACACCTCAAAAGATACTTCCAGTAGCCATGTAGGGTGGTTACCTCCTGAGTAGGTTAGGACTCCTTTTATTTTGTTGTTAGCTTAGTTGCATTTTCATCCTATCCATTCTCGTTTTGCGCAAAGTTTATTTTTCTGCTATTTGCAATTTTAGTCTTTTGCAGCCATCTGATTTCTGTCTTCCAGCCTTGTTTTCACCTTCTCAAAGCTCTTAAGATTGCCTTCATTCACTACCTTCGGCTTTTTCATCCCTCATTTACCTACTGATGGATCTGCTGATCCTAAATCCATCGTTACCTTGCAAATCAAACAAATTTTCAATGAGCCCATGAGAACTTAAAAAAAAAATCAGCGGTGGAATTCAAAACCGAAGTCACTCAGTGGCATCTGTTGGGAACTAGGTGAGATCTGTTGATAACTTGGATATCTGGAGCATGTAGGGGCATATTTATAAAACAAAAATGTGTAACTACAACTGGACTGGCATGGAGGAACACTGCATTTTTAAATAGATCCCACTCAGACCTAGCCTATTCTTGTCCATAAGGTTTGTAGTCATTCTCCATTGGTTTCGTCCACTACACTCAGTTTTCCAATGCCTGCCATATAGAAGTAAACCTCCTTTCATGGGCTAAGCCCACTGTCATATATCCTGTGGCATATCCAATTATGCTCTAGTCCTTGTGCCTGAAACTGGAAGGACTTATTTAAAATAAAATGAAATGTTGAGTCCTTGTGCCAATCTGGAAGGACAAGTTAATTGGGAAGCTGGTTGGAGTAAGGACTGTTACTAGGCTCAGAGTACTGGTTGACGCAACAAGCCCCAACCTTGCTTCAGCAGTTTAAAAATATGGCATGATCCATGACTATGCCCCATTCAATCATATGAAAGTATAGCACTAAAATTTCTATATAAAGTGCAGATAAACATATCTTCATCGAGTTTGATGGGCAATGAAGAGTTGAGGTGCACATCTGAACAGGTATTGACAGGCCAATGATGGCCCCGAAAGGATCTTGAAAGTAGAAAACAGGTAAAGGAATGTCATTAAACCCCATAATATGACCATTGGAGAATGCCTGTCAAATCCATATTAGTAAGTAGAAGCTATTTGTCTTTAACCCACCTAAAGCAACTAATGTTGAAGTGGAATCAATCCCTGTCCATCTATGCAGTTTTCATTTCAAGTTTATCTTTAACACCCTGATGTTCTATTGATCTAAGGGTCATTTGGAAATAGAGATAATTGGTTCTCCCAGTGGTTCGCCATTTATTGTGACCACAACCACCACCCTATTAAAATTTTCCCTGATAAGCAATTTTGAATGGGTCCCCCAGAAGTTGATCTTGCACCCCTCCGAATGATCTGTTTTATCCCAGGGATTTTGACTCTTGGCCAAGTCAAATCTTCAATTTTTAAATGGTTAAGGCCCCCTTTATAAATCCCTGCTGCATGATTCATCTATAATCCTTTCTTAGCCCTTCATTCATATCCTCATCAGGACTTTTCCAACCCCTCAAAACCTCCCATCACATCTTTATTCCCATTATAACTCGTTATAATGAAAATACCTTGAAACCATGCCCAATTTCCCCTTTTTGCTTATCGCATGAAAATTAAACACATAATGCTTACCATAATACACGGACCCGACGGCTTTATTGACTGGAATACATATTTTTTCGGGTCCGGAGCATTTCTCATATAGCAATCGGTGGGGTCCCAAGGCTTGAACATAATGTTCACGGCGATATGTTGGACATGCTAATCCCATTAAACATAACACATTCATTTTGGGTCCAAAGCCCCATTGCATATTGCATATCGGCGGAGCTTGAGATCATTTATAAAACACAATGCGATATGGCGGACCCATCGCGTTATTAAATGCAACATATATATATATATATATATATATATATATATATATATATATATATATATATATATATATATCGAGTCCAACCGAGTCGCATATCGCAATCAGCGGAGTCCTGGGCCTGCACACATTGCGATATGTGATTTGGTGGACTCACCGATCTTATCAAGCAGAATATATATGTTATCAAGTCCGCCTTCCCCATCGCTAAATCGCTATCGGCGGAGTCTAGTGCTTATGCCTAAGGCCCGAAGCGATGAAGCGAACTCGTCGATAACTATGCGTCCAAGCGTATTAATTTTCAAATCCAGCCTTGTGGTCAAATGCAGTCTTTTCCGTGTATTCCTGTGTTTTCGGTAAGATGTCATAGTCTGGGTTTTCAAAAGAAATCCGATAGGGGCAGTGTTGCATATGATGTCCCGTTGGGATGTGCGATTGTGACTCGTCGCAACACAACTTCAGCTGAGCCAAGGGCTGTTTCTTTCACACTCGCTCTTTTAATTTCATTACGCCTTATCATTTTTCAATGATGGCGAGAGATGTTCTTGGGTGTTTTTATCATTTGTTCATAATCATAAGGCTAATATGAATTATTTCTGCAAGTGAGTTCGAGTGCATCCAGTAGCAGATAAAGGTGTTGTATGTCTAGATGACACCTCTGCACCCCCAGTGTCGATACTACAAAAGTGAAACCTGGAGAAAGGGGTATGAACCACCATAATGCATAATGAAGGCATGTTCTATGTCAAAGGGGAAGCATAGCGCTGATCCATCAAGATGTCACTCCCTCTAGAAACACCTCAAAGCATGCCAGATGTGGGATGATGGGAACGACATCTTCAGTTTCTTCCAAGAAATGACAGGGAATAATAGCCACTCCACACAGGTGAAATGAAATGATACGTAGCCATTCTCTTTTTCATCGACACCCATTCATTTACCCAGGAAGAAGGACGCTCCAGCAAAGGTGGCTTTGACGTGTCAACAATCTCATCAACTGTTCTCCTTTGCAATTTTTTGATCCATGTAGTGAAAAGAGAGGGGAGTGGAAAAGTCAGGGGAGACAGTGGGGTCAGTTCCTGAAGGCATAAATATTACCTTCGTATATGAGAGTAGGGATTTTTCATTTGGCAGAACAACTTTTGTTTATTGTGAGTAAGGAAGATTGTTTGGGTCAGAGAAGAAGCCTTTTCTTAGATTGATTTTCCTCTTCTTTATATGTTATGAATCAAGATGTTGTTGTGAGCATAAATATGAATGTGATTTGTGTTTTTGCCCATTGATGACTTACAGTTTATGATTAGCTTTGGTTGTTTGAATGTGATTCTTCATCATAGTTAATTCATGAGCAGTCCCTGATTTGAAACTATGTTAAACATCAATTGCAAGCTTTAATTCCATAAAAGGAATGTGTATTCCTATATGAGTGATTGGATTGCAATTTAGAATTGATGCAGCCTTGTTCTTATGTGAACCAGTAATTGATTCATTTAGACTTGGGATTCATATATGATGTTTAACCTCTCTTTCGTCATGCTCCTGCAGGATAGATTAGGATAGCTAGAACTAGATTAGAGTAGTTAAAAGTAGTGTAGATAGGATTTAATACATAGAGGTTAGCTATTTTATTTTGTTGATTTAATTGAAGTCTTCCTCCCAGAAGCAATCTATCAACACATTTAACAGTTTACGGGGTCCCTTAAAACTCGTTGGAACTAGCCATTCCAAACGAAAGTAGGTCTAATTGGGGCTTACGATCAGGTTAGTTCCCCTTGTTGGTATAGCGAACATTCGCCATGTCAACACTATCAAATACTTATAATTTTAAAGTTTACATATCATTATTGATATTTACATAAATTTTAAATTTCCAAATTTATGGCTCGATTAAGCTACTAACCTAGGGGTTACGCAGGAGATCGGTAGAGAGTTAGTTTTAATGCTTAGTTGAGCTACTTTTTTAGTGCTTGAGGAGCTTGATCGCACATTTAAAAAAGGCTCGATCTTGTGCTTAAATGGATCGATCGAGCCATCATTTTTTCCACCCAAACGTGCCCTCTCCCGCCAAAAAGTGTAACTCATCTCCATGCTTTCACCCTCCTACCTAATTTTAAGAATGAGAAATTAATGGAGACAATTACTATCAGAAGTGATCATAATGGCCTACTTAAACCACCATAGGTAAGTAGATAGGTAAGTGGTGTGTTTGTTATTTTCTATTCCATTTCAAGTTATGTGTGTTGTTTTTAATGTTTTTTAGTTATCACTTAATCTATAAATGACTCGTTATTGTTCCTAATGAATGTCTAAGTCTGTTGTCCTTTGTTGTGCCCAATTTATCCAAAAAACCATAGGCAGATCAAGGCTCATCAGCGAAGACAACAATGTTTTTCAACATCACTCTAATGATTTTGGGAATGATGGACTTGGGATGGATCTAAGATGTGTATGTAGTTACTTTTCTCTATATTCATGACTTACATGCATATATTGTGATAATGCAATAACTTCATGTCTCCTCCTCCTTAAAACCTTTATTATTGAATTATTAGAATGGTAATTTATTCTTCCTCATTTCTGAAGCTTCCTTCCTCCCTCTTCCTCTTCCACAAATATTTCTCTCTCCCTCTCTCTCTCCTCCATTGTCTCCCGAAAATCTCTTTATCTCTCTCCTACTTGTCCTCTCTTTTCCTGCCCCATTAAACCCACCCTTTCTCTCACTCTTCTCCCCTATCTCTCTCACAACCTTTCACTCACTCACTCTCCTTATCTCCCTCTCTCACCCTTCCCCACCCATTATTGTTTCTTTGTCTCTCTCACTCATTCCCTCTATCCCTCCCTCTTCCCCCCACCCCTATCCTCCTCCTCCTCTCTCTTTATCCCTCCACTCCTTCCCCCAACCTCAACCCTTCCTCCATTTCCCCTTTGCAAGACTTCCTAGGGACTTCCTAGATCTACGTAGTTGCATGCACTCCAAACTATAGGAATACACATATTATTTTTCAAATTCAAAAATTTTCACATGGGAAGCTTACATGCATGACAAGTCATTTTCTTCATATATAGGTTTAAAATGAAAAACTTGGTTGTTTGGGCTAAAAATACATGAAACACTCATTTTTTAAGAAAACCCCTCTATATCTCTATTTTTAATGTTAGTTTTCTATATGTTAGCTACATTATTTATCCATGAAATAAAGATACATGTATAGGTTACTTTACAGTATATATAGCTGGAAATACATATACAGCCGGAAATCTCTTTCCAATTACTACCCAATGGGGAGGGTATGATTCAACTTTGATATCTTTTGTGGACTGGGGAAGGGGCTCCAAACTTCACTGCTCTTGGGAAACTTTGACCATTTGAAACCCACAATGCAGTGAGTGACAACATGTTCAATATATTTTCCTTGACCGCACACGATTAAACCCAACCTAAATCCATCTTAACTCTAGATCTATCAAGCACCGAGAGGGATCAAATCTCTAGAGGTGCAAATCTTTCCTCAAGTTTTGCACTCAAAAACGACGTTTGCACATCGAGATATTTGGTCCCTCTCTCTCCACTTATAGAGCCTAAGGAAAGTATTATAGAGCAATAAATCCTTGTGATTAGGTGATTTCATTCAGAAAAAAATTGTTTACTATCTTGGGGAGTCTACCCTAGTATTATTGACATCTCTTATTATCCTAAATATTTTTGTTTTTGTTTGCTTCCTTCATGTTCTTTGTTGTTGTGCAAGCACATTTGGGTTTGATTTACTCCCCTTGGCTTGAAACCTGGTTAGGTTTCATTTGATTTTGTGTTTCAAAGTATATTGCTAGATAGATGTTGATTCAAAGCTAATTACAGAGTGTTTGGCCTTAGGGATGCTTATTAACTATTATTAATGTACATCAAAGACTTTGTTTAGCCACTATTTAGTCAACATTTGTACCTATAATTTGATTTTTGTAGGGTTGTTCTCTTAGGACTTGTTTTGAGCTTTTATGTTTGTGTTTCCTCTATATGTTTCAGTTAAGATCTATCTTAGATCATATTGAGAACTATTTCTTTGATTAGATCAAGTTTCTTTCTTATTTAAGGGCTTCTTTTCAAGTTGTTTTGCTTTGTTTTTCGAGGGATTTTCCCTCAGATCTTGTTTTCATCTTTTAGATCTATGCTCCCTATGATTACATTAGTTCATATTTGTTTTAAATGTACATTAGAGAAGTTTTCTTGAAGTGGATCTTATTTATTCTCTAATTTTGGTGTTTCCATTGTAGGGTTTTGCTTGAGTTTGTTTGTTTTTAGTGGCATTCTTATGTTTGGTTCTATGCGGTTGTGCAAATTTGGACCTGAGAGGTCTAGTTTAGTGTTTTGGATATGTTCATCTTATTATATTCAGAGAAATCTCTTTTGTTTCCATTACTTTCTTGTCTTCACCTTGACTTAGGGTTAGGTTTTTTAGCCATTGTAGATCATTGTTTATGCTTGATTTTCTATCCACTAAACTATAGCCATAGAGTTTCTTTGCACTTCCTCTTGTTGTTTATCAATTTTCCTTGATTGCTTTTGAGTGGTCTTTTATTTGCAAAGCCAAGTTTGGGATTTTGAGTGCTTGGTGTACTTCCGTTGCAGATAGCTCTAATGCTATGCAAAAGTTTTGATACCTAGAAGGTGTTATGAACCTAGTTAATTATTTTGATTACGTATACATGTCAAAATTAATTTATCAACTAGAATTAATGAATAAAAACATGAACAAAACCATTCATAAAATAAAACTTCTAGTGGAGTACACAAGAAACCAATCACATAAGTAACACACCTGTCTTTGACAAATGGCCCCAGAAAAGCCCTAATGTTGGGAAAACAAATCTTTGGTTGGGTGTGGAGCTTGCTTACCTTCTTGATTCAAATGTATTATTATAGTTTTGTTTGGTTCTTATCCCCGATGGGGGACATGTGGGGGGGTATTCCCCCAACTAGCGCCACTAGGGGGGTCCAACGGGGGGTGGAAACAATTCTTTGGAGCCCCACCTCTAGATGGTGTTTGGGGACAATGCCCCTGAAGCAAAAAATTAGATAAAAATTTCCTTGTAAAATATTGTAATTTTGTAGTCAATATAGTCATTCATTAGGCGAAAGGTATGACGTTAGAAGTTATGTTAATTTAGGGTTTTTTTCCTTAGAAGGAAACCCTTGGTTTATATGAGGTAATTTTATTGTGGTTGACCATGATTTTGTGTGAGAAAAAGAGAGGAGACCGTGTGAGAGTGTAGAGGAAGTTATAGAGAATTTTCTATAGGATGTATCCCTTTAGTTTGATAGATAATATAAAAGGAAGGATTGATTATTTCTCCATGGATGTAGCCCAAATTGGGTGAACCACATCTATCTGTGTCTCTCTTGTTTTATGCTTTTCTATATTTTTTGTTTCTGCATTATTTTATGTGTTACATTGCTCTGTTATTTGATTTATAATATTGTATTGTCATGAGGACTAGTTGTCTTGTAACTGTAATGTATTGTGTCATGCCATGCATAGTTGAGTCAAGGTCTAAGCATTGAAGTGTCTATGTTTTAATCTTTCTTATGAGGACATTACATTGAGGATTGCTACATGTGTAGGTTGATGCTGATTTTGTATCAAGAGAGTGTGGCTGGGGTTTGTATTGTAAATTATTCACCAATCCTGATGGTTACACAAGATGAAGTTGTCAATACTTTTATGCCTAGAGGTTGTGCTTCAGAAGTATGGTTGCATGGTTGCTGCTGTTGATTTTGGTTGCATCTATTGTTAATGATGCTATGTTGTGTTTCTTTCTCTTCACAACTGAAGTTTATGTTTTTGTATGTTATCAGTATGGCGATGGATCTATGATATGTGATTGATTGCAGGAGGATGGCTAATGGTATATTATTGGACATTGTCATGTGTTGATGGAGAGATGCTACTACAAATGATTTTTATAGCGTTATGATGTTAATGCTTATAATTATTGATGATGAAATTTATTAGTGTTGAAATGTGTTGTTGATGACAAGGATTGAGTAGTTGGATTTTTTAGGGTTGTTTATACTCTTTTTGGTTTATAGATGTTTATTCCTTGATGTTGAACATGGTTTCTACTGCTAATAGTGAATTTGTAGAGATTAATGAGGGTTATCATATTTCAACCATGTATGGGAAATTGTATGCATTGTTATAACATTGTAATTTTAGTGTTATAGCCTTGTACTCTCATTAGGAAGCCTTGTATCATTATTGTTTATCATTTGGTTAGTTGGTTGATTGGTCTTTGTGCTTACATGCATAGAGGAGAGAGCGATCATAGTGTTGTCCATATAAATTTGAACCTTATCATTAATCAAATGAGAAAATATGCTTAATATTTCCCGTTGGAAGGTATCATGTGCATTGCAGAGGCCAAATGGAAGAACAAGATATGTGAAGGTGCTCTTTGGTGAGGTGAAGAGCCTCTTCTCCTAGTCCTCTACATAGATCTGAATATGATTATACCTACTAAAACCATCAAGGAAAGAGGAAAACAATTTCCATGATAGTGTATGCCAGATCTGACCAATAAATGGTAGAGGAAAATGGTCTTTTTGTGTTGCTTTATTCAGTTCACAATAATCTACACAGATTTGAAACTTTCCATTCTTCTTTGGGACAATCAAATTAATTCATCAATTTATAAATATATTGTTGACCTAAATAACAACTACAAACATCGATAAAGATAAAAATACATTGAGAGATAATTGAATGTTCATTTAACTATGGAGTCAACTTCATTGAGGTACAACTAAACTTTGATATAGTAACATTTTAAGAGTTCACAAGGATATTAAAAAAAAATGATGATTAAATAATGAATGGAGACTATCCTTATGATTCAACTCATGCATAATGAATGAACTTTATTATTACCTCATGCCATAATAATATGCCTATTATAGAGTGCATAGACTCCCAATGGTTTCTTATGGTTCAACAACAAATATAATAGTTGCATGTGGACACTACATCTGAGTATGAATGAAGATGTAAGAAGGAATGCTTCATGTAAATACTAAATGAGAAGATCAACCTCTATCATTATTACACTAATAATTGTCCTAACTATTATATGAATATTATTATCTAATATATAGTTATTACTACATTATAGCCTTAGTTGTAATATACGATTGGTTTTAATTTTGTAAAGTTACTTGTTGAAAGCAAATTCTTAATGAAAATAAAATTGAACACACAAATTTACATGGATGCTTTCCCGAGGAACCAAAAATGAGTATTCTAGAAGATTTTTAATTATATTGTTCTTTACAATATCAGAATATAGTATGTATAGATCATCACATCCATAATCAAATCCATTAACCTTGTATTAGAATACAAGGACAATTCGAGACCCAAAAATAAAAAACCATGGTTCAATTAACCTTGTATTAGAATACAAGGACAATTTGAGAACCAAAACCAAAAACCATGGGTTGAAACAGTAGACCATTAAAAGCTAAAATTATGTGTGGAAATTTGCTAAAACCAATGTGCAATTTTAGCTTGAGGAACACACATGTGAATTTTTTGAATAAATTCATTTTATCATGTAGAATTAAAAATAAATTAATTTAGCAATAGGTAGTTTAAATATAATCAAATAATTAAAAGATTTTATATAATCAAATAATTAAAACATTTTTTCTTTGGAAAGAGAATAGATTTGAAAAAAATACCTTTCTTTGTACAAAACATTTCTAAAAACAAACATAAACTTTGAACAAAACAAAAAACTTTTGGATTGAAATTTTAAATTTGAAATGGTCATGTCTAAACACAAACACACACACTAATCCATAGTGGAGTTGCCAATCTTGTATGGTAGAATTTGGGTCATGTAATTCAAACCAAAAATATTCCATAGTTATGGATTGCTACACAAGCAAGAAGTCAAAATTGGAACCCACTCATCCCCAATGCATGTAAACATGTGATACAAGACTAAAGAGAAAAATTTAACCAAAAAATCGCTGCTAAAAATATTCACTTTAATTGTTAAGAGTCTTTATTTTAACTCAAAGAAATAAACCCAAGGGCCAACTTAATATAATGTATAAATATCAATTTCTAAGACTAAAATGCATAATTAATGAGACCAAACATATATATATTACAATCAAAATATAATTAAACACTAAAGAGTAGTAATGTAACTATGGTGGAGGTGGTGGACTGCCATGTCCATAACTTCCATGATTGGACATGGGGACATCAAACATTGGTTGGTTTAGTCCATAACTTCTTCCACGAGAAAAATTCGGTGGTATCATGTCAATTGGGTGAGAGAATATAGGACGTTCAGGAGCTGGTACCATCCCCATCCCAATTGGATTATATGATATAGGACCTTTGGGATTGCACATGGGGACATGGGCACGAGTTGTTGGTTCCATGTCAATTGGATTAGGCAACTCGGAGAAATGAGACTCTAGCTTTTTTCTTCTCTCCTCTTTTTGTTGGGAGAAATGAGACTGTAGCTTTTCTCTTCTCTCCTCCTTTTGTTGGGAGAAATGAGACTGTAGCTTTGCTCCTCTCTCGTCTTTTTGTTGAGCCAAAGCAACATAAAGAGATAATATAGGACATTCGGGATTGCACATGGGGACATGGGCAAAAGCTGTCGGTTCCATGCCAATTGGATTAGGCAACTGGGAGAAATGAGAGTGTAGTTTTTCTCTTCTCTCCTCTTTTTGTTGAGAGAAGTGAGACTGTAGCTTTGCTCTTCTCTCGTCTTTTTGTTGAGCCAAAGCAACATAAAGAGGCCTGCCCAGGACAACTTTCTTATTCATTTCTACCAAAGCTCGGGATGCATGATCAGGTGATGAAAATGAGACAAATCCTGAACCTTTACTATGTCCATGAAAATCCCTCATTATCTTGCATGAAGTGATTGTGCCATAAATAGAAAACAGTTCTCTCAACTTGTTATCATCTATGCTATCATCCAAATGTTTTAAATAAAGATTTGTTCCAGATTGTTGTCTCAATTCAGATTTCTTCAGTGCTTTTCCGACGTACCATTCTTTGCCATCAATTTTCACAACAAACAAAAAACTTTTGGATTGAAATTTCAAATTTGAAATGGTCTATGTCTAAACACAAACACACACATAAGTTTCATATTCACAACTAATCCATAGTGGAGTTACCAGTCTTGTATGGCAGAATTTGGGTCATGTAATTTAAACCAAAAATATTCCATAGTAATGGATTGGTACACAAACAAGAAGTCAAAATTGGAACCCACTCATCCCCAAAGCATGTAAACATGTAATGCAAGACTAAAGAAAAAAATTTAACAAAAAAATCGCTGCTAAAAAATCTTCACTTTAATTGTTAAGAGTCTTTATTTTAACTCAAAGAAATAAATCCAAGGGCCAACTTAATATAATGTATAAATATCAATTTCTAAGACTAAAATGAGACCAAACACATATATATCACAATCAAAATATAACTAACCACTAAAGAGTAGTAATGTAACTATGATGGAGAAGGTGGTCGGCCATGTCCATAACTTCCACGATTGGACATGGGGACATCAAACATTGGTTGGTTTAGTCCATAACTTCTTCCATGAGAAAAAGTAGGTGGTATCATGTCAATTGGGTGAGATAATATAGGACGTTCAGGAGGTGGTACTGTCCCAAATGGATGATATAATATAGGACGTTGAGGAGTTGGTACCATGCCAATTGGATGAGATAATGTATGATCTTTGGGAGTTGGTACTATACCAATTGGATGATATGATGTAGGACCTTTGGGATTGCACATGGGGACATTGGCACGAGCTGTTGGTTCCATGTCAATTGGATCAGGCAACTCGGAGAAATGAGACCATAGCTTTTCTCTTCTCTCCTCTTTTTGTTGGGAGAAATGACACTGCAACTTTGCTCCTATCTCGTCTTTTTGTTGAGCCAAAGCAGCATAAAGAGATAATATAGGACATTCGGGATTGCACATGGGGACAGGGGCAAAAGCTGACGGTTCCATGCCAATTGGATTAGGCAACTGGGAGAAATGAGAGTGTAGTTTTTCTCTTCTCTCCTCTTTTTGTTGAGAGAAGTGAGACTGTAGCTTTGCTCTTCTCTCGTCTTTTTGTTGAGCCAAAGCAACATAAAGAGGCCTGCCCAGGACAACTTTCTTATTCATTTCTACCAAAGCTCGGGATGCATGATCAGGTGATGAAAATGAGACAAATCCTGAACCTTTACTATGTCCATGAAAATCCCTCATTATCTTGCATGAAGTGATTGTGCCATAAATAGAAAACAGTTCTCTCAACTTGTTATCATCTATGCTATCATCCAAATGTTTTAAATAAAGATTTGTTCCAGATTGTTGTCTCAATTCAGATTTCTTCAGTGCTTTTCCGACGTACCATTCTTTGCCATCAATTTTCTTGCCATTTAAACTCTCAACGCACTTTGCTGCATCATCGACATTCTCAAAATTGACAAATCCAAAACACTTTGACTTCCCTGCTGCATCTCTCATCACTACCGCACTGATAATTGTTCCATACTCATCAAAGTATTTCCTTAAATCTTCATCATTCATGGACTCTGATAAATTGTTCACAAAAACATTTTTAAACTTGCCTTTTCCATTTGTTTGTTGCTCCGGCTCTGGCTCTAGCTCTGGTTCCTTTTTCATTTGTTCTCTATCCTTCTTTTTGGCCAGCTTCGTTTGTTCTCTCTCTTCCTTTTTCATAAATGGGCCAACATAAATGTGTCTGTCGTTTATCAACGCACCATTCATACATTTAATTGCATTTTGCGCTGCTTCGTCTTGCTCAAAATGCACAAATCCATATCCTTTGGATTGCCCTGATGCATCTGTTGCAATCTTAGAAGAGAGAATGGGTCCGAACACACAGAATTTGTGATAGAGGGTTTTATTGTCTACTGCTTTGTGAAGATTTTTAATAAATATGTTTGCGGATCCACACTTGCGGATGCTGGGGTCACGGTGTGAGTACATTATCCGAATAGGCTTTCCATTAAGGGGTGTAAAATTCAAGCTGCGTAAAGCCTCGCTGGCATTTTCAGCGGTGCTGTAATTGACATAGCCGTATCCCAGAGAAGTCTTGGTCATGGCATCTCTGCAGATGCGAACACTGACCACGGGGCCAACCTGCTGGAACAGTTCCTGAATCTGGGCGTCGCTAACATTGGGCTCCAGATCCCCCACATACAGAGATTTGGGCCGTACTGATTCATTCGCTTTCTCGCTGCCCCCATTAGTAATAACTTCCTTACTGTTACTGCCATTATTAATAACTTGATGATTCTCTCGCCCATTATTAATAACTTCACTGCCATTAACAACTGCGTGTTGTTCTACGGGTTGGACTTTAACAACTGCCATTTCTGCGAGTCTCACGGTAGAAAATCGATTCAATCGAAATAAACCCACCACTGATGTTTTGATCTTTTGGTTCTTGGTCGCAGATATATCGATTTTGCAATGTAATCAACTCCTTCCTTCGCACAACCTGTGAGAGTGCGGCACCGATTCAATTCGTAGTGGTGATATACAACTCAATCGTGAGAGTGCAGCACCAATTCAATCATAGTGGTGATATATACATATTTAAATGGGGTGGACGGAGCTTTATTTCCAACTCTTGGGTTTTTCTTCATGTGTCGGCCGTGTAACTCTTGGGTTTTTCTTCCTGAGTCGGCTAGCTGGCATTTGAATTGGAAATTTGAATTGTATTTCTAGCTATATTATTTTCGCAATATAGTTGGAAATCTGAATAAAAATTGTATTTTGGCCCTCTCACTGGAAAACTGAATAAAAATTGTATTTTCCCAAATTCAATAAAAGTAAAAATTTGAGTTAAATTAATTAATATAGTCTTTAATTGAAGCACAGGGTAGAAATTGCAAATTATAGTGTTTAATTGAAGCACATGGCAGATATTGCAAATTATAGTCTTTAATTGAAGCACATGGCACAGATTGCAAATTATAGTCTTTAATTGAAGCACAGGGTAGAGATTGCAAATTATAGTCTATTTATAACACGGAAAATGACAACCATTTTACTTAATTTCTACAAATAAAACATGGTAAAAAACAAAAAAATTTATATTACAGAATTTGAAACAAAGGTAAATTTTATATTTAAAAAAATCTAAAACACAGAGTAAAAAACATAACATAAATTTCTATATTACAGAATTTGAAACAAAAGTAAATTCTATATTTAAAAACATTTAAAAAAGTCTAAAACACACTTTTGGCATATAGACAAATCTTCGCTAATAATGATGATTAGTGTTGTAGGTGAACCATTACTGTTATGGAATTCAAATAGAGATTCTTTTCTATAGTTTATAATAAAAAATTATTTTGTTAATATTTTTTCTATATTATAGAGATTCGTTAAATGAAGTTGAAGTTTTAAATCTGTTTAGAAAATCTGATTAGTATCAAATTTTTATATAATTATTCAAACTTTAATATGATATTTCCTTGTATTTAGGCCTTGATTTATTAGTTGATAATTTAGCTTTCATCTATTAAACTCAGGGCCATTTGAAATCTTGAACTAATGCATGCATTCTCTTTTCAGAAATGAGGATCTTTTTTACATTTTCAAAAACTTAAATTTACCAGTATTTGGAGATCACTTAAGCCTATTTTTAATATTTAGTATTCCATCTTTTACATAGGATTTAGTTTTGAGTTTTCATTCTTAGATTTTATTTTACATGTTTTCTGTAATTTGTCCATCATTTGTTTCTGATCATCCTAAATAGGAAGAGTTGTAACATCTTACACAAGAGAGGTCATTGTTGGAGATAAGTAAACATGACTATTCCCCTTAAAAAAGATTTAATAAGATTTGAATATAATGATGGTTCTTTTCAATTTTTAAAATTTTGAAAAATTAAGTGTCTATATGATGCATACTCTTGAATTTCTTCTTCAGATCAATTTTTTCCCGTATCCAATTCGAATTCAAACTAGAATTCTAATTTGCTCCGTGAAATAACAAAGATTAAATAGTTTCTTACTTTATATGATTTAATAAAAGATATAGATTAAAGAGTTTGTTACTTTATATCAGGTCCGTTTTCAACTCATTGCAATTCACGTCTCACATTTGTGAAATTGCAAATTTATTTTAGTATTTTTCCCTTTACACGTGGGTAACCTACATGTTTGTGGTGGAATAGAATTATTGATAAATTCCATGCATCTGAGTGACGAGTATGAGTTTGAGTATGAATTGTGGAGAAATGAGACTTTTTCCCTTTACTCGTGGGTAACCTACATGATTGAGGTGGAATGGAATTGGAATTATTGAGAAACTTCATGCATGTGAGTGAGGAGTATATATTATTTATCTTGCAAAAAGGCCCTCAATTGTTATCTATGTGAGAGTTAATGTGTAATATTCCAAGCAATAAAAATCTAAAGAGATTTGGAACACTATAATATTTAGTTTATGTTGCCAACACATTTGGCTATGAGCTTCCGTCAACCATCAAGCAATGGGAAATTCCTTTGGTCCCATCATTTTTTTCACTTGATATTTTTCCCTCATTGTAATATCAGTGCCAAGGGTGGGATTTGTGCACCTGTTGGGATTTGGCCTGGGAAAGTATTAGTGAGGTAATTTTGTAATTTATTTGGCTCTTAAGGAAGTTAATTTTAATATTGTAGTTATTATGGAGCTATTTGGAATGTTGATTGGCGTAGAGCTCGAAAAGGATAGCATGTTAATCCATATTATTCAATCACCTCCTCCATTTTCAAATTGGTGATACGGGTTGTTGGTATGGTTGTGTGATGTTAGATTTTCTAGCATCAAACAAGTGTTCTAGTCTTGGTTTGTGTACAAGAGGCTAACGAACCTAACATCTCCAAAACCCATAAAAGGTTTCGCGAGATATGTGAAACACCTTAATTAAATTAATTAGCCATCATTTAAATTTTTCCTATGTCTAACTTAAAAAAAACAAAAAATTAATAGGAATTAATTAAGGAAAGTCAAGAATGCTATAGAGAGTCACACAGATCGGGTCTAAGACAATATTAGCCATCAACGTGGATCTAATCATGGTAATTGAAGCTCCAATGAGATATTATAAGAGAAAATCAATGGGATGCATATATAAACTTTGAGACACAAAGGGAGTGAGTTCCTTGGCAGATCGAGTTATTTAATTGCAGAGATTCAACAAGGAATTGAGTTTGAGCTAGAGAAGGAGAGCATCAATAATTGAGGGAGAAACAACAGAAAGTTTCGAAGAACTGTCCAGTGCTATAGAGTCAGCATAAGGAAGACTGAAATATTTTGCAAGGAAATTCATTTAGGTGGTGCAAGTTAGGCAGTCCAGTTGGACGAATTTTTTTGGAAGGGTTTAAATGAGTTGTCAGAGGTCAAAAAGACATTCCCAACGGTAGAGAAAAGTTTTCTAGAGGCAAGAGAAGGCTAGGTGGCCCAGTTTGGGACAGTTCAATTGGTCGTACAAACTATGTGTTGAAAAATGCAACAAAAATTTCTTAATTTGATTTTTCCTTCGTCAAAATGAGAAAATTCGAAATTCCACATGAACAAACACCTTGGAGTAGTTAACTGAAGTAAAATGGAACTTGTCACTCATTTAACTCAGTTAATTTGAGTTAGGGGCATGAAGTTCAGTTGTATGTAGTGATTCTTGAAGTTTAGGAGCCTAGGTTGAGTTAATTTTAGTTGTAATCAGTTAAACTAGTTCTAACAGTTAATAGAACTAGTTGGTGCTCAATTAAGTAGTGGGACATCAATCCAACTCAGAGATCATCTAGCTAACTGATCAATCAACTAATAATTAGCTCATGCATGCAAAGAATATGAGTTTCCCAACCGTGGTCGAGTTTCTAAGGAAATGTACAATTAATTATATACTAGATTGAGTCTATAGTTATTATATTGCTCAAGTGATCAACCCAGAGGAATTGTGCAAGAAAATGGGGGGAAATTACTAAAGAATAGGAGATTATTTCCTCAGGAAATGTGCAAGGAAATAGGGGCTCAAGAAGAGGCAAAAATTTACTAAGTCTAGGTCAGAGCCTATCAATGAGAAGTGAGATAGGTCATTCACTTCTAGTTTGAGCTCAGATCGAGCAAGCAATTGTAATACATCTTTATTCATCAGATTAATGCAAGCAGATAAAGGGGTTTTTAACAGATTGTAATCTCGTGGAAAATTTTTGTTCATGTGTGTTGTTTCTTATTGCATGTCTGTTATTGATTTCTAAATTATGAATTGAATTCCACAGATCAATAGTGTAGGGTTTTGTCTTGTGATTTAGATTAAAATTTCATGAATAGTTACAATTCTACACCATAATTTCTACATGGTATCATAGGCAGGTTTCACATTAGAACAAGTATTCAACCTATGTACTATGTGTTGGATGCATGTTAGTGGTTTTCTAGTTTCCCTAAGTGTTGTGGACAAGTGGCAGACTTGTCACAACAAGTGGGTTGTATTTTGATACCCTAATGATTGACTTTTTGAGTAGCAAAGAGCAGTCAAGTGGGCTGGTTTTGCTGCCCTAGTTCACTATTTTGGTGTTTGACAAATTAGAGATAAGAGGGCTCGTTGCAGAAGTCATAGATTAGTCAAAGAGTAACTGTATGTGGGCAGATATGAAATCCCTTAGAAGAGTGATAATAGCAGTTGATATGTCACAAAGATAGGGCAGATCTAGAAGGTTGAGCACTATTCACAAACATAGTTGTGAACAATGAATTTTGTATGCATTATGCAACAACTTCAAGACCTCAAGTACAATGCACATGAAATGAAGTCGTGGATTGTTTGGAGGGAGAGTTATGTTGCCCTAGTTCAAGGAAGATCTAGAAGATGTTGTGTGCAAACTTCTTAATTGATTTAGAAGGTTTCTAGTGGGAAGTTTCATGCACCAATGTTTAGTGACAAACAAAGGAGTTGTGATCATTGATATTGGTAGATTGACTAGCAGTGATATTTCCCACTGGGAGATCGATACTCATAGGGAGTCTAGTTTCAGAGGGAGTAGCCCTATGGAAGCTAGTACTTCAGGATCTAGGAAGATCAGACAATTTATTGCAGTAGTTGCAACAATATTATGGAAGCAACAATAGAGCAGTAGAAGTAGTATGAGTAGATCATATTTTTCCATGCATGCAGTTATACCTCCAGGTGTTAGGTGGGGCGATGTGAAGCCCTATTCCTAGAATTGCAAAAATTTGGGTAGGGTCCATTGAGGCATTCTCCTCATGGATCATTACCTTGCTACGGGGGCAGATAGTATTTAGTAGAAGGAGGATTAGTGTCAATCATATACTGAGGAGTGCAGAGGAGTGTTTCCAGTAGAACATGAGGCTTAGTAGGACAGTAAAAAACGACACAGTTTTCTCAGTAGATAGTTGCAAATTGATTCAATATTTTTTTTAATGCTTCTCAATTGTAGATGTTGCAGTAGCAGCAACAACACTGAGAGTTGTTGCATGCAGTACATTCCACAGGTGCATGATAGGGGTGGTTAATAATCCGTTTCTTTCTGAGAGGGAGTGTTTAAAAATGAAGCAATAAATTCTTAATTTGATTTTTCATTAGTGAAATTGAGGAAATCCGAAATTCCACACCAGCAGACAACTTGGAGTAGTTAACTGAAGTGAAATGGCACTTGTCACTCAATTAACTTAGTTAATTCGAGTTAGGGGCATGAAGTTCAGTTGTATGTAATGATTCCTAAAATTTAGGAGCCTAGGTTGAGTTAATTCCAGTTGTAATTAATTAACCTAGTTCTAACTGTTAATAGAACTAGTTGGTGGTCAATTAATTAGTGGGACATCAGTCCAACTCAGAGATCATCTAGTTAACTGATCAATCAACTAATATTTAGCTCATGCATGCAAAGAATATGAGTTTCCCATCTTTGGTAGAGTTTCCAAGGGAATGTACAATTAATTATATACTAGATTGAGTGTATAGTTATTATATTGGCCAAGTGATCAACCCAGAGGAATTGCTCAAGCAAATAGGTAGAAATTCCTAAAGAATAGGAGCTTATTTCCTCAGGAAATGTGCAAGGAAATATCGACTTAAGCAGAGGCAAAAATTGACTAAGTCTGTGTTAGAGATTTTTAGTGAGAAGAGATATAGGTTATTTAATTGTAGGTTGAGCTCATATCGAGCAAGCAATTGTAATACATCTCTACTCATCAGATTAATGCAAGCAGGCAAAGCGGTTTTTAACAGATTGTTTTCCCCTGGAAAAATATTGTGCATGTGTGTGGTTTCTTATTGCATGTATATGATTGATGTTCTAAATTGTGAATTGAATTCTACAGATCATTAGAGTAGGGATGTGTCTTGTGATTTAGATTATAATTTCATGAGAAGTTAGAATTCTACACCATAATTTCTACATGGTATCAGAGCCAGGCTTCACATTAGAATAAGTATTCAACCTATGTAATATGTGTTGGATTCATGTTAGTGGTTGTCTAGTTTCCCTAAGTGTTTTGTACAAGTGACAAACTTGTCACAACAAGTGGGTTGTATTTTGATACCCTAAGGATTGACTTTTCAGGCAGTGAAGATCAGTCAAGAGGGATAGTTTTGCTGCCCTAGTTCACTATTTTGGTGTTTAACAAATTAGAGATCATAGGGCTCGTTGTAGAAGTCGTAGATTAGTGAAGGAGTGACTCTATGTGGGTAGATCTAAAAGCCCTATGAAGAGTGACAATAGCAGTTGATATGTCATAGAGATAGGGTAGATCTAGACCATTGATTACTATTCACATACATAGTTGTGAATAGTGACGTTTGTATGCAATATGCAACAAATTGAAGACCTCAAATATAGTGCGCATGAAAGTAGTCATGGAGCTTTAGGAGGCATAGTTATGTATCCCTAGTTCAAGGCAGATCTAGAAGACCCTATGTGCATACTTCTTAATGGAGCTCGAAGGTTTCTAGTGGGTAGTTCAATGAGCCAATGTTCATTGACACAAAAAGTAGTTGTGATCATTGATATTGGTATATTGAGGAGCAATTATATTTCCCACAAGGAGATCGATACTCAAAGGGAGTCTAGTTTCAGAGGGAGTAGCCCTATAGAACCTAGTACTTCAAGATATGGGGAGATCAGACTAATTATTGCAGTAGTTGAAGCAGAGTGTGGAAGCAACAATATAGTAGTAGAAGTAGTATGAGTAGATCATATTTTTCCATGCATGCAACTGTACCTCCAGGTGTGAGGTGGGGCGATGTGAATCCATATTCCCAGAATTGCAGAAATTTGGGTAGGGTCCATTGAGGAATTCTCCTCATGGATCATTACCTTGCTACAAAGGTCCAAAGACTTTAGTAGCAGGTGGATCAGTGTCATTACCTTGCTACAAAGGTCCAAAGACTTTAGTAGCAGGTTAATAATCCATTTCTTGTTGTGTGGGAGTGTTTAAAAATGCAGCAAGAAATTCCTAATTTGATTTTGTCTTAGTCAAATTGAGGAAATTCGAAAATCCACATCAGTAGACAGCTTGGAGTAGCTGACTGAACTGACATGGCACTTTTCACTCAATTAAGTCATTTAATTCGAGTTAGATGCATGAAGTTCAATTGTATGTAGTGTTTCCTATATTTTAGGATCCTAGGTTGAGTTAATTTCAGTTGTAATCAGTTAAACTAGTTCTAATTGTTAGTAGAGTTAGTTGGTGGTCAATTAATTAGTGGGACATCATTCCAACTAAGAGATCATCTAGTTAATTGATCAATAAACTAATAATTAGCTCATGCATGCAAAGAATACGAGTTTCCCATCTGTGGTGGAGTTTGCAAGGAAGTGTACAATTAATTATATACTAGATTGAGTGTATAATTATTGTATTGGTCAGGTGATTAACATAGAGGAATTGCACAAGAAAATAGGGGGAAATTGCTAAATAATAGAAACCTATTTCCTAAGGAATTACACACGGAAATAGGGGCTCAAGTAGGGACAAAATTTGACTAATTCCGGGTTAGATATTCTTAGTGAGAAGAGAGATAGGTTAATATTGTTACTGTTGTTACTCCAGGATTTTCAGTATGTGCAGAGCCCTCTTTTTATTCATAATCATTTTTAACTTCAATATGGGAGGGAGGCTCGTCCTCTACTTGTTTTGTGATTAATGGTGGGTTTTGTGGGTGAAGTATCTTTCTAAACCTATGTTGTACACCATTCCATGTAAGAGGACTAGTACAAATTCATTGATGTACAACTAAAATTTCATATAGTAATGAGTTTAAGAGCTCACAGGATATTTAAAAAGAAATTATGATTAAATAATCAATGGAGATTATACTTATGATTCAACTCATGCATAATGAATGAAATTTGTTATTACCTCATGACATAATAATATGTCAGTCATAGAATGCACTAACATGGTCAAGTGTGATTATTATATTTTACCAAGCATAACATATGCAGTGGTGAGATTTATCCATCTCATTTATGTTCAATGCCCTCTATGACTCCCTATGGGTGACATTTATCATTGGAATTTAGGTTTGATATGCAATATGGCTCCCTATGGTTCAACAACAACTCACAACAAAACTTTGTTCTCTCTACATCTTATAATAGTTGCGTGTGGGCACTACCTCTGAGTATGAATGAAGACATAAGAAGGAAGACCACACGTAAATACTAAAGGACATGAAAAGAAAGAGTATAAAGCTCCTATTTGATAAAAGCTATGAATATAGGTAGTTTCTAGAATGCATGGAAAATACTTTGTGCCTTTGGCGAAGGGGGCATGTCTTATTATTCTTACACATTAATAATTGTCCTAACTATTATATGAATATTATTATTTAATGCATAGTGATTACTACATTATAACCCTAGTTGTAATATACTATTGCTTTTAATCTTGTAAAGTTAATTGTTGAAAACAAATTCTTAATAAAAACAAAATTGAGCACACAAATTTACATGAATACTTTCCCCAAGAACCCAGAAATGGGAATTCTAGAATATTTTTAATTATATTGTTCTTTACAATATTACAATATAATATGTATAGATCATACCACCCATAAAGCCAAATCTATTAACTTTATATTAGGATAAAACTTCAATTCCTGAACCAATATTACAAAACCATGGGTTGAACCATCATGAGCCACAAAACCATTAAAAGCTAAAATCATGTTTGGAAAATTGCCAAAACCAAACACAAAAAAGCACTGAAAAATTACAAGCATTCCTAGAGCGAGGAATGTGCATAGTTAGCTCTAGGAACACACATGTGATTTTTTGAATTCGTCCATTTTATCATGTAGAATTAAAAATAAATTAATTTAGCAATAGATCATTTAAATATAAGAAAATAAATAAAATATTTTACGTAATCAAATAATTGAGATATTTTTTCTTTAGAAAAGAGAACAAATTAAACAAAAAAAAAAACTTTCCTAATACCAAAAATTCCTAGAAACATAAACATTTTAGAAATAATGTTCTCTAGTAAACAATAAATTTCCCTAAACATAAATTTCCAACAAAACAAACAACTTTTGGATTGAAATTTCAAATATAAAATAGTCATGTCTAAACACACACACACACATACTCACATGTTTAATATTCACAACTAATCCATAGTGGATTTTCCAGTCTCGTATGGTGGAAGCTGGGTTATGTAACTCAAATAAAAAATATTTCATACTAATGGATTGTTACATAATCAAGAAGTCAAAATTAGAATCTACTCATCCCCAAAGCATGTAAACATGTGATGCAAGACTAAAAAGAAGGATTTAACAAAACATCACCGCTAAAAGGTCTTCACTTTAATTGTTAAGTCTTCACTTTATCTCAAAAAAATAAATCCAAGACCCCCACCTAGTATAATGTATAAATATCAATTTCTAAGACTAAAATGCATAATTAATGAGACTAAACGTATATATATTATAATCAAAATATAATTAAACACTAAAGAGTGGCAATGTAACTATGATGCAAGTGGTCCTCGGCCATTAAAAATCCATTGGTTTAGTCCATAAGTTCCACAGTTGGACAAGGGGATATGGGGAAAGTGGGTGGTACCATGCCAAGTGGATGATATAATATAGGACATTCTCGAGCTAGTACCATGCCAATTGGATGAGATAATATATGACCTATCGGAGCTGGTACTATACCAAATGAATGATATGTTGTAGAACCTTCGGGATTGTACATGGGGACATGGGCACAAGCTGTTGGTTTCATGCGAATTGGATTAGGAAACTAGGAGAAATGAGACTGTAGATTTTCTCTTCTCTCCTCTTTTTGTTGTGAGAAAAGAGACTGTAGCTTTGCTCTTCTCTCTTTTTTTAGAGCCAAAGGAACGTAAAGAGGTCCATCAAGGAAAAATTTCTTATCCGTTTCTACCAAAGCTTGGGATGCATCATTGGAGATGAAAGTGAGACAAATCCTGAACCTTTACTGTTTTTAGATTGTGTATGTTCATTCAAGAGACATCAACCATGAAGTGGCATAGGTCTGACATCCATAGTGGAATTTCCCATCCCCAGAGAGATTTGCAAGCATCCAACCAAATCCGAGATTCCTAGCTTTGACATGTCGTCTTCAGTATTGTTAAATTCTGGGTGAATATGCTGAAACAATATATTTTGAAAAGATATTTTAAGGTAATCAATGCTCTTGATCCAACTCTGTAAATGAGGATGGGAGATAAAAGACAATCCCAACACATGATTGTTTAATGCTTGTGAGTCCCCATAGATCTGTAGGCTTGGTATGTCCAGGAATATGGCAAACCATAATAACCCCAAGAGTGCTATGGTTTCAAATCTCATATTAGTGCTCATCCCTCCAGACCAATGGATCTTATATTGTTGATCTTGATTGTTTTGAATCTAGACACCACATCCACATGATCCACCCTTTTCTGCACCATCAAAATACCCAACAGGGAAGGATATACATGGAGTAGATATTGTATGTATGATTTCATTATTCATTGCATTACTATGCATCAAGGGCCTCAACCATGATACAATATTGTTGATAATATGTTCAAAATTGAGTGTGTTATCTTAAAAAATAATGGGGTTCCTAACCTTCCATATTTCCCAAAATATCACTAGGGGAATAGCCATATTTGTTATGGGTCTTTGGCTCCACCATAACAAGCAATCATTTATAGTGCCATAGATCCTAGACCATACCTGTTTAGCGATTGGGTAGGTCAATAGGATGTGTAGAATTTTTTGTCATTATTTTGCATAGGACACATAGCCCAAGTCCATTTATGCCTCTTTTCTGCAAATTTTCCCAATTCAGATTCTTGTTTTTCCATGCCAACCATGTATATAGTATAATCTTATATGGGACCTGTACCTTCTAGAATCTATTGAAGCATCATGTACTCTGGATGTTGTGTTTGTTGCTACAGTTGTATAAGTATGTGTCAACCACATATATAGGTCCCCTATGTATGTGTCTGTCCCAGGCCATCTGATCTCCTTCTCAGCTTTGCAAATGCCTGGTCTATATAGCACATCGATCAATCTATCCCAACTCCTAGCTGCTTCTTGATGAAATCTAATCTCCCCCGCTCTTTTCCAAATTGGGGTGATTCCATCTTAAGATTTGATCACTTGTGCAAGGTAGAAATTGCCCCTAGAACTTAGACTGTTAGTTAATTTCTTAGAGTAATGTAAATCAATATTGGCGCCCAAAATATGATATACCAATAATGATCTCCTTCCCTGAGCCAAAGGTATAACATGCTCACTTCGTGAGCCAAATCTTAATCTTGTTAAATTTTTTCCAGATGGTGGATCCTTTTGATTTCCTAATTAGGTCATCCTTCATCCAGTGTCTGACCTTTATGCCACTTAAATATTTCGATCTAATGATGTCTCCCCACAAGAACTTGCCAAAGAAACCGCTCCATAAATATTTAGTTAGGAGAGCCCAACCAAAGAACTTTAGTTCCAATATTCCCCATCCTCCTAATCTCTTTAGTATTGTGAGCTTATCTAATTTAATGAGGTGGAATTTGAAAATTTTACCAGAGCCAGCCCATATAAAATTTTCCATAATACCATTTATTTTCCTTATAATCGTGGTAGGTAGACAAAAGAGATATGCCCAATATACTGCAAATTGTTGTAGGACCGACTGTGTGAGAGTGACTCTGCCACCGAGAGTGAGACACTGATGTTCCCACATAGTGATCTTTTTGTGAAATATGTTAGTGATCCACATCCAATCATTGAATTTATAATCATTTGGCTTAATGTTGAACCCCAAGTATTTTAAACCAGAGCAGATTGGTTGTGTTTCCACTCCAGAAAGAGCTTCAATATATCTTATGTCCTCATGTTGCCCCTCCGCAAATAATAACAAGGAATTATCTGTATTAGTAATGAGACCCAATGCACTGCGAAACCTATAGAAGACGTGTTGGAGTGTAACCCACTTCATCTTGGATAGCATAGCAAATAAAAAATGTTGTCCACGAAAAAACTATGTGAGACCCGAATGTAGTGACCCACCATGCGTCTATGGAAAATGTCCTCTAAACAGACAACTTTGATTTTATGGCTAAGGCCATCCATGATTAGAATAAAAAACAAAGGTGATAGTGAGCATCCCTGGCAGAGACCTCTTCCAACACCAAAAAATTTGTGGGATAACCATTTATAATGACTGTGTATTGAACAGATGAAACACATGCCATAATTCATTCAATATTTTGCATTTCCAATCCAATCCTATGTAGAATGATGTAGAGGAAAGTCCAGTCTACACAGTCATATGTTTTTTTAGGTCAACCTTCATGATAATAACTTCCAATTTATTAGTGTGAATTGAATGTAGGCATTCCTGCATTGTGGCAACCGCATCATGGATCAGTCTGTCCTGTAAAAAACCATATTGCTCCAGAGTAATGTAGGTGGACATGGTAGACTTTATTCTAAGTGCAATGATCTTAGAAATAAATTTGTAAACCAGATTACAGAGTGATATAGGTCTGTATTCTGTGAAGGATCCCACTTCACTATGTTTTGGAATAAGAGCTATGAACGTGTGGTTGATAGTTCCCGTAATATGTCCTCCAATCCTAGATTGTTCAACCATCTGCACCAATTCTGGGCCAATTAGGTCAAGAAAATTCAAGAAGAATTCGACCATCCATCCATCTCGTCCAGGGCATTTATATTTCACAAATATTTTTAGGACCAAGTGTACCTCCTCCATATTTTCCATCTTGTATAATTCCTCATTCTTTGCCTGGTCAAACATGGTATGATAGGATTCCGACTCCCATATCTGGTCCTCAGGACGTGATCCCCCCATGCCTTGTATGCCTCTTCAAAAAAATTAATTGTCACCTTCTAAATCTTTGAGAAGGTATGCACCATGTTACCACTTGAATCTTTTGTACTCCAGATGGTGTTAACATTCCTCTTATAATTTACGTACATGTGGAAAAATTTAGTATTCCCTATCCCCCTCTTTCAGCCATATTGCCCTACTTTTTAATTGCCATGTGACCTCCTGAATATGTAGGATCATTTGCTTCTTTTCCTCCATCTCCTTAATGTTATTTATGAGTTTTGGGGAAGGATTCCCAACATCCAAGATCCTACCAATTTTTTCCAACTCCTTTTTGATGTTAGCTAAATCCTTTATCATGTTCATTTTCTTCTTGCGCTCCCATTTTCTTACTTCTGATTTTAAGGCATGTAGCTTCCCATGTATGGCCAACATGGGGAAATAGTCTGCTATCCTGTATTGTCTCCATAAATCCGAAATCAGGGTATTAAAATATGGATCCTAATTCCAAATGCAATTGAACTTGAAAGTCATGTCGAGTCGTGTCTCTTCTCTTCTCTATAGAAGTGTGATGGGCAGGTGATAAGATATAAATGATTTTAGGACCTCAGTTTGTTGGAAACCCATTATCTCAATCATATCTTCATGGACCAAGTATCAATAAATTCTCTTGGAAATATGTTTTGTACCTGCTCTACCATTGTACTAGGTGGGCACAGTTTTATGAGGTCGAATGTCAATCAGATTGTTATCGTTGAAAATCATTTTAAGTTTGTCCGCAAGTGGATCAATCCTTCAAACAAAACCCCACCCCAACATTCATCCAGCGTTACAGTGCCATTAAAATCTCCTGCCAGAATGAGAGATGAAAATTTTAGTATATCTGATGACTCCAATTTGTCCTAGAAAGTTTCTTGATCCCTATATGGAGCATATACATTTAAAATGCAGAGTCTACCAGCTAGTCCCCTAAGTCATCCAATGAGTAAAATACCAGAAAAACATCTGTAAGATTGGAAATATGCCCATCGTGGATTCTACAGTCTGCCAATCCTCCAGAAAGACCCAGGGAGTCAACAACCACCATTTGCCAATTCAGAAACATTTTTCTGAAGTATTCAAGTACTCAGTGAGAAATTCTCATGGAATTTTTGTGAGTTCCCCAGACCCCGCATATTGAGGGAAAGGTAGAGGGTCATGTTGCATGGAGGTTGGGCAACATTGCTCTAAGGTCCCGAGGTGCATAGGAGGTACCAATAGGGATATCAATGAGGGAGGAGGAATCATTGAAAGAGATGGATTTAAATTTGGACTGCCCTAGAAAATGTTTGCTACCCCTCTTTTCTCAACTTCTAACAGTGATATTAAGAATTGATTTGGGGTAATGGTCAGTGAGGTATGAGGACATTCCCATTGTATAGAAAGGGCTTTTAGGTCAAATGTCGGGTTCACAAGCAGAAATTCTATGTCGTTTTCCACCGAGTTCATGGGGGATGATACAAGGGACTGGGGGGATGGTGGGGATCCGTGGGGAGGGGAGGTTGTATGACATGAGGGATTCTCAGGAGTCTTCAATAGATTAGGATGTGATAGAGGAGCCAAATTCACAGGGGTCATCAAGGAGGCAGAGAGCAGAGGAGGAAAATTCCTGAGAATCAAAGGAGGGGAAGTGTGATGGGGTATGTGGGGATGTGCATGCGGTGGAGGTGAGGTAACCAAATTCACAGTTTCTGAGTCTGTTGAATCAAAAGGGGGGGGGTGGGAGGGGAGGACGGTCTAGCATTGTGGGAAATGGACGATGGATGTTCCTTAGACATCAAACTAGGAGATGAGGGGATTGTGCAAGGAGAGTGTTTTACTGGCGACAACCACTCTCTAAAATTTTTCCTATGCTTATTTTTGGAGCCTCCCTCCTAAATCACAACAGCTCATCTCGCATTGACTAAGGTACTTGTGTTTTCATTGATATTTATCTTTTTCTTTATGGATTGTATTTGCTTACTTGGTTTACTATCTAACCCACAAGCCGATCTCTTGACTTGGTTGTAATTTGGTTCTAAGCCAGCCTTGCTGATTTGTGCAATCCTAGAGTGGAACCAACCTTGCTCTTAGGAAATGCGCAGTTCAAGCCAGCAGTGAGCGTCAGCTCCAAAATTGCGCAGACCCAGCTAGCAGCTTGCCTTCAAATGGGAAACTGTGTAGAGCATGAGAGACAACCTAAGACACTCAGCTCCAGAATTGCGTAGAGCCAACTTACAACTTGCCTTTAGCTAGGAAGTTGTGTAGAGCTTGAGAGGCATCCCAAAGCCACTCAGCCTAGAAATTGTGCAGAACCTACTGTGCTCAGAAACTTCTTAGTACATGAACCAGAGAGTTGCCCAGTACTTCCTAGAAATGCACAATATTTCCAGGCAGTGCATGGTAGTTTTCTCGAAAAGAAAGAAGCTAAGAGGAAAAGCATCCCTATGAAGTAGGGATGTATTATTAGTTTCATGAAGGTGGCACATTTCCATCTTTAGAAGTTTATGCCAAGTGTCGATGTTCTCATTGATCTCAAGCATACGCGTCATGAATTCCATATTTCTAAACTTTATGTAATGGGCACCTCTAGATGTCACTTATACATTCAAGCATCAAGCTCTAGCTTCCTTAGGAGATGAAGGAGCCATCAGATCATTGTCATCGCTTTTAGGGGTGAGCTTTTCTTTTATCACCTTTTGTTGCTTTTTTTGTCACTTTTGTTTGTTTAGCTTGTGAGAGTGTTGTTTCACTCACTTTGTTTAATGACCACTAGAATTTTAACTTGTCTTGGCTTGTAGAAGAGTTGTTTCAAGTTATATATTTCTTTCTCAAGTGTCGCATGAGTTTTCCCGTTTTTGCATGAAGGGTTGCCGTTGCGGCGACTCCCTTCAAATGCTCTATGTTCCTTCTGTTTAATTGATTTTTGCACTTGTTTTACATGCATACATATACACTTAGTCAGATATGTACTCATGCTTACATCATCATTCAGATTTTCTTGTTTGCACACTCCCTATGAACAGGTCTTGGCTCCTCTTACCTGGATCTCACATCTCACTACATGGAATGCGCAATTTGGGAGCTCAAGGCCACTGCCATGGCTTCTAGAAATGCGCAGAGCCTATCGTGGGTTGGATCGAACTATGCACTATGCAGTTCCAGGAGCTAGCCTCCCACCTTGGTCATTGAAACTTCATAATGCACAGTCTCTGCCATGCCCTGTCCTATACTGAACTGTGCATTGCATAGTTCCATTCATCAAGCTTACACAATGATTACTGGGACTGTGTAGTGTGCAGTTCCCACAGTCAGTCAGTCACCCCTGTCAATAAAAATTGCGCAATTGCTCTCATTAGATGCTTTGGTTGCTGCTTGATCATGTTGTAAAGTTAGATTTGTAAGAGCTAATGTTTGCTTGCCATG
Organism: Pinus tabuliformis; assembly: GCA_031772625.1. Taxonomy (NCBI): domain Eukaryota; kingdom Viridiplantae; phylum Streptophyta; class Pinopsida; order Pinales; family Pinaceae; genus Pinus; species Pinus tabuliformis. The sequence goes on from CM062817.1 coordinate 234,413,686, forward strand.
AGTGTCCTTTCTGTCCCACAGGTACCACACTCATGAAGCACTTCTCTCCAGCAATCATTGTACCATGGCACCAAAGAGATTTGTTTCAAGAGTGACCACTGAAAGAAATACTCAAGAAGCAGTTGAGCAAGGGCCAATTTACTTGCTAATATATGTAGATTCCCAACTGTTTATAGAAAAGGAATCAACACTAACATGGCAACAAGACCAACAACAATGGTCGAAAGTAGCATCCAGTACAGGATCAGGGAAGGAGAAAATTGCTGACATAATAAAGGGAGAACAAAGCTGCAGAGTGAAAGCAGATCAATCTTCATGTAGGCAACTTTGATAGCAGAAGAAAAAGGAAGAAAAGGACACAGACAACAGAGCGAAGGCAGAGAGAAAATTTGAGCTTGAAGGTAGCAGAACTGAGATCTCAGCAAGAAGAACAAGAGTCTAAGAAATAAAAATAGTTGAGAAGAAAAAACATGAATAAGAAAAAAGTCAAGGTGCAATAATAGAGAAAAAAATGCCAATACAGGTTGATAAGCCAGAACAACCAAGAACTGAGGATGAGAGTGAACAGATGCAGGTTCCCTCACCAAAGTTAAGCACAAGAACCAAGTCCAGTTGGAGGTCGATAGGTACATGGAGCAGCTAAGGCAAGAGGACACCATGGATGACTTGGATATCAACGCAAAAAACATTCAAAGTACATTGTTGGTCTGGTAATGGTCAACACCATGTTACACATGCTTCGAGATGAGTTGGGCATAAGTTCCAAGACCATATACCCAGATGCTATGGAGGAAAGAGTCCACTATTAGAAAGACACCACCAAGCAGTTTGGGGACATCATCATGCAGTACCAAGCTTGGCATCAATACATGAATAGAAGCATCAAGTCGAGGTTGTTGAGTTGGTCTTTCCCCAACCTTCAGAGTCATAGCTTTTTGTCATTTTAGGTTGTCTCTACCCTATTTTGTCTCACATGGGTACATGTACAAAATGTATATTATTTGTAGATATGTTGTAAGTGAAATTCCAAGTGTCACTAGTGGAACATGAACAATCACTATGTAATGTAATGAGTTGTGTAAAGAAGTTGAAGGGTTATGAGGGAAGAGTCATAAAGAGGAATGTCAAGGGTCACCCCACCCTTTGTTATAAATAGAACCTCATTACTCATAGAATAGGGTTCTGGAAGCCAATATTTTTTCAACGCATTGCTTAGATAAGGCTCGGAGAGTATTGTGATGAGCCTTGGATTCTCCAAAACGTAGAGCAAGTATACTTCTTTGGAGGAGTAGGTGGTGTTGACTGTAATGGTCCACTATTGGGGATAGTGGTTGTCAATGGTCTAGGTATGGATGGAACTTTCACTTAATAATAATATAACTGAGCCAACATGTTTTCATGCATATGTTGTTATTGTAGTTGGACTATTCTCGTTGCTTTAGCAATGTATGCTATTTAACTTATGCATTTGTGTATGAACTATTTTGTATATGATTGTACGAATCTTGTTGAAGATGTGTTGTTAGATTAACCCATCACTTTGGTTTTTGGACTATTCTACTTTCTAGCTTGTGATGTCTTTCTACTCGTGTGTTCCTTTCAGGCTGCGTACTATTACAGGCTTCTAAGGGACACACTTCCTTTTCCCCTCTGTGTGGAATAACCCCCATGAATCTCACTTGACTCACCGCAAGGTCACACACTTGCTTCCAGCCAAAGCTATATTACTTACCTTTGTGCACTACCGCAGCGAAGGTGCTACTTTACTATGCACTATTGGGAATCCTACTCCAAACAATTTGAGGTCTAGTTGGGACTTATTATCGGGGAGATCTCCTTGACATATTGGTGGGTCCAACACCGTCAACAGAGAGGTACCTGAAAACTATTGTCGATCTGTGAGAAATATTCGACTTTGTACATCAATACCTCATCCACGATGTTCTATAGGGTACCGTCCAATGCCATCATAAACCCGAGCCCCACCACCCACAACGCCTTTGTTCCAATGTCTTTGAGAGAATTGTGCCATAAGATGACCTATATGGTGGCAAATTAAACATCGAAATGGTATACACCAAAAATCCAGTCTCTGATGTATATGGATTTTGTCCCAAACCAGATCTATATGTGTAGGAAGGTCCCCAGTGAAGCCACATTCTATCAAAATCTAAACTACCATTTTGTCCCTAGCCCCTAAGCACTTCGGATCCACATATATGAATTTACCAATTTCATTTCCAATGTCTATAAACACCCTTTTGGTCCATAATTCAATGGGAAGTCCAGGAAGCTTCACCCAAATCAGATTATTGTGAGGGGTGTCCCTAAGAGGGTTAAAACTAACATACCAGGGTTGAAGTGACAAAACACCATGTTCTCGAACACATGACAATTTGAGGATTTTTTCCAGGTCCTCCTAGTGTAAGAAGTGGACGATGAACCAAGAGTTCACGAGTTTTCTGACTGTAGGAGTGTAACCAAGGAGCGCTTTCCACTGTGTTGAAATCGATGTACGCATCTCTTCTTCCTGTAAACCCGAGTAGTAACAGCGCCCCACAAGTTCTCTTTTCTATAGGTTGATCACCTGGTCCAAGAGGAAATCATACCCAAAGCTTAGAAATTATGTCTGAGGAGATGTTCCGATCCCATGGTGTTGATGTCTCGTATTAGGAGCCCAAGTGGAGTCATGGAAGTTCAAAAAGTGTGGTAGTTCCACACGTGAGGCAATTGGAAGGCCCCCCTTAGCAAACTGTATTAGATTATTCTTCGTATTCGGTAGTAATGATGTTGCATGTCTCTCTGTTGACATATGAGTGACGGAATGGGGAGCGAGCTGGGAATTTCGCTTAGCTATCTGTAGTGTCAGAGAAGGGCCAGTTGGATGTGCTAATTCAACCTCCAAAGTGGCTTTGATGAATGCCTCATGTTCTGAGTTGTCTGATATGAAAATATATGATAGGTCCATAGTCCCCTAGGTGGAATCAATGGGGTAAGGTGACCGATTCAACGTGAAGGGGTAGAGTAGGTAGAAAGGTACAGGTGTGAGAGGTAGGTATGCTAAGGAGGTAGATGAAATCCCCAGTTGGGGCATATGGTTGATAGAGATGAAAAGTACAAGTTTAAAAAATACCTTTGGAAGGATTCCACAAGGGTCCAAGTCCCATCAAGTGCAAAAATGGTCAACACGTAGCACCCACGACACATATACCCGTAGCCACTCTACTGCTGATCCATTTCCCAATTTGGTAAGTTAATGTAGATAGAAGGAAAGTCCCAAAATACCAACCCCTGATCAACTGGAATGTTTGAAAATATGGATGATATGACAAAGGGTCACCAGGGAGTAATTACCTCAGGGTGGCAGAATTATATTGCCTTGAAAAAATCATCCAACAACCTCCCGGAAAAGCAACGCCAAAAAATTTGAAATGATAAAAAATAGAGAGAAATGAGTTCAATTCTGGTATGGTCCACCAGAAAACGTGCGCCACCCTTTCATCTCTAGTTACATTCTATGAAAGAAGGACCCAAAGTGCATCTATGAAATAAAGTGGAAGTATCATCCCGTGCAACAACAACAACAAAAACAACATCCCAAGAACGTCCACCATCGATTACAACATCTGAAACCAAAATTTTTGCAAGGTTTGGAAATGGTGAAAGTGTCTATCCACTTCTGCTAGAGTGTTGATTAATTAGTGGTATCTAGACACGATCCATGGTCTTGTTGTGATGTAGGGAAGACAATCTTAAGGATTTCAATCCACAGAGGCATATGGTATCTGGAAAAATGTTTTCAATTGGTTACAAATGATACAATAAACGATTTATATATCTATGAGGAAAATTATGACAACATGAAAAAATTCAAATGTAAGGATGTTAAACATGTTTGGCGAGGATGAGGGTGGAAACCTCCAGAACACTGGCCAGATCATAGGCCATGATATGGTCTCATGTGGGATAGGAAGTGTGGATAACCCTAGCTGGGACAATATTCCAGATGTACCAAAAGACGAAAGTACAGGAGAGGGCCAAAAATGAGAAACACTGAGACCTGAAGTGTTCCAATATTCAAAAACCCCACATTCATGGACAAAACTTATCCATCAACATTAAATTTATCATATAAATAATTGAATATTTCCCCTTACAACAAATATGGAATGCATACAAACCCAGTCCCCTAGTTATAAACAAGGCTACTTGGAATCCTGGAAACCACACACTACATCGTGTCTTGACCTGCTACTCATTATACTTTCGGAATATTGTTGCAATGTCAGTATCAACTTCAGGTCTTCCAAAGTTTTTCCCTTCAATACAAGGCTCTCTTTCTCATAGAATCCATAGCCCCTAATAACAACCAGCTTATGAACGACGTGGAAGTACGTTGCTTCATTGGATGTGAAATAACATAGATTAAAGAGCGTGTTAGTTTATATCATTTAATAAAAGATATAATTTAATATATTAAAGAGTTTGCTAATTTGTATCATGTCAGATGTCAAGACATTGCAATTGATGTCTCACACTTTGCGAATTCATAGTCTAACAATTAGGATGTACTTTTTGTGATGTGAAATTGCAAGGAAATTTTTATGCCATAAGTTGTTTCTGTCTGAAATGAACTCCCTTATGTTTCATAGTGTACTATCTTGCACTGTTGATTCGATGTTTTAGACAACTAAAAATATTTTCATCGTCTGATCATCATAGGAAATTATATTAAGTTTGTTATTGTTACGATTGTCTACAACAACTCAAGGCACCAGGCACAACAGAAGCTTTGAATGCCACCATATTTCTCAGGATAACCTCTGTGTTATTGTCTAAATTTACTCTGGGGAGGTAAAGTATGGTCGTTTTCTCATCATATTTTATTGTGCTGATATCGCCATCAGTAGGAGAGAATTTCACTCCCGCCAAATGTAAATCAGCCACAGAAGGAATATTCAATTCATGTGGAGAGGGTTTTATGATCTTAACAGATGATTCTTCCTTAGTTCCCACTGCATCTTTTTCAAGCCTTTTAAACATACTCAGTATAAGAAGAAAGGGAAACTTCATCAAAAATTGCGAAGGCTTCCAGTTCAACGCTCGTTGAAGTAACAACGTGAGAAATTGAGCGACGCCAATGTTCATAGAAGAGAGAGTTTGATAGGGCATACTGAAGGCTTCTTTAGTGGTTAAACTATCCACTAGATCAATTGAATCATATTTTTCCTGACATGTCCACTGGATAAGGATCATCCTTTCCTTCATCAAATCGAATTGGAAGTTTATTGTCAGAACAAGGGACAATACAATAGTACAACACCTCCAACATGTGCCACCTTTCGTTGATACAAAGATTTCCAGTCTTTGGAAACTTGAAATTGAAAGGTGATAGTTCTTGAACCATTAGACACAACAGGCTGGAGAGCCTCTCCTCTGCCTTGGCTTCACAACCCAACTCCAACTCCAAAATTGTTTTCATTAGGAAAAGTGGCATCTGATTTTCGAGCATCATCAAATCTCTGAGAATAGAGTTGTAGAAGGCATTGGTGCCAGTCAGATCTAAGACACGTCCTAGCAATTTGACGTCATAGTAGAAGCTTTCAATAACTCCATATAACTCAATTTTCTTTCATTAATCTGAGTTATAATTTTTGTTAAATTATTTTCATGTTTTTTGTTTTTTAGTTAAGTTTTTATGATTTTTTAATAACAATTAATTTACCTATATAGATTAAATAGTTAGTAAACACTAATAAAATATAAACATAAATTTATGATAAACATAATTTTCTTTATTTATGATAAACATCAAAACACTTATTTATGATACATTTCAAATTATTAAATTACAAAAAATCATAAAAATTAACCAACTTAAAATTATTTATTATTATTATTATAAAAATTAACCTACAGGGGATAGCCTTAAGAAGCGGGCCATTGCAGGACCTACATGGTGCACATTATGCCAGTCAAATGAAGAATCATCGAACCATCTCTTCCTTCACTGTGAGACTACTAAAGGTATCTGGCATCAGGTCACACAGAATCTGAACATCAGAATGATTTGGCAAGGCGAGGATACTACTTCTGCTTGGGCATATTGGTGGGCTGCATTTGCCACCGAAAAGGCCCAAAATCTCCCAGCTGTGATATCAAGTTTCATCTGGCAGAGTAGGAATGGCTGTATCTTTGAGAATCGCAGAGTTGACCACCATTTTCTCTCAACTTCCATTTGTGCCGCATATAATGAAATTCCATTTGAAAGCTCGTCCATCCGTACTAGAATAATACAGCCTGAAATCATTAATAAGGATATGCCTTGGGCATATTTTGACGGAGCAGCGCCGCCACAAGGGTGTGGAGGAGGGATTGTTTTTTATATCAATGAGACACATTATTTTTATTTGAGACTGGGTCTGGGACCGGGATCGAATAACTTTGCGGAGCTTATCACTTTGAGACACCTTCTCTATTTTGCCCTCTCTAAACACTGCAGACAAATTCAAATTTTTGGGGACTCTAAGATAGTGATTGATTGGATAAACAATAAAACTATCTGTCATGCATATACTTTGGAACATATCTTGGAAGAAATTGTTTTTCTAAAAACACATTTTGACCAGATCACTGTTTCTCATATCTACAGGGAAAGAAATGCGACTGCTGACCAGCTTTCGAAAGAGGCGGCGCATCGGCCTATAGGTGACTGGCAGATTGATGAACATACAGCAGATGGGGTTCACAGGTTCTATCATCGCCCCTACATGGACGGTCTCTGGATAGGGGGTTCTCCCCCTCACTAGTTCCCTTATCTATTTGGGAGCTACTTTTTGTATAGCAGTATCTATTTTGTTCGGTTATTACTGTATAGACATATAGATGTATATACTATATGGTCTTGGACGCTATATATATTTTGTATAATGGGGACTATATACAGGGAATTTCACCTCATGATATTTCCTAGACACTATTGGATGATATATCCAGTTTACTACATTGTAATGTGGCTCATGCCACCCTACAGCATATGCCGCGGCATTTACAACATGTAATTACTATTAACATCTTCTTAATAGAAATTACGAACTCTATTTTCCACGGAAAAAAAATTATTATTATTATTATTATTATTATTATTATTATATAAATTAAATATTTATACATTAAAAAAAATCACTTGACAATATTCTTAACCATGTAGATTCACACTCACTTTATAGGCTTTGCTACAATACCATGGATAAATATCACGGATTATTAATACTATATGTCCACTAACCATGAGTCATTTCATATGACACTCGTTCATATGAAATTTTTTTAATTAATGAGTTTAATTAAAAATGAAAAAAAGGGCATAAATACTTTGGATATAAATCTTAACATTTGATTTTTGTATAAAACTAAGAATATTTTAAAATATTTTGTGGAGGTTAAATTCACCTAATAATTATTGATAATTAAATTAAAATTATGGAAGCCCTATTCCAAAATAGACACATGCCTTTGTGTTGTTTTGTATTGATTAACGTCAATGTTAAAAACTAGCAAATACTTCAAACTAATAATTATGTCGTGAGGTGTTTCCCTCGAGAAGAACTCCCCTATATGCTTAGTGTGTTTCCCTCTGAGAAGAACTCACCTATGTGCCATTGTGTACTCTCTTGCGCCATTGATTTGATGTGTTAGATGATTAAAAAAAATTCGTCGTTGTATCATCATAAGCAGTTACATTAAATGCTGCGTTGGAAGTTCGTTAGAGTAATGACCCATGTCACTCTGAATCCCGAGAGAGAGTAAAAATGTTGGAAGGGATGCTTCCCTTGGCTTGCTTAGGCATTGTGGAGTCTCCCCATCATAACCCCCTTCGTATCTATGGCTTGCCAGGGGAGGGATCTCTTCCTGTTCTTTTGGTTCTGATTTTTCCCAACCCCTTGTTTTCTAATGGAAACGATGTAGGCATTGTTGCTACACCTGTCTCCTGGTCCATTGCCCATTATTTTGTGTTGTATAGATTCAAGGGGTGGGTAGCTCCATATTTTGTGGTGAATTATAATGGGAACGAGGTTGTTCGACCTCATGGTTATCAACTCAATGTGATGAACAAGGTTATCGACCTCAATGTGATGAAGATCATTAAGAAGGTGGTTGGTTCCAAATATTTGGGAGGGCTGGGAATGTCTGGACTTCTTATTATTAGGTTTCTTGATGTGCTGAAGCACAGGCTGGAATCTCTATAATCAACCTTTGATTCTACGATACATATGCAATCAATATCAATATGTTGTGGAGAACATTGTGGAATTTGGAAAGCCCTATGAATTTGGGCTTGAAGCTAGGTCGAAACTAAAGTTGTTTCTAGCCATGGGTTCCATGTGTAAATCAAGCCCTAAAGATTTTCTTGTCTGTAATGGATACAAATATGAAGAATATATTTCATTGGTGCTTACTACCATACCCTTGAATTTTAATTGCATTATTGTGTTGGAGCAAGAAGAAGAACTGGATTCGGTTCTCAGTGTGAAATGCAAGTTAACCATGAGGGCTGTTATTGGGGTTTGAGCCAACTTAAGGACCAAACATGGTGGCCATTTCGGCGCCAAATCTAGTGAGAAGGGAAAATTTGGGCTCACGAGTTTGGAAATTGTTGGCATCGTTTGGAAATTGCAGAAATTGGGGATGTTGGATTGTCTCGAGCTTCTTCTTTTACATAGTATGTCTTAGATCCCATGCATTTAGTTCTTAATGATGGTGTGAGCGAAGTGATGTATATATACTGTGATTTTGTTAAGTTGGGCACCAATATGAAGATCAGTGACATTGGAGGAGGGCTTGGTATTGATTATGAAGGTACCGAATGTTCAAGGAAGCATATGTTTGTTGCTTATAGTTTGGAAGCATATGCAGCGACTATGGTCAAGGAAGTTCCTATGGCCTATAACCAAGAAAGGGTAAACCATCTCATCACATGCAGTGAATGTGGGAGAGCTCTGGTTTCACACCATTCTCTTCTAGTGTTTGATGTTGTGTCTGTGCATGAAAAAAAGGACTTTGTATCTGCAGTTGTGGCTGGAATGGATCTAAAGCCTCTGGTGGACAATTTTCCTAAGAAATTAATGGGTGAGTATAAAAAAATCATGGATAATACTGCCATGGGGAATTTCCACAACAACCAAATGTACAAAGAGCATATGAAAGCAAGGTTCCTAGATTTGTTCAAAGAAGGGAACTTGAGGCTTGAACCATTAGCCACTGTAGACGAGATGTGGATGTCATATCTTTTCCTGTCACAAAAGGGCCCGCCATGTGTCACATAAATATTTCAATATTCAAGTTAATTCCTAACTTCTGGGAAATTGGGAAGTTGTTTCCATTGATGCCTATCCATAGGCTCAACGAACGAACTACTCTGTGTGCCATTCTGTCGGACTTCGCCTATGATAGTGATGGCAAGGTGGAAAATTTCCTAATTGTTGATGATAGTGGTGGAACCTCAACCAATTTTCCTCATTTGTTGATGCATGAACCCAACATGATGTTTGGTTCTCTCAAGTGTTGCATTTAGGACTCCCTACACTTGGATGATGACTGTGACTTAGACTCTGTTATCTCTAACATTAACACCATTCCTTCGACATTCAAATATCTACCATACCTCTCCTCCTCATCATCCACCTCTTATGTCTTCAGTAATGACGATCAAGAATCCCATGACCATGACCACGACTGTGACCATGATACCTAGTAACCCTACTCTAGGTCCGTTGATAAAAATAAACCATTCATTTTCCCTGAATTTTCAGTTGGATTAGGTATAGTTACATATGTCAATGATTTCTTCATCTATAGAGGGTTTTATAGCAGCAAAAATAACCACCATGTTTTTAACTTGAGATGTAAATTCATTTCTTAGTGTTAATTGTACATGCCATTCTATAGTTTTTGAATGGTGAGTTCCTTTTATTTGGTTGTAACCAAGATTTAGAAAGTCAGTCGACCTGCTCTTGACTATTCTGATAAAAAGGCAATCTTGATTTTAGATCCCTCATTTTCAAATGTGAATTTCTAATTGAAATGGACATTGGATTGGCCAAAAACGAAAAAACAGTAATGGCCCATTGTGGGCGATTTACGTTTTAGGACTAGTCCATGTTTGAAGACATTACATGGTTCGTGGGCATTAGTTGGTTCATTAGAGGAGCGAGAGGAAGCTCACCTGTCATCAATGCAACCTGCTAAATATGAGTCATTGTAGCCAGTCAACTCCATATTGAATGTGGTTAAAGTAGAACATCTCCTCCTTCTCCCTCTTTCGGTATCGTCATTGGGTTATTCATTGGTATATTTATTTTGATATTGTATCAATTTACAACTTAGATGTTTTTTTTCCCTTCTATCTTATTTCTTAAAGAATCAACATGAATTGTCCTATCACCATTTGTGATGAATTTTCTATTTTCTTTTGCATCTATGCTTGTTAATCTGCACCAATAGAATTGTGGACCAACACCAGACAAGTAAATCCTCTTTGGATGTATCTCTTTTTTGACTAGTGCTTTTCTAGTCTCAAGGGGATGTCCCTAGCGTTGTATGATGTTCTTTTCCATTAATATTGTATGAGGGGAGAGGTTTAAGTAGAGAAACATATATGTTGAAGTTTTCCCATCACCACGAAGATCACGTATTTGATGTTTGAAGGAGAGAGGATTCAAATAGTCTGGGGCATGTTAGAGGTAAAAGAATAAGTTCCATTATGACCCATGATCAAAGGGGAAAAGGTCATGAACTGATTGATTAAAGTACTTAAATACTAGTTAGAAAATTGAGAATGATGATTTCCCTATCTACAAGTTAGAAAACATGTTACTGTACTAATCAAATGCCATTATTGTTTTCTGATAAATAAACCCAAATAAGGTCCTTCCTTAATTCAACCAGAGATGCAATATTCAATAATATTAACACCAAGGAAAGAATGGGAAGTGTTCTCCAACCACATCAAAAAAATACTTTGTTTACACCGCACATCATTCCCCTTCAACCAATATCCTTATGCACAAAAAATGCTTTATGTACAACACATCTCCACAAATGCTACAAAAACTATTGCATATCCATAGTTTCAAAATTCCTTCCCTAACTGCATTCCCTAGCATAACTCCCATTCACGAAATAAAACATAGCCAAACCCAATATTGTGGATATGAACATTCTACAACAATGAGGTGCATACAAAAATCCATGAACCCAAGACTAATACATGACTAATAAGAATTAGATTATATAAGTTTGATGACAAAAGTTGTGGCTTGAGTTTCAATAAGCGTAACATTTTGGAGAACTATATGACAACATAGAAAATTATGGTTGAATACCTACATACAATGTTTGTGGGGCACGTTAGAGGTAAAAGAACAAGTTCCATTGTGGCTCATGATCAAAAGGGAAAATATCATGAACTCATTGCTTAAAGTACTTAAATACTTGTTAGAAACTTGAGAATGAGTATTTACCTATCTACAAATTAGAAAAATTGTTACTGTACTAATCAAATGTCATTATTCTTTGATTAGAAATCAACCCAAATAAGGTTATTCCTTGATTCCACCAGAGATGGAATATTCACTAAGATTAACACCAAGGAAACAATGGGAAGTGTTGTCCAACCACATCAAGAAAACACTTGGTTTACACTGCACATCATTCCCCTTCATCCAATACCCATATGCATAGAAAATGCTTTATGTAAAACACATATTTAGGAACCATAATTTTTTAGAATATATTTTTCCCATTTGCGTACTAAATTCTGCTACTTGGGTATTGTTAGGGACTCTAAAGACTTACTTGCTTCTACATGGAATGGGATCTCTTTTCATCAGATTTCAGATATACATTCTATGGCATCTTCTGAGTCTGATAGAATGGCCCCTTACAGTGGTTTAACTACTGGGTTTGTAGGGGATTGCATAACTCCCAGTTAAGCAATGCCTTCAAAGATTGAATCCTTTCTGTAGCCTATCGAGAAGATTGGTATGGATATGTTTCAATGGCCTAGGATATTTATCTCATTGTGTACTTTGATGTAGACACTAAGAATTTTGAAGGCCATGGAGAGCCAAGATATTGATTGAGATTGATTTATTTTCCAACAAAAACGTAATATTTGATTTGTGTTAGAGGGTAATCTAATGGATTTTGGGCGTCATGGACAAAGCTATATGTAAAATAATGCCAGATGAAATTCTTCTTGCTGGTTTATAACCTTGTTGCAAGAACTTAGGTCATAATTAGCTTAGATCACTAAGAACTATGAAATATTGGTACTCTAATAGACCTCATAATTCAACCTCTAGGAAACTACTTTATTGTGTACTTTGATGCAGAAGCTAAGAGGTTTGAAGGCCATGCAGAGCCAAGAGAGTGATTTGGATTGATTTGTTGTCATAATAATTGCACCAATCTACAACCAGCTATTGATTGAAACAAGACCATTTTTAATACAGAAGATGTGGAGCTTGACTTGTCTTTGACATTGGAAATTTTATATTCTGTGACATCTGAAATCTGAAACTTAGTTGTCCAAGGGAAATGTATTTTAGGGGTAGTGTTTGTATACTAACTTACATTTACCTTAGCTATTGACCTTCACTTTTTAAGTGTTGATTTCTTAATAAAATGTTTTGAGGATGCTCCTTTTTGTGTAATTTGTTGGATAAATTCAACAGAAATATAGGTGTGGAGCATGTTCTTCAAGACATAACTACTAAGGTATTGATTATGTGGCACTTCACAAATTGATAATGAAGAGACAACCCATATTATTTGTTTCTTTATATGTTGCATTGATTTAATATTGGAGATGTTGAGGAGGAAATGAGGAGAATATGAGCATCACCAAACCATTTATGATCATTCCCTCACGATGACATCACAAATAATAGAAATTTGTTGTGTTGTACCATCACCCTATCAATGTCAATCCATTCTCAATTGTCAATTAGAGTGGAGGAAAATGTTTGTTTTTATAGAATGGTATGCTAATACCATTAAAAACAAACCTAGGGGATAGGTTGTACCTTCACTTGTTTCTAGAGAATCCTTATGGGATTTAGGAAGGGAGGGTTTTTCTTTTAGTGAAACTTTAATAAATATTTCTTGGTTAATATTGAAAAGCCCATCATAACCTACCTATATGAGGCCATGGATGAAGTCACAATGAATCTATCCTAACACTTTGTGAGACACCGGGTAAGGAGGGAAATCTCATGTACATCATGGGATTTTCTTCACGATAAATGGAACAATATGCTCTGTCACCCACTTCATACAAGAGGGCTCATTCTCAACCATACATTGCTTTACTCTGGTAACTTTGACTACTATAGTGAGAGTATGGTTGGATTCTTTACTTATGTGCGAAGGATCATGCCAGATCCAAGGGTACATGTGGTCATACACATTTTGAAGATGTATAAGAGAGTTGTGAGATTAGATGGCTATGATATAGTAGTTGAAGGAGAATTGAAATCTCGAATAAGAAATTTGTTGTAAATTTCATATTTGTAAAGATTCAATTATTAATTTCAAAGTTCAAACTTCACATTTTAAATTTCATTAATTTAATTTATCTCGTTGATTGGAAATATTTTATAAATTAAAACTTAATAATTGTTAAATGGAATTGGGGTCTCCATTCATGAGACATGTGTAAAACTGTTGTAAAGTTAAATTCATTTATTACCTATTCTTAGTAAGTAATTTATGTTGCAAAGGAAACAAGTCCAAACTAGGGAACATCTAGATCACATATTAATTTAGGTATCTAAAACTAATATTAATTTAGGTATCTAAAACTTTTATAAATGAATGAAAATAATTACTCATTTTTTTTATTATAAAATAATAGTTAACCTAGGGGTTATGGGATATGGAGTGGTTATCTCTAACATCAAATAAAACAATGTAATAGACAATTCTTGGGGTATTGCCAATTAGCAAGCAACCCCGTTGAATGCTATTCATTTTTGCAATGTTTAACATTGGCCAAGAAAGCTCAAATAGAAAACTTGATGATGGTGGGAGATTGTTTGATTGTCATCTAGCACTTGTTTAGGGGCACTCTACCTAAAGAATGAAAACTTAGAATTATAATAGAAATTTCAAGATCTCAAGAATCCTTATCCAATAATAGTTTTTACCATGTCCTAATATCACTCAACTTTGATGTTGATCATCTTGCTAATGATGGTGTCAAACTAGAAGCGGGTCGGGTCCTTATCAACAATGGAAGCCCAACAACTTTGATTATACCTTAATATTGGTATTATTTGAATAAAAAAATGTGTGGGAAGTGGGTTAAGGCTACATTGTTCATCATGGTCTCCCCTCCCATTGTTTCACATGCAAATAAGTGCATTAAGGCCAATAGGTATACTCATATTGAATGCATGTTTATGGGGAAAGGCTTAAAAAATACCTAAGTTAAGTTTTGCATTGCCATTTATAAATTAATCTACATGCCCTAGGCTCATTCAAGGGGACCTAAAAAGATTCAAATTAATCCTTAGAAAAGGTATCGAATCACCACTAAAATCTAGGGAATTCATGGTATAAATTATGGGTTCTTGGAGAGGGATATGCAATGAATCTGATGTTAAACTAAAGATCCTGTAGGGAAATTGGAGCAAGTAGTATTGTTTATGTTTCCAACTTATTTGGCTATGAGGTTCCCTCAACCATCAAGCAATGGAACCTTCCATTGGTCCCATCATTTTTTTCACTTGATCTTTTTCCCTCATAACAGGACCAGTGCCAAAGGTGGGATATGTGCAACCATTGGGATTTGGCCTAGGAGAGTATTAGTGAGGTAATTTTGTAATCTCTTTGGCTCTTCGGAAAGTTAATTTCAATATTGTAGTTATTATGGAGCTATTTGGAATGTTTAGTTGGTATAGAGATGGAAGAGGATAGCTTGTTAGTTCATATTATTCAATCACCTCCTCCATTTTCAAACTAGTGATACGGGTTGCTGGTATAGTTGTGTGATGTTAGATTTTGTAGCATAGAACAAGTGTTCTAGTCTTAATTTGTTTCAAAGAGGCTAAGGAACTTGAGATCTCCAAAACCCATAAAAGGTTTCGTGAGACATGTGAAATGCCTTAATTAAATTAACTAGCCATCATTTAATTTCTACACCATAATTTCTACACTACGAGGGCAAGTAGTGTGAGTTCTAATCATGTCGAGTTGTCAGGAAGAGAGAACGAGTAGGGAAGAGGGAGGTCGAGTTTGTCTATGGAGGGAGAAAGGAGGTTGAGTCAAATATGTCACATATGATATCAAAGAAGGACATAAAATAAAATGACATTGATGGTAATTTTCCATATTAGTAATAAGTAGTTAAATGATTTCATTCCTTTTTAGATATTGCAATGGTATCATTACTTTAAGATATTTCACTTTCAAATATGATGATATGAATAATTTTAACAATGAACTTATATAGGTTTTTATTATTTTTCCACCAGGTAATATGAATTTGTGACTTCACTAAGGATTTCTTTGAAAAGACTCAACAATATGTTTAGCATGTCCATTTGGCTTGATAATAAGATCAGCAATTTAAAATATGAAAAGTTACATTTCCCATTAGTATGACCTTATCATATGTTGATTTAGTTGAGAGTTACATCCTTCAACCATAAAATGGGATTCAAATCCACTATCATCATTGGATGGAGGTTAGCATAATGGTTGATATCACATACAAACATGGGTCATATAGTAAGATAGACAATAAAATTATGTTGAAGGAATATCACTTCTATATAAGTGATGATAGGGGCCATGAATTAGATTATGAAAATTCTAGGCCACTTTGAAAATTCTTGACAGTATTTCAACGGTTGTGTAAGTTTCATAAGAAATGCAAGGTGTGACATATTTAGAACTATTTCAAGGCTATTCAAGGTAAATGTGAGTATGACATATAGGTACATGAATCAAAACTATGTTATGCACACAAGAAATGAATTTCAAAGCTAATTTCTTCATTCAAGATGCAAAATATATTATTGGATGATGTTGTTTAGTAATGGAAAAAGGAACATGAAGGTGAGAAGACCAATCAACAAGGAATCCACATTCATAGAGATATTTTTTAGATGTGGTCAATGTAGATTAATCACATACATATGAATGAAAAATAATTGAGGATACTCATTAATTTAGTATCAACATCAAAGAATTCTATAGTTAAAATATGGATTCATTTTTGCTTATTTTTACTTATTTGGCTCATATAGTATTAGATAATGGATTGATTATGAATCTACATATTGGGTTGATAGAAGGGATTGTATATATTTCCCAAATGGGAAACATATAACTAGTGAATTAGCCTAGTTTGAAGAGGAACAATTAATTATTTCACAAGATTATGATCATGTCTCAAATCTCATACAACTAGGTTCGATCAATATTCTATTAACTTTCATTTACCTAGAATGAATATAGCATGACTTGTTGATCAAGTAGACTTATCTGTTGGCTCTCCATTTTTTGAGTGGAATATAAGCACAATGGTTTCCCCATAAGGTAATGAATTGGGCATTGACTATTGGTTAGCACATTGATTAGAGGGAAAGCATACCCTCAATGTCTTAGTAATGGAATCCAAAAGATTTATGTTTATGATAGGGTTGATAGTTATTAAAGGAGAATATTTAACAGAAAATGAAAGAATATGGAAGAAAGGTGTTTATGTATATCAAGATTATAGACCAATTGATATTGAATGCCACTATACAAACCTATTTATTTTGAAAAACATCATTCTACAAATAATTTCAAGGGAGAACTAATGAAACATACAATATTTCCTCAGTGAATGCATGAAGATGGGTTACACTTTTGGGCCAAATGTGGCAATGAAATTTCAATTTTTTCCTCTTTTATCAAATTGAAGCACTCAAAATTCATATAACCACTGTGAATTTTGATTCGGAGTAAAGAGAAAAATTGTGGAGAATTATGTTGTTGTCCTAATGATATTTTTTGCAAAAAAATTTAGTATCATATAATATGTGGATTTTCTATTAAATGAAATGCTTATCCTTGCAATTTTTCACACATATTAAGGGGTATGTGTGTCTTCATGTAGCATAACTTAGTCTAAAATGTGTAATATATATATATATCTATATCTATATCTATATATCTATATATATATATATATATATATATATATATATATATATATATATATATATATATATATATATATATATATATATATATATAAGATGATCTACCTGGAGAGAGCTAAGTTTTTCATATTAAAAAATTATTTTTTTATGCAAAATTATATTTTTCTATTTTTTTCTCCAAGGAAAAAATAGAACTTTCTATTAACGCAATAAAAAGTTACATTTGTAGATGCATTTAAGCATTCAAAAAATTTTATGTCCAAAAAAAATATAGTAAACCATCTTTGGGTTGATCGTAGAATTTTTGAAACTACTCAAACCCAAAATATCAAAAAGAGTCAGTACTAGATCTTGGGACTCACCATTAGTGAGGAAAACGACCCTTTGCTAAAACAAGCATTGTTCAAAATTATAAAAAGGTACATCATGTGACCATCATCAAATGTTTGTGGCATCTATAAACCAGCAGTATCAAAACAATACTTTGACATAACAGAAAAGAAACAAAAAACTCTTTGATGAGAAACCCGATCCATCAAGAGATAAAAGGCTATTGATCCGACACACGGATCCTATCTCCATCAACTTCTGTTATGTGCCAGGAGCCCATATCCTGTTGCAGAACCTCCCTAGAAAGGAATTCTGTCTGAGTGTTCCATTCCCTGTAAATATAACAGACAATTATGTAGTCAGAGTGTTGTTTCAAATGTAAAATTCCTTCAAGTTATGGAATCAAAATATAATATGAATCTCCAAAAATTTGTATCGATCCCATCCTCATGTGTATAAGCCAACAAAGTAAGAGTTTCAGATATTGTAGTTCAAAAAAATTATTTGATCCCGAGCCAAGTACCACCGAAGATTTTTGAAATTTTTGGTTGTTTTTATAAATGAAAAGTCCCGAGCCACATTTTTCCTATGGATCGGA
This sequence comes from Pinus tabuliformis, assembly GCA_031772625.1. Classification (NCBI taxonomy): domain Eukaryota; kingdom Viridiplantae; phylum Streptophyta; class Pinopsida; order Pinales; family Pinaceae; genus Pinus; species Pinus tabuliformis. The sequence goes on from CM062817.1 coordinate 234,431,833, forward strand.
TGCACCATCAAAATAAGCCCATGTAATATCTCCTCTAATATGTTCTTATCTTAACATTCTAGGCATCTTAACAAGGTTTGGTGGAGGCAAAAAAGCATAGATCGAGGCACTTTATACAACAATAGGAGCATGAGAAGGGACCATATCCTAAAAAATGCTTCTATTTCTGGCAAACCAGATGCCCCACGAGATTATCAGAGGGATATTTTTCATATTTTCCTCTGGGACGTCCTTCCACCATCTATGTGAGGCATCACTTATATTTTCCCCATTCCAAATTTGGGGTTTTCCCAAAAGTCTCACTGTTTCTTTCGATATCTTAATACTGAAATGACACTTTCGAAAAAGGTGTTGGACTGATTCTTCGTCACTTTTTCAGAGAGTGCACCATCTTGGACCAATTCTGTTCCTCTTCTAAAGATTGTCCCATGTAGGGATTTTTTTTTAGGATGCACCAAAAAAGAGTCTTGATTTTGCAGGACATTTTAGTTTCCATAATGGTTTCCAGCACCATTGTTGTGCTCCCCATGCCCTTTTAACCATTAGGTAGTTGTAGCCAAACTTTGGATAGTATTTTCCTGTAGGAGCATGTACCCATACAATCACATCCGATTTATACCTTAATCTTACATTTGTTCTCTAGATTTCTCTTATATAATTCTTCCATTCCTCTTCCCATTGGGGTTCCATTTGCATATCCTCCACTAATTTCCATCCCTGATGCCAAGTTGTTGATAGATATCCTCTTACGATTTGATGTAGAAAATATATACCTTGGGCATGTAATCAGTTTATAACCTCCCTTGAGAGGGCATAACCCTCATTTCATCCCACCCACGGGTCTATTCCTATTTTGAGCTTCTCCCCATTCCCAACGTGCCAGGCCAATCCATCTTCAATGATACTGAAGGAGTCCAATGTTTCCTTCCATACCACTAAAGCATGGGAAGTCTTTTGTCTGAACTTCGTAGCCACTCATCCATGGGGATTGGGTCTATGTATTTCCTTTTGATAACTGTTGTCCACATATTCTCCATTTTTGTTAGTCTCCACCCCGATTTTGCTGCTATTGAGGATGTGAAAGTTCATAAGTCTTTTATGCCCAACCCACCCCAATCCTTTGGTCTAGGAAATTTGTCCCAGGCTACCCATGGCAACATGGAATCCTCCTTTGTTCCAGCCCACAAAAATCAGCTGCACACTTTCCTGATTCATGAGAGTATACCTTTTTGAATCTAAGTTAGTGCAATCTAGTATACATGAATTGCAATAAGGACCGATTTTTTCAAAACCAATATTCCCTCTCTCGACAACCATTTATAGCTCTATTGTTTTATACTCCTTTCGATCTTTGTCAGGAGCCACTACCAGTCTTGTTTCCTATAAGAGTTTGGTTTTAAATGGAAACCCAGGTACTTAAAGCTATCCTTCATTGGCTTAGCTTCAAATGGGAGGGCCGAGGTGACCCTGGTAATTTCAGTCCCTGGGAGACCTTCAAAACTTAGGGATGATTTTTGAGGATTTATAGACATTCTTGTTACTACTAAGAACATATCGAGTGCTTCTGTTATATGTTGAATATCACTTATGCTTCCATCACTGAATCTCAATATATCATAAAAAAACAACAAATGAGTGAAATACAAATTTATAGAAACTTCAATACCTTTTAGGTCTCCTCTTCTCTTCCCAGCCAATATCGACAGACTGAGACCTTCTTCCATAAGTAAGAGAAGGAGTGGAGATAGTGGACACCCCTGTCTCAATTCTCTTTGGCTATGAAAGAAAGGGGAGGCTACCCATTGATCAGGATAACAAAGTTGACATTTGAAATGCATCCCATCACCCAGTTAATCAAATCGATACTGAATCTCAGGTGGGTCATTAACATACGAATATAGAGCCAACTGATTCTGTCATATGCTTTAGATAGGTCAATTTTTATAATCACTCATTTTTTCCTACTCCTCTTGATACAATGTAGTGTCTCCTGAGCCACCCTAATTGCTTCATGAATCTGCCTTCCGTCTAGGAACCCAACTTGTTCCTTAGATCTATTTCTTGGTAGGATAGGTTTCATACATACTACAATAATTTTGGCTATAATTTGATAGATTAAGTTGCACAAAGATATAGGCCTAAATTCCTCAAAAGATGAGGGGTCCTCCATTTTAGGAATTAAGTCTAGAAAAGTAGAGTTGAAAGGTTCATAAACCGCACCATTTACCCAAGATTCCTCTACCACCCTTATAAGTTCATGCCCTAACAGGTTAAAGAAGTGCTAGAAAAATTCCATTGTCCACCCATCTGGGCCTGGGCTCTTGTTTCTATGCATACTTTAAAAAACCCCTTCCACCTCCCCTTCTGACAGAGGTTTCGTAAGCAAATCGTTTTCCTCCTCCTCCACATATCGAGGAAAACGTTGGGCAAGCCAGATCACCTCTGCAATCGAGACCACATCAGGAGATTTGAATAAATTTTTAAAGTGGTTCCTTCTCAGTGAGGCTAGGTCATAAAAAGTGTTTTCTATTCCCCCTTCGGGCGTTTTCAACCCCAAAATTCTGTTTGTGTTTTTCCTTCCTTTAGCATAATTTTGAAAAAAAATCGATTTTTCATCCCCTGCTGCTAACCAAATAGCTCTACTTTTTAGTCTCCATTGTTCTTCTATATCACTTAGGATTTTTCTTCTTTCAATATCCAATTGTTTAATCTTCTCCCTCTTTTCTTTTATCTCATATCCATCCATTTTTGGGCTTTCTAAGAGGTCTAGTTCCTCCCCTATCCTGCTTAAATCAGATTCCTCCCTATTCTTTTTCTCTTTTTCCCATTCTATCATTTTCTTCTCCATTCTCTTTAAATTTTCCATAAAATAATGGGCTAGCAAATACCCATGTTCACTGGCTAATGGTCTCCAAGTAGCTTTAACTAGATTGTTGTATGAGGTATCTTTGAGCCAAGCTGAGTTGAATTTGAAGGGAGACCCCAACTTTTGATTAGGTCCTTTCATTTCCAGTAGGATAGGTAGGTGATCTGAATCCCCTCCTACACCCACCCAATGTCTAAAGTAAGGAATCCTAGAAGACATTTCTTGATTTAGTAGAAAGCGGTCTAGTATCTTAGCTATATTGGCCTCCTCCACTCTTTTATTCCTCCAAGTAGGTCTGGATTTTAGCATGTTTATATCAATGAGTTTTCCAAATATGATCTTATTAAAAAAGTAGTCATCCAAGGGGTCTTCTTGGGATGTAGGACCCAATATCTTTGACAACGCCAATGAAAAGTTCAGATCCCCTCCCACTACTAGGTTCGGGTTATTGTAAATAATTTGGAGAATAGGTTATTCCAGAATAAAACCCTATCTTGGAATGGCCCATATATATTTAAAAGTAACAAGTAAGAGCATAGCTCCTGTGATAAGACCTTAACCCCCACCACCAAGTTCGACCCCTAAGATTTTAGTAGCTTCACACTGCTATCTTTTACTCCCAAAGCCAAACCCCCAAATCTTCCTTTGGCATCCACAGTCAGAAAAGTCCATCTCGGTAACATTTTATTAAGGGCTAGTTTCACTTCTTCTCCAGCTCTGAGTGTTTCTTGGAGCATAATTACATCAGGACGGTAATTAAGGAACATAATTTTTAGTTCAAGTTTTTTAGAGGTACTAGAAAACCCTCCGTAATTGAAAGACATCACAATCATTTGATCACTTTTGTTGGGGTCTACGCTGCTCTTAGCGCCCCATGAAAGGATAATTGTTTCTCATGTGTTATGTCAATTATTCCTCCTTGTTGAGCCTTAGAAAGGTTTGATTTCCTTCCTCGGGATTATCTTTCTTGTCTCGAGAGCGAAGGTAATAGTTGGATTTCTTCACTGGTTTCCCAAAAGAGTACAAGGTATTTGGGTCAACCGATAGATTTTGATTCAATTGAATTACTGGGATTGATGTAATGATACTATCTTGGGCTTTAGACACATAATCAACAGGAATATTTTGAATTGAAACAGGCCTGGAAGGACTAGGCCTCGAGAGCAACTTGAGCAAAGATTGAAAGGATTCATGAACAGAAGGAAGGGGAGAAGAGACAATACCCACCATCTGTAGCTCGGGGATGGTATCACCCCTCACCTCTATATCTTCACGCATTATCTCATGAGGCTCAACCTGCTCCTGCAAAATATCATTCTCCATCTGCATATCCTAGACTTCTTGAGATTCTATCAACACTTATTCACCTTTTTGCTAAGTCCCCAAATCCTCAGCTTGAACCAGTTCCTCTTCTACAGTCTGAGTATGATCAAGATTTCCGTCATCCCCTCTGTATCTTCTTCACCTCTTATTCCTAGGGGATAGTCCCCAACTAAATGGCCATATTTATGGTATCTGTGATAGCGAAAGGGAAGTTGTTCATAATCAATGATCTATGTGAAAATATGATCTTGGTATTGAAGATTAATTTCATCATCCAGTCCCTCCTGTGGATAAAATATTACCAGGATTCGAGCAAGACTCTTGTCCCTTATTTCCCTAAAGGCCATGTCTGCTTCAAGTAAAGAACCCTACTGCATGAAAATAACTAGGGTTTTTTGAGCTTACCTAATTTCCATCATCACATCTTCTGCACCTCCCACTAAAAGCGTCATTGTATCCTGACTCTCATGGGATTCCTTGTCAGGACCCTTAGCCCCCTCCTTTCAATCATAGTGCATGCCATCTTCCAACAACCCAAACCCGCCATCCTGGCACCAGTCAACCATCAAGCCTCTCCACTTCCTTGTTGGCAGTCTACCTGGAGAAATAGCATTTTCCAAATTATGTTGTGAAAGCTCCAACCCTGAAACCGACAAGTTATCCTCTGGTTTAGGCTTCAAATACACACAATCCTATTGGTTGATCATTCCTCATGTCCTTGAATGTAGGATAAAACCTCCATCATAAAAATTGTTGTTTAACTATTTCGATGGGCTCGTGCAGCTGAGGAAGGATCACGAGAGTGACTGTGAACAAAAAAGTGTAAACCCTCTCTTGATACAACCCTAACATATATCCCTGATACCCATCCTCATCATTCCCTAGGCCACCTCCAACGTTGACAGGTGCGACCCATGCACTAGACGGGTACTTCTGCCTATCGTCAAGCATACAACACTCCCTGTAGCACGTCAACCTTCCCACTGACACCCTCCTGGTCTAGGGTTCCACCATTGCAACATTTGGTAGATGGTCCATGACCTCTTGAGGTATGGGAGCTATCGTGTCATTCTCTCGAATTATGGTCAAATTATATTTTTTAATTACTTTTCGAGTAGGTGAAGTAATCATTCAATTGCATTTTGCAAACACATGAAGAGGACTCGAAAACAAAGATAGCGGTATTTTTTGAAATTTTTTCATTGTGTATATTTTCAGATATTGATTTTTTATTCAACCTCTCTAAAATTGTTCAAAAAAATTAAAGCGTTATATTTAAAAGAAATTAGATAAAAATATCATATGAATTCAAAATTGTCATACTCATATGGCATTGGATAAAGGGTTCCTTCCCGAATCCAACATGATCAACTCTGCCACTTAAAGACATTATGCTTGGAGTCTCCTAGGGTAGAAGATGGTGTTGCAGAGAAAATTTGCAAAAGAGGAGCTAAAACTCTGTGTTTTAGGACCTTAACAACTCGATCAAGTGCCTAAAATGCCTGTTCGAGTGTTTGAAATTCAAATTTTAAATAGATCGATCGATTGAGCCCTTAACGTGGTTAAACAAGGCTTGATCGAGCTATAGGCTCGATTGAGCTATCATAATTATCGTAAAAAAGAAAAAAAAATGGAGCCTCTCAATACTTGTCTATAAGCTAATTATAAAATTTATTTATTGCAAAAAATAGTTTTATAAATATTCAAATATATTCCAAACTCTAATTTTCCTTAATTATAAATCCATATTTTATTTTATTTTACCAAGAAAATAATTATAATAATATATAGATAACTTTCTGTAAAAGATTTTAACTTTGCTTTTTCAATTTTGAAATTCTTGAGAATGATAATTTGTTTATTGTTTTTTGTTTTAAATACAACATATTTATATATTTAATCATTTTAATTAGAAATTTTAAATAAAAATAAATCAAATTATATTAAATAAATAAATACAACAACAAACTAATCTAAGATAAAGTTTATAATATTATTATCTTAAAAATAATTTCCTACGCACTTTTAAATCTAGATTACTCAAATTCAAATTAGTCAATTAATGTTTTAAAATTTATGAATTCCTTGTGTTTTTATTATTTAAAAATATATATATTGCAAACCTAAGTTAGAATTAAAAATTTCTATATATACTTCGCACTTCTGCAAAGTGAGGACATAATTGAGTGCAATCACATCTTATAGTTTGAGAGAGATTTATAACCACACATATCATTGCATCCATTACAACTATATTAATTATAGCTTTGAACTATTACAACTACGTTAATTATTACTACACTTATTTATTTTCCTAAACACAAGTGGATATTACTTCAGTGTATGAGGGAATCATGTTTGTTAACTCTTCAATGAATTTTATAAAATATACATTTCCAGCAATGTCAAATTCACATTTTTGAGTTACACTTATTCATATAAAAAAATCATAATATTTATTAAATTAGATTGATAAATTTTCTTATTTTTAATAAATTTATTATTTAAATTATAACATTGAAAAAATAAATCATATTAAAAACTAATTTTAAGTTACCAAATTATAAATATAAGAATATTACAATTACAATTGCAAGTGGGATAGAATCCTTTTTCAAATTTATACTCCAAAATGCTAGAAATGCAATGAGAAATTAATCTACACCATTGTTAATTACCTATTCAAATGTAAATAGTAATTGATTATGGTTTTTTTTTAACTATCTGTTGTGACCACAACCACCACCCTATTAAAATTTGCCCTAATAAGTAATTTTGAATGGGTCCCCCAGAAGTTGATCTTGCACCCCTCCAAATGATCTGTTTTATCCCAGGGATTTAAACTCTTGGCCAAGTCAAATCTTCAATTTTTAAATGGTTAAGGCCCCCTTTATAAATCCCTGCCGCATGATTCATCTATAATCCTTTCTTAGCCCTTCATTCATATCCTCATTGGGACTTTTCCAACCCCTCAAAACCTCTCATCGCATCTTTATTCCCATTATAACTCGTTATAATGAAAATACCTCGAGACCATGCCCAATTTCCCCTTTTCGCTTATCGCATGCAAATTAAACACATAATGCTTACCATAATACACCGGACCCGACGGCTTTATTGACCGGAATACATATATTTTCGGGTCCAGAGCATTTCGCATATCGCAATCGGTGGGGTCCCAAGGCTTGAACATAAAGTGCACAGCGATATGGCGGACCCGCCGATCCCATTAAACATAACACATTCATTTCGGGTCCGAAGCCCCATCACATATCATATATCGGCGGAGCCCGAGATCATTTATAAAATGCAATGCGATATGGCAGACCCGCCGCGTTATTAAATACAATATATATATATATATATATATATATATATATATATATATATATATATATATATATATATATATATCGGGTCCGACCGAGTCACATATCGCAATCGGCGGAGTCCTGGGCCTATGCACATTGCGATATGCGATTTGGTGGACCCGCCGATCTTATCAAGCAGAATATATATGTTATCGGGTCCGCCTTCACCATTGCTAAGTCGCTATTGGCAGAGTCTAGTGCTTATGCCTAAGGCCCGAAGCGATGAAGCAGACTCACCGATAACTATGCGTCTGGGCATATTAATTTTGAAATCCAGCCTTGTGATCAAATGCGGTATTTTCCGTGTATTCCTGTGTTTTCGGTAAGATGTCATGGTCTGCATTTTCTAAAGAAATCCGATAGGGGCGGTGTTGCATACGATGTCCCATTGGGATGTGCAATTGCGACTCGTCGCAACACAGCTTCAGCTAAGCCAGGGGTCGTTTCTTCAACACTCGCTATTTTAATTTCATTACGCCTTATCATTTTTCAATGATGGTGAGAGATGTTCTTGGGTGTTTTTATCATTTGTTCGTAATCATAAGGCTAATATGAATTATTTCTGTAGGTGAGTTCAAGTGGATCCAGTAGCAGATAAAGGTGTTGTATGTCTAGATGACACCTCTGCACCCCCAGTGTCGATACTACAAAAGCGAAACTTGTAGAAAGGGGTATGAACTGCCATAATGCATAATGAAGGCATGTTCTGTGTCAAAAGGGAAGTACAACGCTGATCCATCAAGATGTCACTCCCTCCAGAAACACCTCAAAGCATGCCAGATGTGGGATGATGGGCACGACATCTTCAGTTTCCTCCAAGAAATGACAGGGAATAATAGCCACTCCACACAGGTGCAACGAAATGATACACAACCATTCTCTGTTTCATCGACATCCATTCATTTCCCCAGGAAGAAGGATGCTCCAGCAAAGGTGGCTTCGACGTGTCAACAATCTCATCGACCGTTCTCCTCTGTACATTTTTTGATCCATGTAGTGAAAAGAGAGGGGAGTGGAAAAGTTAGGGGAGACAGGGGGGTCAGTTCCTGAAGGCATAAATATTACCTCCGTAGATGAGAGCAGGGATTTTTCGTTTGGCAGAACAACTTTTGTTTATTGTGAGTAAGGAAGATTATTTTGGTTAGAGAAGGAGCCTTTTCTCATATTGATTTTCCTCTCCCTTATATGTTAAGAATCAGGATGTTGTTGTGAACATAAATATGAATGTGATTTGTGTTTGTGCCCATTGATGACTTACAGTTTATGATTAGCTTTGGTTGTTTGAATGTGATTCTTCATCATAGTTAATTCATGAACAGTCCCTGATTTGAAACTATGTTAAACATCAGTTGCAAGCTTTAATTCCATAAAAGGAATGTGTATTCCTGTATGAGTGATTGGATTGTAATTTAGAATTGATGCAGCCTTGTTCTTATGTGAACCAGTAATTGATTCATTTAGACTTGGGATTCATATATGATGTTTAACCTCTCTTTCATCATGCTCCTACAAGATAGATTAGGATAGCTAGAACTAGATTAGAGTAGTTAGAAGCAATGTAGATAGGATTTAATACATAGAGGTTAGTTGTTTTATTTTGTTGATTTAATTGAAATCTTCCTCCCAGAAGCAATCTAACAACGCATTTAACAGTTTACAAGGTCCATTAAAACCCGTTGGAACTGCCGAAAGACAAACAAAGAGTTAAGAGATGAAACAGCAGCAAAAGAAATGGCAACCGGCACCCAACAACCATTGGATTCCTTCTTAGGCAAGTCAAAAGGAAGTGGAGAGAAGGCCAAGGAGAAATCAGGACCTCACCCCAACACTGGTAAATAATGAATTTGGTCTCTTGGAATTGTAGGGGGCTCGGCACACCTGTAAAGCTGAAAGCAATCAAGGATCTCTTAAACCAGGAAAAGCCTGATATCCTCCTAATCCAGGAGACCAAAATCACCGAGCAAGACTTCCTCCTCCAAACTCAAAGATTCAAAAACTACCTCGGCATTTCAATAGGCTCATCAGGAGCTTCAGGTGGAATAGGAACCTTATGGAATAAAAACAAATGGGAAGTCATCAGCTCCCAGCTCTGCAACTGGTGGATACGAACAGAATTGAAAAACAAAAGCACCAGAGATTCTTACCACATCTACAACATTTAGGCTCCTAACCACTACAGAGACAAAGCAAGCTGCTGGAATACTCTAGAAACGGATCTCAACACCATGAACAGCAGTGGGGTAATCCTTGGAGGAGATCTGAATCTAATAAGGCAGATAGATGAAAAATATGGGGGAAACTTCCACGCTGACCAATCCAGAGACAAGTTAGAATCCATCATTCAACATTTCAAATTGATTGACCCCCCTCTAACAAATGGCAAATACACATGGACAAACAGAAGAGCAGGGATACACAACATAAAAGAGAGGCTTGACAGGTTCTTAGTTCAGGAAGGAGTAGCAGAAAATTACAAAGCTATCAGGAGCCACATAATACATGGCACGGCATCGGATCACAAGGCCGTGGTTCTCTCCATGGACAATGGTGCAAATTGGGGCCCTCTCCCTTTTAAATACAACAGAGCCTGGGATTCTCATGAGGATTTCCGCAACCTTGTAAAGGACCAGTGGTCGATTGAAGTCATCGGCTCACCCCATTTCGTATGGGAGTCAAAGCTAAAACATCTTAGGACAGCCATAAAGAAATGGGCTAGGGAAAATGCAACTGCTGAAAAGAAAAAGAAAACAGAGCTGCAAGTCGAAATGGAGAAATGGCATAAAGAAAAAGAACAGGTGCAATACACAGCCGAGGACTTAGACAAGGAAAAACAACTGTATAAAGAGCTTTACAGGCAGAATCGCATAGAGGAAGAAGAGCTAAGAATAAAATCCCGCTGTCTTTGGTTAAAAGCTGGGGACAAAAACTCCTCCTTCTTCCACAATAATGTTAAGATCAGAAGGGCAACCAACCAGATAAACAGAATAGAAGTTGAGGGGAGAGAGCTGAGGGATCAAGAAGCCATAAAAAATGCAGCACATGCGCACTTCAAAGCCCTCCTCTCGACGGACCAGCATCAGGATAGCGATGACTTCCTAAGTATAATCAAGAGCAAGATAACAGAGGAACACAACACCAAGCTGGAGAAAGAACCCACAATAGAAGAAATTCAAGAGACTATCTTTGGCATGCAGCAAGACAAGGCCCCCGGGCCGGATGGCTTCACAGTTGCATTTTATAAACAGCACTGGGACACTATAAAGAAGGACTTTGCAAGAATGGTAAAAAATGCATTTAGAAAACATAAATTGGGGGACAACACAAAGTCTTCCCACATAGCCTTGATCCCCAAGGAAGCCAACCCCAAATCCTTTGATAGATTCCGGCCCATCTCGCTTTGTAACGTCTCTTATAAAATCATCACAAAAATAATAGCAAACAGGATAAAGAATCTTCTCCCACTCATAATCTCAGAGAATCAGGGAGGTTTTGTCCCAAAGAGGCATATCATAGATAATGTTATTCTAGTCCAGGAAGCAATACACAGCAGTTACAACAGAGGAGAGCGTGGGATGATCATTAAGCTGGACATGGCCAACGCGTTTGATCGTGCAGATCACTCCTTCCTTTGTTCGGTCTTAAAGAATTTCGGGTTCTCTCCCAATTTTATCAGCTTGATTAGAGCTTGTATCTTTGACTCCTGGACCGCCCCGTTGATCAATGGTAGGCCCAGCATCTCATTCAGAAGTTCCAGAGGCCTGAGGCAAGGCTGCCCCCTCTCCCCCTTCCTCTTCATTATCATGGCAGAATCTCTCAGTATCCACCTAGAAAACCTGCGTAGCAAGAGAGAAATCACAGGCATCCGCATTGAGAGAGGGATCAAGGAAATAAATCACTCATTGTTTGCAGATGACACTCTACTTATAGGGGGTGCCTCCAGTCTAATGGCTAGAAGGTTCAAAAAGGTCCTGGATGCTTTCCTCCAAGCCTCAGGAGGCAAACTGAATAACAGCAAGTGCAAGCTCTACACTTGGAATGTGCCTCATCAGATTCAGCAAAGAATCTCCCAAATCCTGGAGATCCCTCTTCAAAAAAACTGGAGTTCTTTCCCTTATCTGGGCCTACCCCTGGCGAAGGAACACATTAAAGCAGAAGTTTGGACAAATCACATGGAAAAAATGAGAGGTCACCTTCAAAACTGGGGAGCCTCTTGGCTCAATCTAGCTGGCAGAACCATCCTTATAAAGGCTGTCCTCTCTGGACTTCCAATATATCAATATGCAATCATTATGGCCCCTGCTAGTATCCACAAACACATGGAGCTCATAATGAGAATTTTCCTCTGGCAAGGAGGTAAACAAGACACCAAAAAATTCAGTCTAGTAAGCTGGGATCAAGTAACCCTTCCTTATGAAAAAGGAGGCCTATCTATAAAAATCCTGAGCCTCTCCAACCAGGCGCTGGGGCTCAAGCTGATCTGGAGGATTCTCACAGGAACTGGCTCGTGGTGGGTGGAGGCAATAAAAAAAAAGTACCTTAGAGGCCTAAATTCCAACATCCTCAACGACCCCATAGCTGACAGGCCCTGCACCCCGATGTGGCGTTTAGTGAAGAAAGTTCTGCCACACTTCAAGGAAAATGTCTCCAAGCTCCCAGGTAATGGCCAAAGTATTAATATATGGACTGACAGAATATTGAACTCCAATCAAAGAACTTCTGTTCAAGAGCTCAGACCCTTGCAAAATTGGATGGAGGAGAGACACATAATCACTTTGCATGATATATCCTTATGGAATCATAATAGATGGCAGGCTTGGAAAGATCTGAATACACCTCTGGAATTAAAACCTCTGTGGCACAATCTGAAGCTCTCATTATCTGGATCAGCTCCAATAAGCAAGGACAAAGAGGATAGATATATCTGGGATACGGGGGGAGGGTCCTTCACGGTAAAGGAAGGATATAAATCTCTCCAAACTCCAACCCTCACTGACACTTGGAACCTCTACCCAGCGGCCTGGAAGACCGAATGCCTTCCAAAGGTAAAGCACTTCAATTGGACTCTTCTAAAAGGCAGAATTCTTACAGCAGAGAACCTGAGAAAGAGAGGGATACAAGGACCTTCGATCTGCAGCTTCTGTGGGGAAGAGGAAGAGTCAATTCAGCACTCTTTCATTCTCTGCTCGTTTGCCCAAAGCTGCTGGAACAGGATAACAAGACCCCTGAACATTAGAGAACTCCCTGAACAGATGCATAACCTCCAGAAGAATTGGAAAAGAGCCTACCCATACACTAAGAAGGGCAAAAATAATATCATTAGACTCTGGAAATGCATCCCCGCTACTCTGTGTTGGAACCTCTGGCTCGCAAGGAATAAACATGTCTTCCAAAATAAAAGGCCTAACATGGATAGGGTAATAGCTAAAACCATAGCTAATATCTCGGAGGTGATAAGTGCAAACTTCATTGCTCTCCCAGACCAAGAGAGTTGGACACAAGAGGAAAAGGAATGGTACAGCAGTTTCAAAGTGAATCATGCTCTGAATCCTCCTGCACAGAATAAAGCCAATCAGAAACAGGCCAATTGGAAACTCAGGGGTACAAAAGATGAAGTAAGGCAATGGATAAACAAGCAAGACCGACCACTTCTGTTCTTTGATGGAGCATCGAAGAACAACCCCGGAGCAGCGGGAGCAGGAGGAGTCATAAAAGACCAAGAAGGAAATTACATTTGCAGCTATGAATGGGGATTGGGAAAGACATCGAACAATGCAGCTGAAGCTTACAGTCTCCTCCTCGGCACAACAATTCTATTAAACCGGGGTCTAAAAAATCCAATTATTATTGGAGACTCGACTATCATAATCTCAGCAATGGTCAATGACAAAGATTTTAACAGAGAAGGCCTCAACAATATCAGGAAGAGGATTTCAGAGAACATTCGGAATCTGGGGGATGTCATCTTCAGACATGTGCTGAGGGTGCATAATGACGAGGCCGATGCCCTTGCCAACAAAGCGGTAAACCGACAGCAGGGACAAGTCTGTGAAAATGAGAAAACCTATGATAAAGATATCCCATAATCACTCTAGCAGTCATTCAGTCCATCAGCACAGTCACTCTGAATTCTGTCAGTTCAGTGATCATACCATCTGCCCGTCCTTGGAAACTTATCCCACTCCTCACACACTTCCGCCCTTCTCCTCCTTTCTCGATTACAGTCATACCCGTGATCTCCCTCCTGGCATGGTAGGCATACGTCTTACCAGGCTTCTTGGGCTGAGACCATCGTATCCGAAGCTAGATTTGTAGTCAGAGCACGCAGGCCCCATTATCCCGCTCCTTCATTCAATCTGGCTTCCCCCTCTTCTATATATACCGGCCCCTCCGAGCTCTCTTCACACTCTAACAGCGCAGCCCCTGTCTCAGACAAAAAGAATTCGTGTCCTGGAAGGTAGCGAAACTCAGGAGTTCAGAAGTCCGAGTTCAGAAGCTCGAGAGCCTCAGTGCGTGATCAGAAGCCCGAGTTCCCCTCGTCTCCTCAAGACAAAGCAAGCCGCCGTCCAGAGCTTCGTAACACAGCTCCTATCCTCGGCCATCCTCAGGTATAGCTCAAGTCATCTCTTAAAGCTCTGTTTACTAATCTACTCTTTTCAAGTTATGGCAGCAAATAGACAACAGCAACAAGCACAGGAGGGCGCAGCGCAGTAAGGAAATCCATTGGACAGAGTGTTAGGGAATGACACCTGCACTCTGTGTAAACAACATATGTTCATGATAGCTCGTTCTGTTAAACATCACAAAGAGCTGAGGGATGACTTTCTCGCAGACAGTCGCTCTAAAAGAAAGAAGCTGGTTAAGCAGAGGAAGGAAATTGAGGGACCCAAGGAGAAGTGCCAGCATCTAGAGGAGGCAATCAACCACATCAAACAACTCACGGACAGCATGCAGGCGGAGGCACCCACCAAGGCAAGCCAAAAGGATGAAGAAAGAGATGAACAGAGGGAAGAAACAGTTAACCAGTTCTGGTGTTAGTTTTATGAATAGTAAAGTAAAGCTTATAGATGGTCTGTTTGTAAGGCAATATAGTAGGTATCTATTTCAGCACTTCCTTCTCAAGTTAATCTCACAGAAGTCAAGGGCTGTGCCCCGATTTTGGACTTTACTTGTGAATGTTCTTCTTGAATCCTATGTAATAGCTCTAGCTCTCCTAGTTTTTTAATATATGAGTAACCGATCTTGTGAAAAAAAAAAAAAACCCGTTGGAACTAGCCATTCTAAATGAAAGTAGGTATAATTGGGGCTTGCGATCGGGTTAGTTCCCCTTGTTGGTACAGCGAACATTCGCCATGTCAACAAATTGGCGCTAAAATGAGGGCCTGAACCACGCCGCCCATAGCTTTTCAAGATTTCATCTATAAGTGCCACGAATGGATTCAAGAAGATTAATACATGGATTGCGAAGGTCGAAAAGACCCCTCCTCTCATTTAGAAAAGCCTCATTTCGAAGAAGAGACACTGTGGGAGTATCCTGTCACTCAGGAACAACCAGTCAGAAGACTTACTCGGGCTTACGCTCGTTCCCTATCACATCTCCCTATCTTTCAGTCATTACCTCTGATAGCAGAAAGAAAGCTAAGGGTCTATCACATAAATGAAGAAACGTCTACAGCCCCTTCTCTTGAAGATATTATTCTTGATTCTTTGTAGAGTATCAACTCTCCTTAGGAAGAATCCTTGATGATTCCCCATCTGAAGGAAATCCCTGGCCTGATTTGGAAAATGCTAATGAAGAAGCCCTCAACCAGAACATCCCTATCCTCAATATGGCTAATATTCCTCCACCGGGTGGAAACCAACTACCACCTCCTCCGGGAGCACTGCCGCCCTGGCTCACTGAGGATGTTGTGGTGATACGTGGGCAACAACATCCCTTACCCAAGAATGCAGAAAAGGTACTACCTAAATTCAACCCTGAGTGGGGAGACACCACTGAAAACCATATTAATTCGTTCTTCCTGGTCGTGTGCATGTTGGGGGTAGCTGATGAAGATATAGTCTGTCGCTTATTCCCTTTTACCCTGACTGGTGCAGCTTCTACATGGTACTTTAGCTTGAGAACCAGATCAATCACCTCGTGGCCTACCTTTCAACAGCCCTTTTTAGACAAGTATGGCGATGACAAAACCCCTAATGCCTTAGTCCTAGAACTATCCCGTTTGAAAATGGAAACCAAAGAAAAGATTAAGGATTTTAATATTTGGTTCAACACCTTGATCAACAGAATCACGACCACTGCCAGACCTACAGAAGAGGTGCTTATGGAAATCTACATTGTTGTTCTCCCTGTCCCTACTACAATGTGGTTCAAAAGGAGTAACACACAGACCTTACAAGGTGCTATCGGTGAAGCAGTAAAATTCAAAAATGAAATGCTCAGTCTCACAGCATGCCACCCTACAACTGAGAAAAGAAAGCCTCTCAAGTATCCAAGAAGAGTAATAGGAGTGATAACAAAGGGGCTGAAACCAAAGAAAAGGATACCACAGATGTGGAAGGTTTGCATTGGATCATTAAGACGTTGACAAATGCAGTTGTCGATATGAAAAGGAATCCTGGAGAGAGTACGAGTAGGAGTGGAGGAGAGTATAACAACAAAAGACCCTTCAAACATTTCTATCGTAAGAAGACATAGGGCAGTCATGGTCCACTTGCACTGCCTACTCCACCCAATGAAGGGACTTTAAACACGGAAGAGCTGGCTCTTATTGGATCGCTCCTTAACAAAGGAGAACCTATAGTGGAGCTCGAACCAAAACAAGAATATGAGGAAAAGTACCAGGTAGAAGAACCCTCGGATGAAGAATCTCAAATCAATTTACTGTGGGATTTCTACACTAATGAGAACAATGATGATGAAGGAGGTAGCATGACAAAAATAAATGCTAATGAAATCTAGACACGAAACAAAGGGCCAATTGCAGGCACCATGAAGCCTGTAGACCAGACAAAGAAAGATACTCGCCCTTTGAAAGCATCCACTCCCAAGGTCCCTGTTGAGAAGGGTAAACCTAGTGGCGATTCCAAGAGTACACCAGTCGTGAACTATCCAAAGAAAGAGAATACGTCTCCGGCTGCAATGAAGATGACCCAAAATGGTAAACTCCTGCCTAAGAACAACAAAACTAGTATGTTTACTCTACCCTACCCTATTTATAACATTGATTACAACATTGTAGATGATCTTAAGAAATCTAGGGCTAATATAACATACTTCGATTTGCTAAAATTAACGCAGCAAGGGGATCTGCTCCTAAAAGCTATGAATGAGCGGAATTGCAAACCTCCTACCAATCTGAGTAGCCAAACCAAGAAGTCGACATCCAAACCTCTTAGTACCCCCAGCACAGCCCAAAATCCATCAGCTATGGAAGCCACTCTGTCAAAAATGAATCGAAACCCCCAAGATGTCAGTGCAGCCATGATAGGGAGGAAATCAAAATCAATGACTCCACCTTTCCTTATCACATTTGAAATCTTCAACATGAATGTACACAATTGCTTGGTAGATCCTAGTGCCTCATCCACTGTTATGCCTTACGTTGTTGCTAAAAGACTGCATGCAATACCCGAGAGAACTGGAACCCGAATTATGCAATTGGACAGAACAAATGTGAAAGTACTTGGGGAGTTAAAAGATGTGTTGATTCGGATGGCTGCTAAACCACAATACACACAAGTCGTTGATATAGTGGTAGTCGACATACCCGAGGCTTATGGAATGTTGCTCAGTAGGGATTGGTCATCAAATCTGAATGGATATTTCTCAACTGATTGGTCCCATCTCTTGTTGCCTCAGAGGGGAAAAGGTGATATTCTGAGAGTTGATCGAGAAAGATACATGAAGTATGTGGTAACAGAACTAAACAGCCCCAATGAACCTGTAATGTTTACTAACTCCATCCTTGGGAATTATAGTTTCGACCTTTATACCACCGAAACCTATTTCAGAGAATTCCAGGCAGAAACAGTTGAAGAAACTGTGACAAACACGCAGTTGGAAGCTCTCCCCCGTGATCCAACTGATGAATCATCTTGTATTATAGTAGATGGTAGGACTATTTTCATAAGGCGCAGTTCATTGAATGTAACATTAGATTCTATTTTTTGGACGCTCTATTTTGATGGCTCTAACTGCCTTGGAGGCGCAGGCACTAGAAATGTTCTCATTGACTCGCAAGGGAACCAACATCTGATGGCCAGCCAGTTGGAGTTCACGTGCACCAAAAACACGGCAGAATACGAAGGCGTGCTGCAAGGCCTCAAAAGGGCCATTGATATGAAAGTGAAAAATCTTAAAGTTTTTGGTGACTCGCAGATAATTGTGGACCAGGTAAGGAAAAGGATGCGCTACAATTTGCCACACCTGGTAAGGTACCAACATGAGATATGGAGCTTAATTGATAGTTTTGATGCTTTTAATATTTCATACATACATCGAGGGAAAAACCAAGATGTCGATCGGATGGCTGGTATGGCTGCAAAACTTTTGCCTAATCTTACATTGAACAAGAATAAATTTTATGTTGAATTAATTTTCAGACCATCCATACCTGATAACATCTCAAATTGGCAGGTGTTTGAAGGTGATAATCAAATCCCTGAATTCTTGTATTACAAAAAGGCATTCAAAAATACATTGATTAGTGAAGAGGAGCATAAGTATATACTCACGGTAACCGACCACCTCACCAGATGGACCAAAGCCATCTCGCTTCGGAAGGTTAATGAGGATGAGGTAATATCTTTTATGGAGAAATCTATTATCAACAGGTTCGGCATCCTTTACACTCTCATATTTGATAATGCTTCTTCCCTTTCATCTCTAAAATCGACTGGATTTGCTATCAATAAACCAATCCACATAAGGCATGCATCAGACTATTATCCCTAAGGAAACGGAGAGCTAGTCCTAAACTGGGGCAAGCTGAGTAAGCCGAAAGGTGAACACACGAAGTTTCAGCACTTATGGTTGGGCCCATTCCAAATTAAAGAAAAAATTGTTCAGGGAACTTACAGACTGAAAATTTTACAGGGAGAAACTGAAAAACTCCCTGTTAATGGCCAACACCTCAAAAGATACTTCCAGTAGCCATGTAGGGTGGTTACCTCCTGAGTAGGTTAGGACTCCTTTTATTTTTTTGTTAGCTTAGTTGTATTTTCATCCTTTCCATTCCCGTTTTGCCTAAAGTTTATTTTTCTGCTATTTGCAATTTTAGTCTTTTGCAGCCATCTGATTTTTGTCTTCCAGCCTTGTTTTCACCTTCTCAAACCTCTTCAGATTGCCTTCATTCACTACCTTCGGCTTTTTCATCCCTCATTAACCTGCTGATGGATCTGCTGATCCTAAATCCATCATTACCTTGCAAATCAAACAAATTTTCAATGAGCCCATGAGAACTTAAAAAAAAAATCAGCAGTGGAATTCAAAACCGAAGTCACTCAGTGGCATATGTTGGGAACTAGGTGAGATCTGTTGATAACTTGGATATCTGGAGCATGTAGGGGCATCTTTATAAAACAAAAATGTGTAACTACAACTGGACTGGCATGGAGGAACGCTGCATTTTTAAATAAATCCCACTCAGACCTAGCCTATTCTTGTCCATAAGGTTTGCAGTCATTCTCCATTGGTTTCGTCCACTACACTAAGTTTTCCAATGCCTGCCATATACAAGTAAACCTCCTTTCATGGGCTAAGCCCACTGTCATATATCCTGTGGCATATCCAATTGTGCTCTAGTCCTTGTGCCTGAAACTGGAAGGACTTATTTAAAATAAAATGAAATGTTGAGTCCTTGTGCCAATTTGGAAGGACAAGTTAATTGGGAAGCTAGTTGGAGTAAGGACTGTTACTAGGCTCAGAGTACCGGTTAACGCAACAAGCCCCAACCTTGCTTCAGCAGTTTAAAAATATGGCATGATCCATGACTACGCCCCATTCAGTCATATGAAAGTATAACACTAAAATTTCTATATAAAGTGCAGATAAACATATCTTCTTCGAGTTTGATGGGAAATGAAGAGTTGAGGTACACATCTGAACAGGTATTGACAGGCCAATGATGGCCCCTAAAGGATCTTGAAAATAGAAAACAGGTAAAGGAATGTCATTAAACCCCATAATATGACCATTGGAGAATGCCTGTCAAAGCTTTATCAGTAAGTAAAAGCTATTTGTCTTTAACCCACCTAAAGCAACTAATGTTGAAGTGGAATCAATGCTTGTCCATCTATGCAATTTGCATTTCAAGTTTATCTTTAACACCTTGATGTTCTATTGATCTAAGGGTCATTTGGAAATAGAGATAATTGGTTCTCCCAGAGGTTCGCCATTTATTGTGACCACAACCACCACCCTATTAAAATTTTCCCTGATAAGAAATTTTGAATGGGTCCCCCAGAAGTTGATCTTGCACCCCTCCGAATGATCTATTTTATCCCAGGTATTTTGACTCTTGGCCAAGTCAAATCTTCAATTTTTAAATGGTTAAGGCCCCCTTAATAAATCCATGCCGCATGATTAATCTATAATCCTTTCTTAGCCCTTCATTCATATCCTCATCAGGACTTTTCCAACCCCTCAAAACCTCCCATCACATCTTTATTCCCATTATAACTCGTTATAATGAAAATACCTTGAAACCATGCCCAATTTCCCCTTTTCGCTTATCGCATGAAAATTAAACACATAATTCTTACCATATTACATCGGACCCGATGGCTTTATTGACCGGAATACATATATTTTCGGGTCCAGAGCATTTCTCATATCGCAATCGGCGGGGTCCCAAGGCTTGAACATAAAGTGCGCGGCGATATGGTGGACCTGCCGATCCCATTAAACATAACACATTCATTTCGGGTCCGAAGCCCCATCGCATATCGCATATCGACGGAGCCTGGGATCATTTATAAAACACAATGTGATATGGCAGACCCATCACGTTATTAAATACAACATATATATATATATATATATATATATATATATAATATATATCGGGTCCAGCCGAGTCGCATATCGCAATCGGCAGAGTCCTGGGCCTGTGCACATCGCGATATGTGATTTGGCAGACTCACCGATCTTATCATGCAGAATATATATGTTATCAAGTCTGCCTTCCCCATCGCTAAATCGCTATCGGCGGAGTCTAGTGCTTATGCCTAAGGCCCGAAGCGATGAAGCGAACTCGTCGATAACTATGCGTCCAAGCGTATTAATTTTCAAATCCAGCCTTGTGGTCAAATGCAGTCTTTTCTGTGTATTCCTGTGTTTTCGGTAAGATGTCATAGTCTAGGTTTTCAAAAGAAATCTGATAGGGGCAGTGTTGCATATGATGTCCCGTTGGGATGTGCGATTGTGACTCGTCGCAACACAACTTCAGCTGAGCCAAGGGCTGTTTCTTTCACACTCGCTCTTTTAATTTCATTACGCCTTATCATTTTTCAATGATGGCGAGAGATGTTCTTGGGTGTTTTTATCATTTGTTCATAATCATAAGGCTAATATGAATTATTTCTACAAGTGAGTTCGAGTGCATCCAGTAGCAGATAAAGGTGTTGTATGTCTAGATGACACCTCTGCACCCCTAGTGTCGATACTACAAAAGCGAAACCTGCAGAAAGGGGTATGAACCACCATAATGCATAATGAAGGCATGTTTTGTGTCAAAAGGGAAGCACAACGCTGATCCATCAAGATGTCACTCCCACTAGAAACACCTCAAAGCATGCCAGATGTGGGATGATGGGCACGACATCTTCAGTTTCCTCCAAGAAATGACAGGGAATAATAGCCACTCCACACAGGTGCAATGAAATGATACATAGCCATTCTCTTTTTCATCGACACCCATTCATTTACCCAAGAAGAAGGACACTTCAGCAAAGGTGGCTTTGACGTGTCAACAATCTCATCGACTATTCTCCTCTGTAATTTTTTGATCCGTGTAGTGAAAAGAGAGGGGAGTGGAAAAGTCAGGGGAGACAGGGGGGGGTCAGTTCCTAAAGGCATAAATATTACCATCGTATATGAGAGTAGGGCTTTTTCATTTGGTAGAACAACTTTTGTTTATTGTGAGTAAGGAAGATTGTTTGGGTCAGAGAAGAAGCCTTTTCTTAGATTGATTTTCCTCTTCATTATATGTTATGAATCAAGATGTTGTTGTGAGCATAATATGAATGTGATTTGTGTTTATGCCCATTGATGACTTACAGTTTATGATTAGCTTTGGTTGTTTGAATGTGATTCTTCATCATAGTTAATTCATGAGCAGTCCCTGATTTGAAACTATGTTAAACATCAGTTGCAAGCTTTACTATGTTAAACATCAATTCCAAGCTTTAATTCCATAAAAGGAATGTGTATTCCTTTATGAGTGATTGGATTGCAATTTAGAATTGATGCAGCCTTGTTCTTATGTGAACCAATAATTGATTCATTCAGACTTGGGATTCATATATGATATTTAACCTCTCTTTCGTCATGCTCCTGCAGGATAGATTAGGATAGCTAGAACTAGATTAGAGTAGTTAAAATTAGTGTAGATAGGATTTAATACATAGAGGTTAGCTATTTTATTTTGTTGATTTAATTGAAGTCTTCCTCCCAGAAGCAATCTATCAACGCATTTAACAGTTTACGGGGTCCCTTAAAACCCATTGGAACTAGCCATTCCAAACGAAAGTAGGTCTAATTGGGGCTTGCGATCTTGTTAGTTCCCCTTGTTGGTATAGCGAACATTCGCCATGTCAACACTATCAAATACTTATAATTTTAAAGTTTACATATCATTATTGATATTTACATAAATTTTAAATTCCAGCTTTATGGCTCGATTAAGCTCCTAACCTAGGGGTTACACAGGAGATCGATAGAGAGTTAGTTTTAATGCTTAGTCGAGCTACTTTTTAAGCGCTTGAGGAGCTCGATTGAGCCTTTAAAAAAGTCTCGATCAAGCACTTAAATGGCTCGATCGAGCCATCATTTTTTCCACCCAAACATGCCCTCTCCTGCCAAAAAGTGTAACTCATCTCCATGCTTTCACCCTCCTACCTAATTTTAAGAATGAGAGGTAATTGGTAAGTGGTGTGTTTGTTATTTTCTATTCCATTTCAAGTTATGTGTGTTGTTTTTAATATTTTTTAGTTATCACTTAATCTATAAATGACTCGTTATTGTTCCTAATGAATGTCTAAGTCTGTTGTCCTTTGTTGTGCCCAATTTATCCAAAAAACCATAGAGAGATAAAGGCTCATCAGTGAAGACAACAATGTTTTTCAACATCACTCTAATGATTTTGGGAATGATGGACTTGGGATGGATCTAAGATGTGTATGTAGTTACTTTTCTCTATATTCATGACTTACATGCATATATTGTGATAATGCAATAACTTCATGTCTCCTCCTCCTTAAAACCTTTATTATTGAATTATTAGAATGGTAATTTATTCTTCCTCATTTCTGAAGCTTCCTTCCTCCCTCTTCCTCTTCCACAAATATTTCTCTCTCCCTCTCTCTCCTCCATTGTCTCCCACAAATCTCTCTCTATCTTTATCTCTCTCCTACTTGTCCTCTCTTTTCCTGCCCCACTAAACCCACCCTTTCTCTCACTCTTCTCCCCCATCTCTCTCACAATCTTTCACTCACTCACTCTCTTTATCTCCCTCTCTCACCCTTCCCTACCCATTATTGTTTCGTTGTCTCTCTCACTCATTCCCTCTATCCCTCCCTCTTCTCCCCACCCCTATCCTCCTCCTCTCTCTTTATCCCTCCACTCCTTCCCCCAACCTCAACCCTTCCTCCATTTCCCCTTTGCAAGACTTCCTAGGGACTTCCTAGATCTACGTAGTTGCATGCACTCCTAACTATAGGAATACACATATTATTTTTCAAATTCAAAAATTTTCACATGGGAAGCTTACATGCATGACAAGCCATTTTCTTCATATATAGGTTTAAAATGAAAAACTTGGTTGTTTGGGCTAAAAATACATGAAACACTCATTTTTTAAGAAAACCCCTCTATATCTCTATTTTTAATGTTAGTTTTCTATATGATAGCTACATTATATATCCATGAAATAAAGATACATGTATAGGTTACTTTACACTATATATAGCTGGAAATCCATATACAGCCGGAAATCTTTTTCCGATTACTAACCAATGGGGAGGGTATGATTCAACTCTGATATCTTCTGTGGACTGGGGAAGGGGCTCCAAACTTCACTGCTCCTGGGAAACTTTGACCATTTGAAACCCGCAATGCAGTGAGTGAAAACATGTTCAATATATTTTCCTTGACCGCACACGATTAAACCCAACCTAAATCCATCTTAAGTCTGGATCTATCAAGCACCGAGAGGGATCAAATCTCTGGAGGTGCAAATCTTTCCTCAAGTTTTGCACTCAAAAACGAGTTTGCACCTCAAGATATTTGGTCCCTCTCTCTCCACTTATAGAGCCTAAGGAAAGTATTACAGAGCAATAAATCCTTCTGATTAGGTGATTTCATTCAGAACAAAATTGTTTACTATCTTGGGGAGTCTACCCTAGTATTATTGACATCTCTTATTATCCTAAATATTTTTGCTTTTGTTTGCTTCCTTCATGTTCTTTGTTTTTGTGCAAGCACATTTGGGTTTGATTTACGCCCCTTGGCTTGAAACCTGGTTAGGTTTCATTTGATTTTGTGTTTCAAAGTATATTGCTAGATAGATGTTGATTCAAAGCTAATTACAGAGTGTTTGGACTTAGGGATGCTATTATTAATGTACATCAAAGACTTTGTTTAGCCACTATTTAGTCAACATTTGTACCTATAATTTGATTTTTGTAGGGTTGTTCTCTTAGGACTTGTTTTGAGCTTTTATGTTTGTGTTTCCTCTATATGTTTCAGTTAAGATCTATCTTAGATCATATTGAGAACTATTTCTTTGATTAGATCAAGTTTCTTTCTTATTTAAGGGCTTCTTTTCAAGTTGTTTTGCTTTGTTTTTCAAGGGATTTTCCCTCAGATCTTGTTTTCATCTTTTAGATCTATGCTCCCTATGATTACATTAGTTCATATTTGTTCTAAATGTACATTAGAGAAGTTTTCTTGAAGTGGATCTTATTTATTCTCTAATTTTGGTGTTTCCATTGTAGGGTTTTGCTTGAGTTTGTTTTTTTTTAGTGGCATTCTTATGTTTGGTTCTATGCGGTTGTGAAAATTTGGACCTGAGAGGTCTAGTTTAGTGTTTTGGATATGTTCATCTTATTATATTAAGAGAAATCTATTTTGTTTCCTTTACTTTCTTGTCTTCACCTTGACTTAGGGTTAGTTTTTTTAGCCATTGTAGATCATTGTTTATGCTTGATTTTCTATCCACTAAACTATAGCCATAGAGTTTCTTTGCACTTCCTCTTGTTGTTTATCAATTTTCCTTTTCTTTTGAGTGGTCTTTTATTTGCAAAGCCAAGTTTGGGATTTTGAGTGCTTGGTGTACTTCCGTTGCAGATAGCTCTAATGCTATGCGAAACTTTTGATACCTAGAAGGTGTTACGAACATAGTTAATTATTCTGATTACGTATACATGTCAAAATTAATTTATCAACTAGAATTACTCAATAAAAACATGAACAAAACCATTCATAAAATAAAACTTTTAGTGGAGTACACAAGAAACCAATCACATAAGTAACACACCCGTCTTTGACAAATGACCCCAGAAAAGCCCCAATGTTGGGAAAACCAATCTTTGGTTGGGTGTGGAGCTTGCTTACCTTCTTGATTCAAATGTATTATTTTAGTTTTGTTTGGTTCTCATCCCCGATGGGGGACATGTGGGGGGGTATTCCCCAAACTAGTGCCACTAGGGGGGTCCAACAGGGGGTGGAAACAGTTATTTGGAGCCCCACCTCTAGATGGTGTCTGGGGACAATGCCTTTGAAGAAAAAAATCAGATAAAAATTTCCTTGTAAAATACTGTAATTTTGTAGTCAATATAGTCATTCATTAGGCAAAAGGTATGAAGGTAGAATTTATGTTAATTTAGGGTTTTTTTCCTTAGAAGGAAACCCTTGGTTTATATGAGGTTATTTTATTGTATATGACCATGATTTTGTGTGAGAAAAAGGGAGGAGACTGTGTGAGAGTGTAGAGGAAGTTATAGCGAATTTTTTATAGGATGCATCCCTTTAGTTTGATAGATAATATAAAAGGAAGGACTAGTTATTCCTCCATGGATGTAGCCCAAATTGGGTGAACCACATCTATCTGTGTCTCTCTTGTTTTATGCTTTTCTATATTTTTTGTTTCTGCATTATTTTATGTGTTACATTGCTTTGTTATTTGATTTATAATATTGTATTGTCATGAGGACTAGTTGTCTTGTAACTGTAATGTATTGTGTCATGCCATGCATAGTTGAGTCAAGGTCTAAGCATTGAAGTGTCTATGTTTTAATCTTCCTTATGAGGACTTTACATTGAGGATTGCTACATGTGTAGGTTGATGCTGATTTTGTATCAAGAGAGTGTGGATGGGGTTTGTATTGTAAATCATTCACCAATCCTGATGGTTACACAAGATGAAGTTGTCAATAATTTTATGCCTAGAGGTTGTGTTTCAAAAGTATGGTTGCATGGTTGCTGCTGTTGATTTTGGTTGCATCTATTGTTAATGATGCTATGTTGTGTTTCTTTCTCTTCACAACTGAAGTTTATGTTTTTGTATGTTATCAATATGGCGATGGATCTATGTTATGTGATTGATTGCAAGAGGATGGCTAATGGTATATTATTGGACATTGTCATGTGTTGATGGAGAGATGCTACTACAAATGATTTTTATAGCCTTATGATTTTAATGTTTATAACTATTGATGATGCAATTTATTAGTGTTGAAATGTGTTGTTGATGACAAGGATTGAGTGGTTGGATTTGTGAGGGTTGTTTGTACTCTTTTTGGTTTACAAATGTTTATTCCTTGATGTTGAACATGGTTGCTACTGCTAATAGTGAATTTGTAGAGATTAATGAGGGTTATCATATTTCAACCATGTATGGGAAATTGTATGCATTGTTATAACATTGTAATTTTAGTGTTATAGCCTTGTACTCTCATTGGGAAGCCTTTTATCATTATTGTTTATCATTTGGTTAGTTGGTTGATTAGTCTTTGTGCTTACACGCATAGAGGAGAGAGCGATCATAGTGTTGTCCATATAAATTTCAACCTTATCATTAATCAAATGAGAAAATATGCTTAATATTTTCCATTGGAAGGTATCATGTGCATTGCAGAGGCCAAACAGAAGAACAAGATATGTGAAGGTGCCCCTTCGTTAGGTGAAGAGCCTCTTCTCCTAGTCCTCTACATAGATCTGAATATGATAATACCTATTAAAACCATCAAGGAAAGAGGAAAACGATTTCCTTGGTAATGTATCCCAGATCTGACCAATAAATGGTAGAGGAAAATGGTCTTTTTGTGTTGCTTTATTCAGTTCACGATAATCTACACAGATTTGCAACTTTCCATTCTTCTTTGGGACAATCAAATTAATTCATCAATTTATAAATATATTGTTGACCTAAATAACAACTACAAACATCGATAAAGATAAAAATACATTGAGAGATAATTGAATGTTCATTTAACTATGGAGTCAACTTCATTGAGGTACAACTAAACTTTGATATAATAACATTTTGAGAGTTTAAAGGGATATTTTAAAAAAATAATTTATGATTAAATAATCAATGGAGACTATCCATATAATTCAACTCATGCATAATGAATGAAGTCTATTATTACCTCTTGCCATAATAATATCCTAGTCATAGAATGCACTACCATGGTCAAGTATGATCATTCTATTTTACCCAAACATAACAAATGAAATGGTGACATTTATCCATCTCATTTTATTTCAATTCCCACTATGACTCCCTATGGGTGACCTTTATCATTGGAATTTAGGTTTGATATGAAATATAAAACCCTATGGTTCAACAACAAACCTTGTTTTCTCTCTACACCTTATAATAGTTGCATGTAGGCACTACATCTAAGAATGAATGAATACATAAGAAGGAAGACCACTTGTAAATACTAAACTAGAATATCAATCTCTATAATTGAATACCAAATTTAAATGCCACCCACTATTACCTTGTTAGCTCTATCTATAACTAAGTAAAGGATTTCTTTAAAAGAAGAAAGATAAAAAAAATCAATAAAGTGGTATTGACAAAATGCCTAAAAGAAGTTTGAAAGCAAAAAATTGAAAATTGGATTGAAAACAAAATTGGAAACTCTATCAAGTAGACTAGTAGACGAATTGATGTTTTTTGAAAAAAAATTTAAGAAAACATTACTATTTTGTTTTAGTAAGGGTATCTAATAGTGTCAAATATATTTATGCATTGGAAACAATAATTTCATTGATTTAAAATTGTGGTTGAGATCTAGTCATGGCATTTCGGAAAGGACATGAAAGGAAAGAGTATAAAGCCTTGATTTGGTAAAATTGTGAATATGGATAATTTCTATAATGCATGGAAAATAAATTCTCCCAAGTTTTTTATGACATAAACCTCAACCAATTTTAGCATAATTTGACACATCTATTATTTTTTATAGTAATAGAATCTTGAAACATATATTCTATGGTTCCCCTAACAAATCAAACTTAGTTCGTGGAGTTGTTTTCACTATCGATAGTGTTTTTGAATATGGGGAATAACAACTTGGATGTTCGTTGGGATGGAAACGACCACGTGAGTGGGATGGAAATGACCACGTGTGTTTCAATTGTTACTCTAGGATTTTTAGTATTGTAGAGCCCTCTTTTTCTTCATAATCATTTTTCACTTCAACGTGTGAGGGAGGCTCATCCTCTACTTGTTTTGTGATTAATGGTGGGCTTTGTGGGTGAAGTATCTTCCTAGACCTATGTTGTAGATCATTCCATGAAAGAAGACTGGCGTCATGTTTTCTTGAGTGGCTCTTTCATAGTGGAGGGCCTAAGAAATAAAGGAAAGCAGACGATCATGAGAGGAAAAGCACAAGTGACAAATGTAGAGAGAAAAATCGACATTGAGTAGAGTCAGATCCAAGTAGTTAGGCATTGAAGGTGGCTAAGATTTGGGAAGGAGATGAATAAAAAACAACAAACAAAGAGGATGATCTAACTCAGGAGGGTGCAAAGAGGGTGACAAAGAGCCAACTAGAAGGAACATAGAGGAAAGGGGAATAGCCCAAGGGACAAGATCAAAGAGAGACTTCTTTGGCCCTAAAGCAAGATGAGTACCAAGAGGAATGCACTTGATGAGAATTTTGAGTGAGGAAATACCATAAAAGAGTCCAGAAATGAAAACAAAGACCAGATTATGGGTGCTACTTAAGTTAGAGCATATTGGGAGAAAATCTACAGAAGTAATCGAACAGTAGAATGAGCAATCTTAATTCATGCAAGAGGAACCATATTGGGAAGCTGCATTAGGAAGGTCAAGCCTACAAGGGGAATGGAATAGTTAGGCAAAGCATATTCTTCAGTTAATCAAATGGAAATTTCCTTCATTGCAACAACTCCAATCCATGTGGAAGGTTCATTCTTTTTCAGAGTCACTAATTCTTGCCAGGATAGAAAAAACATCCTAGCGAGAGCTCGAGGAGGAGCACTGATAGGACACCCCAATTATAATTAGGGAGAGCCAAGGATTGTGTTTTAGTAGCACAACCTAGAATCCAATAGCATAATAATAGAATTGAGCCATGACAAGGGATATAATAAACCACAATATAACTCATTAGGGCTTCCCACAACTAGAGACCCTACGGGCTATCTAGAAGAGTGGTTATTTCCACATCGCCCAACCTCTTATCTATGTGAGGTGGTGGAACTCCCGTCCCTTCCTCCCACCTTTTTCTACATAGTGATTACTACATTATAGCCTTATTTGTAATATATGATTGGTTTTAATTTTGCAATGTTACTTGTTGAAAACAAATTCTTAATGAAAATAAAATTGAACACACAAATTTACATGGATACTTTCCCGAGGAACCAAAAATGAGTATTCTAGAAGATTTTTAATTATATTGTTCTTTACAATATCACAATATAGTATGTATAGATCATCACATCCATAAATCCAAATCCATTAACCTTGTATTAGAATACAAGGACAATTCGAGAACCAAAAATAAAAAACCATGGTTCAATTAACCTTGTATTAGAATACAAGGACAATTTGAGAACCAAAACTAAAAACCATGGGCTGAAATAGTAGACCATTAAAAGCTAAAATTATGTGTGGAAATTTTCCAAAACCAATGTGCACGATTAGCTCGAGGAACACACATGTGATTTTTTTGAATAAATTCATTATATCATGTAGAATTAAAAATAAATTAATTTAGCAATAGGTAATTTAAATAATCAAATAATTAAAAGATTTTATATAATCGAATAATTAAAACAATTTTTCTTTGGACAAAACAAAAAACTTTTGGATTGAAATTTCAAATTTGAAATGGTTATGTCTAAACACAAACACACACACACAAGTTTCATATTCACAACTAATCCATAGTGGAGTTGCTAGTCTTGTATGGTAGAATTTGGGTCATGTAATTCAAACCAAAAATATTCCATAGTTATGGATTGCTACACAAGCAAGAATTCAAAATTAGAACTCACTCATCCCCAAAGCATGTAAACATGTGCTGCAAGACTAAGGAAAAAGTTTTAACGAAAAAATCGCTGCTAAAAAATCTTCACTTTAATTGTTAAGAGTCTTTATTTTAACTCAAAGAAATAAATCCAAGGGCCAACTTAATATAATGTATAAATATCAATTTCTAAGACTAAAATTCATAATTAATGAGACCAAACACATATATATTACAATCAAAATATAATTAAACACTAGAGAGTAGTAATGTAACTATGATGGAGAAGGTGGTCGGCCATGTCCATAACTTCCACGATTGGACATGGAGACATCAAACATTGGTTGGTTTAGTCCATAACTTCTTCCACGAGAAAAAGTAGGTGGTATCATGTCAATTGGGTGAGATAATATAGGACGTTCAGGGGGTGGTACTGTCCCAATTGGATGATATAATATAGGACGTTGAGGAGTTGGTACCATGCCAATTGGATGAGATAATGTATGATATTTGGGAGCTAGTACTATACCAATTGGATGATATGATATAGGACCTTTGGGATTGCACATGGGGACATAGGCACGAGTTGTTGGTTCCATGTCAATTGGATCAGGCAACTCGGAGAAATGAGACTGTAGTTTTTCTCTTCTCTCCTCTTTTTGTTGGGAGAAATGAGACTGTAGCTTTGCTCCTCTCTCGTCTTTTTGTTGAGCCAAAGCAACATAAAGAGATAATATAGGACATTCGGGATTGCACATGGGCACATGGGCAAAAGTTGTCGGTTCCATGCCAATTGGATTAGGCAATTGGGAGAAATGAGAGTGTAGTTTTTCTCTTCTCCCCTCTTTTGTTGAGAGAAGTGAGATTGTAGCTTTGCTCTTCTCTCGTCCTTTTGTTGAGCCAAAGCAACATAAATAGGCCTGCCCAGGACAACTTTCTTATTCATTTCTACCAAAGCTTGGGATGCATGATTAGGTGATGAAAATGAGACAAATCCTGAACCTTTACTATGTCCATGAAAATCCCTCATTATCTTGCATGAAGTGATTGTGCCATAAATAGAAAACAGTTCTCTCAACTTGTTATCATCTATGCTATCATCCAAATGTTTTAAATAAAGATTTGTTCCAGATTGTTGTCTCAATTTAGATTTCTTCAGTGCTTTTCCGACATACCATTCTTTGCCATCAATTTTCTTGCCATTTAAACTCTCAACGCACTTTGTTGCATCATCGACATTCTTAAAATTAACAAATCCAAAACACTTTGACTTCCCTGCTGCATCTCTCATCACTACTGCACTGATAATTGTTCCATACTCATCAAATTATTTCCTTAAATCTTCATCATTCATGGACTCTGATATTACATGGGTCATCAACCACTATCACTGCCATTTCTTTAAGAATTCTCTTCAAATACATGGTTCATCAATCTATTTAATTCAGACATGAGCATCTATCATCATATTGTTGTGGACCAGATCTCATGTCTCCATCATGCCAAAATCTGTCTCAATATAAACCATAAATTAATTTAATGCCACAATTCGTCTCAATACAAACCATAAATTAATTTAAATATACCAACAATGATCTATTTAATTCTCTTCAAACTTGGAAAAAATACATGGGTACTTTTCAATCAGATTGCTCCTCTAATGAGGAGATTCCAATGTTACTTCATGAGGATGCAAATCCGAGTCATATATATGTGCAACCATTAACTAAATTGTACCCTTAACCTACAAATCATTTTCTACATTGTAGAAGTCAGATGCCCATAGATTTTTTAGAGCGTTGAATCTATTTATACATCAAAAAAACTCATTTTAAACAACTAAAATTCACAATCTACTAACAAAATTCCCTACTAAAAAACGTAAAGATTCCCTACTGAAAAGGCAAAAACGTCTCATGGTAAGACTAATTGGTTAAAAAGTGTGAAACGACTGGGGTTCTGGAAATCCATACGCTGGAGGCAAGCATGGGGGTCTGTGACACTCAACATACTTGCAGTTGTAAACCCCATGTGAGTAGCCAATAATAGCGCAACCTCATAGTTAAAAGTGAAGGGTAACGGGTTTCGATGAGAGCACTGACACCTCCAAACCTTGCGAGAGATATTCATTACGCAGTAGTCTAACAATTATGGTTTTTTCCCCTAAAAGTTATTGAAATTCCGGTCATATTTTGAAAAAATCAAGCAGGGATTTTTGTAAATCCAAGTAAAAGCTATCAAAATTCATAATTTTAAGTGCCCTAGAAATTTTTGATGGTGCTAAATCCATTTCCACCATCAAAAACATGGTTCAAACACTGCCTCTACAAGATATTTTGAAATTTTTTTACCCAAATTCCGGCCACTTTTAGCCGTTCGGGCAATTCCTCCACCTCCATAGACGACTCCATTCATTACTATCTCTCTGCACCCAACTCTAACATTGTGACCTCATGGAGCGCAGAGATGGTTTTGTGGATTGGGGGATTCGTTTCGTCACCTACTCATAGAGCAGTGAAAGACTCCCGTCCCGTGATTGCCCAAAAGAAAACAGCGTTGGCATTGTTTACTGAGTCGACACTCAAACTCTTGCAGCGTGACAATTGTAAACTAGATTTACAAAATTTTCTGCTAGATTTTTTCAGTGGTTTAGAGGAAAATTTGAAATTACCCACTAGCATGCAAAAATATAATAAATGGAGTGAGTCCATGCCCCAATTACCAACACTAAAAGTTTAATGATGAAATAGTTAAATCATGGATTCCTATTCCCACCTTCTGAACGCATCACATTTATGCCACTCTAAAATAAGGCTATCAATATTTATGGAGCTATCCATCCATTAATGCACGGGGCAATGTATGCCACTAGTTGAATTTAATCAAGTACAAAATCCAACTAGTGGCATATACTACCCCATGCATTAATGGATGGATACCTCCAAAAATATTGGTTACCCTGAAATAATACCTCTTTGTTTCTCACTTAACTTTGCATTTACTCCCTTTTGGTGAACATTAATCTTCATTATCATGTGAAAACACATCTCTTTAACTTTTTAACATAGAAATAAAATGTTTAAAAATTCCAATTACTCTTATCTTCTTAGATTTTATAAACAATAAATCATCATTATCATGTGGAAACACTTCTCTCATTTCTTTTTTAGCATAGAAATAAAATATTAAAAAAAATCAATTAACCTCTTTCTTACTTTCTTAAAATTCAGCGAATCATAATTTTTTAAAACTATTTATATATTTATAAAATCATCATTATCATGTGGAAACACTTCTCTCATTTCTTTTTTAGCATAGAAAAAAAGTATTAAAAAAAATCAATTAACCTCTTTCTTACTTTCTTAAAATTCAGCGAATCATAATTTTTTAACACTATTTATATATTTAAAATTATAAAGACCATAATAAGGTCACGACCAAGCAAGACACAAAAACCCCTTGTTTGTGGGACAAGAGACCCATTATTGTTATTAGCTAAGTCTACGAAGGCCCACATATTCCACATATTCTACCCCCCTCTGGTTTTGAACTTGTGACCTCTTAGGAGGAACACATTTTCTTAGCCATTAGGCCCACTAAATATATTTTTTAATTGATTCTAATTTTTATTGAAGTGAAAAAGGACAAAAATAACTAACATAAAATTGAATTAAAGAATAGAAAAAAAAACAATTAACATGTACACACCTTAAAATTAACAAGGTTTTATTAGAACCCATGTATAAGTGGTCGCTTCTAAATTTTCCTAGTGGTTCAATGTGGCAGTAAGATTTAGCCAAAGTATTTTTTGTAGATCTAAGTTGTAATCTTTTAGTGGAATATTTAAAAATATATTTTTAGGAAGGGTTAATTTTTAAATTTATTTAATAACTACCAACATAGATTCATCTTAAGTACGCATCTAATATAAGCCTAGAGGAATCAAATTTCTGCATGTACAAACTTATTTAGAATGTAAAATACAATGTGTTATTTTTCATTATTTAAATTGTATTTTTGAAGGCTATATAGAGTATATGTAGGACAAAATATATGTTTTAACCATAAAAACTTGATTTTTTCATGGTATATACATATTTTTTTTTAAATGATATATAATATATACATAATTGACATTAAAATATTTTACATAACATGTACAACTAGACATTTTATGTAACATCCCTCATGAAAGTAAATAATTAATCCACTCTTCCTGCAATAACTCAATAAACTTTGGGCTATGTGTGGAAGCCTGATTGAAAATTTAATGTTTAAAGTTAATTTTGATTTTATTTAAAAGTTGGTTATGGCCAGGGAATTTATGGGAAAAGTTTTAATATTTAAAGTTAATTTTGATTTTATTTAAAAATTGGTTATGGCCAGGGAATTTATGGGAAAGTCACTAAGTGAAAATTTTCATTTTACCTGACAATTGAGATAGTTACTCTCACCCCTAGAGATAAATTATCTCAGTTGGGGAAAAAAAAGCAAAAGGAGAGCATGGGAGAAAGCTTGAGGCTAATTCCCTGAGCTGGTTGGAGCCCACGGAATCTAGAAGCCAGACATAGTATGTGAGTACCTAGGTTGGACTATATAGTTCTGATGCTTTGTAACAGACTTGGTTATGCTGTTGTTAGCAATTGCTCTGGAAATGAAACTAGCATCGAAGGAGAATTGGTAGAGAAGACCATTCTCATTGGTCGGGTGGAGTGAACTTCATTCCGGATATATTTCCTGGCAAGCCTTAACTAGAACATATAAGTAATTTAATTCTTGTTCTGAAATATGAAGGTAATTTCTGTATGGTTCCTTTGCATCATCTGTTTTTGAACAACGAACATTGACTGGTTGAAAGGAAATGGTATAGTTTTCTATACATGACTGTGTAAAATAATATGTGTGTAAGCTTATGTGAGTAGTAGATATTTAGTATTATTTATTGAGATATATAGTGTAGATAATTATATGGAACCAGATAATTTCCCCAACAGTTCGGCATAACAGATAAGCACCCTTAAGTTTCTAGAATGGAACTGTGGATCTATATTGATGTGTTTCATAATAGAACTACTACTTTTAAATGGTAAAATTGTATAGAGAATTCCAATCGATAGTAGTAACCTATTGTGATGATTTCCTTGAGGTTTGGAAAGAATATGAAATAAGAATGTTGTAAATATTTGTATAAGTAACATAAGAAAAAAGGTTAATATTTTAAAACCGGTTAGTGCCAATATCTAATGGTAAAGGAAAACCAGTAGTGGAACAACTTGAATTTTCTGTTAGCTATGTTCATAAATCTAGGTGCTTCATGCAGATTTGAAGCAAGCCCTTAGAAAAAACAGGTTCCACTTAATTCTCGAGCACTTGAATATAGCAGACACAATAATAAACGATAGATAAGAGGATATTGCTAAGGAAAGATAAATACTTATAGGTAGTTCCTTCATTGAACTGTAAAATATGTTACAAAATGCTAAATTCTGAACTTAGCAAACTCTTCAACGAAAAAAAAAATAGTAAGGACCTTGCTGAATGAATTTGAGGCATGGCAGTTGGACTTGTTAGGTCAACTGGAGCCGACCGTCAGGGGTAGTCTAAGAGCAAGAAAAATACTTATAAATAACTATTAAGGAGTACTTGCTGTTATGAAGGACAGGTCCAAGGATGGAACCCAGAATATCACTTCACTGAAAAATGAGTAAGTAATATTCAGAAAATAAAAGACCAAGGTTAATGAGAACCAACAGGATAATAGATTTCCACATTTAACTTTCGAAAGTAAACCACACTGAAACAAAGACAAATTTGCAATATAAAACGGTAATTTATTAAGGATTCCATCTTTCATTCAGAATTCATCCATTAGTAAAACTAACAGTAATTTGAAAGAAACTATTTCGGAACTTGTACAGTAAACCCAAGCAGGAATATAAATCCAAATAAATATGAATTCACTGCGAAGTGATTGCCAACCAAACTATATGCAATGCTTCCTTTCACATCTTCAGTAAGTAAACTTAAATATTTCCTCGTGGAATGTATTACAGAACCTCATCTATGTCAGAAAGGACTATGGGTGAGTAAGGAAAGATGACAGGCATAAGGGGATTGAGGGGGTTGAGAGCTCGGGCCACCGAAAAGAACCAACAGCTGGGTTCGGTCTCCCTTAGAACTCTAGCTACCTCTTGCTTAAGATTGGACACTGAAATATGAATGTAAATATTGTTGGGTATTTTTAAATGGAGAAAATACCAAAAACCAATTAAACATTCACCACAGAGACGATGCTCTGTTTACTCTGTCCAGGATCTTTTGACAGGGAACCTCTTTAAACCAAATTAACTCAGAACACAGTCCATTACACAGTCACAACAAACACTTCTATTGATTTAAAACAAAAAGACTGATACATATTTCATCCTCTGTGCAAAGAGGGATTCACAAAACAAACTCTGTTGCAGTCACAGATTTTCCACTGCTGTGGATATTACATAAACAGCTTCATACTATTCCTGTGTTTTTCAATGACCCAAAAAAAAATTACATGCCTCCCCTGTTTCATATCTCGCACTGCTGTGCGTTCAATACATGTCAAAAAAAAAACTGCGCGCAGACACCATATACGCATAAAAACTACAGCACGTAGACTATATTTATGACAACGTATATAAAAACATATATAAAAATATATGGGACGTGTGCCCATCACCATATTAAACATATGCCCATAACAACATTAAAACCTCCACCTAAATCTACGTAAAACATTAAAACCATAACTTTTCTTCCGCGGCGGTCAACGAAACAAAACGACAAAAATTCATTTGACGCGGGCGGGGGTCGGCTGACGTCACTTCGGTGCCACGTGTCGCCACCCCATTCGTCGGGCCCGGTCGTTAACCTCCGCGCAGCTTCGCGCCGATCCGAGCCACCAAACTCGATCCAACGCAATTCGCTCGCCAAGGTCGCGCAAACAAAACTACCTTTAGCGTCCGGGGAAAGCGGTTTTCGGCGTCGTACTAAGGACGCGTGGCGGAGTGTGATTGTGTTCGGAGCCTCAGCTACGGATACCGCCTTTGGTGAATGGCGGTGCGGGGAGACCGGGGTTGTTTTCAAAAACCGCCGCGCGCTGTTTTAAAATTAGAATTTAACACTCCCCTTTAATTTTAACAGCCGCGCGTTCGGTCATTCCCAAACACTTTCTCAAAAATTCAAAACTCTTCTGAACCAGTGGCTTTGTCAAGATGTCTGCAACCTGTTCCTGGGTCCTGCAATGTTCGAGGACAATTTCTCCATTGTTCACTAATTCTCTGATGTAGTGAAACCTTGTATCGATGTGTTTCGTTCTCTTATGAAACACTGAATTCTTTGACAAAGCAATAGCTGAGCTATTGTCACAAAAGACCACTGTTGCTTTTGCCTGCTCTTGGCCTAAGCTTCTCAACATCCTTCTCATCCATACTGCCTGACATGCTGCTGCTGTCGCTGCCACATATTCTGCCTCTGCTGTAGATAATGCTACAATGGACTGCTTCTTAGAAGCCCATGAAATGGCTCCTGAACCCATATTAAAAACATAACCGGAAGTGCTCTTCCGATCATCTACACTTCCAGCCCAATCACTATCAGTGTATCCAACCAAATCTGAATGTTCTGAGGCATGATATAAAATTCCAAACATTTTGGTACCTTTGACATACCTCAAAATTCTCTTTGCTGCCTGCCAATGTGCCTCCTTCGGCCTCTCCATGAACCTGGAAATTAAACTAACAGCATACATTAAATCAGGCCTAGTTGCTGTTAAATACATAAGGCTGCCCACAATGCTTTTATACAAGCTAGGATCAAAATCCTTGCTGCTGTCCTCTCTGCTGAGCTTTAATCCCATCACTGTGGGAGTGATTGCTGCCTTGCATTCTTCCATCTTAAATCTGCCCAAAACTTGATTTACATATCTTGCTTGAGATATAAAAATTCCTTTTTCATTTTGATCTACTTCTATGCCTAAGAAGTATCTCAACAAACCCATGTCAGTCATTTCAAATTCATCCTTCATGACTGATTTAAAATTCTCAATAAGATAAATATCATTTCCAGTGAAAATAACATCATCTACATACAAGACAACAATTAAAATTTTACCATCCTTTTCCTTGATGTAGACTGTGGGTTCTCCTTCACATTTGTCAAATTCATTATCCAATAGATATGAATCTATCCTGCTGTACCATGCTCTTGGCGCTTGCTTCAGCCCATAAAGAGCTTTCTTCAATTTGCACACTTTGTGCTCTTCTCCTTTCTTCTCATAGCCGAGAGGCTGTTCAATGTACACCTCTTCTTTTAACACTCCATTTCGAAATGCTGATTTCACATCCATTTGGTAGACTTTCCATTTGTTTTGTGCTGCTATGGAAAACACTGCTCTCACTGTTTCCATTCTTGCAACCGGTGCGAAAGTCTCCTCATAATCTCTCCCATACTGCTGCTTGTAGCCTTTGACAACCAGCCTTGCTTTATGCCTTTCAATCTTGCCTTCAGCATTGCTCTTGGTCTTGTAGACCCATTTCACACCAATGACTTCTTTGCCTTTTGGTAGCTCAACCAAATCCCATGTTTTGTTTCTCTCTATGGCATTGATTTCCTCATCCATAGCTTCTATCCATTTCCTATCTTTAATAGCATCTTCGAAATGAATAGGTTCATCAACATGACAAAACAAGGCAAATAAGGAATTCATTCCTTCTTCATAAATTTCAATTAGATTTCTAAACTT
Source organism: Pinus tabuliformis (assembly GCA_031772625.1). Lineage (NCBI taxonomy): Eukaryota > Viridiplantae > Streptophyta > Pinopsida > Pinales > Pinaceae > Pinus > Pinus tabuliformis. The sequence goes on from CM062817.1 coordinate 234,470,903, forward strand.
CTTACCTCGTTCACTTGGTGTGCAAGTGCTTGAAGATGCACTTGAATTTCCTCCTTGTGGTGTGCTTGGAGAAGCACTCTCATTGATCCTCAATGGTGTACCTTGTTGTTCTTGTGTTGGTGCTGCTGTTTGGGGATTCATTTCAGCCACTTCCTCTTCATCCTCATCATGAGACAAACAGCTTTTAATGTTCACTGTTTTCTCTATGCTTCCATCCCAAGCTTCCTCTTCAATGAATTGAACATCCCTGCTTACAAAAAATTTCTTGGTAGATGGGATATACAGCCTGTAGGCTTTGGATTCATCACTATATCCAACAAGGATACACTTCTCCCCTTTGCTGTCCAACTTCTTTCTTAGCTGATCTGGAATGTGTGCATAGGCCACACACCCAAAAACTCTCATGTGGGTGACTACTTGCTTTCTCCCACTCCATGCCTCTTCTGGCACTTTGTTCATGACTGCTTTTGTAGGACACCTGTTCAAAATATAAACTGCACAATGTACAGCTTCAGCCCAATACTCATTTTGCAAATGCTTTGCCTTCAACATGCTCCTTGCCATCTCCATGATAGTTCTGTTCTTCCTTTCAGCAACTCCATTTTGCTGTGGGGTGTACCGTGTTGTAAATTGTTTATGAATTCCATTTTCTCTACAAAACTTTAGGAATTCATTGGAGATATACTCACCTCCTCTATCAGTTCTCAAAACTTTTATATGCAGCCTGCTTTGGTTCTCCACAAGTTCTTTGAAGTTTTGGAATTTCTCAAAGACTTCACTTTTGTTCTTGAGGAAATATATCCAAGTCTTTCTTGTAAAATCATCAATGAATGTCAAGAAATATAGGCTGCCAGCTAATGATGGAGCTTGCATTGGTCCACACAAATCTGAGTGGATAATCTCTAAGGGTGCCTTTGCCCTTATACTTTTCCCTGATGGAAAACTCTCTCTATGTTGTTTGCCCAATATACAACCTTCACAAAGGCTGTCCGGCTTCTCTATCAATGGTAATCCCTTTACCATTCCTTTTCTGCTCAATAAGTTTAGACCTCCAAAATTTAGATGCCCGAATCTCAAGTGCCATAACCAATTTTCATCCTTTGGCACGCTTTGGAAGGCCTCTTGGGTGACTGCTGCCATTTCCCTTTTGTTCTTCATGTCTGCCCTGATCCGGAGAGGGAACATCTTGTTCCTTGTCATCTTCACTTCAGCAATGCATCTTTTGCTGGGTGGTATGTCCATGATGGTGCACACATCATTTACAAAGTAAACATTGTAACCCTTTTGGATAAGCTGTCCAACACTCAATAGGTTACATCTCATTTCGGGGACATAGTAGACATCTGCTATGGTTTTCCTTTCTCCTTGCTTTGTAAATATTTTTACCTCCCCTTTTCCCATAACAGACACTTTACTATCAGTTCCTAGTGTGACCTCTGATTTCAAATTCTGATTTAAGGCTGAAAAGAGGGCTATATTCCCTGTCATATGGTTGTTGCAACCTGAGTCTAAAAACCATATGTCTTCACTATGTGTTTCAGCCATGTTACAAGCTAACAGAACATTTTCATGACTGTTGTTTTCTCTTGTAACATTTGCATTTTGTCTACTGTTCATATCATGTTGTTTCTTTCTACAATCACTAGCATAAGGTCCATACTTTTTGCAATAATAGCATTGAACATTAGATTTATCATACCTTTGTCCTTGAGCCTGATACTGATCTCTTTGTTGGCTGCTGCCTTGACCTTGGTTCTGATTTGGATTGCTGCCTCTTCCTTGTGCATTTGATGGGCTGTTCCTTCCACCTCTGTTCTGGCTTCTGCCTCTTCCTCTTCGGTTTCCTCTTCCTTGACCCCTTCCTCTTCCAAAGGACATCTGGGTCTTGAAGGCTTGCTCAAGGGATGAGTTTTCATTCCTACTCAACCTCTGCTCATGTGTTATCAGTGATGCATGTAGCTCATCAACTGAATAATTTGAGAGATCCTTTGTCTCTTCAATGGTGGTGACTATGGCATCAAACCTTGAGGGTAAGACCCTCAATATTTTCTCCACAATCCTTCTATCTTCAATGGTTTCTCCATGAGTTCTCATTTGTGTGATTACACCAATCACATGAGTGAAGAATGAGTCAATGTTATCTGACTCCTTCATGCACAGATTCTCAAAATCCTTCCTCAGCAATTGTAGTTTTGCTGTCTTCACTCTCTCCATGCCTTGATAGGCTGTCTTGAGGGTTTGCCATGCTTCATTGGCTATCTTAGCTGTTGCTAACCTTGGAAACATACTCTGGTCTACTGCTAGATACAACAACACACGGGCTTTTGAATCTTTCTTCCTATTGCTCTTCAGCAGATCTCTCTCTGCTGGAGTTAATCTATTAAACTCAGTTTCATCTGCTGGTTCTTCAAAACCATCTTCAACTATTTCCCATAAATCTTGAGAGGCAAACAAGGCTGTCATAGTTATTGACCAGTAGTCATAGTTCTTCCCATTAAACTGTGGGAGCTGGGTGTTGAACATACCCATGCTTGTGCTTGCCATTCCTTGCATCTTGAACTATGGTTTTAAATCCTTGACTGTGATTTTTTTTTTTTTTTTTAAAACAACTGACTGTCTTCAGCAATAACAAGAGAAATGCTTTTGGGGAATACCTGAATCCTTCGCTGTCTGAGTCTTCTGTCTGCCTGAGAAGTTTTGCTGCAGCAACAACCTTCTCCCTTCATCTTCTTTAACTTCTTTAAAGAGCCTGAGCCTGCTCTGATACCACTGTTGGGTATTTTTAAATGGAGAAAATACCAAAAACCAATTAAACATTCACCATAGAGACGATGCTCTGTTTACTCTGTCCAGGATCTTTTGACAGGGAACCTCTTTAAACCAAATTAACTCAGAACACAGTCCATTACACAGTCACAACAAACACTTCTATTGATTTAAAACAAAAAGACTGATACATATTTCATCCTCTGTGCAAAGAGGGATTCACAAAACAAACTCTGTTGCAGTCACAGATTTTCCACTACTGTGGATATTACATAAACAGCTTCATACTATTCCTGTGTTTTTCAATGACCCAAAAAAAAGTTACATGCCTCCCCTGTTTCATATCTCGCACTGCTGTGCGTTCAATACATGTCAAAAAAAAAACCGCGCGCAGACACCATATACGCATAAAAACTACAGCACGTAGACTATATTTATGACAACGTATATAAAAACATATATAAAAATATATGGGACATGTGCCCATCACCATATTAAACATATGCCCATAACAACATTAAAACCTCCACCTAAATCTACGTAAAACATTAAAACCATAACTTTTCTTCCGCGGCGGTCAACGAAACAAAACGACAAAACTTCATTTGACGCGGGCGGGGGTTTGTCACACGGAATCAGTCAAAAGTGCGGACACAAACGACCTTCCTAGAAGTCTAAGACATTCTAATGACAAACAAGACAAACTAGAACTATCCTTCTCTAAACATGCATTGTGATATGAGAAATCAAGTGTTTCGTTCTTACCTTTGTCCAAACGCTGTTGTAGAAGTCCAAGCTTTGTTGATCTGGATGAGCTCCTCCTTTTCTCCAAAACCTGCAATCACCAACAGTCAAACAATTAAATAGCACCTGATTATAACATAAAACAAAGCATATTCAACATATAGACCAAGGAGTACATGAAATAACTCATAAACAACAAGTTATTGAGAAGAATGGACCAATTTGCATTAAAGGTAATCAAAAGGAACCATTACAACCTGAGCTTTGGTGTTGTGCAAGCTCCTTCCAGGGTCCACAAGAGTCTTCCTCTACTTTGACAAAGCTCACCCACTTCCAAATAGAACAAGCAAAGATGGCAATCTCTCCTCACAAGCTTCTAAATGGGAGTCCTAATTCCTGCAGCATTTACCCTTAGAAATGTATAGCTTTCAACCTCTTCTCCTTCTGGCCCAATGCCTGTATTTATAGTGCTCAAGAGGAAGTTAATCAGGTCCACCATCAATGGGATAATCCCCTCTTTGGATGGGATAGCTCCCTTATTGATGGGATAAGTTCCTCTTTGATAGGAGTGCATGAACCATCTGGAGGCGCCCAATACACGTCGAAAAACCTTCTAGAATGCTCTAGAAATGACCACAAGTAACTTTTTAAAGATGAAACTTGTGCATTCTAACCTTTACAGGGGGACGCACCTGTCCCTTTACATACAGAGCGTCTTTGGACGCAGCTTTTGTGAACATTGGGAGCGTCCCCGCAGGTAAGGTTGAGAGAACCTGCGTCCCCAGAGATAAATACATTTATACAAGACTTTCTCTCTTTTTTGGAGTTTGACATGGAGAGTAGAGGCATAAGACTTGCCTAAGAGGGTAGCATGACTGTTGATTGGGCCATACTAACTGTAAATAGTCATGGTGACATTTTTTAGTGTAACAGATTGCCCCCTAAAGTGCGAAGCCTGGAATAGATTAGGGTTTGTAATATCTAGGAAGGGTGAAGCGCTTTATCATTTCAAGGATTATCCCGTGGAGAGCCTGGTCAGAACTTGCAATTTTCAACACAAAATACATGTATAACATTATATCATCACTGAGGTAGGCATTCCCATACTCAGATCAAAACTTTAACTAACAGACTAACTACTCTGATACAGAAATGATCTTGCAGTACATCACAATCATAGGCTTTTGTAGACACAGTATGGACGCAGCCATCTGTTTATGATTAGTCTACTTAGATAATGAATACAAAACTCCTCGCAGCCTGGATGGTGGAAACTAGATCCAGGGTCTTCATTTCTACTTCCCGAATTGGTACAATTCTAGCCATGCGAATAAATGAGTTGATGTCGTACATGGTAGAAACCACTTGATTACCAGTCGATGATGTAAACTGTTAACAAGCGTGAGAGAGACCACCAGTAATGTCAATGGTTCTCAAAGTACGCAGTACAATCCATGAGATGTGAATCAATGAGTTGATGTCGAACATTTCACGGAATCCTTCGATCGAAAGTCAATGATGTAAACTGACGTCAAAGGCGAGAAACCTGCCATTGATGCATGCAGACTTCAAGGTACTGACGATTTCTAAGTCATCTCTCTAGATAATGTGCTGATGTCGATAGAAAGCGACCCGTTGCAGGCGAGCCCGCAACACGAAGTCATTGTTCAAGTTGAAGAAATGTTGCTGTAAGGACCGACTCAGGGATGGTCAAATGGATGACAAGTATTTTGCAGATGAAAGTTTTGCTTGCAGACCTCTTGAACACATAACGACACGACAGATGGCTTGGTGACGAATAACTCAAAGTTAATCCTCGGAACCCGATTAAAGACTTTCAAAGTGGTTTGATCAACTGTGAGGTAAAAGATTTCCCAACCCAGGTGAATGAAAAGTGTCGTGTTCAAGAGTGGTAATAAAGTTTCTTTTGAGACAAAAGGTAACAAACAGGTTCATTCTTCTCTCTTTTCCCCCACCATTTCTGGCAAGTACCTCTTTATTTTTAACAAGCTTGAGGAGGATAACATATGCTTGATTATAAGCTCATCCTTCGGATGAGTCCAACCTAGTTTTGATTCGAACCCTAGGAAGGAGTGGTTCGTTCCTATTTGTAATTGAGCAGGTCCTTTACTGTGAAATGTTTAACGAGCCCAGTATAGGAGAAACTCGGTGTTTTTCAATTTTAGAGAGTCTGAAAAACTTAAGAAGACTCCAAGTTGAACTTTTTCGTAGATTTGTGTCCCTCAAGCCCGAAAAAGTATAAAATAATACCTGGGGGAACCGCTTGATCTTGCGACCAAGGAGTACTTTCATAATTAGTGCCACTGACCTGAAAAGTAAAAAGCGATCAAGGACACATCGTTTTATTTCCGTATCGAGTTTGAAACGACAAAAACCCGGTAATCTTTTCCTGATTTTACGGTCAGAAAAGAGCTATAAGGGGACGGTCTTTTAATTCCGTTTTAACGAGTGTAAAAGAAACGCTCGGCAATCTTTTCATATTTTAGGAGTCAGAAAAGGGCTTAAAAGATGACTCTGAGGTTTCACTTTTTCGTAAGTTTTAACGAGTTCGAAAAAAGGGATAAAAATGTACTCATGGTTTTCACTTTTTCGTAAATTTTAATGAGTTCGAAAAAGGGATAAAAATGTACTCATATGGCCGACTTTCAATTTAATTTACGAGCAGGAAAAGACGGAAAGAACTCGGCATTTTTCATTTGTTTTACGAGAATGAAAGATAGCAAAATAATCTCGGGATTTTCATGAGTTTAACGAGTCTTGAAAATAACTGAAATTGACTCGAGATAGGTTTCATTTTTACAAAAGCTTGAAACAGATAAAACTATGCTTCATAGTAGTTTCATTTTTACACAAGCTTGAAACAGAGAGGAAACTGTGCTTGATGCCCCCTAAGCATAACTGCTAGAGTGCATGCCCCCTAGCTTCCTTTCATTCAACCAGTTAGATGAAATGAAGGTTGAGTTACGAGATCATTCGAAAGACTCGACCTAAAATTGTAAGAAAATTATGCAAAAACTAAAATAACTAACCTATATACTTAACATCTATGAGGTCTAGTCAATCTCTCGACTCAAGTAGAGGAGGATTTGTTTCATTTTTTAACGAGCTTGACACAGGAAAAGAACTATGCTCGGCTTCGGTTTCATGTTTACGCAAGCTCGAAACGAAAAACTATGCTTGTTACAGTTCACATGCCCCCAGCATAATGACGCAAAATGAGGTACATGCCCCCCAAGCTTCATTTCATTCAATGAGGTGGATGGAATGAAGCTTTACTTTCAAGATCTTGGAAAGACTTGTAGGATCTGTTTCATTTTTTTAGTGAGGTTGACACAGGAAAAGAACTATCCTCAAAACCCTTGTTTCATTTTTTAAAAGAGCTTGACACAAGATAAGGAACTATGCTCATAACTACTCTCTACAATCTACCTAACAAAAACTCTACTCTAAAACCTTGATTCATTTTTTAACGAGCTTGACACAAGACAAGGAACTATGCTCATGACTCCTTGTTTCCTTTTTTAACGAGCTTGACACAAGACAAGGAACTGTGCTCTAAAATCCTTGATTCATTTTTTAATGAGCTTGACACAAGACAAGGAACTATGCTCATAACTACTTTCTATAATCTACCTACTTAACCTACCCTTGTTTCATTTTTTAAACGAGCTTGACACAAGACAAGGAACTATGCTCAAGACTCCTTGTTTCATTTTTTAACGAGCTTGACACAAGACAAGAAACTATGCTCTAGAAGTTCGCATGCCCCCAGCATAACGATGCAAAGCGAGGTACATGCCCCCCAGGCTTCATTGCATTCAACTAGATGGATGGAATGAAGGTTTACTTTCAATATTTAACTTGAAAAGGGAGTTGTTTCATTTTTAAGGAGGTTGACACAAGAAAAGAACTATCCTCATATCTGATTCATTTTTTAACGAGGTTGACTCAGTAACAGGAACTATCCTCAAAACCCTACTTTCTACAATCTGCCTACATATCCTAAAATCTACCTGATTCATTTTTTAATGAGGTTGACTCAGTAAAAGAACTATCCTCATGCTAGCCTGTTTCATTTTTTAACGAGGTTGATTCAGGAAAAAACTATCCTCGCCCCTGATTCATTTTTTAATGAGGTTGACACAGTAAAAGGAACTTTCCTCGTACCATCCAGTTTCATTTTTTAATGAGGTTGAGAGAGGAACAAACTATCCTCGTAACATTGATCATGGCTTCCAATTGGAAGAAAGACATGTCAATGGACACACCTTGATCATGGCTTCCAAAAGGTCTTCATCCGAAGGAAGAATAGTTTTTTGGAAGGAACACACGTCAAGGGACTCAAAAGGGATAAGAACATCGTGTTCAAATAATCCCATAGAGTTTTCCATGTCAATTACTGGATCTAAATCAACAGTGAGAGGCTCACTTACATCGGTAACTGAAAACATGGGACCAGTTGCCACATAATTAACCCGTGGCAGGGTAGATACCACTTGAGAATCAGGAACATTTAGGGCTGTCATATTATTGGTAGTTGAAACAAGACTAGGGAAAGAAAGCTGGTCTACAGTCACAATATTGCCATTGTGAGGGAAAGACATCACGCGAAAGAGTGTCGATACGACAGCTTTCATTGCATAAACATAGTCTCGTCCAAGGAGTAAATTGAAATCCAAGGGACCTCGAACTACCATAAGATCAATACAGATAGTTTTACCTTCCAAGGTAATAGAAAACTTAGGAAGGATCCCTAAAGGTTCACTAATGGTTCTGTTAAAAGCTTTCAGATTCTGCGTAATAGGCGCAAGCTGAGGGGAACCCAAAGCTTTCCAAACAGTTGAGGATAAAATACTAACAGATGCACCTTCATCTACCTGAGTACGATGTATGTCCCTACCACCAGCCTTGACAATGATTTGGAAAGGGATGGAGGAAGGAAGACGAGGTTCTGTCAGTCTATTCCAATCAAAGGAAAAGACCTCAGTGCTTGGAGGGGGTTCTGTATGAACAGGTGAAATGCCCCCCGGCATAGAAGAATCTGATGTAACAAGAAGAACCTGAGCGGTATGAAGTTCACTCTCTAAATGGAAAGTGGGATCGACCGAATGTGAAATTGAATCGACCACTTGATCAACTAATGGATCATCAACCTGAGTGACATGAGTTTCACTCTCCAATGGGAGAGTGTGATCAACTATACTTGAATTTAAATCAATCACTCCGTCAATTGACGGTAGGTTGGGAGAAAGTTTACGGTAACCAGTTGGAAATTCTTGCTGTGGAACAGTAAGGTTTTTCAACAATGTTGAGGCTTCATCCATGTGAGGGCAAATGTGAGTTTGATGACTCCCTTTGCATAACTTACAAGGAAACCTAACTTTACCCTTTTTCCCAGGAACCTGACTATCACTGGTTGATGGATCAACGGAAAGTTGATGAGATTTTTTCGACCATACTTCCAAGACCTTTGGAATACCAGGACAATTGACAAGGAAGTGGTCACCCTTACAAAGCCTGCAAGGGTATTTGGGTTTACGATGCATGTCGGAGTTTTCCTCAACACCACTAACACTTACAGTCGTGGTTGGTTGGTTGACTTCTTTCTTATCTTGCTTCTTCTTCTTCTTCTTCTTCTTCTTCCCTTTCTTCTTCTTCTTAGCCTCCTGGTTACTAGCATCAAGGCTTTTACCAGGCGAAGAGGAAGAAATGGAGGAAGAAAAATTAGGCGAAGAAGGTAAAGGGTCAACAGAAGGTTGGTGATGTTGAGATGGTGAACTCTGTGGAGGTGAAGCATCCGGTTGAGGTGGAACAATTGGAGTACTTTGGGCCAACGAAGTTGAAAATAACCATATCAGTAATCCTATTGTAAATCCAGGTAATGACAAGGTAGCCATATAAGGAGGACCAACATTTCCAAAGTAAGGAAAAGTACTAGGATTCTCGTTAGGAGGGGTTCCTAGGTTGGTAAATTCCGGAACACTTGCCATTATATTCAACTTCAGTGAATTTTATTAACAATTTATAACTAAAATTAACAATCCACAATTCACACCTAACAATTAAAATTCACAATTCACACCTATGGTCTCTAAAAGTAAAAACAAACAAATTAACACGCGCTATCAAATCTAGGAGTCAAACCACACATAAACAGTAGCCTTCCAGACCGAAAACACTAGTTGGTGATGAAATCCAACATCGCCGAATTCAGTATAGAAGTGGTGGGTGGAACAGTTACCCCGACAACCTGCTTAATGAATAGACTGGACCAAGTTCCTCCACTTTTAACCGTCTCGAGTGAAGTGAACCCCCCAGAAAATCCAAGTGAGTATAGCCGACGTCTGCTCCAGGTACAGTGGGACCTTCCCTCCACCGTCACCTCGGTAGAATCCTAAAGATAATGGTCACTAAGGTTACCAATCGCAACAAATGCACCTGGGGGAACAGTCTAAACTCCGACAGCACGCAAGGGCAGAGTAGCAAGCTCAATCCCCTTGCCGGCTCCTTGACAATAATCCAAGGTTTACCGACAAGTGACCCCTGGCTCCTCGACAATGGTTAATCCGAGGTTTACCGTTTGTAATACGTGCGTGTCTGGTGTCGTTCCCAACGAGGGGGGAATGATCCCCTCACTGGTTCGGACACGAGCTCATGCTTCTCCTTTAAGAGGAGCTTTCCCAGAGTACAAATGAGACAATTGGATTTATTCTATCACAAGATAAGCTACTTGTTTGGTTTTTTTGTCTTGGAGAGTTAATTACTCTCCTACTCCAAGACACTAGCCTAAGCTATGTTGGTGTTTCAGAGCCCTAGAAATGTAAAAATTACTAGATGAATTTTAATTAAGTGCTATGTTATTAAGGTTGTTATTACTCAAATGGGTAAATGGATATGAAACCAATGGTGTTATGACCCGACTCAACTGAATGCAATCGAATATGATAATGTAATCTTTTCAATTCGATGAATCCTAACTAAAGTAAGGAGAGAGTTTCCATTCACTTCCAACAATGCAAAAAATTGATCACTAAGAGAAAATTTAACAAATTCTCTAATGCACTAATTTCATCAAGAAAAACTAATGCAAATCAATTCCAAACCAATTTTTTATTTTTATTTTTTGTGTAAATTCAAATCAAAGAAAGTTGATCTAAATCTACGATTGATTTTTCAGAATGTAAACTATGCAATGGTAATCTAAGCACAATTCACTTGAAAAGTATGCAAATGTAATATATGCACATTTTTCATTCATATTCTGAAAATGAGAATTCTAATTATGCAAATGTGATCTATGCAAAAGAATTCTCAAACACAAGACGATTCTAATGTGATCTAAGAACCAATCAAGTGCAAGTCGAGAAAATTGGGTGAGAGTTCCAAAGATCATAAAATAAAAACACTCAAAGGCGATTAACACTCATACGCAAAAACAAAAGCAAAAAAAATGCAAAATTGTGAAAGGACTGAGGGAAACCTCCAAGTAATGACCAAAGGAAAATAAATCAAGAATTTCTCAAAAAGAGACTCAAAACACCCAATTGATGAAAGCTTAAAGTAGGAATGCCAATGAAACAAGCTTAGGTGAAGATTCTTGGCAAGGGACTAATGAATCTGGGCAGAAAAAACTAAGAAAAAACAAAATCTAAGAGCAAAAAGTGTAAAAAATGGAATTTTCTCAAATTTTGGTAGGGGACGCAGGCAACCCGTTAGAACAGGTGCGGGCCCGCTCTGTGCGCACAGCAAAAATGCGTCCAGGGACGCACTGTGCAGCACTCAGAGGGTGCATCCTACGGAAAAACTCAAGAAAAACCAAAACAAAACTAATCCTAAGCTAATCCACCCAAATACAAGTTCACAAAGTCAAAAACCAGAAAAATTAAGCAATTTTCTCAGAGCAAAGTTCATTCAAAGGAAAAGACCTTTCATAACAATGGCTCCCCAGCGGAGTCGCCAATTTGTCACACGGAATCAATCAAAAGTGCGGACACAAACGACCTTCCTAGAAGTCTAAGACATTCTAATGACAAACAAGACAAACTAGAACTATCCTTCTCTAAACATGCATTGTGATATGAGAAATCAAGTGTTTCGTTCTTACCTGTGTCCAAACGCTGTTGTAGAAGTCCAAGCTTTGTTGATCTGGATGAGCTCCTCCTTTTCTCCAAAACCTGTAATCACCAACAGTCAAACAATTAAATAGCACCTGATTATAACATAAAACAAAGCATATTCAACATATAGACCAAGGAGTACATGAAATAACTCATAAACAACAAGTTATTGAGAAGAATGGACCAATTTGCATTAAAGGTAATCAAAAGGAACCATTACAACCTGAGCCTTGGTGTTGTGCAAGCTCCTTCCAGGGTCCACAAGAGTCTTCCTCTACTTTGACAAAGCTCACCCACTTCCAAATAGAACAAGCAAAGATGGCAATCTCTCCTCACAAGCTTCTAAATGGGAGTCCTAATTCCTGCAGCATTTACCCTTAGAAATGTATAGCTTTCAACCTCTTCTCCTTCTGGCCCAATGCCTGTATTTATAGTGCTCAAGAGGAAGTTAATCAGGTCCACCATCAATGGGATAATCCCCTCTTTGGATGGGATAGCTCCCTTATTGATGGGATAAGTTCCTCTTTGATAGGAGTGCATGAACCATCTGGAGGCGCCCAATACACGTCGAAAAACCTTCTAGAATGCTCTAAAAATGACCACAAGTAACTTTTTAAAGATGAAACTTGCGCATTCTAACCTTTACAGGGGGACGCACCTGTCCCTTTACATACAGAGCGTCTTTGGACGCAGCTTTTGTGAACATTGGGAGCGTCCCCACAGGTAAGGTTGAGAGAACCTGCGTCCCCAGAGATAAATACATTTATACAAGACTTTCTCTCTTTTTTGGAGTTTGACATGGAGAGCAGAGGCATAAGACTTGCCTAAGAGGGTAGTATGACTGTTGATTGGGCCATACTAACTGTAAATAGTCATGGTGACATTTTTTAGTGTAACAGGGAATACCTGAATCCTTCGTTGTCTGAGTCTTCTGTCTGCCTGAGAAGTTTTGCTGCAGCAACAACCTTCTCCCTTCAGCTTCTTTAACTTCTTTAAAGAGCCTGAGCCTGCTCTGATACCACTGTTGGGTATTTTTAAATGGAGAAAATACCAAAAACCAATTAAACATTCACCACAGAGACGATGCTCTGTTTACTCTGTCCAGGATCTCTTGACAGGGAACCTCTTTAAACCAAATTAACTCAGAACACAGTCCATTACATAGTCACAACAAACACTTCTATTGATTTAAAACAAAAAGACTGATACATATTTCATCCTCTGTGCAAAGAGGGATTCACAAAACAAACTCTGTTGCAGTCACAGATTTTCCACTGCTGTGGATATTACATAAACAGCTTCATACTATTCCTGTGTTTTACAATGACCCAAAAAAAAATTACATGCCTCCCCTGTTTCATATCTCGCACTGCTGTGCGTTCAATACATGTCAAAAAAAAAACCGCGCGCAGACACCATATACGCATAAAAACTACAGCACGTAGACTATATTTATGACAACGTATATAAAAACATATATAAAAATATATGGGACGTGTGCCCATCACCATATTAAACATATGCCCATAACAACATTAAAACCTCCACCTAAATCTACGTAAAACATTAAAACCATAACTTTTCTTCCGCGGCGGTCAACGAAACAAAACGACAAAACTTCATTTGACGTGGGCGGGGGTCGGCTGACGTCACTTCGGTGCCACGTGTCACCACCCCATTCGTCGGGCCTGGTCGTTAACCTCCGCGCAGCTTCGCACCGATCCGAGCCACCAAACTCGATCCAACGCAATTCGCTCGCCAAGGTCGCGCAAACAAAACTACCTTTAGCGTCCGAGGAAAGCGGTTTTCGGCGTCGTACTAAGGACGCGTGGTTGAGTGTGATGGTGTTCGGAGCCTCAGCTACAGATACCGCCTTTGGTGAATGGCGGTGCGGGGAGACCGGGGTTGTTTTCAAAAACCGCCGCGCGCTGTTTTAAAATTAGAATTTAACAAATATACTTTTCGGGAGTAATAAGTCGCACATAAAACGTAAGTGCCAACAAAATAAAAGTAAACCCCGGTCGAAGAGGAACTACTTCAAAATAACAAAAATCAATTATATGCATAACTATGCAAGTGTAAGTAGGCAGAAGAATTCATACGAAAAGTATTTCTTTCATTACAATAAACAATTCTCTATATATATAATCAGGAAAATTATTTCCTACCCAAGGTTTGCCTCGAGAACCAAATCTTGACAGAAAACCCCATATGAGTTACCGGGCCATTACTTCTCCCAATCCAGAATTCAAATAGAATTTGAAAACACTAATACAACTATCTCCTATATAGAAGACTCGTGAACAGAGCTCCATCACCTGGGTAAGATAGAGGATGTAGTTTCAGCTGGACATTTAGCTAATTGCCCGCAAAATGGTTGTCAAGGTAAACCTGAGATGAGCAGAAGAAGGATTATCATTAATATTTGAAAGCTTAGAAAGTTTTAGGGTTAAGGATTTAGTTGTGATTCTGTATAATTCACCTTGTGTCCATCGAGGTTAAAGCCCAAAACCATCGCTTGCAAACTTGGGAAAAGGTCAAACTTCCTCTATAACCTCCGCGCTGAAGCTTATTAAGAAATAATGTAATTGTGCGCATGTTAATACAAAAGAAATAGATAAATTCACATATAACAATAGTAACAACAACGCAGGGAAGATATTCCCGTGTTTAAGGATTACACCTGAGTTCTTATCAAAAAATAAGGAAGGAATATGCCCCAATTCACAACCTCCTCCATTGGAAACTAAATTTGTTGCTGGAAGTCAATAAGGAGGTGAAACTCAGCACCAAGCATTTACCTGCGTACAATCATACTGTGAAACACTGGTGTGAGACTTTTTAACCTTAAATTATCTGGGCAATGTTGGAAAATTGTTGGAATATTAATTCCAACTGCAGGTAGCATGGATGCGGACGTGGACATCAACTCAGCCAGCACGCAGCAACGAAACCGCTCAGCAAAACCACCTGACATTTCGGACCGCCTTTTGGTGAAAGCAGTTTCCGGACAGTCCAGTCCGATCCAACAAATTTCCTCCACGCGTCCAGCACTTTTTGCAAAACCACCTGCCATATCGGGACGTAAAGTTCGCTAACAAGGGGCCTCCCGATATTCTCGTCCACCGTCCGATTGTCATCATCAATCTCCGCCGTCCATCAGAGAAACCTGCATTCGAGCCAGCATTAAATACTTTGCGTGGAGTAAAATCAAACTTTTCAGTTTGACCGCCGGCTCTATCAGCAAGGGATTAAATGAAACTTAAATATGGTTCGTAAATTGTTGGTAGAACCTTAAATTTTAATTACACGGAAGTATGGGCACAAAAATGTATTTTTTTATATTATTTGTTTTTGTGCGTTGACCATTTTTCACATATGAATTACAATGAAAAGAACGCACACCGTAGTGTGTAAAATATGGAACAGGGACAGTGTAAGTTCACAATTCGTATGGAGAATGATGCACAGCAGCGTGATGGTGTTGAGTTTTTTTATCCAAGTAATGCAGCGTGAAAGAGCAAGAATGCACAGCAATGCATAAGGAGTTCATGATGTTGTTTATTGCACACGTATGGGTTCATTTGCATAATGAATGAAACGAAAAAGGGGCAGCGTATGATTATTTTGCACATGGGATGAATGATACAGCAGGCAGCAGCGAACAACTAAAGGAGATGCACAGCAGTGCAAGGGTTCTTTTACATAACCAAACGAAAGGGTTCGCTGCCATAATATGTTTTTATTAGCACATGGAATGAGTGAAACGAAATGGGCAGCGCATATGACTGGTGTTAAAAATATGTAAAGGTTTTTAATAACATGTGCAATGCAATATGCATAGAAGTGCAGTGAGGGTAACGGACACAGCAGTGTGAGAAATTTTTACGCACAACAGTGCGAATTGCAGAGGCAACGCAACAGCGAGTAAAAACTCAGGGGAGACAGACTCTATGGTTATGGGTATGGACAGCAGTGCATAAGAAAAAGGCAGCAGTGTGATGGCAAGAAGGTGAAGCACAGCAGTGCAAAGAAAATGAAACCAGAGAAGTGAGAATGAAGAAATGTGTTTTTACACAGCAGTGAAAAGGGAAATCATGAAGAGCAAGAGAGGTGCAGCAGCGCGACAGTGAAATGTAATGAAATGTAATGAATTACATTTACAACAGTAAATGTAAGTAAATGTTTTTTTTATTACAGCAGTATATGTAAAACTCTGTTTTTACAGCAGTGAATGTAAATGAGATTTTTACACACAGCAGTGTAAAATCTGAGGAAGAAAACAGAGAACATTTTTGTTGGTTGAAATGTATTTTTGGTGAATCCCTCTATCAAGAGGAAGGTGCTCTTCAGCACAGTCTTAGGTGAATCCCTCTGTTAAGAGGAAGACAACTTTGATTGTTTGTGGAACTGCATCTGAAGCAGTGTTGGTGAATCCCTCTATGTGAGGAAGACTCTTTTTGTAACAGCAGTTTTGTAATCCCTCTGTTAAGAGAAAGAACTTTTTTTTGTAACAGGAAGTCATATTGATGAATGCAAAGTTTTTTTTGGGGTGTAGAAAAAATATGTTTCTCTGAGTCAAAAACAGCTTCCCTGTGCAAAAGATCCTTGTTGGCATTATGATTCAGGTGTTGTCCTTGATGGCAAACTCATTCAGGTGGTAAATCAAGAAGGACGCAGGAAATATGTTCAGCAAGTGCGTCCCCGCAGGTATACCATACAGAACCCGCGTCCAGGGACGCAGGCCAGCCGTTCAGGAGGTGCGTCCGCCCAGTGCACACATTTCAAGGCAGAGAAAAGCACGTGGGGGTTTCTTGTGTGGTATCTAGCCGACGGTTTTTGTGTTTCTATGGTGTCGGCTCGTGGTATTGTTCCACGCTTTGGGGAGAAGCTTGCCTATATAAAGCAAAGGAGTTCATTTGGATTAAGCATCATCTTGGTTGAATATCTCTTGGTGAGATCTAGTCCAAATCTATAAGGGCGAATCTTCTAATGGACTACGATCTATATGGCGCATGATCAGATCTGTGGATCTGAGTGTTTGGGTTGGTTCTGAAGTCCTCTTATCTTCTATATCTGAAGGGACGCAGATTCAGTGAAGGGAAAGTGCGCCGGGACGCAGTACAGTAAAGGCTCAGGTGCGTCTCTGAGGCAAAGGGCGCGGCGCGACTGTGGTATTGGGTGCGTCTCTGAAGCGAAAGACGCGGCACGATAGTGTTTCTGTGTGCGTCGGTCGCAGAAAAGCAAAGAGGAACAGTGCGTCTGCACGCAGAACAGCATAAGGTACACTGCGTCCAGTCGCAGGCCACAGAAAGAAAATATGCGTCCCTGTCTTAAGATGATCTGTTGACTGTATATTTCTGTTCATAAGGTGTTCTGGGTTGTTTCTGTAATTACTGATCTGATATCTGTCGTAGACTGTATCTGTTGTATACTTGTTGATCATTTGATTCTTCATGAAAAGAAGTAGGGGGTTGTAGCTCCCTTCCAGGAGAGTCTGGAAAACGAGAGAGAGTTGTAGCTCTCTGCAGGTTGCAGCCTGCGTGCTGGTAAAGGACTGCACCAGTACAAAATCATTGTAAAAAGAATTTCTTGAAAGAAGATAGAGACATATTGCAGCAGGTGGTTTTTCTCCCGCATTGGGTTTCCACCTTACATCTTGTGTTCTTTGGTGTGACTGTCTATTTTCTTTATTCATGCTCATTGTTTTATGGTACTGATATACAAGAATATTTCTAAAGAATCAAATAAGGAAGATTTGGTAAATTGCTAGATAATACTGATTCACCCCCCCTCTCAGTATTATTTCCAACAATTGGTATCAGAGCAGGTCCTTCTGAAAAGCTTGATCGCTTGAAGGTAGATCGTTCATCATGAGCAACTACGAGAGAGAAGCATCAATCAAGCCACCCGTCTTCGATGGGACAAACTTCAATTATTGGAAGGTAAGAGTTACTGCATATCTTCAATCTCTTGGTACAGAAGTTTGGAACATTGTAGAATCAGGCTATGCCTTTCCTTCAGCTACTCCTACAGATCCAGCTGAGAAAAAGCAGTATGAAACAAATGCAAAAGCAGTCAGTACTCTATTAGGAAGTATATCCCAAACAGAGTTCATGAAGGTCATGCACTTCAAATCAGCAAAAGAGATATGGGACAAAATGATCACTAGCTATGAAGGAGATGAACAGGTAAAAGAAGCTAAACTTCAAACTCTCAGGATTCAATATGAGACTCTCAAGATGTATAATGATGAAAGTGTGGCTAATTATTTTCTTCGGGTAGATGAGATTGTTAATTGTATGAAAAATTTGGGTGAAGAAATAAAAGAGACTATAGTAGTTCAAAAGATTCTAAGATCTTTATCCCCCAAGTTTGAATCTAAAGTATCTGCAGTAGAGGAAAAGGAAAATCTCCGTGTTCTCACTATGTCTCAGCTACATGGAATTCTAACTGCTTATGAAATGAGAAAGGGAGGTCCATCAGACAGAAGGGAAGCTGCTTTTAAAGCATCAGGCAAAGAAGATCACTATGAAGCAAGTCATGTTCCAGAAGAAGAGGAAGAAGAATCAAATTTTGTCAGAAATCTTCAAAGGTGTTCTGGAAGGTTCAGAGGTAAGCTACCTTTCAAATGCTTTGCTTGTGGAAGAGTAGGTCATTATGCTGCAAAATGCTCTTATAAGGATAAAGGAAAGGAACCAGTTAGATGGAACAAGAAACAGAGTGCAAATAAGAAAAGCTACTACACCCATGAAGATAGTGATGGCTTATCAAACAGTGATGAAGATGAACAAGGTAACAAATATAGATTGTTAATGGCATTTGAAGATGATGATTATGAGGATGCTGTAGATGTGGATAACCTTTATGATGAAATTACTAGACTCAAGAGATGTATAGAAGAAAAGAACATGATTATTGATACTCTACAATTTCAAATTGATGAAAAGGAAAAACATCTTGAAAAATTAGAAGGTGAAATTGTTGGTCTTAGAAAAGAAATTGAGAAAACAAAAACTATTAATCTCAAGTTTGTCAAAGGATCTGAAACTTTGAATGAGATTATCAGTGTGCAGCGGTCTCCACTAAATAAGACAGGTCTGGGCTATAATGGAGAAACTTCTCAAGCATCCACTTCAAAAAGTTATCTTGATGCAGCAAGAAGAAATGAGCAAGAGCACAAGGAAGATCATCAGGTAAAGCAGGGACAAACGTCAAACAGAAACTATCAGGGGCAATCCAGCTTAAGGGTGAACAAAAGCCACAACCAGCCACAGGTAAAATCTTCCCAATTTGGTTCAAGAATAGATGAAAATAGAAATTACAATCAGTTGGCTGGTAGATTCAATAATCGCAGAAGCTTCTTCAATGGACAATGCTTTTCTTGCCATAACTTTGGTCACAAAGCAGCTCAATGTGTTGCGTATAAAACAATCATGACTAGGGAAGCTCAAAAACAAAGAAGTATGACAGGGATTACAAAAAGGACCTATAACAACTTTTCAGCTCTTGAAAATGAAGTTGAATGCTCTATTTGCAATAATTTTGGACATGAAGACTTTGAATGCAGAAGCAGGTTTCCGGAAAGAAAGGTACAAGAACAAAAAAAGAACAAGCCTCAGGCACCAAAACATGGAAAATAAAGGAACCTCAAACAGAAAGATGTGGGATAGCATTCTATGCAGAAGGACAAGAAAATCTATGGTACATTGACAGTGGATGTTCAAAGCATATGACAGGTGATAAAGAAAAACTTGAATCTTATTCTAATTTAGAAAAGGGAAAGAAAGTCTCTTTTGGAAATGATACTCCTGCAACTATAAAAGGAAAAGGTATTGCTCCTTTAAAAGAAGATGTTAAGGCTGGAAATGTTTTGTTTGTTGATGGACTAAAGCATAATCTTCTAAGTGTAAGCCAGATGTGTGATCAAAGAACCGAGGTTATATTCAGATCAAATGGATGTCTTGTTCGTGATCTTGATACAGGTAAAACAGTTCTCAAAGGAAAAAGAACTCCAAATAATCTATACATATTTGATGAAGGACAACAACAATGCTATCTAAGCAAGGATGAAGAGCACTGGTTATGGCATCGAAGGTTGGGACATCTAAGCTTCTCACAAATAAGGAAAGCTTGCAAATATCAGGCAGTTCGCGATCTTCCAGATATCAAAATTCCTGACAACACCATATGCAGATCATGTCAGTTTGGAAAACAAACCAGAACTAACTTTCCAGAGAAAGAAGGATCAGCCAGCATGCCTCTTGAGCTAGTACATACAGATGTATGTGGACCATTCAGAAAAAGAACACCTAGAGGAGAGGAATACTTGATATTATTTATTGACGATTTCTCCAGGTTTGTTTGGTTAGGACTTATGAAGCACAAAGATGAAGCCTTCGAAAAATTCAAATCCTTCAAAGCTTTGGTTGAAAATGAATCAGGTCACAAAATTAAGTGCCTCAGATCCGACAGAGGTGGAGAATTTACTTCAAATGAATTTTTCGATTTCTGTGATGAACATGGGATAAGGAGAGAATTTTCTACAGCTAGAACTCCTCAGCAAAATGGAGTAGTGGAAAGAATGAACAGAACAATTCAGCAAATGGCTCGTGCTATGCTTGATGAATCAGGAACTCCTGCAACCTTCTGGGGTGAAGCTGCACATGCGGCAGTTATTATTCTCAACAAGACAAATGTCCGAGTGAACAGCACTCAAACTCCTCATGAGCTCTGGAGTGGTAAAACTCCTTCGGTAAAGCACTTCAAAATCTTTGGGAGCAAATGCTATATCAAGAATACTGAGGAGCAGCTTGGCAAACTTGATCCTAGAGCAGATGAAGGAATTCTTCTTGGCTACTCTCCACATAGCAAAGCATACAAATGCTACAATAAAAGACTTGGCAGAATTGTTGACAGCATTGATGTAGTGGTTGATGAGAAAGGATACATTCCTAGGCAAATACATCGTGAAGACATTGAAGAAGATGAAAGCTACCCTCAAAGACAGAATGATGAAGAAGAAGAACCGCAAGAACAATCTCAAGACGGACCTCACGAAGAAGCAGAAGAAAGAACAAGAATAGAAGAAAAGACTCCATCCAGATATGTTCAAAAGAACCATCCAGAATCTCAGATCATGGGACAAAAAGAAGCAGGTATACAAACTAGAAGAACAGTTGCAGAAGCTTCAAGTTATTTGGCATTACTCTCCTCTACTGAACCACAAAATGTGAAAGAGGCATGCAAAGATGAATGTTGGGTGAAAGCAATGGATGAAGAACTTGAGCAAATCGAAAAGAACAACACTTGGGAGCTGGTTCCTAGACCAAAGGATAAGAATGTTATCGGAACAAAATGGGTTTTCAAAAATAAATTGAATGAAAATGGAGAAGTAATTAGAAACAAAGCCAGACTTGTTTGTAAAGGGTATGCACAGCAAGAAGGAATAGACTTTGAAGAAACTTTTGCTCCTGTTGCAAGACTTGAGGCCATTCGAATGTTTCTTGCTCTCTCAAGTTGTCAGAACTTCAAAGTATTTCAAATGGATGTGAAATCAGCCTTTCTGAATGGAGACTTGGATGAAGAAGTGTACATTGAACAGCCAGATGGTTTCATTCTTGGAAACGATCCAAATCTTGTATGCCGATTAAAAAAGGCTCTCTATGGTCTCAAACAAGCTCCAAGGGCTTGGTACTACCGGTTGGACAAATATCTTCATCAACAAGGTTTTTCAAAAGGTTCAGCAGATAGCAATCTTTATATAAAAGTTGAAAATGACAAATTACTAATACTTGTTGTGTATGTAGATGACATTATTTTTGGCAGTAATGAAGAAGCTATGAGTCAAAGCTTTGCCTCGGTCATGCAGAAAGAATTTGAGATGTCCTTGCTAGGAGAACTGACATACTTCCTTGGTTTGCAAATCCAACAAAAGAAAGGAGGAATCCTTTTATCTCAAACCAAGTATCTCAAGCAGATTTTGAAGAAATATGGCATGGAAGATGCAAAACCAGTATGTACACCCATGGTCACAGGATGTAGTCTCAGTGCAAATGATGAATCTGCAGCAGTACATCAACCAACCTACAGATCTATGATTGGAAGTCTACTATATTTGACAGGTACCCGACCAGACATCATGCATGCAGTTGGAATAGTTGGAAGATTTCAGGCAAATCCAAAGGAGACTCATCTTCAAGCAGTGAAGAGAATCTTCAAATATCTTCAAGGGACTCAAAATTATGGCCTATGGTATCCTAGAGATACAGATCTCACTCTTCATGCTTATACAGATGCAGATTGGGCCGGAAGCGTGGATGACAGGAAAAGCACAAGTGGTGGTGCATTCTTTATGGGTTCCAGACTGGTATCTTGGTTCAGCAAGAAACAGAGTTCAATTGCCTTGTCTACAGCTGAAGCGGAATATGTTGCTGCGCATCTTGTTGCACCCAACTTCTTTGGATGATGCAGACTTTGCAGGATTATCAAATCACTTGTACACCTCCTATTCCTATCTTATGTGACAACACAAGTGCAATCAGCATCTCAAAGAATCCGGTTATGCATTCAAAAACCAAGCACATACCAATCAAGTACCATTTTCTCCGGGAACAAGTACTTGAACAGAAGGTCAAGTTGGAGTATGTTCCTTCTAAGGAACAAGTTGCTGATATTTTCACCAAACCGTTGCCCAGGGACACTTTTGAATACCTCAGGCAAAAGCTGGGGGTTGTTGATGCATCATCTCACTGTTGATCATCTTCCTATTGATGGTATAGGCTCAGGGGGAGCACATAATGCATTGTTGGCATTATGGAGAAGGAGATCTTGAAAATAGCTGCAATATGTCTCTGTCTCCTTCATGATGGATTTCTGGTTACAGATCTGGAGAAGCATGAGCATAGGGGGAGCATACCCTTTGCCCTTGATGTCAAAGGGGGAGAAGGATGACGCTGAAGATTATGTGGTTGCCATCAAGTCCAAAGGGGGAGTTTGTTGGCATTATGATTCAGGTGTTGTCCTTGATGGCAAACTCATTCAGGTGGTAAATCAAGAAGGACGCAGGAAATATGTTCAGCAAGTGCGTCCCCGCAGGTATACCATACAGAACCCGCGTCCAGGGACGCAGGCCAGCCGTTCAGGAGGTGCGTCCGCCCAGTGCACACATTTCAAGGCAGAGAAAAGCACGTGGGGGTTTCTTGTGTGGTATCTAGCCGACGGTTTTTGTGTTTCTATGGTGTCGGCTCGTGGTATTGTTCCACGCTTTGGGGAGAAGCTTGCCTATATAAAGCAAAGGAGTTCATTTGGATTAAGCATCATCTTGGTTGAATATCTCTTGGTGAGATCTAGTCCAAATCTATAAGGGCGAATCTTCTAATGGACTACGATCTATATGGCGCATGATCAGATCTGTGGATCTGAGTGTTTGGGTTGGTTCTGAAGTCCTCTTATCTTCTATATCTGAAGGGACGCAGATTCAGTGAAGGGAAAGTGCGCCGGGACGCAGTACAGTAAAGGCTCAGGTGCGTCTCTGAGGCAAAGGGCGCGGCGCGACTGTGGTATTGGGTGCGTCTCTGAAGCGAAAGACGCGGCACGATAGTGTTTCTGTGTGCGTCGGTCGCAGAAAAGCAAAGAGGAACAGTGCGTCTGCACGCAGAACAGCATAAGGTACACTGCGTCCAGTCGCAGGCCACAGAAAGAAAATATGCGTCCCTGTCTTAAGATGATCTGTTGACTGTATATTTCTGTTCATAAGGTGTTCTGGGTTGTTTCTGTAATTACTGATCTGATATCTGTCGTAGACTGTATCTGTTGTATACTTGTTGATCATTTGATTCTTCATGAAAAGAAGTAGGGGGTTGTAGCTCCCTTCCAGGAGAGTCTGGAAAACGAGAGAGAGTTGTAGCTCTCTGCAGGTTGCAGCCTGCGTGCTGGTAAAGGACTGCACCAGTACAAAATCATTGTAAAAAGAATTTCTTGAAAGAAGATAGAGACATATTGCAGCAGGTGGTTTTTCTCCCGCATTGGGTTTCCACCTTACATCTTGTGTTCTTTGGTGTGACTGTCTATTTTCTTTATTCATGCTCATTGTTTTATGGTACTGATATACAAGAATATTTCTAAAGAATCAAATAAGGAAGATTTGGTAAATTGCTAGATAATACTGATTCACCCCCCCTCTCAGTATTATTTCCAACAATCCTGTGGCAGAAAAACAGAGCATTGTCTCTGTGTTCAGTTTTATTTGTTTTTGGGATTTTACCAAAAAAATCCCCAACAGTGGTATCAGAGCAGGCTTAGGCTCTTTGAAGGCGTCAAAGAAGCTGAAGGAAGGTTTCTGGCTACAACAGCTTCTCCAACAGAGTGAAGACTCAGCCAAGAAAGGATCCAGGTATTTCTTAAGTTTTTTGTGTTACTGTTGAAGACAGTGAGTTATTTTAATACACAGTCAAGCATTTTAAAGCATAGTTAAGAAGTGCAAGGAATGGCCAGCACCAGCACTAGCATGGGTATTTTTAATACTTAGCTCCCACTACTCAATGGGAAAAACTATGATTATTGGGCAATAGTTATGAGAGCTTTTCTTTTCTCAGAAGATTTATGGGAACTTGTTGAGGATGGTTTTGAAAAACCAGCAAATGATGATGAGTTTAATAGCTTAACTCAGGCAGAGAAAGAGCTGTTGAAGAACTATAAGAAGGAGGATGCTAAGGCCCTCTACTTCTTGTATCGAGCAGTGGATGAGAGTGTGTTTCCAAGGATAGCAATAGCTAAGACATCCAGAGAAGCATGGGAAACTCTCAAGACAGCCTATCAAGGCATGGAGAAAGTGAAGACAGCAAAACCTCAGTTCATTGAGGAGAAAGCTTGTGATGAAAGCTTAGAGAAAACAGTAAATGTTAAAAACTGTTTGTCTCGTGATGAAGGTGATGAGGAGATGGCTGAAGTACATCCCCAAACAGCAGTGCCAACGCAAGGGCAGCAAGAGACACCCTTGAGGAGAAATGAACAAGAGGCAACAAATGAAGGTATGAATTCTTTGTTTGCTTTATCTAGTCATGTTGATGACCCTATTCATTTAGAAGATGGAGTTAAAAATAAGAAATGGACAAAACCCATGAATGGGAGAAAGGAATTAAAGTTCCTTGAAGATCTGTTTAAAGAATATAGAGTTCGATATGTAACTCTTGCCAAGATGGTTGAGATGGGCTTCACTGCCAACACCCTTATCAATATGACAGAAGAAGAGATTGAAGATTTGATGAAGACCCTGGTAGAACTCTATCATATGGATCATCTTATAGGGGAGAGATATGAAATTAAAACTCCCATGAGAGCAGAGAAGGAGCAGGTAGCAGATATACTGACCAAACCATTGGATCAGAAAAGTTTCGAATTTTTGATGAAGTGTTTGGTTATGACTGAACGCCTAGCAGTTGAAATTAAGGGGGAGTGTTGGAATATTAATTCCAATTGCAAGCAGCGTGGATGCGGACGTGGACAGCAACTCAGCCAGCACGCAGCAACGAAACCGCTCAGCAAAAACACCTAACATTTCGGACCGCCTTTTGGTGAAAGCAGTTTCCAGACAGTCGAGTCCGATCCAACAAATTTCCTCCACGCGTCAAGCACTTTTTGGAAAACCACCTACCATATCGGGACGTAAAGTTCGGTAACAAGGGGCCTCCCGATATTCTCGTCCACCGTCCGATTGTCATCATCAATCTCCGTCGTCCATCAGAGAAACCTGCATTCGAGCCAGCATTAAATACCTTGCGTGGAGTAAAATCAAACGTTTCAGTTTGACCGCCGGTTCTGTCAGCAAGGGATTAAATGAAACTTAAATGTGGTTCGTAAATTGTTGGTAGAACCTTAAATTTTAATTACACGGAAGTATGGGCACAAAAATGTATTTTTTTATATTATTTGTTTTTGTGCGTTGACCATTTTTCACATATGAATTACAATGAAAAGAACGCACACCGTAGTGTGTAAAATATGGAACAGGGACAGCGTAGGTTCACAATTCGTATGGAGAATGATGCGCAGCAGCGTGATGGTGTTGAGTTTTTTTTATCCAAGTAATGCTGTGTCAAAGAGCAAGAATGCACAGCAGTGCATAAGGAGTTCAGGCCGTTGTTTATTGCACACGTATGGGTTCATTTGCATAATGAATGAAACGAAAAAGGGGCAGCGTATGATTATTTTGCACATGGGATGAATGATACAGAAGGCAGCAGCGAACAACTAAAGGAGATGCACAACAATGCAAGGGTTCTTTTACATAACCAAATGAAAGGGTTCGCTGCCATAATATGTTTTTATTAGCACATGGAATGAGTTAAACGAAATGGGCAGCGCATATGACTGGTGTTAAAAATATGTAAAGGTTTTTAATAACATGTGCAATGCAATATGCATAGAAGTGCAGTGAGGGTAACAGACACAGCAGTGTGAGAAATTTTTACGCACAGCAGTGCGAATTGTAGAGGCAACGCAGCAGTGAATAAAACCGAGGGGAGACAGAGTCTATGGTTATGGGTATGGACAACAGTGCATAAGAAAAAGGCAGTAGTGTGATGGCAAGAACGTGAAGCACAGCAGTGCAAAGAAAATGAAACCAGAGCTAAGTGAGAATGAAGAAATGTGTTTTTACACAACAGTGAAAAGGAAAATCATGAAGAGCAAGATAGGTGGAGCAGCGCGACAGTGAAATGTAATAAAATGTAAGGAATTACATTTACAGCAGTAAATGTAAGTAAATGTTTTTTTTATTACAGCAGTATATGTAAAACTCTGTTTTTACAACAGTTAATGTAAATGAGATTTTTACACACAGCAGTGTAAAATCTCAGGAAGAAAACAGAGTAAATTTTTGTTGGTTGAAATGTATTTTTGGTGAATCCCTCTGTGTTGTGGGGAAAAGTATCCGACTCGGAATGACCCTATCCCTACTCTAAGGGTGATAGTTCCTTAGCAACAACTGAAAGTAAAGCTTTGATATTTTTCCTTTATGAAAGTACAGAGAAGGAAGAAAAGATTGACCAACCGATGTCTTTCGCTTTTGTCGATCCTGTCTTCTCTCTTTGCCTCTTGTTCCCAGCTCCTTGCTCCTTTTGCCGGCCCAGCTACACAAAGATCCTGCAAAAACAAGAGAGGGAAACTACAAGAAACATGTACTCATAACTGATGCATGGATTAGAATGAATCAAATATACAGATAAAAACAATACATCATTGCAATACAAGTATATAGGAGAACATCAAAGCTTTATTGATAGAAGAAAAAGGTTCTGAGAAGGTTACAACCATAAATGGCTCCAATCCAGCAGCACCTCCCCAGCAGCAAGAAATCTCCTCTTCCCCTCTATAAAAGCAATCACCCAATAGCTCTAACTGTAAACCAACAGCACTTCCTTGCTTTGCACAAAATTCCAGCCTCCCTAGACCTCATGAGAGAGCTCTATATATAGGGTAAAAGGAGAAAGGATGAGTCAGCTTGAGACTGACATAAAGCTGCCTTGTGTCCTCTCCCTCTTCAGTTAAACTTCAGTTCTTGAGTCCACTTGGAGATCCTTGCTTCCACATGGAGATCAAGTACCTCTTACTCATCATAGGGCGAATTCCTTGAACCAAGTGTCAGTTTGGAAGCTTCCTGGGCAGTTGACACCTTGCAGAATGACTGTGCCACTTGGCCAATCTCGCCCAGCGCAGGTAGCCTTCATAAGATTTGACTTTCAGCGCAGGTACAAGGAGGAGCAGTTGACATTCAGTGCAGATGCTCAGTGGAGCAGCTGACATGATCCAAAAATAGCCTGTTTTTGAGTGTTTTCAGGTGGAGAACTGATAGGAAGTGCTGTGGTTTGCTGACCTTGTTCCTCTAGGGGTAAGAACAACATGTTTAGGGACTGAGGATCCCTGTAATTATTGACATTTCATGCTCCATGCTGCGAGGCACAAAAATGTCTATAACACTCTGTCAAGAGGAAGGTGCTCTTCAGCACAGTCTCAGGTGAATCCCTCTGTTAAGAGGAAGACAACTTTGATTGTTTGTGGAACTGCATCTGAAGCAGTGTTGGTGAATCCCTCTATGTGAGGAAGACTCTTTTTGTAACAACAGTTTTGTAATCCCTCTGTTAAGAGGAAGAACTTTTTTTTGTAACAGGCAGTCATATTGATGAATGCAAATTTTTTTTTGGGGTGTAGAAAAAATCTGTTTCTCTGAGTCAAAAAAAGCTTCCCTGTGCAAAAGATCCTGTGGCAAAAAAACAGAGCATTGTCTCTGTGTTCAGTTTTATTTGTTTTTGGGATTTTACCAGAAAAATCCCCAACAGTGGTATCAGAGCAGGCTTAGGCTCTTTGAAGGCATCAAATAAGCTGAAGGAAGGTTTCTGGCTACAGCAGCTTCTCCAGCAGAGTGAAGACTCAGCCAAGAAAGGATCCAGGTATTTCTTAAGTTTTCTGTGTTACTGTTGAAGACAGTGAGTTATTTTAATACACAGTCAAGCATTTTAAAGCATAGTTAAGAAGTGCAAGGAATGGCCAGCACTAGCACTAGCATGGGTATTTTTAATACTCAGCTCCCACTACTCAATGGGAAAAACTATGACTATTGGGCAATAGTTATGAGAGCTTTTCTTTTCTCAGAATATTTATGGGAACTTGTTGAGGATGGTTTTGAAAAACCAACAAATGATGATGAGTTTAATAGCTTAACTCAGGCAAAGAAAGAGTTGTTGAAGAACTATAAGAAGGAGGATGCTAAGGCCCTCTACTTCTTGTATTGAGCAGTGGATGAGAGTGTGTTTCCAAGGATAGCAGCAGCTAAGACATCCAGAGAAGCATGGGAAACTCTCAAGACAGCCTATCAAGGCATGGAGAAAGTGAAGACAGCAAAACCTCAGTTCATTGAGGAGAAAGCTTGTGATGAAAGCTTAGAGAAAACAGTAAATGTTAAAAATTGTTTGTCTCGTGATGAAGGTGATGAGGAGATGGCTGAAGTACATCCCCAAACAGCAGTGCCAACGCAAGGGCAGCAAGAGACACCCTTGAGGAGAAATGAACAAGAGGCAACAAATGAAGGTATGAATTCTTTGTTTGCTTTATCCAGTCATGTTGATGACCCTGTTCATTTAGAAGATGGAGTTAAAAATAAGAAATGGACAGAACCCATGAATGGGAGAAAGGAATTAAAGTTCCTTGAAGATCTGTTTAAAGAATATAGAGTTCGATATGTAACTCTTGCCAAGATGGTTGAGATGGGCTTCACTGCCAACACCCTTATCAATATGACAGAAGAAGAGATTGAAGATTTGATGAAGACCCTGGTAGAACTCTATCATATGGATCATCTTATAGGGGAGAGATATGAAATTAAAACTCCCATGAGAGCAGAGAAGGAGCAGGTAGCAGATATACTGACCAAACCATTGGATCAGAAAAGTTTCGAATTTTTGATGAAGTGTTTGGGTATGACTGAACGCCCAGCAGTTGAAATTAAGGGGGAGTGTTGGAATATTAATTCCAACTGCAGGCAGCGTGGATGCGGAAGTGGACAGCAACTCAGCCAGCACGCAGCAACGAAACCGCTCAGCAAAACCACCTGACATTTCGGACCGCCTTTTGGTGAAAGCAGTTTCCGGACAGTCGAGTCCGATCCAACAAATTTCCTCCATGCATCAAGCACTTTTTGCAAAACCACCTGCCATATCAGGACGTAAAGTTCGGTGATAATGGGCCTCCCGATATTCTCGTCCACCGTCCGATTGTCATCATCAATCTTCGCTGTCCATCAGAGAAACCTGCATTCGAGCCAGCATTAAATACTTTGCGTGGAGTAAAATCAAACGTTTCAGTTTGACCACCGATTCTGTCAGTAAGGGATTAAATGAAACTTAAATGTGGTTCGTAAATTGTTGGTAGAACCATAAATTTTAATTACACGGAAGTATGGGCACAAAAATGTATTTTTTTATATTATTTGTTTTTGTGCGTTGACCATTTTTCACATATGAATTACAATGAAAAGAACGCACACCGTAGTGTGTAAAATATGGAACAGGGACGTAGGTTCACAATTCGTATGGAGAATGATGCGCAGCAGCGTGATGGTGTTGAGTTTTTTTTATCCAAGTAATGTTGCGTGAAAGAGAAAGAATGCACAACAGTGCATAAGGAGTTCATGCCGTTGTTTATTGCACACGTATGGGTTCATTTACATAATGAATGAAACAAAAAAGGGGTAGCGTATGATTATTTTGCACATGGGATGAATGATACAGCAGGCAATAGCGAACAACTAAAGGAGATGCACAACAGTGCAAGGGTTATTTTACATAACCAAACAAAAGGGTTCGCTGCCATAATATGTTTTTATTAGCACATGGAATGAGTGAAACGAAATGGGCAGCGCATATGACTGGTGTTAAAAATATGTAAAGGTTTTTAATAACATGTGCAATGCAATATGCATAGAAGTGCAGTGAGGGTAACGGACACAGCAGTGTGAGAAATTTTTACGCACAGCAGCGCGAATTGCAGAGGCAACGTAGCAACGAATAAAAACCCAGGGGAGACAGAGTCTATGGTTATGGGTATGGACAGCAATGCATAAGGAAAAGGCAGCAGTGTGATGGCAAGAAGGTGAAGCATAGTAGTGCAAAGAAAATGAAACCAGAGCTAAGTGAGAATGAAGAAATGTGTTTTTACACAGCAGTGAAAAGGGAAATCATGAAGAGCAAGAGAGGTGCAGCAGCGCGACAGTGAAATGTAATGAAATGTAAGGAATTACATTTACAGCAGTAAATGTAAGTAAATGTTTTTTTTATTACAGCAGTATATGTAAAACTCTGTTTTTACAGCAGTTAATGTAAATGAGATTTTTACACACAGCAGTGTAAAATCTCAGAAAGAGAACATAGTAAATTTTTGTTGGTTGAAATGTATTTTTGGTGAATCCCTCTGTCAAGAGGAAGGTGCTCTTCAGCACAGTCTCAGGTGAATCCCTCTATTAAGAGGAAGACAACTTTGATTGTTTGTGGAACTGCATCTGAAGCAGTGTTGGTGAATCCCTCTATGTGAGGAAGATTCTTTTTGTAACAACAGTTTTGTAATCCCTCTGTTAAGAGGAAGAACTTTTTTTTGTAACAGGCAGTCATATTGATGAATGCAAAGTTTTTTTTGGGGTGTAGAAAAACTCTGTTTCTCTGAGTCAAAAACAGCTTCCCTGTGCAAAAGATCCTGTGGCAAAAAAACAGAGCATTGTCTCTGTGTTCAGTTTTATTTGTTTTTGGGATTTTACCAGAAAAATCCCCAACAAAAATGACTAAGACAAACTTCAAATCACCTCGCAAATGTTGTTGCTGCGAGTAAAACCTGGAGGTAGTCGATGTGGTGTGGGTTGCAAAGCTCGACCGATTGGAAAACAAGAGAAAATGAATGGGATGAGCCGCAGTTGGGGTAGTGGTTCGTTACCCTAACCATTTTCCATTGATCAGCGACCGTCAGATCCGAAACCCATCTATCTACGATGGAGATCTTCCTGTTTTCCCTTACCCTTTGATCGACAACTACTAGTTGTGGCCCTTCGAGAAGGTTCCGGGTGCACAACATCACACACATTGAAATGCTTGGGTTAAGGCGCAACTAAGGGTATAAAATTGAATTCTAGCAACAAAACACTATTTAGATTTTCAATCATGGGAATCCTGCAAGTGAAAATATAGTATCGTTGGGTGTGATGCATGATGGGTTGAACACTGTGGCCTGTTAGGGGAAAAAGAATTGGAGAATTTTGTGAAGAGTACATTTAGGTAATTTTATTACATCCATTAAGCTATCAAAATAGCAGTTAACTTATTGATAAGGCCACCCTTGCATACAAAGGATTGATTGGGTGCTTAGGAGAACAAACAACTGCTTGAAAGACTCATTTAATAACTAAGCAAGTATATTTTCTCTGAAAAAAAACTAAGCAAGTATATTTTGTCACTGTTGAGAGAAGTTCTTGAGTTGGAGCGATAAGGAAGTATAGGCACAACCCAACCAAAAAATACGTACAAGAGCAAGTTGGTAAGTTATATTCTCCGTACCATAGATATGCTTAAAGGAAGGTGTGTTAAGCTTCCCTTTGGAAGGATTCTTTTGAAAAAAAGGGGAAAAATATCCAAAATACATTACACATGAGCCTAGAAGCACAAAACATAATCCATTGATTATTTTTTTTTCTAAAACGAATAAAACCCAAAACAAGTAAATTACAAAAGAGGAATCAGGTAATTGAGGACTATAATGAAATTGTCGGGCAAAATTTCAAAATTCAGAATTAATCACACCAGGAAATTGTAATAAGCATTTATAACAGTTGTGAAGAAAAAGATAGCCTAGAAAATAATGGATAGTTGAGGCTTTGAGTTGGAAGTAACATAATAAGGTGTCAAATAAACATGGAAACAGTTCGGAAAACAATCTTGCTAATTCCAAAAAAATATCAACGTTACGTCAAATTTAGTAAGTCTAAATGGGCAAGGATAAAGCTAATACCAAAGGTATGGTAAAAATATTAGAAAAGGAATTTAGATATTTCTTGAATTTCTTACGCTTGATGGATGCAAAGGACTCACGATGGTGTCAGTTACACATTTAGAATAGTAATTCATGGAATGGGTCGTTAGTTGATCTATACTATAATCACCTCAGGATTGAAAAGGTCAAGTACTAGAGAAATTTGATCAGTCCATAGAACATAAAGTGCAAGATTTGTTGCCATCTAGATATTATGGATCAACTAGCAGAATCACCCAATAATAAATAAATAAATGTGTATATATATGTATCTGTCAAGGCCATATGATACAACCATAGCTTTTCTTATCTTGGTCCTTTCTAGTTTAATACTCCTTGGAAAATGTTTTAAATTAAGAGCATAGATCTGAAGTAAATGATTGAATGACGTCGAGCAATAGTCAATGAATTATTGATTATATTTACTGTAACATTGATCAACATGTCAACATGTGTTTTTAATCAGTAAAGGATCTTGTCCTTAGAAGCATCAGATTTCCCTATTACAGGTATCTACAAGTTCTTTCAAAGTCATACAGCAAGTTACCACAGTCGATTTAATTTGGGGACAACATGGCAGTTGTTCACACGTAGTGCAACCAAATGGTTTTAAGGCATAAACAATTTTCATCTTAGGCTCTTTGGTATACATTTAAAAAAAAAACTCGACATGTACAACTATGATAAGCCTAACAATTCAAATTTGGAAGTAGATGCCACAGGGAGGATTGTGAGGTTTCTTACCATGTATTCCAGCTGTGGAAGTTGGAAATGCGCACCAAGTGTATCACATAATGCTGGAATGAGATTTGATTCCAGGGAGTGCCATGATTTGTAACCCCTAAGACTTAATATTTTGGGCGACATCCCACAGCAGAGTACCTACGTAAATATGGAGAAAAGGGAGTTTACTGAATATATTGTATATAATAACATGTTTTAATGTTGTGTGAAGAGATCACATTTACAACTGGAGAGAATTTGAAGCAAACCATAGCTTGTTGATTATCATCAAGAGTTCTATGCTGTCAAGTGCTCTATGCTACTAGGAAGGACCAATCCCTGACATAGATGTTGTATCGGTCACATTAAATAAAAGGGTGGAAACATTGACACAAAGAACACTTTTGGGTCAATTTCCCTTCACATTGTAGCATGATAAATCCCGTGTCAATAGTAAACCAATTGCCTGCTGTTGGAACTGATTGTAATGTGAGGATTGGAGAATCAAGATGTAGTCTAGATAGGGCATCTAGCAATAACGGAAATGATCAGTAAAGATAGTGTATATATCATATTAAGAGATTCTAAGTTTTAATACCAACTGATCTGCTTTCTGATTCAATGCAGCGGGTTATTTATAATATATAAAAAAAAAAAAACTATGCATATCCCTTTAATCGGAAAGTGCTACCAACTACCAGCTTGAAATCAAAGTCTGCCAGTAATAACATGAAAAAGTTACCATACAGGGTGGAGGCACTTTAAGGTTTTCCCCACAAAGGATATTGTTTCCGCAAATTTCAATGGTGTAGCCTTGACTGCCTTAGGTGAATCATACCCTAGGGATTTTGGAAGGGAAGTAGACTAGGCTACTCTAATTTTGATATTCACAGTGGTAAAGTTGTGTGATTATCCCTTTTCAAGTTTTAGTGGACTTGGATAGTGGCATGTTGCAGTAGTTGGGAAGCAAATAACTAGCTTATAGATGCAATTGTAGAAAAGGAGGTGTTTACTTGGATTCAAACCATGAAGGTTAACTTGGGCATACTTTAGTTGATACAATCAATACCTCACCAGGTTAACTCTCTTAACACAGGATACAATCAATACCTCACCAGGTTAACTCTCTTAACACAGGAATCAATGTAGGTATAGTGACTAATAAGAATAGCTCAGTATTAACTATGTTAAGACAAGTTGATATGGATGTTATTGGAAAAGATTGATGATAACAAATGAATATTGAAATAAGATTAAAAAAAAAAATGAAGTGAAATAATGGTTTATTAACAATTCCACAAATAGTCAAATAGTAACTCGTTGACGAATGAAGTGAATAGTATATGATAGACAAAGGATTAATATATATATATATATATATATATATATATATATATATATATAATCATAAATGAATAAGAATCATATGACCACACATGTAAACAAAGTTGCATCAACACCCTGTGATACAGGATGGAAAAAGACAAAAGTGGAACAAACACTGCAAAAGATCCCTTCTTAAAGAGGAAACAGAAAAGCAACCCAAGACAGGCATTACTATATTACTTAAACAAGATGAACAACAATACATCTTCCTTAAAGATGACAGGAAAGGAAAGTTATATTAAGTTCTACTTATATATGGTTAATGCATATGTGATGAGTATAATTAAGCTAAAAGGCATAAAAATGCTACCCAACATGACAATACGCTAAATGAAATTTATCACAAAATAAGAACAATGAATGGTTTTTGAAAAGGATTTATTACTATATAATGTTGCTAATCTTGAACTATAGACTAATAACTTTTATGAGGTTGCTAACGAACCTTGATGAGTACACCAATAATGATTGATGGTGCTTGTAATAGGATTGAGATGATTATATGAATATGCATATTTCTTACATAATGATTTTAGAAGACTAATAATAGCCTTGGTAATTGTGAATGTAGGTTAGACCTGTCAAAAGACTCCTAACTGAACTTCTATTCCTGCAATGAGAAGAACAAAAAAAAAAATTGCGATGAAAGAAAGCTATCACCAAAAACAAAAAGCGCAGATAAAGAACTTTAGCCAGAAAAGGCAACTTGAGCAGAGGAAATTTCTAAAGGGAAGCAGATTTCGGCTTGGCATGAAGGGCTAGAGGAAAACAGCGGGGATGGTGTTTTTCTCAAGGGGGGGAAGATGTAACACCCCTCATTGAAAGTAAATAATTAATTTACTTTTCTTGCAGTAATTCAATAAAATTTGGGCTGTGTGGAAGCCTAATTGAAAATTTAATGTTTAAAGTTTATTTTGATTTTATTTAAAAGTTGGTTATGGCCAACCAGGGAATTTAAGGGAAAAGTCACTAAGTGAAAGTTTTCATTTTACCAAACATTTGGGAAAGTTACTCCCATCCCTAGAGATAAATTATCTCAGTTGGGGAAATAAAATCCAAATGAGAGCATGAAAGAAAGCTTGAGGCAACTGTGGGAGAGAGAAAGAAATTAGTTCCTTGTATAGGACATTGTCAAGGGAAGGCAAGATGCTTCCAGTAGGGGATTCTTAAGCTGGTTGGAGTCAGTGGAATCTCGAAGCCAAACATATGAGTCTATAAGTACCTGGGCTAGACTATATAGTTCTAATGCCCTGTAATAGACTTGGTTAGGTTTTTGTTAAAAACTGTTTTGAAAATGAAACTGGCACGAGGGCAGAATTGGTAGAGAAGACCATTCTCATTGTTTGGGTGGAGGGAAATTCATTCTGGATGTATTCCCCGACAAACCTTAACTGGAACAGATAAGCAATTTAATTTTTGTTTTTTAAAATATGAAAGTAATTTTTGTATGTTTCCTTTGCATCATCTGTTTTTGAACAATGAAGATTGACCAGTTTAAAGGAAATGGTATAATTTTCTATACACGAATGTCTAAAAGAATATGTTTGTGTCAACTTATGTGAGTAGTGGATATTTAGTATTATTTATTGAGATATTTAGTGTAGATGATTATATGGAACCAAAGAATTTCCCCAACAGTTCAACATAACAGATAAGCACCCTTAAGTTTCTAGAATGGAACTATGGGTCTAAACTCATGTGTTTCATAATAGAACTACTACATTTAAACGATAAAAGTGTATAGAGAATTCCAACCGATAGTAGTAACCTATTGTGGTGATTTCTTGGAGGTTTGGAAAGAATATGAAATAAGAATGTTGTAAATATTTGTATAAATAACATAAAAAAATGGTTAATATTTTGAAACCGGTTAGTGCCAATATGTAATGGTAAAGGAAAACTAGTAGTGGAACAACCTGAATTTTTTGTTAATTATGTTCATAGAGCTAGGTGGTTCATGAATATCTAAAGCAAAGCAATAGAAAGAACATGAAGCTAGGTGGTTCATGAATATCTAAAGCAAACCAATAGAAAGAACATGTTCCGCTTAATTCTCGAGCACTTGAATATAACAGTCATAGAAATAAATGATAGATAAGAGGACACTTCTAAGGAAATCAAAATACATATAGGTAGTTCCTTCATTGAAAACTATGTTACAAAATGCTAAATTATGAACTTAGAAAACTCTTCAACAAATAAAAAAAATAGTAAGGACCTTGTTGAAGGAATTTGAGGCATGACAGTTGGACCCGTCAGGTCAACTAGAGCCGATCATCAGGAGTAGTCTGAGAGCAAGAAAAATACATATAAATAGCTATTAAGGAGTACTTGTTGTAATGAAGGACAAGTCCAAGAAAGGAACCCAAACTATCACTTCATTGAAAAATGAGTAAGTAATATTCAGAAAATAAATGCCCAAGGCTAATGAGGGTCGACAAGATCATAGATTTCCACATTTAACTTTTGAAAGTAAGCCACATTGAAACAGAGACAAATTTGCAATATAAATGGTAATTTATTAAGGATTCCATCCTTCATTCAGAATTCATCCATTAGAAAAGCTAACTGTAATTTGAAAGAAAATATTTCGAAACTTGTACAGTAAACCCAAGCAAGAATATAAATAAAAATAAATATGAATTAGCTAAAAATCTATTGCCAACTAAAGTATATGGAATTATTTCTTTCACATCTTTAGTAAGTAAACTTAAATATTTCCTTGTGGAATTTATTATAGAACCCAATCTATGTCGGAAAGGACTGTGGGTAAGTAAGGAAAGATGACGGGTATAAGGGGATTGAGGGAGTTGAGACCTCAGACCATCAGAAATAACTAGCAGCCAGGTCCGGTCTCCCTTAGAATTATAGCTACCTCTTGCTTAAGATTGGACATTGAAATATGAATGTAAATATACTTGTCAGAAGTAACAAACTGTACTTAAAATTTAAGTGCCAAAAAAAGAAAATTAAACCCTGGTTGAAGAGGAACTACTTCAAAATAATAAAAATCAATTATATGCATAACTCTGCAAGTGTAAGTAGGCAGAAGAATTCATACACAAACTCTTTCTTTCATTAGAATAAACAATTATCTATACACAAAATCAGGGAAATTATTTCCTGGCCGAGGTCTGCCTCAAGGACCAAATCTTGATAGAAAAGCCCCATATGAGTTAGTGGGCCATTACTTCTCCCAATCTGGAAGTCAAATAAAATTTGCAAAAACACTACTACAACTATCTCCTATATAGAAGACTTGTGAACAAAGGTCCAACACCTGGGTAAGCTAGAGAATATAGTTTCAGCTACACATTTAGCCAAATGCCCACAAAATAGTGTCCATAGTAAACCTGCGATGAGTAGGAGAAGGATTTTCATTAATATTTGTGAAATCTTAGCAAGTTGTAGGTTTAAGGATGTAGTTGTGATTCTGGGTAATTTACCTTATGTTCAGAGGGGTTAAAGCCCAAAACCATCCCCTGCAAACTTGGGAAAAGATCCATCTTCCTCTGTAACCTCCGCATTGAAGCCTATTAAGAAATAAGGCAATTGTGCACATGTTAATACAAAAGAAAGAGAGGAATTGAGATATAATGACAGTATCAACACCGCAGGGAAATTATTCTTGCATTTAATGGCTATACCTAAGTTATTTTCATAAAATAAGGAAGGTGTATGCCCCAATTCACAACCTCCTCCATTGGAAACTAAATTGTTGCTGGAAGCCAACAGGGAGGTGAAACTCAACACCAAGCATTTACCTGCGTAACCCATATTGTGAAACACTGGTGTGAGATTTTTTAACCTTAACTTAACTGGGAAATGTTAGAAAATGACTAAGACTAGAGTTCATATCATTGTGCAAATGTTGGTGTTGTCAGTAAAACCTAGAGGCAGCCAATGCGGTGTGGGTTGCAGCGTTTGACCAATTAAAACCAATCCAGGTCCGGGTGTGACAAAGGACCCTTCCAAGACCTTTAAATTTTGTGATGTGTTAAATTTCATTTTTAACAGAACATAA
Source organism: Pinus tabuliformis (assembly GCA_031772625.1). Taxonomy (NCBI): domain Eukaryota; kingdom Viridiplantae; phylum Streptophyta; class Pinopsida; order Pinales; family Pinaceae; genus Pinus; species Pinus tabuliformis. Next base: position 234,509,249 of record CM062817.1, read on the forward strand.
ATGAATACATCTGCATGTTGTAGAGAAGAGGAACATGACAAGAATCAACAACATAAAAACATAAGTCGTTGATAATGGTGTTTGTCCAGGAAGGACTACGTTTCTGGGCCCTAGTGTCAAGATGGTGTAGGCCACTGCATTAAGTGTTGTCAATAGTGATGATGTACATAAGAGGTGATGCCGCTATCATACAAGGAAAATGCCCTCACACAGGAGTGGCTCCAATAGATGTTCCGTTATAGGAACTCTCAGTCAAAAAGGACTCTTGTCAATATGACATAAAACTCATGCGTGATGAGCATCCCGCCAACATGGCATAAAAGGGATCTCAATGCAAACATACATGGTGACAAAATGAGTATCCCATCAACATGACGACAAAGGGATCTCAAATAAAACATGATGAATCATGACAACAATTACATCACACATATGATTCCGCATCACATCAACCAGGAATCATGAAAATGAGTAAGAAACAGGATCCCACATCAAACATCAAACAGGGATCTGTGTAGCACAATGCATAGCAAAAGAAGTACATGAACGCACTATATATACCTCACATCCTTGGCCATCTGAAGAAAAGGATGTCAAACTGTTGAAGCCATTCGTACCATCGATCTCACGACATCGAATCTCATGGAATGACTACTCACACATCGAATGCTGACACCTACACTCCACTTAGAAAAGTGGCCGAAAAATGAAATGATCAAATGGAAAATCTAAATGCACCATCAGATTTATGGCATCGAATAGTGCAAAATCGACTATCAAATTTCTGAATTCCGAGAAAGTGGAATTCTGGGGCTTAAGGAATCTTTTAGATTCCCCCTAGATTCCTCAAAGATTCCCTCCTCCGGGTCCTCTGCAATTCAGCTGCTCAGATCAAGAAACTGACTGCACCATTGGGTTCATGTCGCCGATAAGACACTGCAAAAATTTCACCCTCCTAGAAATTTTGCTCAATCATGGTTCCGCCTCTGCTTTTCCAAGATCATGGCTCCACCTGCAAAACAATTAAAAATGCATCTCAGTGTTTGTGCCCGCCTTCTGCCTCTTGGAACTATATCTGCTCACAGTTCTACCATTGGTCCACTCCATTCCATGCCCGTACTCTACTCCCCGTGCAAATGAAAACAAAGCTGTATATAAAACTTTACTGGCGGATTCTCCAAAGAAGTCGTTGTGTTCTGTTGGTTAAGGTGGACTGTTGGAGCTGAAGAGGTCAGGGGATCAAATCCCACCTCTCCCAAACTGGGCTATGTAAGCAAAATCCAAGTCTTTTTAATGGTTATGGGCCCAATTTATGTTGCATTGGAGGTTGGTTTGTATTAATGGCATGTGGTGACAATGTTGTGTTTGGTTGGGCCGCCCATGGAGTGGGCCGCCCATGTGGCTGAGCGGGTTCAATTCCCGCCGACCCATGTTTTATTTATGGTCGTTTGTTGTTTTGGTGGGTGGGGGCGTGAGCCGGGTCCACCGGAGGTGGCCCGCCCACAACCCAAAATATATGTTTATATATAATGTTATGAGGGTTGGTTGGGGAGCCGGTAGGCATCATGGCCCATCGGCTATTTTTTTTAAATAAAATTTGTTTTATATATATTCAAATAGATTAGTGGGTCTGATGGAGGTGGCGAGGGTCATGGCGCACCCCCTGATTATATATATATATATATATATATATATATATTATGTTATATAAAATAATTAGGCACTTTCAAAATTCAAAAAATTGATCGAAGGAGTCAATTTAAGTAGTCCACAAATTCGCCCTAACTCTGGCCCAGGTTGGCCAGAATCTGGTGGCCGGATTTTATCGAAATTGTTGCCTCTTTAAGCCTACCCAGTTAGCAAAAGTCAACCAAAACTTTGACTCGCTCGTTCTCCCTCATATGAGCTTGGATTGACGAACCGTTCATACTGCTGCGATCAGGGTGACGAGATCTACGCTTTGGTCCTAGTTCAAAAGCATTCTAATCACTTTGATTTTCAAGCTTCCATAAGCTTTCTTTGTCTTGTGTGTATCTCTAGAGCCACCTAGATCAATCCTCCCCACTGAGGAGCTTTTGGTCCTCCAAAAGCATAAAAATAATCTGCAACTTCTCTGTACCTTGTCTGCATCACAAGCGTCCTGAAAGGCCTCGCTTTCATCTCCTTCACCTTTGTTCTTCGGAGCCTTAAGCAGTGAGCTGACACCTGCAACCTCTGCAACCTGTAGTACATTGTTTTGCAAATTAAATTCTTGAATTTCATGACTAACTAATGACCCAAGCATCCCATACTTGCCATGAGTTTATAACACATACTCGATGGTTAAATTTACATCAAGATGGACGCAATACGCCAGCTACGACAACAAGACCTAAATATCATTGTTGCTTCAACAAGTGATGGGAAAACACATCATCACTGCAACACATGATTTACAAAAATAAGGCCAAACACTATTGTTTCCTTGACAAGTGATGGAAACATGACATCATCTTCACAGTTTATCATGCAACTCAAAATAAGGCTAGACATCATTGTTGCTTGACAAGTGATGGAAAACACGTCATCACTTTTACATTTTAAAATGCAAAAAATGATTTACAAAAGCACGACCATGACAAGCTAACATATCTAGAAACCATTTTTCACTTATCGCTGTGAATGGGTCACCCCCCTATGGTGGTTTTGCTTTTTGAACAACGGTTTCACCTGGTTCATGCACTGACACTTTGTCTTTAAGGCACTTCTCTGGATGGAACCTCCAACAAGTGGCTCTTTGATGGCCACTTCTATCGCAATGACTGCAATAGGTCTTCTTCCTCTAGATCTATTTAACATGTTCCTTTACCTGCTGTTGAGAGGGTCTTTCATGCCTCCTCTTTGTTTGTGCTACTATTCTTTTTCAAAACTTAGAAAATGTATGGTTATGTAATCCACAAAAGTTACATGTTTTTCGATTCCATGTTTTGCGTTCATCTCTAACAACATGATTATAACCAAAATGAACATTTGAATGTCGATGCTAGTTATACCTTTCCTTGTTGTCTCTAGTGTAAGTATGGCAATGAGAGCTTGTCTCAGCTCTTTCCCTGCCATGGGATGATGGGGGTGTTCCCATCATTCTCTTTCCTCGACGATTTCGACGATGTCTGGGAAAAATTTGACACCTTCGAGCATTCTCCTTTGGTGTATATCAAGCCTGCAAATTGAGGTCTCTGCACAACCTCCAATGGTTGAGTTATGCCTTGGTTATTAACACCAAGTTCTTCTTCCTTCCCATGCTTCGTCCTAGTAAGGAGCCTCATGTTTGTCCCTGTAATTGGGATTTCCAAATCTCCAACAGAAATCATACTATGTGAAGATGAAACTGAAATGAAATCAACATCTTTTGCCTCCTCTGTTGATTTGGAAAGAACTGATGAGGGCTTCTCATCCTCTGTTGTTGGTGGTTCGCTAGCTGTCTCGGCGCATTCCCCAACTTCCTTTCTAACATACTCAAGTCCTATTCGATAGGGTAATTCTTCTACTTTGATGGGGTTGACAATGCCTTGACCATTAGCGCCCAAGCCGTTTCCTTCATACCCCATTTTCCTCAACAATTTGGAGCCAATTCCTATGGTATGATTTTCAAAAACAGCAAAATCATCATCAGGAAACATACATGAATTCAGAGAATTACATTTTACTTCACATGGGTCATGTTGCAGCTTTTCCAAGGCCTCATCCTTTGCTTGCAGCTATTGTAGCAAACTATGTTTCTCCTCTTTCTCTTCTTGTAGACGCATCTTCAATTCGACTTCTCTGTTTGAAGATTTTGGTTGCTGTGCTTCAGTTCTTTCAGGGCCTCTTCTGTGGCTCGCAACTAACGTTGCAATCGCTCCTTTTCCTCCGTCTCTTTCTATAGATTTTCATACATTATTTCCACCCTTTTGGAAATTTTGAGCATGGTCTCGTACATTGCTTTTTCATCCTCTTTCGCTGCACGTTCCATTGTTCACGCTGAAATTCACATCCATGCAAAGACCGCTCTGATACCACTTAATCCAAGTCCAGGTGTGACAAACAACCCTTCCAAGACCTTTTACTTTCATGATGTGTTAAATTGCATTTTTAAAAGAACATAAATGAATACATCTGCATGTTGTAGAGAAGACGAACATGACAAGAATCAGCAACATAAAAACATAAGTCGTTGATAACGGAGTTCATCCAGGAGGGACTACGTCTCCGGTGTTAGGATATTCCGACACATAGGATATACTTAAGTTCAACTTGGTCTAGTATAGAGTTAGGTAAAGTGTCTTTCTTTACCGTTGTACATTTTGTAACTTACAATCCGACGGTCACGATATGTAGTGATCCGACGGTTTACTCTCACCTCGGTATTACCGACACTTGATCCATGGCTTGACACCCGATTGGTCCATGAGTTCTATTTAAAGCGCATGGAGGGTCATTGTTCGGGTAATCCGTGCATGAGAGAAGCTTATGTAAATTTTCATTCTTTGATTAATAAATTGCCTGTAGTACCCACGTTGGGACAGGCCGTGGACTGTTTCCCTCTTTGAGGGTTTTAACCACGTCAAAAATACTGGTGTATTGATCTGTGATCTGGTTGTGAGCGGTGTCCTTTTGGTATTCTTTCTGAGGAACTTACCCTGTAAATTCCTACATGGTATCAGAGCTATTTGAGGGCCGCGTCCGTTGGTGATCCAAATCTGAAGCCGGTAGAACTGCATGCGGCTGTCGTTTCCTAGATCTGCTATTTCTGACTGCTTTCGGGCCGAGAGGACTGCTCTATTGTGTTGGTGTAATGGTATCGGAGCTATTTGAGGGCCGCGTCTGTTGGTGATCCAAATCTGAAGCCGGTAGAAATGCATGCGGCTGTCGTTTCCTAGATCTGCTATTTCTAACTGCTTTCGGGCCGAGAGGACTACTCTGTTGCATTCGGAGCATCTGTTCCAGTGAGGAACCCCTTTCGTTTCACGCGAAAAGGTTTCCGGTAGCCCTAGCTGCATCATTTTTCAGATCAGGAGGTATACAATGTTTTTTGCAGTTTACTGTTATTTTCTCTCTGCTTATTTCGGTTTCGGTTTATTTAGCCTTTTTTTTAACTGGATATATACCTTTCATTTCTGCGTATGCTCTTTGCCCTGCGACTCTGTGCGATCTGGGCAAATCAGAAACAGAAAGGAAGGATTTTTCTCATGCGTATGCTCTTTTCCCTGCACCTTAGTGTGATCTCGGAAAATCAGAAACATTGAGAAAAATATTTAGTTTTTCGGCTAAAGCTAACTTTGAGATTTTTTTTAAAAAAATTCTAGTTTTTTGGCTAAAGCTAACTTCGAGCCGCAAGGTTTGTTTTTCTTTGCATATTCGTGTTGGGTTTTGTGTTTTGTGTTTTGTAGGGAAAAAGAGCTTTCTCAAGGCAAGCACGCAAACCAAGCCCCCCCCCCCCCCCCCCTCTCTCTCTCTCTCTCTCAAATTTTTTGTATAGATCAATTGGTTCAAAGCTATTTTAAGAGAGTAGAGGTCTTGGGTTCAAGTCTCCATTTTGTGGGGGCGGATTTTTTCATTCCCGCACATTCGCGCACTTTGCCGACAACGTCAACAATTTTTTTTTCAAAAAGCCATAACTTCTTCATCCGGAAGCCTTTTTCAGAACCGTTTTTTTTAAAACCGCCTATTTTTTCAAGATCTATCCATTGGAACACTTACTTTCAGCATCTTCAGCTTCAGTTTTTAAAAAAAAAAATGGAAAGTCCATGCCAAGTCATTCTTGACAGCGCTAACTACTTCCAATGGGTAGCCTACATGGAAGATTTACTTAGAAGTAAAGGTCTCTTCAGAATAGCCACAGACCAAGAGAAGAAACCAAAAGATGAAGACAAGGCTGCAAAATGGGAAAATAGACAAGATCAGAAAGCTCATTCATGACCATGTTCTTGAAATGCAATATTGTTCAACAGATGATCAGGTTGCAGACATCTTCACAAAGGCTCTCACAGAGGCGAAGTTCACTAAACTTCGATATATGCTTGGAGTTCAGGAAGTTGTCACTAAGGGGGGATAGGCTCTAGTGCCTCCTTCCTTCTCTTATTGTGTCATATTTGTAAATCCTTCAATCCTATCCCAAGTTGTTCTTAAGGGGGGATGTTAGGATATTCCGACACATAGGATATAGTTAAGTTCAACTTGGTCTAGTATAGAGTTAGGTATAGAGTTAGGTAAAGTGTCTTTCTTTACCGTTGTACATTTTGTAACCTACAATCCGACGGTCACGATATGTAGTGATCCGACGGTTCACTCTCACCTCGGTATTACCGACACTTGATCCGTGGCTTGACACCCGATTGGTCCATGAGTTCTATTTAAAGCGCATGGAGGGTCATTGTTCGGGTAATCCGTGCATGAGAGAAGCTTATGTAAATTTTCATTCTTTGATTAATAAATTGCCTGTAGTACCCACGTTGGGACAGGCCGTGGACTGTTTCCCTCTTTGAGGGTTTTAACCACGTCAAAAATATTGGTGTATTGATCTGTGATTTGGTTGTGAGCGGTGTCCTTTTGGTATTCTTTCTGAGGAACTTACCCTGTAAATTCCTACATGCCCCAGTGTTAAGATGGTGTAGGCTACTACATTAAGTGTTGTCAATAGTGATGATGTACATAAGAGGTGATGTCACTATCATACAAGGAAAATGCCCTCACGCAGGAGTGGCTCCAAGAGATGTTCCACTATAGGAACTCTCAGTCAAAAAGGACTCCTGTCAGTATGACATAAAACTCATGCATGATGAGCATCCCGCCAACATGGCATAAAAGGGGTCTCAATGCAAACATACATGGTGACAAAATGAGTATCCCATCAACATGACAACAAAGGGATCTCAAATAAAACATGACGAATCATGACAACAAGTACATCACATAGATGATTCCAATTCACATCAAGCAGGAATCATGAAAACAAGTTAGAAACAAGATCCCACATCAAACAGGGATCTGTGCAGCACAATGCATAGAAAAGGAAGTACATGAACGCACTGTATATACCTCACATCCTGGGCCATCTGAAGAAAAGGATGTCAAACTTCTGAAGCCATTCGTACCATCGATCTCACGGCGTCGAATCTCATGGAATCACTGCTCGCACATCAAATGCTGACACCTGCCCTCCACTTAGAAAAGTGGCTGAAAAATGAAATGAGCAAATGGAAAATCTGAATGCACCATCAGATTTGTGGCATTGAATAGTGAGAAATCGACTGTCAAATTTCTAAATTCTGAGAAAGTGGAATTTTGGAGCTTAAGGAATCTTTTAGATTCCCCCTAGACTCCTCAAATATTCCCTCCTCCGGGTCCTCTGCAATTCGGCTGCTCAGATCAGGAAACTGACTATTCCATTGGGTTCATTTCTCCGGGAGGTGTAAGATCGACATAAAGTTTGTCTAATTTGGACACTGCGAAAATTTCACCCACCTGGAGATTTGGCTCAATCATGGTTCCACCTCTATTTTTCCAGGATCATGGTTCCACCTACAAAACAATTAAAAAATGTGTATTGGTTTTCGTGCTTGCCTTCTTCCTCCTGGAACTGTGTCTGCTAGCGGTTCCACCGTTGGTCCACTTCGTTCCATGCCCGTACTCTACCCCCCGTGCAAATGAAAACAAAGGTGTATATAAATTTTTTTGGGCAAATTCTCCAAAGAAGCCGTTGTGGCTTGTTGGTTAAGGTGCGTTGTTGGAGGTAGAGAGGTCGGGGGATCAAATCCAGCCTCTCCCAAACTGGGCCATGTAACCAAAATTCAAGTCTTTTTTTACAGTTAGGGGCGCGGTTTATGTTGCATTGGAGGTTGGTTTGTATTAATGGCATGCGGTGACAATGTTGTGTTTGGTTGGGCCACCCATGGATTATGGTCATTTGTTGTTTTGGTGGGTGGGGGCATGGGCTGGGTCCACTGGAGGTGGCCCACCCACAGCCCAAAATATATGTTTATATATAATGTTATGAGGGTTGGTTGGGGGCGCCAGCAGGGGTCATGACCCATCGGCCATTTTTTTCAAACAAAATTTGTTTTATATATATTCAAATAGATCGGTGGGTCCGATGGAGGTGGCGGGGGTCATGGCTCACCACCTGATTTTATATATATATATATATATATATATATATATATATATGTATATATATATATATATATATATATATATGTATATATATATATATATATATGTATATATATATATATATATATGTATATATATATATATATATATATATGTATATATATATATATATATATATGTATATATATATATAGATATATATATATATATATATATATATATATATATATATATATATATATATATCTTATTTTTCTTGTTATATAAAATAATTAGGCACTTTGAAAATTCGGAAAATTAACTGAAGGAGTCAATTTAAGTAGGCCACAAATTTGCCCAGAATTTGGCCCAGGTTGGCCAGAATCTGCTGGCCAGATTTTGTCGAAATCACTGCCTCTTTAAGCCTGCCCAGTCAACAAAAGTCAACCAGAACTTTGACTCGCTCGTTCTCCCTCATACGAGCTCGGATTGACGAACCATTCACACCACTACAATCAAGACAACGAGATCTATGATCTGGTCCTAGTTCAAAAGCATTCTGATCACTTTGGTTTTTGAGCTTCCATAAGCCCTCTTTGTCCTATGTGTGTCTCTGGAGCCACCTAGATCAAAAATACCAGAGAAAATGAATGGGATGAGCGGTGGTTGGGGTAGGGATTAGATACCCTAAACATTTTCCGTTAATTGATGACTATCGAATCTGAAACCCTCCTATCTATGGTGGAGATCTTCTGATTTTATGTCACCCTTTGACTAACAACTACTAGTTGTGTTCCATCAAGAAGGTTTCGGGTGCATAACATCACACACACTGAGATGCTTGGGTTAAGGCACAACTAAGGGTGTAAACTTGAATTCTAACAACAAGACACTATTTAGATTTTTAATCATGGGAATCTCGCAAGTGAAATATAGAATCGTTAGGTGTGATGCACGATTGGTTGCATGTATATGAGTAATATAAAAGAAATTTTTTGTATGGTAATTTTTACTGTTATGTCTTAGCATGTTACATTTTATAGTGAAAATAAAAAGATTTTTTATTATTATATGTCTATTAATTTGTATTAAAATATTTTGTTGATAACCCACATTGAATATTTTTTTATATACAACATTAAAATATTTTTTTTAACGTTTATTTTTCTATATATTTATATTAACATAAATTAGCGAAGATAGGTTGAAATATTTTTGAAAAGTATAAGATTTAAACAGTTTACTCACACTTTACTTCTAATTACTTAATAGCATATTGATTTTTTTTATTATAGTCGATGTTAGAGTGAGTATTTGCATACTGCCACCAGTGATCAAAATCTCTCTTTTATATCATGATCCAGGTCCTGGTGTGACGAAGGACCCTTCCAAGACCTTTTACTTTTGTGATGTGTTAAATTGCATTTTTAAAAGAACATTAATGAATACATCTACATGATGTAAAGAAGATGAACATGACAATCATCAGCACATGAAAACATAAGCCGTTGATAACAGAGTTCATCCAGGAGGGACTACGTCTCCGGGCCCCGGTGTCAAGATGGTGTAGGGTGCTGCATTAAGTGTTGTCAATAGTGATGATGTACATGGAGGTGACGTCGTTATCATACAAGGAAAATGCCCTCATGCAGGAGTGGCTCTAAGAGATGTTCTGCTACAGGAACTCTCAGTCAAAATACTCCTATCAGTATGACATAAACTCATGCATGATGAGCATCCCACCAACATGGCATAAAAGGGATCTCAAAGAAAACATGCATGGTGACACATGAGTATCCCATCAACATACAACAAAGGGATCTCAAAACACAACATGATGAATCATGACAACAAGTACATCACATAGACGATTCTGCGTCACATCAAACAGGGATTATAAAAATGAGCAAGAAATAAGATCCCACATCAAACATCAACCAAGGACCTGTGCAACATAATGCATAAAGAAGAAGTACATGAACACTGCATATACCTCACAACCGGGGGTCATCTGAAGAAAAGGATGTCAAACTGCTGAAGATGTTCGAACCATCGATCTTACAGCATCAATTGCATGAACATGACTGCTCGCACATGAATGTGGACATCTGCACTGGCACCTAGAAAAGTGGCTGGAAAATGAAATGAGAGAATGAAAAATCTGAATGCACCATCAGATTTGTGGCGTCGAATAGTGCAAAATCGACCGTCCAATTTTTGAATTCTGAGAAATTGAGACTCTGGGGCTCAAGGAATCTTTTAGATTCCCCCCTAGATTCCTCAAAGATTCTGCTCCATGGATGGACTAGAAATCTGCAACTCAAATGGATAATCTGACCTAGCCATTGCGATCCCTATGGAAAACTGTGAAAAACCACTGTAAACTTGACTATATTCCGACATGGAGAAAAATTACCTCCTCTGGAAAATTTCAAGGCTCATGGTTCCGCTCCCTATTTTTTATAGCAATCATGGTTCCACCTGCATACTAAAAATGGACGAAAAATGCAGAACTCTGATGGAGAAATAGACAGTGCCATTGCATTTGTGGCGACAAGAGGTGTTGAATCCATATAAAATTTGTCAAAATTTGACAAAGTGGAAATTTGGTTCGCCTGCAAAATTCATGGTTCCACCTGCAATAAAAATTAATTCATCTCGATTTGTGTGCTCGCTCCTGGTTCTTCCTCTACCTCCTATGCATTGAAGAAATTCTGGGTTTATATAAAAAATTCAGGCAGATTAATTAATGTGAACCATTTGGTGTAGGTTATTGATCCGTTTAATAGGGAGGAGGTTGGGCGATCAAACCCCGCCTCCTCTATTTTTTACACCACAGAATCTTTTTTTTTTTTTTTTTTTTGGTTGGGTCGGGTCCGCCTTGGGCGGCCTACCAACCATACCCACCTCCCGGTCTCCGTTAAATGGATGGTTGGCGTTCTTTTATGGAATGACACATGGGCCATGTTGATGGGCCATTGGTTGGTTATGGGGTTGCCCGGTGGGCCGGCCCACGTGGTCGAGCGGGTTCAAATTCTGCCGACCTCTCTTTTAATAGAGTGATGGTTCATGGAGGTGGTGGGGTTGGTGGCCCCCACCCCCTTTTATTATATATATTTTTTTGTTTTTAATATAACAAATGCACATTTTTTGAAATTCAAATTTTAACTGTAGGAGTGCATTTAACGACCACACAATTTCACCCGGAATCTAACCCAAGTTGGCTGGAATCTGGTGGCTGGAAAAAGTAATTATTGTGGCCTCCTTAAGCCTGCCCAGTCATCAAAAAGTCAACCCAACTTTGACTGCTTCTAACTTTTGCATATGGACTCGGATTGACGAACCATTCGCACCACTGCGATCAAGACAACAAGATCTACGCTCTGGTCCTAGGTCAGCATCATTACGAACACTTTGATTTTCGAGCGTTCATAAACCCTCTTTGTCCTGTGTGTCTCTGGAGCCACCTGGATCAATCCTCCCCACTGAGGATATTTTGGTCCTCCAAAAGCATGTAAAATAATCTGCAACTTCTCTGTACCTTGTCTGCATCACAAGCATCCTAAAAAGGTCTCACTTCCATCTCCTTCACCTTTGTTTTTCGGAGCCTTAAGCGATGAGCCAACACCTACTACCTTTGCAACCTATAGTACATTGTTTTGCAAATTACATGCTTGACTTTTATGACCAACTAATGATCTAAACGTCCCACACTTGCCATGAGTTTATAACACATACTCGGTGGTCAAGTTTACATCAGGATGGATGCAAGGCCTCAGCTATGACAACAAGGCCAACCTATCATTGTTGCTTCAACAAGTGATTGAAAACACATCATCACTGCAACACATGATTTACAAACATAAGGCCAAACACTATTGTTTTTCTTTGACAAGTGATGGAAACATAACATCACTTTCATGGTTTAACATGCGACACCAAATAAGACCAGACATCATTGTTGTTGAACAAGCGATAGAAAGCACATCATCACTTTTACATTTTAAAATGCAACAAATGATTCACAAAAGCACGATCATGAAATGACAACATATCTAGAAACCATTTTTCACTTATCAATGTGAATGGGTCACCTCCTTGTGGCGGTTTTTCTTGTCAAACAACTGCTTCACCTAGTTCACACACCAACGCTTTGTCTTCAAGGTGCTACTCTGGATGGAGCCTCCAACAAGTGGCTCTTTGATGGCCACTTCTGTCGCAATGACTACAATAAGTTTTTTTTCCTCCATATCTGCTTAACCTGTTTCTTTTTATGTTGTTGGGAGTGTCTTTCACGCCTCATCATTTTTCGTGCTGCCATTCTTTTCCAACACTTAGAAAATGTATGGTAATGTAATCCACAAAAGGTGCATGTCTTTCGATGCCATGTTTTACATTCATTATTAACAACATGATCATAATCGAAATGAACATTCAAAGATCAAAAGTGTTTATACCTTCCCTTATTGTCTCTAGTGTAAGTATGGCAATGAGAGCTTGCCTCAGCTCTTTCCCTGCAATGGAAACTGCCATGGGATGATGGGGATGTGTTCCCATCATTTTCTTTCCTCGACGATTTGGATGATGTCTCAGAAGCATATGACACCTTCAAACATTCTCCTTTGGTGTCTCTCGAGCCTGCAAATTGAGGTCTCTGCACACCTCCAAAGGTTGAGTTATGCCTTGGTTATTAACGCCAAGTTTTTCTTCCTCCTCATGCCTCGTCCTTGTAAGGAGCCTCATGTTTGTCCTTATAATTGGGATCTCCAAATCTCCAAATCTCCAACCAAAACCATACTATGTGACAATGAAACTGAAAGGAAATCAACATATTTTACCTCCTCTGCCGATTTGGAAAGAACTGATGAGGGCTTCTCATCATCTATTATTGGTGGTTCACTAGCTATCTCAGTGCATTCCCCAACTTCCGTTCTGACATACCCACATCCTGTTCGACACGGTAATTCCTCTACTTTGATGGGGTTGACAATGCCTTGGCCATTAACGGCCAAGCCTTTTCCTTCATACCCCATTCTCTTCAACAGTTTGGAGTCAATTCTTGTGGTATGATTTTCAAAAACAACGAAATCATCATCAGGAAACATACATGAAGACGGAGAACTTCTTTTTACCTCACATGGGTCACGCTGCAACTTTTCCAAGGCCTCGTCCTTTGCTTGCAGCTATCGTAGCAAACTATGTTTCTCCTCTTTCTCTTCATGTAGCCACATCTTCAATTCAACGTTCTCTGTTTGAAGATTCTGGTTGTTATGCTTCAGTTCTTCCAAGGCCTTTTCCATGGCTTACAACTGAAGCTGCAATCGCTCCTTTTCATCTATCTCTTTTTGTAGAGTTTCATACATTATCTCTACCCTTTTGGAAAAGTTGAGCATGGTCTCGTACATCGCTTTTTCATCCTCTGTCGCTGCATGTTCCATTGTTGACACGACAATTCACATCAATGCAAAGACCACTCCGATACCTCTTGATCCAGTTCCGGGTGTGACGAAGGACCCTTCCAAGACCTTTTACTTTCGTGATGTGTTAAATTTCATTTTTAAAAGAACATTAATGAATACATTTGCATGTTGTAAAGAAGAGGAACATGACAATCATCAGCACATGAAAACATACGCCGTTGATAACGGAGTTCATCTAGGAGGACTACGTCTCCGAGCCCCAGTGTCAAGATGGTGTAGGCCACTACATTAAGTGTTGTCAATAGTGATGATGCACATGGAGGTGATGTTGTTATCATACAAGGAAAATGCCCTCATGCAGGAGTGGCTCTAAGAGATGTTCCACTACAGGAACTCTCAGTCAAAAGACTCCTATCAGTATGACATAAACTCATGCATGATGAGCATCCCGCCAACATGGCATAAAAGGGATCTCAAAGCAAACATACATGGTGACACATGAGTATCCCATCAACATACAACAAAGGGATCTCAAAACACAACATGATGAATCATGACAACAAGTACATCACATAGGAGATTTTGTGTCACATCAAGTAGAAATCATAAAAATGAGTAAGAAACGAGAACCCACATCAAACATCAAGCAAGGACCTGTGCAGCACAATGCATAAAGAAGAAGTACATGAAAATTGGATATACCTCACAACTGGGGACCATCTGAAGAAAAGGATGTCAAACTGCTGAAGTTGTTCAAACCATTGATCTTATGGCATCGATCGCATGAACATGACTGCTCGCACATGAATGTGGACTTTTGCACTGGCACTTAGCAATGTGGATGGAAAATGAAATGAGAGAATGAAAAATATGAATGCACCATCAGATTTGTGGCGTCGAATAGTGCAAAATCGACTGTCCAATTTTTGAATTCTGAGAAATTGAGAATCTGGGGCTCAAGGAATCTTTTAGATTCCCCCTAGATTCCTCAAAGATTCTGCTCCATGGGTGGACTAGAAATCTGCAACTCAAATGGTGAATCTAACCTCACCATTGCAATCCCTATAGAAAATCGTGAAAAACCACTGTAAACTTGACTATATTTCGACATGGAGAAAAATTACCTCCTCGGGAAAATTTCAAGGCTCATGGTTCCACTCCCTGTTTTTTACAACAATCATGGTTCCACATGCATACTGAAAATGGCCAAAAAATTTAGAACTCTGATGGAGAAACGGACAGTGCCATTGCGTTTGTGGCGACGAGAGGTGTTGAATCCATATAAAATTTGTCAAAATCTGACAAAGTGGAAATTTGGCCCTCCTGCAAAATTCATGGTTCCACCTGCATTAAAAATTAATTCATCTTGATTTGCGTGTCCACTCATAGTTCCTCCTCTGCCTCCTGTGCACTGAATAAATTTTGGGTTTATATAAAAAATTTGGGCGTATTAATCAATGTGAACCATTTGGTGTAGTTGGTTATTGATTTGTTTAATAGGGAGGAGGTCGGGCGGTCAAACCCCGCCTCCTCCATTTTTTACACCACAGAATTCTTTTTTTAAAACAATTTTTGGTTGGGTTGGGTCTGCCTTGGGTGGCCCACCCACCGTACCCACCTCCTGCTCTCCGTTAAATGGATGGTTGGTGTTCTTTTATGGAATGGCACATGGGCCGTGTTGATGGGTCGTTGGTTGGTTATGGGGCCGCCTGGTGGGCTGGCCCACGTGGGCGGGCGGGTTCAACTGCCACCGGCCTCTCTTTTAACAGAGCGATAGTTCATGGGGGTGGTGGGGTTAGTGGCCCCCACCCCCTTTTATTATATTTTTTTTGTTTTTAATATAACAAATGCACATTTTTTGAAACTCAAATTTTAGCCGTAGGAGTGCATTTAACGACCACACAATTTTGCCTGAAATCTAGCCTAGGTTGGCTAGAAAAAGTCCAAATTGTGGCCTCCTTAAGCCTGCCCAGTGATCAAAAATTCAACCCAACTTTGACTGCTTCTAACTTTCGCATACAGACTCGAGTTGACGAACCGTTCACACTGCCGCGATCAGGATGACGAGATCTACGCTTTGGTCCTGGGTCGACATCATTCTGAACACTTTGATTTTTGAGCATTCATAAACCCTCTTTGTCCTGTGTGTCTCTGGAGCCACCTGGATCATATCATATTAGAGTCCCGTTTGAAATTTTTTGCATTCCACTCAGGTCATCATGAAAAAATTTGTTCACTGATGGTATTCCAAAGTCCAAAATCACTTTTCCCTCTCAAAAGTTTGTATTTGCTGGCCCTCCTTCATCTTTCTTCTGGGTTACCATTGAACATGAAGGCTCGCTTCATCACATTTTATATCAGTCAAATCCACCTGAAATTTAGTCATTTGACGTTCCGTTAGGTCACCTAGGTTTTACTTTTTCCACGGTCCAATGAATCACCATCTCACTGCATAAGGTCGCAAAAATGTGAAAGTCAAGCAAATAATATCTTTTCAGTTAAACAAAGCTTTTAGTTATTGAAATCCCTAAATTTGATTTCAAGAAGGGATTTTATTCAACGTTTGTAAATTAGAACTGCAAAAAAATGTAATAATTTTACTTTTTCTTATGTAATTTTATGTTTATTATATGTAATAAGTTACTTTTAGCTGCATACTCAAGTCCATTGCCAAAAGCATCCCAAAAAAAAAAAATTAAAATTAGGATTGCCAAGGCATCATCCACCTATCAAGAGAAAAAAGGTCATAAAGTCAAAAAAGCATTAATATGAGAATTTGGAAATGACAAGAAACATTAGAAAGTAGGTATGCAAACTCATAAATAAAATTCCATTCAAATATAAATCCTCTCAAGACACTCATGAAGCCTCATTTGCACTCTAGCACTCTCACAACTCCTGAGCAAAAGAAAATTGGCGATTTTAAGGTGAAATTGGGAAAAACAGAGCAAGAGGACGCGTTCAGCAGGGTCACTATGTGTTTCACCTGGTTGTTGTGCTCTTGTAGAGGTCGTTGCGCATTTGCAAGAGATCACAGTGTAATTTATAATGGCGCTGCACTCCTATAGAAGTCACTGCGTGTTCGACCAGGTCGCTGCGCGTTTTCCTGGAAGGAGCCAAAATGCCCTAAAAAACCTCCCTCACCACCAAGTTTCCAAGTTGATCATTATTTACTTTAGCAAATCAGGTTGGTGGAAAAATTACTCACTCCTTCCCTCCATTATTTGCCTACATAGGGTTTAAGTTGTTTGTTGTTTTTCCTAAGATCAAACCTTAGTTTAGCATTCCCACCATCTCAAATCACATTTCCCAATTTTCATCACTATTTCCCCTCACTTAAAAATTACTCACTCCTCCCCTCCATTATTCGCCTACATAGGATTTAAGTTGTTTTTTGTTTTTCCTAAGATCAAACCTTAGCTTAGCATTCCCACCATCTCAAATCACATTTCCTAGTTTTCATCACTATTCCCCCTCACTTAAAAACTATTCCCTATCACCTCCCTCATTCCACATATCCCCATCTCCTCCTCATCATCTCTCCTCACATCATTCCACATTTCCCATACCCACAGTCCATTCTACCATTCCCCTAGGGTTTTAAAAGCAAAAAATCATGGCAGAAGAAGAACACACAAGTCAGAGTGATGGAGAAAAACAACAGAGGAGGAAATATAAAAAAGGAGGGAAAATCATCAGATATGAACCAACCAATACTAGAGAGCTCATGGCATCTCCCATCACTGTCACAAGATTCAAACATATGGGTTGTTTTGAGTTTTGTGAGAAGGTGGAAAGGACACAACATTTGTTAGAAAATTATATATTACAGAGCAATGGAACACATAAAATATTGCAGAAATATAAACATAGAAAACGCATAAAACAAGAGAGACACAGATATATGTGGTTCACCCAGTTTGGGCTACATCCACGGAGAAACGACCAGTCCTTCCTTTTATATTATCTAGCAAACTGAAGAGATACAACCTACAGCAAGTCCACTGTAACAGCCTCTTCACTCTTAATCTCCTCTCTCTTCCTCACTCAGAATACAGATCTCCATAGACACAATACAATTACCTCATATATAGTGAGGGGTTGCCTTCTAGGGCAAAAAACCATAAATTAAACATAACTTCTACTGTCAGATCATCCGCCTAATGAACGGCCCAGATTGACTAGAAATTACTAGACTTTTACAAGGCAATTTTACATCTATTTTTAGCTTCGGGGGCACTGCCCCCGGACCCCCCAACCAGGGGTGATTTACCCCTATGGGGGGGACAAGTGCCCCTGGCACCCCCCCCGTGGAGGGGTGTACAGTCTTCTTGGGGTATACATCCGGCTGAAACCTTTGAATACAAAAGATAATCAGGCTCCACACCCAACAACATCATTCTAAATTGACCAAACAATTCATCATCAACCTCCATGACAACCAAGCAACCCTTGCTGGTGTCACCTTTACCATATCTTCTGTTATCATATCAGTTGTTACTGGGATCCCAGATGTTGGGGAAAAATAGTTTAAACAGGCATATTTGGATTATTGCTACTATGAGCCATATCTTAAACCCAGCCATAGGAATTACAGAAGGAGAATTTTTCCTTTGTCTTACCTCCTAGATAGATATGTTCCTATGATGAAAATCATCATGAAGTACTTCACATGTGAGGGAATGTTTTCTAGGATCTATTCCTATCATATTTGGTTACTCATGCATTTTACACAAGTCAGAATTCTCAATCTTCCCTACTATCTTTACCAGGATATTGACAAGATGTCATACATTTCCCAAAGGAAAGATCATGATCATCAAATGCATAGCATATTTCACCATTCTCTCATCAAAATGATAGTCCTACACCGCCTTGATCACAGTCCCACCTATTTAGCATGTCCAAGAGGCACCTTCATCCTCTCATTCATCCTTCTCCATTCCTTTACCTCATTCCATACATAATTCATCTTCATCTGATGAGTTAGCCACACCATCACCTCCATCATCACCATTTCATGAGCCTATTCATTCACTTGGTAGAGATGAAGGCACTGAGCAGGAGCATATTGAGCATGGTAAGAGTAGCAAGCCCAAAAGGGCTGGTTTAGGTACCTTGGCACATACCTATCATAGAGAGCATAGGCAAGTGTTTTCCCCACTTATTTTGGGAGGGGCCTTGCCTTCTTGATCGACAACACAAGTACATAAGGGTAAGGAAAAAGTTGTAGAGGCAGAGATCCAGTAGCAGGACGAAGACCTCCATGAGATAGAGCATGATTTTCAGTTAGTTGAGTCAGATGAGCATGATGACAGTAAAAGCAGAGCTATTGTCATTAAGGAGAATAATGAACTCATAGGTGAGCTCGAGGTCAACTTACAAAGGGCCAAAAGGATCATTTCCTACGATGAGCAAGAAAATAGGTAGTTTGAGGTCAAAAATGAGCTCATGGAGATTCAACTCAGAAAGGCAAAGAGAGAGGTTGAAAAGGAAAAGGCCTTACTTGATGAGGCATATGGGTAGTATGGTGAGCCACTTGATGAACAGGTGCCAAGAAGAAGGCCAAGGACTAGAGGCCTAAAGAGAGCCTTGGAGCAAGAAAGGAAAAGGGAGGAAGAACTAGCCAATCATCTCACCTTGAATGAGCAATTTGCCAAGATGGTAAATGAAAACCAAGAATATTGGCTTGAGAAGGTAAATGATCATCTAGAGAACCTCCTAGACAAGGCCAAGAAGGACAATGATATTCAAATAAGGATGGCGAAGCACTATGCTATGAGAGACAAAATTGCAAGAGAAAAGGTCAAAAGAGCTCATGCAAAAATTGAGGCCTTGACCAAGCAAGAGGAGAAAAAGAGGTTGGATATCCTTGCCAATGTATCACTCCATGCCTCAAACATATAGCCAGTGGTCAGCCCACCAATTTTGGCCATTTTTGAACAATTTTGGCAAGATATGTTTTGCTGTGTTTTTTTGTAGAAATTTTGGCACAATCAACATGGTCAAATGCTCAACACCTAGGATGCTGCACTTTTGTTTGGAGCATCCAATGAGCAAATTGTCAGCACTTTTGGATTCATAATGATGACGACATGCACCCTGTAGTTTTTCTAAGAATGTGTAGCAAAACTGGTTAGCCAAAAGGGTCAACAACTACCAAAAAATCACCTTTCTGCCTCTTTTCTGGCCTGGTCGCTGCGCATTTGAGTAGTCTTGGGAGATTGCAATTTTGGAGGGGTAAATAAAGCCCATTTTGAAAACCAAGGGAAGTTTTGGAAACTAGACAGGATAAGATTTCTAATGAGCTATCCCGGGCTAGATTTTTGACATCGAGAAGGCGGTCAAAAGTCAAATTGAAGAGGATGTTGCGCATTTGACCAAGGTAACCGCACGTTTAACCAGGTTGCTACGCGTTTGACAATCTTCCACAATTTTCACTGTTTCATTCCAAGTTGACTTTTACCTATGGGAAATTCAAGTTTTACCTATGTAATTGATCTAGATGATGTAATTATTATGTTTTTTACTTTTATCTAGGATAGATACATCAGTTAGATGGCTATGTGGAATGTAATGAATCAGTTTGGTAGAGTGAGGGATGAGTCACTTTGACCACCCTACACTCCAGCTATCAGTTCAGCCTTTCTTGCAACTGCTCCTCCACTCATGGATTCGACCCCTGAGCCTAGGATGAGTTGGTTGTTGGCCTATATTATGTATTTTCTTAGTCATTTTACAGGTTGGATTCAGTAGGGATGATATACTAGTGATCAGAGACTATTGTATTAGATTTTGGCAATTTTCAATAGATGAGTTGCAGCTATTTTTCTAGGATACATGTGGTAAGAATTTTTAGCGTTGTTTCTTCTTTGTGTTCATTTGTATGAATGTTTTATCAGTTCATAAACCATTCCATGTCTGTTATATGATAATTTTCAAGTTGATAGGCATAATACATGCTTGCTCATGCTCTGTCTTGGGTAATTTATCATACTTTGTCCATTTTTCCTCAGTTTAGGAAGAATACATCTTTTTTTCTCTTCCTAACTCCTCATCAGCCTTAAACCATCTCATCATATCACCTTTTAAGTGTTAAGGTTCATACCTACCTTGCCCCTTTGAATGTCTGCAATCATATCTCATTCACCCTGACCTAGTCCCTCTAACCTAAATCACCCATCCTTGTGACTACCCAACCAAAATCAAATCAAACAACCCCCTACACTTTACATCTAGCCTGAAACCCTAATCTATCCAGCCCTCCTAGCTGTGATCCTTTGGAGAGATCTCTCTCCAGCTTGGTAGGGCTAGCTACCAAGCTAAAAGACTGGTTTATGGTTACCTCAGTTGGACTCTTCCTTAGCCTTGGAGATCTGGGGTGATAACATATTGGCGCCATTGCCGGGGAATGATGGGTTCATTTTCCCTGGGTGTATGACTACTTCTAATTAAATTTTGGTCCTTTGGATGAGGGGACTAAGCTTTACAAAGGCTGATTCAGAAATTGCAATGCCTAGATTGTAGAAGCTAGCCTCAAGGAGACAACGAGGCAAATTCTGCATCCTAGTCCAGTTAATTCAGTTGAAGACAATCAGAGCTTGTTCAAAAGCAAAGATGGGTACATATCACAAGTTCGATCAGAATTCCTCCTATTGGTAATCTCTTAATCATTACCAAGTTTAGATTTCGCTATTGAAGACTTTCCTTTATAAATAATCTAAGTTTAGCTCAAAGTCTTAGATCTGATCCTATTGAGTCCGACCTTGTTAAGATACTGGCTTCTAAAAGATACACCAGGTCAAACCCTGACCCTAATCCTCCTTCTCTAGTTGATAACCCTGAGAGGTTGTTGAGAAAGCCTAAAGTCCCTATCCCCGAGACTGAAACCCCTAAATTGGAAAGGACCACTTCCTTGCCAGATAAACTGCATAGTATCGAGGATATACCTTTCAACATTAAATTTCAGTTATCCTTGTTTCGATCAAAATCTGAATCTAGTCTTGCTGAAAAAATTTTCAATCCTATAAAGTTTGAATCATATCTTTCTGACCCAAAGTCATTGTTTAACCGACCTTCTACTGCTTCTCAATCTTTAAAACTTGAGCACGAGTTTTTGTGCCAAGCAGATCAGTTACAAATCACTGCTGAAAGGGCTTATATCCAATTTCAAATTTAGCTCTTATCTTCTGCCATACCATCTACTTTATCTCTGAAAACATCCACTTCATTCCCTTCATCTTCCTCACAACCAACACAGCCCATTGTAGTTCCCATCCACCATTCTCCAGGAGTTATGGCGAGATTTGCACCTTTGGTGTTACCAGGTCAGTTGGCAGCATTACCTCAGACCTATGGTCAGAGGCTTCCTTTGTTTGATGGCAGCCCAGGAATGATAGCCCAGCAGCATATTGATAAGATGGCTGACTTCATTGACTTAGAGGATGTCGATGAAGATGATGCTAAAATTAGGTTGATAACTCAAAGTTTTCTGATAGATGTGAAGAAATTGTTCTGTGGTTTGGCAGCATGCTATATTAATTCTTCAGCCAGGCTCAATTAGTTGGTTTTAGCTAGATGGCGAGAAAAGAAGAATCCGTTGCAGATCCCGGCGGAATACAACACCTTGAAGAGGAATCCTAATGAGACGGTTCAGGAATTCACCATAAGATTCAATCAGGTGTACAATTCTATTCCGGACGATATGAAACCTCCACCAGATTTGGAACTTCAACATTACCTGGATGCTTTTGATCCATAAATGGCCTATTAGTTGAGGGAAAGGGATCCCACAACTCTCGAAGATATGCAAAATAATGCGGTAAGTGTGGAAGAAAACTTGATGATCAAGAAATCTCAATTGAAACATGAGAAACTGGAAAAGAGAGTGACCATAAAAGAAGAACCTTCCACTTCTACCAATCTAAAACTTGATGCATTAATCAAAACCATGGATAGAATGGTCGACCTGATGATAAATTCAGCTAGATCTCCGGAGCCACAAGTTAGAAATCCTAACTTTAGAAATCAGCAGCAACCTTAGTATAGGATAAAACAAAGAGAGCCTAAGGCTTCTGAGGCATCGACATCTCAGCAGCCTATTTGGACTCCTTTGTAGCAAAATTATGCCTAAGGCGAATATGATGATGAAACAGAACCAATTATTGAGGAAAATCACTTATTTAGGGAAGATCACCATCCCATTTTCTTGACTGAAGATGAGAAGTATGTCGAGAAAGTGGAGGAACCTAAAGATGAGGACTACATACTGGCAAGCGATAATGCATTGGAAACCCAAACCAATGATTATCAAAGAGGATATTTGAATGCTCTTAGTTCTCAGCAGAATCAATATTCTTTTAGGAATAGAGATGTCCTGATCACTTAGAAAAGGACATCACAGCAGAAAGACATCCAACAGAAATCAACTCCTTAAGGAGGTCAAAGAAAAGGTAAAGAGCTGGCAGAAAATGATCAAAGCAGAACAACGCAACCATCTGCAGGCATTCTGAACAAGGATCATGACAGCCAAAGAAAGGATTAGATACCGAGAGACAATGTCCAAAAATAGGTAGATAAAACTAGTTCTTTCAATCTAGAAACTGAAATTTCAAAGTCGAAAGTGTCAATCCCTCTTACTAAACTTGTCAAAAATAGACATTACAAGTCTGACATAGTTAAAATGCTTAAAGTTGATCCTATGCCTGACATGGTTAATATTGAAGATGACCAACCTAAATTGATTTTTGGTCCAACCATAGATGGTCAGTCAAGTGATAGTGATGTTCCTCCATTTTATCTCAGTTTACGAATTCACCAATTCATACTTCACAACTCCATGCTTGACTCACCTCTCATAACTTAATGTCAAAAGCCATCATGGAGAGACTAGGTCTAGATATAACTCATTAGTATCATGACTTGTATTCTTTTGATTCTGGAAAGGTCCACTGTCTTGGTCTAATCAAAGACTTGGTAGTATCTCTAGATCAAATCCCTGCTAAGAATGTTTTAATGGATGTGGTGGTAGGTGATATACCGCCTCGGTTTGGCATGCTATTGTCGAGATCTTGGGGAGAAAAATTAAGAGGCACACTGCAGTTAGATTTCTCCTATGCCACTATCCCAGTTTTCGGGCAATTGAGAAAGTTGTACCGTGAAAACAAAATGAAGTTTATGATAACTAGTAAGGAGAAACCAAACAATCATCCCATAAATGATGTACATACATATTTAGAGTCATTTATTTTATATAATGATAGTGGATTGAATGATGTAAATAGTCAGCTTGTAGATATTAAAGATGTACCAGATATTTTCAATACTATAAGGGCAGTTTCAGACGAAGAAACAGGTGTGCTACCACATTCATCTGAAAAGCCATCAGACAAGACAGAAAAAGGTCCAAATCAATCATCAGAGAAGGTAATGGAAACTTTTGAAGAGTCTGAAGTGAAATTTCAGAAATGGACCCAAGCAGTAAAAAGATGAACAACTCTTGGAAGAAGAAAATGGCCTTTGGACCATGGATTTTGACGGTGCACTTGGGAAAGATGGAGCAAGTATTGGTATTTGGATTAGAAGTCCACATCATCATCAGCAAGCTAATCTCCCTCAGCATGTTAGATTGTGCTCATACAAGTTAGCTTTTGATTGCACTAACAATGAGGCGGAGTATGAAACACTCATCACAAGTTTGAAGATCTTGAAGAGGTTAGGTGCCCGCAGAATTTCCATGTATGGTGATTCAGAACTTGTAATTAAGCAAGTTAAAGGTGAATATCAAGCTCACCATCCATGAATGAAACAATATAGAAATTCCATTTTAGATATTCTTAGAATGTTTCCCGAATATACACTTTCAGTTGTACCAAGGACTCAAAATCTTATGGCAGATTCATTAGCTACAGCTGCAAGTAATTTTAAAATTCCAATTTTTTCTAACAAGAAATTCGAGATTCATGTGAAGCATCGGCCCTCAATTCCTGATAACTTGCGATACTGGCAAGTATTCTGGGATGACAAACAGGTGAATAACTTCCTTTAGAGTGAAGGAGAGTTTGAAAATTGTTCTATGGACGAAGTCTATGATGAAGATGATCAAGTCATCGAAGCAGCTCAAGTTGATATACTACAGCTGAAAGATAACAATATTCCGAAAGGTCTCATACCTTTGGAATACTTGTTTGATCAGGATGATGTAGCAAGGAAGCCTACATTGGCTCCTACAGAGAAAGGTGTTAAAGATGTTAACATTGGGACAGCAGACAAGCCAAAAATGATCAAGCTGTCCAAATCATTATCTCTCGAAGCAAAGGAAAAATGCATTCATTTACTATCTGACTGTGCTGATGTCTTTGCTTGGGATTATGCATATTTGAAGGAATATGATAAGAAGATAATTCAGCATAGAATACCAAGCAGGCCCGATCAAAATCCCTTCAGGAAAAAGTTATGAAGGATCAATCTGAGATTGCTGGCATCCATAGAAAAGGAAGTTAATAGACTTTAGAAGGTGGGCATTATTGTTCCCATTAGATTTTCCGACTGGATATCAAATCTAGCTCCGATGAGAAAGAAGACTGGGGAGATAAGACTTTTCATAGACTTCAGAAACTTGAACAAAGTGTCGCTAAAAGACAATTACCCCTTCCAAAAATGGAAGATATTCTTCAAAGAGTGGTTGGTGCTTCCCGACTTTCACTTTTGGATGGCTATTTCAGTTACAACCAATTTTTAGTGCATGAGGACAATCAAGCTAAGACACCATTCACCACACCTTGGGGCACATTCAAATATGCCAAGATGCCATTTGGTCTCAAAAATGCAGGGGCCACTTTTCAACGTGCCATGGACATAGCATTTTCAGATGAAAAAGATGTTTTCCTAGTTGTATACCTAGATGATGTAACCATATATTCACATTCAGATGCTGAACATTTGCATCATTTAAGAATCATTTTTCAGAAGTGTAGAAAGTTTGGAATCTCTCTCAATCCTAAGAAAAGTCTGTTTGCCATGGAGGAAGGCAAACTCCTTGGCTACATCATTTCAAAAGATAGCATTTGGGTCGACCCTTCAAGAGGAGAAGCCATTCAACAAATTGATTTTCCTCGCAGCAAAAAGGAGATTCAAGCTTTCAATGGTAAGATGAATTTCTTATGAAGATTTATTCCTAATTTGGCTGAACATCTTAGAGAAATGACCAATATGTTGAAAAAAGGTAAAATGTTTTGAGGAAGCCCGTAATTCTTTTCATGCAGTCAAGCTTGCCTTAACCACTACCCTTGTTTTGATTAGTCCTGATTACACCGATAATTTTATCATATTTTCTTTTGCTTCCGAGCATACTATGGTAGCAGTACTAATGCAGAAAAGGGATAAAACTGAGCTGCCAATTTCATTTTTCAGTCGCAACATCAGGGATGCAGCTCTTAAGTACAATATCATTGAGAAACAGGCCTTGGCTTTGGTAAAGGCAATCAAAGATTTCAGAGTTTACATATTACATTCGCATACTCTTGCTTATGTGCCTAATGTAGCAGTAAAAGAAGTCCTTGTGTAGAATGACCCGGAAGGTAGAAGAGGTAGATGGATAGTAGCACTATTAGAGTATGATCTTGAGATCAAGCCTACAAAGCTAATCAAGGGTCAAGGCTTAGCCAAACTCATGGCTGAGTCAAACCTTCATGCTCTAGACATCAACCTTGTGGCAACATTATCGGATAATCAAGAAGAAGTGGATCTCATTCAGGTATCTAAAATATTTCTCTCATCTCCACGATATTCTAATATCATTTATGTACTTCAGCATCTAAATCCCCCTCCAAGCATGTCTAAGGCTAAGACCAGGTCTTTGAAGTTGAAAGCTTCTAAATATTGTATCATGAACAATGTGCTCTATTGGAAAGATCTAGGAGGTGTATTACTGAACTGTTTGACTGAAGATGAGTCCAAAGAAGTAATAAATGACTTCCACAAAGGAGATTGTGGGGGTCACTTGTATTGGAAAACTATGGCCAACAAAGTACTGAGAGTGGGTTACTATTGGCCTATGCTTTTTGTAGATATCTACAAGGCAGTGATGAGTTGTCACGAGTGTCAAGTTTTTCAAGGTAAAAGAAAGCTTCTTCCCTTACCTCTACAACCAATATCAGTGAATGCACCTTTTCAGCAGTGGGGCCTAGATTTCATAGGTGAGATCAATCCATCATCATCCGCACAACACAAGTGGATACTGACAGCTACAAACTACTTCACAAAGTGGATCAAAGCAATCCTAACTAGGCAAGAAACTGATTCAATTATTGTTCAGTTTTTAGAAACTAACAATTTGTCTCGTTTTGGTTGTCCTCATAAGATAATCATAGAAAATGCGGCAGCATTTAATCCCAAAAAGATGACTGAGTTTTGTGACAAGTACAACATTAAGTTGCGACATTCTACAACATACTATCCACAAGGTAATGGTTTGGCGGAGTCCTCCAATAAGTCTTTAATTAACATTATCAAGAAACTGTTGGAGGCCAACAAAAAGAATTGGCACAAAAAGCTTATCAATGCATTGTGGGCAGATCAGGTGAGTAGTAAGAAATCTCTTGGGATTTCACCTTTTCAAATTGTGTATGGAGTAGACATTGTTTTCCCTACATCATTGGCAGTCCCAGTCATCAAATTGTTACAAGAAACAGGAAGTGAAGAGAATGATATGCAGTGCCGGATCAATCAAATGATCCACTTAGAGCAGACACAGAAGAGGTATTTCAGAACACCTCCAAGCTACACGAGAATATGAAAAGGATCTATGATCGGAAAAAAAAGGAAGATGCTTTCAAAATTGTAGATGTGGTTCTTTGTTGGGATGCTAGAAACAAGGACAAGGGCAAGCATGGTAAATTCGAGAATTTATGGAAAGGCCCTTATCATATTTCAGCTTTCCGGGGGGGAAATGCTTTCTTGTTGGAGGAAATGAATGGAGAATCATGCTTAGGAGGACCAGTCAATGGTAGGCTCCTGAAGCATTATCTTTTCTAAATTTTCCTTGGTTTCATTGTACATATATTTTAAATTTTTTTCAAGTGTGAAGCTAAAGACCACTGGATTTCGGAGCCCAAAGTGAAGGCCATGGAGCTTCACCGATTTTATGCTATTTTGATAAGTCATGTAAGTCAGTTTTGAGTTAGTTTTGAGTCAGTTTCACGTCATTTTTGAGTCACTTTTTAGTTTTTTTTACCGTATTGGCCCATATGGTTCTTGGCACCTCCAAGGAGCTGCCATCCCCAAATAAGGCCAATGTTAGAGTCAGTATTTGCATACTGCCACCAGTGATCAAAATCTCTCTTTTATATCATATTAGAGTCCCGTTTGAAATTTTTTGCATTCCACTCAGGTCATCATGAAAAAAATTGTTCACTGATGGTAGTCCAAAGTCCAAAATCACTTTTCCCTCTCAAAAGTTTGTATTTGTTGGCCCTCCTTCATCTATCTTCTGAGTTACCATTGAACATGAAGGCTCATTTCATCACATTTTATATTAGTCAAATCCACCTGAAATTCAGTCATTTGAGGTTCCATTAGGTCACCTAGGTTTTATTTTTCCAAGGTCCAATAAATCACCATCTCACTGCATAAGGTCAGAAAAATATGAAAGTCAAGCAAATAATATCTTTTTCAGTTAAATAAAGCTTTCCAAAGCATGTAACCATAGTTACTAAAAGCCCTAAATTTGATTTCAAGAAGGGATTTTATTCCAAGTTTGTAAATTAGAACTGCAAACAAATGTAATAATTTTAATTTTGCTTATGTAATTTTATGTTTATTATATGTAATAAGTTACTTTTAGCTGCATACTCAATTCCATCGCCAAAAACATCCCAAACAAAAAGTCAAAATCAGGATTGCCAAAGCATCATCCACCTGTCAAGAGAAAAAAGGTCAGAAAGTAAAAAAAACATTAATATGAGAATTTGGAAATGACAAGAAACATTAGAAAGTGGGTATGCAAACTCATAAATTAAATTCCATTCAAGTATAAAGCCTCTCAAGACACTCATGAAGCCTCATTTGCACTCTAGCACTCTCACAACTCCTCAGCAAAAGAAAATTGGCAATTTTAAGGCGAAATTGGGCAAAACAGAGCAAGAGGACGTGTTTAGCAGGGTCGTTGTGTGTTTAGCCTAGTCACTGCACTCCTGTAGAGGTCGATGCACATTTTCCAGAGATCACAATGTTATTTATAATGGCATTGTGCTCCTGTAGAGGTCGTTGTGCCTTTGCCCATGTTGCTACGCATTCGCCTAGAAGAAGCCAAAACACCTTAGAAAACCTCCATCACCACCAAGTTTCCAAGTTGATCATTATTTACTTCAGCGAATCAGGTTGGTGGAAAAATTACTCACTCCTTCCCTCCATTATTCGCCTACATAGGGTTTAAGTTGTTTGTTGTTTTTCCTAAGATCAAACCCTAGTTTAGCATTCCCACCATCTCAAATCACATTTCCCAGTTTTCATCACTATTCCCCTTCACTTAAAAACTATTCCCTATAACCTTCCTCATTCCACATATCCTCATCTCCTCCTCATCATCTTTCCTCACATCATTCCACATTCCCCATGACCACAGTCCATTATACCATTCCCTTAGGGTTTTAAAAGCAACAAATCATGGTAGAAGAAGAACACACAAGTCAGAGTGAATGAGAAAAACAACAGAGGAGGAAATATAAAAAAGGAGGGAAAATCATCAAATATGAAGCAACCAACACTAGAGAGCTCATGGCATCTCCCATCACTGTCACAAGGCTCAAGCATATGGGCAGTTTTGAGTTTTGTGAGAAGGTGGAAAGGACACATCATCATTCTGAATTGACCAGACAATTCATCATCAACCTCCATGACAACCAAGCAACCCTTGCCGTTGTCGCCTTTACCATATCTTCTGCTATCATATCATCTATTACTAGGATCCCAGATGTTGGGGAAAAATGGTTTAAATAGGCAGATTTGTAATATTGCTACTATGAGCCATATCATAAACCCAACCATAAGACTGAAAGAAGGAGGATTTCTCCTTTCTCTTACCTCCTACGCAGATATTTTCCTATGATGAAAATCATTATGAAGTACTTCACATGTGAGGGAATGTTTTCTAGGCTCTATTCCTATCATATTCGGTTACTCATGCATTTTACAAGACTTAAAATGCTCAATCTGCCCTACTATCTTTACCAGGATATTGAAAAGATGTCATACATTTCCCGAATGAAAGATCATGATCATCAAATGCATAACATATTTCACCATTCTCTCATCAAAATGATAGTCCTACACTGCCTTGATTAGCTTAACATTGCATCAGACACTTTCATATCCAATGAGGTTTTCACAGTCCCACCTATTTAGCATGGCCAAGAGGCACCTTCATCCTCTAATCCATCCACCTCCATTCCTCCACCTCAGTCCATACATCATTCATTTTCATTTGATGAGTCAGTCACACCATCACCTCCATCATCACCATTTCATGAGCCTATTCATTCACCTGGTAGAGATGAAGGCATTGAGCAGGAGCATATTGAGCATGGTGAGAGCAGAAAGCCCAAAAAGGTTGGTTTAGGTACCTTGGCACATACCTATCAGAGAGGGCATAGGAAAGTGTTTTCCCCACTTATTTTGGGAGGGGCCTTGCCTTCTTCATTGACAACGCAGGTACATAAGGGTAAGGAAAGAGTTGTAGAGGCAGAGATCCAGCAGCAGGAGGAAGACCTCCATGAGATAGAGCATGATTTTCTGTTAGTTGACTCAGATGAGCATGATGATAGTAAAAGCATAGCTATTGTCATCATGGAGAATAATGTACTCATAGGTGAGATCGAGGTCAACTTGCAAAGGGCCAAATGGATCATTTCCTACTATGAGCAAGAAAACAGGCAGTTTGAGTCCAAAAATGAGCTCATGGAGATTCTGCTCAGAAAGGCAAAGAGAGATGTTGAAAAGGCAAAGGCCTTACTTGATGAGGCATATGGGTAGTATGGTGAGCCACTTGATGAACAGGTTCCAAGAAGAAGGCCAAGGATTAGAGGCCTAAAGAGAGCCTTGGAGAATTTTGGCCTGAGAAGGTAAATGATCATCTGAAGAACCTCCTAGACAAGGCCAAGAAGGACAATGATATTCAAAGAAGGATGGCGAAGCACTATGCTATGAGAGACAAAATTGCAAGGGCAAGCTCAAAAGAGCTCATACAAAAATTGACGCCTTGACTAAGCAAGAGGAGAAAAAGAGGTTGGATATCCTTTTCGAGGCATCACTCCATGACTCAAACATATAGCTAGCTATCAGCCCACCAATTTTGGCCATTTTTGAACAATTTTGGCAAGATATGTTTTGCTGTGTTTTTTGAAGAAATTTTGGCACAATGAGCATGGTCAAATGCACAACACCTAGGACGTTGTGCTTTTGTTTGGAGCATCCAATGAGAAAATGGTCATCATTTTTAGATTTAGAATGATGAGGACATGCACCCTGTACTTTTTCTAAGAATTTGGAGAAAAACTGGTCAGCCAAAAAAAACTACCAAAAACTCACCTTTCGGCCTCTTTTCTAGCTTGGTCGCTGCGCGTTTGAGAAGTCTTGGGAGATTGCAATTTTGGAGGGGTAAATGAAGCCCATTTTGAAAACCAAGGGCAGTTTTGGAAACTAGACAGGATAAGCTTTCCAATGAGTTATCTTGGGCTATATTTGGACATCGGGAAGTGGTAAAACATTAGATTGAAGAGGATGTTGCATGTTTGACCAGGGTCGTAGAGCATTTAACCAGGACGCAGCGTGTTTGACAGTCTTCCACAATTTTCACTGTTTCATTCCAAGTTGACCTTTACCTATGGGAAATTCAAGTTTTACCTATGTAATTGATCTAGATGATGTAATTATTATGTTTTTTACTTTTATCTAGGGTAGATACATCAGTTAAATGGCCTATGTGGCGTGTAATGAATCAGTTTGCTAGAGTGAGGGATGAGTCACTTTGACCACCCGACACTCCAGCTATCAGTTCAGCCTTTCTTGCAACTGCTCCTCCACTCATGGATTCGACCTGTGAGCCTAGGATGAGTTGGTTGTTGGCCTATATTATGTATTTTCTTAGTCATTTTACAGGTTGGATTCAGTAGGGATGTACTAGTGATCAGAGACTATTATACCAGATTTTGGTAATTTTCAATAAATGAGTTGCAGCTATTTTTCTCAATACATGTGGTATGAATTTTTAGCATTTTTTCTTCTTTGTGTTCATTTGTATGAATGTTTTATCAGTTCATAAACCATTCCATGTCTATTATATGATAGTTTTCAAGTTGATAGGCAAAATACATGCTTGCTCATGCTCTGTTTTGGGTAATTTATCATACTTTGTCCTTTTTTCCTCAGTTTATGAAGGATACATCTATTATGCTCTTCCTAACTCCTAATTAGTCTTAAACCATCTCATCAAATCATATTTTAAGTGTTAAGCTTCATACCTACCTTGCCCCTTTGAATGTTTGCAATCATATCTCATTCGCCCTGACCTAGTCCCTCTGACCTAAATCACCCATCCTTGTGACTACCCAACCAAAATCAAATCAAACAACCCCTTGCACTTTACATCTAGCCTAAAACCCTAATCTATCCATCCCTCCTGGCTGTGATCCTTTGGAGAGAGCCCTCTCCGGCTTGTTAGGGCTAGCTACCAATCTAAAAGATTGGTTTGTGGTTACCTCAGCCAAACTCTTCCTCAGCCTTGGAGATCTAGAGGAGTTATAACATACTGGCACCATTTCGAGGGAACGAAATGTTCATTTTCCCCGGGTGTACGACTAATTCTCATTAAAGTTTGGTCCTTAGAGCATAATTTTCATTTTATTTTAAAGTGGCATTTGTGAACTCAATGGAGGGATGGACATACAAAATTACATATCCCCCTCATACTGGGCTCTCATACTGGGCTCTAGAATGAGCCTCTTGGCTTGAAAATATTTATATAAATGATAATTTAAATTATAATAATTGAAATGGAATTTATAATTAATTAAAATAATATAAATCAAATTTTAAACACTAAAATAAGATAAACTAATAAAAAGATATAATAATAAATATTTTATAAATTATTATAAGTTTTTTTTACAAAAGAAACACGCAATTTTCTTTATCTAAGAGAAGAACAAAGTTACATTTTTCATATGTTGAAATGCATTCGAGCAACAATGCCTCATGGTTGATTAGAAAAAAAAAAAAGCACTAACAAACAAAAAAATCAAACTCCGACAATTGAAATGTCAGAAAGAAAAAAGAAAAAAGAAAAAAAATAGGGCACAAGCCACCCAACTAGCTCATGAGAAAGGTCCACAACTATGCCACAAAATAAAATAAAAGGGCATCAAAGCCCAATGAAAGACCCATGGTGTTAACCATGTAGGCAACATTGAAGACATCCTCTAAAAAAGACAAGAAACACAATAGAAGGAGGCAGAGTTGCTGATATGATCCATAGGGAGAGTCTCGTGAACTATATTATACCATCTCATTAGTCATATTTGATGTTTTCTTCCTTCTAGGTATATCATGTCAATTAAACCAAATCATAAACAAACCAACGTACCTCAATGTGGTTCAGGGAAGGATATCTCGTCTGCAAGACCAACCAGATGAGCACAATACACATATAAACATAATCATATACACATTTAATCATCATTTCAAAAATTATCCAGTCATCAATGCATGACCATACCAACCACATACCATGACCTCACGCACAGTAACTAAAACCATGTCAATGTATGCACAACAATATATAATAAGTGACATGCATAACCAATGCATAAATGATATACACTTGTGATGGCCACATCCAACAATGATACCTTCAACCTTCACATGAAGACACCATTGCAACTATGACCAATGCCATGCATATGCAACAAGCACATATACCATAAGCAAAAGGAACACATATGTAATTGACACGAATGCATGACCAACATACGTTACCCATCTAGAACAAGGGGTGAACCATGTTGGGAAAAACACTGAGAGGGGGGGGGTGAAACAATATTTTCAAATCATTAAACTTTTCAATTTCACATCTGACTTCTATAATCGACTTTACTAAAGGGAACCCGTGTGTTTACGCAATTTTTATTCATATAACTAGTGTATATCCAGTCAAACATATTTTTCAATTAATTCATCTTATGTTTATCTTAAGCCAGTTCATCAGTATTTCATTCAATATTATATAAACAGTAACCATGTGTAGTAAGATAAAAATAAACCATCACACATAAGTAACACACATGAACACCAATATTTAAGGTGGAAACCCAATGTGGGAACAAACCACCTATTTTTGTCGTCTTTGTCTTATTTTTAATATAAAGAAAAGCTTTTACAATATTATACTGGCGCAGAATCATACCAGTACGCAGGAACCCACATGCATAAGGCTACAACCTTCGCTCATTCTCCAACACCCACATGCAAAAGGCTACAACCTTTGCTCATTCTCCAACACCCAGTGGAATGGACATCCAACCCCCTGATCTGATTTACTAGCTACCAATGGAAGGTAGCTTCAACTCCCTCATTGAAGGCTCCAACCCTCAACACTTCCGGGGGCCACGTTTCATAAATTTTCATACTCGATTCACTTGCTACAAAACATCATAACTTGTGTGCCATATTTCATCAAATTTTCAGACTGGACCCACTACCAACATTTAAGCCTAATACCAATTATCAGAACAAAAACTTATTACTGTAACTCAACCGTTGAACCAATCAATCACTGAACCAACAAAACCAACCAATCATTGAATCAACTAAATCAACTAAAACTCAACCAAACAACTGAAACCCAAATCAATCAACTTAAACAACAAGAACAACCAGATCACTGTAATCAGAATACCAATCAACATACTACACATCATAGAAACTAGTTTCTGTTACTTCAAACCATGATCAACCATATTTCAAAATATATACACTACTTTACTGTAGCAAACCCACGTGTGTACGTGCTTTCCATGAAGCATACCCACATAAAAATCTTGAATAACTGAATCCTGAAAGTGAATCATTTTCATCCTGAACTAAACACTGTGTCATACAAAGAACCACTACATCATTACGAAATAATCATAGAACCTTCACTGAACTCCAATTACAAATAAAAAGTATCATCACCATTCTTCAATCAGTCAATTCATAATCAAAACATCATTGTTTAAGCCCAATACATCAAGAATACTTCATTGACAAACAAGAGAAACACAGTAAGACTGAATAAATTGATCAGACATCCTTCTCATCAAAACCCTACTTTTTGTATGTGCTTTCCTCAAATAATATCCACGTGTATATGTGCTTTTCAGGAGACAAACCCACGTGTATGCTACTTACCAGTATCACACTCACATGTGTACATGCCTTGCAGGCTACAAAACCTACATACATATCTACAACTTTTTATTCAAGCCTTCGCTGCAAGACAAAACTTCAGACATACCCAAATCTCGACATACACAGAAAAATCACGCATTAAGACATTATCAACACATATTAAATCACCTCATAAGCAAGATTGTCATCTCAGATTTATTGGATCTGATCCATAATCAACTTCCTAGATGCATACTTAGTTTTAGATCAAGCAAAACATCAATATCCCATTACATGCATATTTGCTTCAGATCTAACTATTCATAAGATATTCATCACTTTCACACCTACTACCACTTTGATCTTCATTTCCTTATATATCTTAGCCCTTATCCAATACCACAGGTCAAAACCATACTCCAATTGATGGTTTTCTTAGGCAGGATCAAAACATCCATTACTAGGATCAATACCACAGGGAAATACCATGGCAAGTACCCTTGGTATTTAAAATACCATGGTGCAGAAGCTATATGCACCTTTTCTTCTTCATACTCGTGTGTGTATGCATATTTTCTTAATAGAACCCTCTTATACTTCTTGAAATTTCAACTCTATCATTTCTCTAACTCTTAACTATTATTCCTTTGTCAAAACACTTTGTTGCATCTGTAAACACTTCATGTTGACATCTGTATCAAGAAGGTTTCCATCAAAGGACTCCTAATCAAGTAGGTTGTCATCAAGGACAACTCATCCAGTAGGTTTCCATTCATCAGGTAGGTTTCCATCAAGGACAACACATAATTCATAATGCCAACAAACCATGCTTTGATACCACTCTATAACACCCTCCTCCCACATTTACCCAAGCTAATCAGTGTGATGAGGTAAACATGTGACAAGAGGATACTATGATATGATTCAACTCCCCATGTAGTTAAGGAAGTGTAACCGATAAAACACAACCATTCTGACCTTCTACACATGTTATAGAACCTTCAGGAGCCAACCAACCCCTAAGGTAACTCGACATTTTACTGACTATAATCTCATTTTCTCCCATGAAATGAGAATGCGTGTGACTTTGACCCTCCAGTCACTCTCACGAGAAGGGAATGCTAGTGACTGGGGACTTTTTCAGGTAGTTCTGTGCCAGCGACCCCGAATTCTATGCCACTTTTTTTAGGTTAAGTCTCAGGCCATTGCCCAAAAATTCATGAAACTTCCATAATGAGAAATGACATCGAAAAAATGAAACTAATGTAAATACTTGAACAAATAATTGAATGGACCCCTACTATCCATGATACACATTTTGTGAAACATGTCACAAATATGCATTCTACATGTCATAACAATAGATTTGAGCATAGGGGTCTCATACTTATCTGAGAATCGCTAAGAAGCATTGATGCCTTATCAAATTAGCTGCAATAGCATCTATTAAGTCATATATTCATCTTTCATTCATTTACAATTCAAAACATGATGAGATCCATACATCATCACTGTCATAAAACATGCTCATAACCAACATATAACCAACAAAAATAACAAGGATATAATAGCCATTAAAACCATATATAAACACGTATATTTATCCATCAAATACAAGAGTAAAGAAGCTCTTATTAACATATGAAAAATTCAACCAAGTCTAGGACTTCCACGTACCACCTGAGCATAGACTAGGCTGAACCAAATCTCTCTTTCATCTAGTCACCCATGTGTCATATTCCAATCATAAATGTGGGATCTCATGGAACAAATCCAGCAAAACCAAACCAGAGCTTCTAGAGGCCAAACCAAATCAACCCTCAACCAGTGATTCCACCTCACTGTCAGGCATCACTAACCATCACCAGATTGGTCTTTACCCAAGTTGTTTAAGGATCTACAGCGTTTTTTCCAACAAGGGGTTCCAGGACCAGTAACTCAACCCAAGTTGTTGTAAGGCTTCTAAAGAATTTTTCCACCAAGGCTTCCAAGACTATTAACTCAACCCACCAAAGGCTTCCAAAGCGTTTTTCCAACAAGGCTTTCAGGACTAGTAACTCAACCCAAGTTGTTACATGACTTCTAGAGCGTTTGTCTAACCAAGGTTTCCAAGCATTAGTAACTCAACCCACAGCCAAAGGAACATCAGAACTAACCAAAAAACAAAAGGAAAGACACCCAAAACACCATGGCTATCCAGGAAATGGAAAGGCTAGGGAAATCCATCGCCAATCCATGAAATCCTCCATGCCAATGACAGATCATAACCAAGAAACTACGTGCATGTGCCATGCATGCCAAAACTAGCAAGGAAATCATACATGCAGCTCGGTACCTGCAAGAAAAACCCATTGTAGCTGTTGATCCTGATGTCCTCTTGTGCTTAACTGCTCTTCTTTTTCCTTCTTTCTCCAAATCCAAAGTATGCCACACTCCTCCAAGAGTGCTCTAAGAAAACTCTAAGTGTCCAAGAGTATGAGAGAGAGAGAGAGTAGAAAATGAGAGCTCCAAAACTGAACTGACAAAAATTTGAACTGAAAAAAGCTACAAACTAATCCTCAAAAGAATTTTTATTAATGAGGCCTCTATTTTCTTCAATTTTCCGTTATTTTCCTTCATTTTCCTACTCACATGCAACCTGTGACCTTTCACCTTCCTTCTCTCCTAATTTCCATTATTTTCATAAATAAAACGCCAATAAATGTCTGATGTCTTTCCAAAGCCTTTGCCACTGCCTTTTCCAATTTCCATAGCGATTAATTAATCACAAGTGATCTCCATCAATATGTTTTTTCCGAACATTCAGCTTGGAATACGTCTCCGATGACCATGGCTATTATTTTTCCTTTATTAACTTTATTACGTGGACTTTTAACCAGGGTTGTTACAGATTGTTTCAGATTTCATGATCGAATCTATGATTGGCTAGAACGATCTTACTTACCAAGATCTATCATTAATAATAAGTTTTGATGTTTATTAATGTATTCTAAGGATGAAAACATGGAAAAATCAACATTCATGAGAAGCTTTCAAGGTTTGTACAACTGTTGTTCAGATAAAAAATGCGTGATTCTCTAATGGTTAAAGTTAATTGTTATGGCACATCTTTCTACCTCTAGGAAATACCTTCTATTTTTTGTGCAAGCTATTCAAGTTGTTATCTTTTCCTTTGCACAATATGTTATATGGATTTTAATTTCTTGTATCTTTCTACTTGCAAGTCAAGAGTATCTTCAGTGGCTACATTTTAAATTTCATTTCACTTAGCCCTGTCCTTCTATCCGGCTAGGTTAGGAGTAGGTTTGGTTGCATTCTATTTTTATTTTCCATTGCATCAATTGTACAATTTTCCCCACACCTATACTTGAATTTTCTTTTTTCTCTTACTTCCTATCTTATATGTTGTTTTCCTTTTAAGTCTTTCATTTCCCTTATTCTTATTCGTTTTCTTTTGTCTTTTGTCTTTTGTTTTTTGTCATTACTTTTCTTTTGGATTTTGTTCACTAAGACCATGCATGGAAATTACTCTTTTCAAGCTCAAGAAAACACAGTGGAAAAGTTTTGAAAATGAAATTGTGATGATGAGAAAACCTTGGCTAATATGTCTTCCTCTTCTTTGTTTAGACCTACACAAATTTTATGCTTAATGATGACTAAATGGAAAATACGATCCATTCGCACGGAAATCCATAAGAAGAACCATGATGCCTATATCTATTGTAGGATCTTCATTCCTTGACTCGGTATGGTAATTGAATGGTGTTTTTCTTGTTGATCCAATTGAGTAGAGAAGGGAAACGAGAATAATAAAGAGCAATAATATTAATTTCAAAAATATATAATATTCTTTGAAGGAATAACCTCTCTTTCTCTCATTATGTCGAGATCCCTCTTCCACCTTGGTGATATAAACGTCGATAAAATGATAATGAGCATATTGAAAATAAAGGGGTGAAAGAAGAGAAATGCTTCCTCTACAGATAGGTGAAGCAAGTAACTTCACTCAGGTATTGAACAGGCTTGCTGGTAGTGAAGCAATGCTTTTGTTTCCTATAGTGACTCTACTAGTGCATTGAACATGTCTGCTAGAAGTGGAGCAACACATGAGATATAACTGAAACTATGATAATCTTAAACTAACAAATATACACTATCTTTCTCCCAGATAAAAACAATTGACATATGGTAATCCTTGTAAATGTGTTTAGCTAATAAAGGGGATATGAGAGATTGTACTTATAACTAAGATAAATGGGGAGATTAGTTGGTTCACATGGTTAATCAATACTTCCTAAAAGACTAGACTCTATGCCTAAATATATACCTAAATAGAGAAGCTGGAGGTCTTCTAGTGTGTCACCAAGTGTTTTTGCTGTGAAAAACACCCTCCAATTTTTGTCTCCACTTGAGTTTTGGATCCTTCTTGGGATCCTATGATTATTTGCTCCTTGATTGTTCTTAGTCTCTTTGTGGTTAGTTGATGATTTTCTAAGTGTTTAAGTATTATTCTGAGGTTCTCATTGTTGAAACCACTTGCTCATACATGCTTAGCGTTTAATGCATTCATAAGTGCACCCTTTTCTATTAAGCCTAACTGTGAATATGTGCCCTAGAAATTCAAGCATTGTGCAATCCTTAATGGTATTCATTACACAAATCTTCATGACAAGTGACTCTGCAATTCCTAAGGGGAGTGATTGTGCAATTCATTATGGATGATGATTGTGCAGTCCTAAAAGACAGTGCTTGCATAATCTTCGGTGACAATGATTACGTAGTTCCTAGAGGCCAAGATTGTGTAATCCCTATGGATAGTCAGTGTGAAATTCCAGGTATAGTCTCTCCCACTATTAGTTGCAAGTATGTCATTATCCTAATGAGTTTTCTCAACTATCGCTATTTCTTTCATTAGTGCCATTTTAAATTTTGCGACTGTTATTTGTGCTTTCCTTTTCTTTAATAAGTGTCTCTTTTTCTTTCTCTTCATTTTAGCATGTGTCTCTTTCACTTTCTTTAGCTTTTGCAAGCGTCATTTTCACTTTTTTCTCATGGTCGCAAGTGTATATTTTTATTTCTTTCACAAGAAGATATAGTGAATCCTTCTACATTAGCTAATCATATATATCATAATAATATGCACTAGACACTCTCCCACAACTTAGCGCACTTTCTGGTTGCAATCGAAACTTATTTCCTAACTTGTATTCTAATTGTTGCAAATCTACGCTTCAATTGTCGCACTTAGAAATATGTGTCACTTTGTTGTCATTTCAATGGATGCATGTTGATTTTGGGTGTTAAGTGCTTAATTGTCATGTGGTTGATCGATTGTAAGTGTGTGATCATGATCAAGCATTGTTACATGTTCTAGTTTCATGTTTTGTTTCACTGAACCCACACTTAGTCAATTTCTAAAGTATTCCTCTCTTCGTAACTTTCCTGACCAACCACTCATAATATTACC
Organism: Pinus tabuliformis; assembly: GCA_031772625.1. Taxonomy (NCBI): domain Eukaryota; kingdom Viridiplantae; phylum Streptophyta; class Pinopsida; order Pinales; family Pinaceae; genus Pinus; species Pinus tabuliformis. Next base: position 234,549,665 of record CM062817.1, read on the forward strand.
TTCCTAAATTACACATTCTGTAGTATTAGTTCCCATACAAGCATATTTTCCTCCTAAAATGCACACTATGCAATCGCTACCTCCAAAGACTACACATTTCACAATCTCAGTGCTCAGTCACTACCTCCTGCACTTGAAAACTCTGCAATCACTTCTTAGTCAGTATTCCACTGTGCAATACACAATCTTAGTCAGTTGTCTAGCTTCCGTAATTGTGCAATTTGTTGTCCCAGCCACCATAGAACTCCACAGTTGTGCAATCACAGTGAGTAAGCTTATGTCACTACATCACTGACTGCATCAACTACATAATATCTTGTCCTGTCTTTCCCTAGATTATGCATTGTGTAGTTGTAGTGGATGTTGGAACCTCCCTACGTCACTAACTTTCCAAACTATGTATTATCCTAAGCCTCCTCTTCAACTACTGCACATTCAAAAATACAGTGTGTAACCTTGACTCATTATCTTATTAACTTTCCCAACAATGCAGTTCCTTCATCTAGTTAGTCTCCTACTATGTATTATGTAGTTTTGGTGGACAGGGAGGTCATCCCTCAGCCCCTGTGATGCTCAACTACGAAATTTGTAACCTCCTACTCTCAAAACCCTTTTTTGTTGCCTCATCATAGTCAACATCTTCCATGAGAAAAGCAGAGGTAGGATAGGTGGTTTACAGACTGATGTTGACCTGTCATGAGTGAACTTCATTTGTTGGTGTTATCATTTTAACATGGTAAGGTGATCCTTAAGGGATGTTTTCAAGGAGAGGCTACAAAACAGCACTTGCGAAGAAGGAACCAAAGAAAGAATCATCATGAAGGAAATGAAAGAATCTTGGACCAAGACAAATACACGGAAACTCATGCTGACTTGGAAGGTTTCGACACTCATTCAGATCCTTTGGAGGGAAAATGTGGAGTACTTACAAAATTTATCATGAAGATACAAAGATGGAAACAAGGAGGAAATCTTGACATTGGAACATGACAATGGAGTTCCATGTCATCATTTCAAAGTCATAATTTCTCCAAATGTCACCACAAGTGTCATATGAGTCAATGTATTTTTCCACATCATCTATGGAATGTAATTATCATATTTTCAAATTATGAGAAATGCAAATGTATGGACACCAAAGGGTCCCACATGGAATGTGAAAAGTCACTAGTAAGTTCTAGAGTAATGTAGAAGCTCAAATGTAATGTAGGAATTTGAAAAGTCATTATAGAAGCTAAAGAGTCATGAGGGAAGGTCAAGAGTTAGACGAGATGTGGAGAGTCACCTCATTTGTTATAAATACACCCTCATATATCAAGAGAAAGGACTTTTGAAATTTTCACCTTAGCTTCTCTAGCTTGGCATAGGAGAGAAGATATTTCTTTAGAGGAGCGAGTGGTAACTTAATGTTCCACTATTGGGGCTAGTGTGGCAACATTTTAATTTTATATCTTGGGACCTTTACTTAATATATGAAGCTCTTAAGTCTTGCGCACTTTCATGCATATGTCGTGAATTATTGTGAGACTATTCCTTCATTGTTTTGTGGTGCATGTTTATGTTAACACATACTAATGAAAATGAATTGTTTCATTGGATTTGGTATGCATCTTCTTGAATGTGCATTGTTGCTTTATTTTATGATCATTTTTTTCTTGTGAACTAATTTGCGGGTTAACTAACGATATCTTTCCATTCTCTTATGTGTCTCTTTTAGGATTGTACTATTACTTTTCTTCTAGAGACTCTCTCTCTCTCTCTTGTCCCTTCCTTGAAATTACCTTATATATAATATGATTGTATGCGTCATTATGTCAACTTACTTTCATGTTCCAAATATCGTTTGTATAATCTCTTATGTTGATAATTGTAGCCAAACCAAATTCCTAAGAATAATGGCAACCAACCTTATTTCATGGTTGAGGCTCCTAATCCAAATGGTGTGAGGTCTAGTTCGGACTTCGTATGAGGGAGACCCCTCTGATAATGGATTTCTACCAATGTCAACACCAACACAGACAGAGGATGTTACCATGATAGAGGAGGATGAATTCACAGATATAAAAGGGCTAGATCTAATCGCAATGGAGGATGCATGGAGCCACAATGACTTGGAAGTGATTCCATAGAAACATATCAATCTTCTCGCAATCACACTTCATAAGGCCAAGGCCTCCCAAATACTAGGAATTCAAAGCATTACCACTAAAGAAGGCAAAAAGAGTAGCAAAGTCTTCCAAAAAGGAGTCGTAAATCAACTCTTCAATGAATGAACACTCTAGGTACAAGTTGATTGAATTAAGTCAAAATAAGAAAATCTCAAAGATCTACGCCTCCCTAAACCCTATTGCCTCATGAAGATAATATCCTGCAATATACAAGGTCTTAATAGCCCCACCAAACAATAAATTATGAGACAGAGGATCCAACATGATCTTCTGACTAACCAATGGTTGGGTAATTTAATTGTGAGTTAAATTACTTAGGATTAAATTGTTAATATAGGTCTATACACTTGTGAAGTACAATTGTACAATATATGCTAGGAAATAGACTTTCAATCAAAACAAAAATTAACTTATGGAAATGATTGCAAGACTGAAATAAAACCTATTAATTAAAATATATAAATGAGAAGAAACAAACATGTTCTTTCTCAAAAACTATTCCTATTTAATAATTAAATTCAGAACTTTAAAAATAATGTGTTAAATTGAAATAAGTTATTCTAATTCTATACTATGAAATATTTTGAAATTCTATTCTATTGAACATAAAGACAAATCCTACTCTATTGGACTTGGAAATGAATCTAGTCTATCAAACTTTGAAAATAAATTTGATCTATTGAACTTGAAAACAAATCTAATCTATTGGACTTGGAAGTAGATTTAATCTATTGAACTTAAAAGAAAATCTAATCTATAGAAATCAACAAGACTTTATTCTAGGAAAGCAATAAAACTCTATTCTAAAGCAAGAAGAAAATGAATTGGAATTAAATCCTATTGAGATTATTGATGTGTGCATACCAAATTAGAGCCAATCACAACTATCAATTATCTATGAATATGAGACTAAGCAACTTAAAGAGCAATAAAATAAATGTTTTTGGTTATTTTCAATTTTTTCTCAAGCACTTGATTTGCAAAAGAACATAAATGAAATGAGCATAAAATATCATAAATATAGTGCATAGAAAATATATAATCAAAATACTTGAAATAAACCTTGCATAAAATGAGCATAGAAGAAACTAGTCTATCGTGAAGCAATGAAACATTAAAATATGCTTGTACTCATTAGGTGGCCTTCCTGAAGTGAAAAAGAGGTGAAAAGTTCAAGAATTTATTGATCAAACATAAAATCTCATCATGAAGGCATAACCATATCAAAGGATTGTATTAACTGAAGTGAACTTCAATAGTATTCATAACATCAAGTATAAGCATAGCCAATCCTTAAAATTCCAAACTTAACACCCCTTTGAATGGAGAAGGCACTCCTATTTATACAAAAACTAAGATAACTAATTAATAAATGTAGATCCACAAATGTCTCATAGATCCACATATCTCTCCTAGATACACAAATATCTCATGTGGTTACAACTATGTGTTAACATCTAGCAAGTAGCATCTCTTCATACTCTCTCATAGATCTCTAAAATATTTGATGGGAGACACTTATGAAAACTTCCATGATTCTCCTCCATGAAATATGCTTGATCAATGATCTCAAATCTTCCTCAAACCTTCAAGATTTTGAAGAGGAAATTCGAATTTGAGACTTAGAGGCCAAATATGTCTTTGTTGGAATCTCCAAATATGCCTATAAGCATCACAAAATTGAACCAACTTTTAGATATAAGTGAATAGATGTTATTTTTCTAACATTTAACCATAAATTCACTGAAAATACTAAAATAAATGCTTTGGAAAATAATAAGTAAAAACCCATATATAATCATGAAAATGGTCTTAGTGTAAGATGATGGGGTTGTGGAATATAGTAATTTCTGAAGGAAAGTGAAATAAAAGAGGGTGAAATGGATGACATTTTTGAGATCCAACACTTGTTAATCCACGAAACTAAATGCTCCAACTTAGTCTTTGAGCAAATAATAGCTCGTTGATGGAGAAAACCCAACACTATTAAAGTATATACTGAATGTGCATCAAGGGTATTAGGTATTTCTTAGAACCCTATGCAAATAAAGATCAATATTATGGATATTGTGCCTTTGGTGCTCTCTATTTATTTTCACCTCTTTTGAACAAACATGCACAACTTTCTTTCCAATGTTTATGATCCCCAGTGTTGGAAAATATAACTAGGTTCGGTCTTCATTTAATGTATTTGAGTCATCTTGTAATGTACTTGTCAAAAGAATAGAGAAAAGAATTATTATTATTATTATTATTGTGACTTATTAAATCATGGGTTTTATGCTTGGGTCACCATGTTTTAGATCAAAGTCCCCATTGAGGACTTCTAGGATTTATTTTGAGTCAATAGAGTCATTGTACTTTTAAAGAGACCCTTATTATTATTATTATTATTATTATTATTATTATTATTATTATTATTATTGTGACTTATTAAATCATGGGTTTCATGCTTGGGTCACCATGTTTTCGATCAAAGTCCCCATTGAGGACTTCTAGGATTTGTTTTGAGTCAATAGAGGCATTGTACTTTTAAAGAGATCCTTCTCAAGATTTTGAATCATATAAAAAGGTTAACTATTGAGTCAAATGTAATTTATGTGTCCTCCACATCCAGTCGGCTTAAGGACACTAATTCAACCTCACATGAAGCCTATAAATACAAGCAAGTCTAATTCATTTGGAACACACTCTCTCATAACAAATTTGATATCTCTTGAAGCTCGAGGAAGTGTGAAATGCAAAGCCGAGAAGCCAACGGAAGTGCAAGCTTAGTGGAGTCTAAGGAGAAGATGAAAAATGAAATTTCGATGCCTCTCTCTCTCTCTCTCTTTGTTTTGTGTCCTAGATTGGGAGATCAAAGTCTTGAAAGTTTCGTTGATGCTAGAAGGTGCGTGATTCTAGAAGATGATACATAGTTGAAGTTTCTACAAGAGAGGTCAAAGATTTGGGAAGCTGACATGGTGTGGAGGGAAGGTCTAGTATTTTTCTAGGGTGAAGAGTCTCAAAGGATACTATTGAAAGGAAGATAATTTTCACTGAGTTTTCCCCTCGAGGGGGGTTGTGCCCTAGCATAGTGCCTACATATGGTGTCCATTATTTTATGTTCTATTTATGTAGTAATTTCTTGATGAATTGAAAGAAAGAAGGTATAAAGAATCATAATAACAAATCAATAGCATCACAAGTAATTGTCAAGTATAAGAAAATATTTATGCCTTTCTAATTTTCTAACATGGTATCAGAGCTTTAGTGAAGAATGTAGAAAAACGCAGTCTCAAGCATCTGATCAAGGAACCATTCAAAAGGGTTATGTTAGGGAAGAATTCCACTATATTCAAGGAAGACGTCTAACACAATCAAGGGAGAGAACAAAATTGAAGGATCCTCAAACAACACATCATGGAAGAAGAGGATTGACCTCATCCTTCAAAAGAACAAGGTAGTAGACTTGGTCAAAGGAAAATTAAAGAAGCCTACAAATAACTCTAGTGATGTTGACAAAGTAAAATTCAGAGACTTAGAATTGGTGGCCATGACTCTAATGGTAGAAGTAATAAAGGAAAATCTTGTTCCATTTATATCCAACATCAATTATGCTCAGGAAATGTAAGAAGCCTTGTCAAAGTTATTCACTATTACAAACATTAGTCAAGTGGAAAGCTTGAAGAATGAATTCAGGACCACAAAGATGACTAAAGAAGATACATTGGCATCCTTCTTTATTAAGATAGCAAGAATCAGAGATGATATTTTGGCTATTAATGAAATTGTTCCAGACAAACAACTCATGATCACCGCCCTATTAGGATTTCCACCCTCTTGGAGTGCATTTGCTACAGGTCTTAACAGTGTGAAGGAAGCTCACACTTTTGAAGAACTATGGACTACCTGTAGTCAAGAAGAATTAAGGATCTCATTAGTCACCAATCCTAAAGGAGTATCAAATGACTACATTTCTCAACACAAAGGAAGGAAATCGAAGCGACCAAGGAAGAAATTTGACATGTCCAAGGCAGAATGCTATCAATGCCATAAGAAGGGTCACTACAAGAGTGGTTGTCCCGACAATCCAAAGAATAAGAAGAGAGATAAAGTTCATGCTCACACTACTGAGGAAGGAGACTTCAAGAAAGACACTACAACAAAATAGGCAATTTGCACCAGATTTAGCACCAGATTTTAGTGCATTTTTTTCTCAATTGGGATGAGCAGCCTGGCGCTAAATCTGGCTCTATTGTACAATTTTTAAAGCGTCCTTTTTTGCACCAAATTTTGCATCTTTTTAATGCCAAAATTTCCATCATTTTTTGCATCATATTTTGCACCAAGATTTTCATTTGGTTTTACAACAGGTTTTGCTTCTAGTTTTGTGCCATTTTTTGCATCTATTTTTGCATCATTTTTTGCTTCCTCTTTTGTGGCATTCTTTGCTTCTAGTTTTGTGTCATAATTTGCATTTATTTTTACACCATCTTTGGCCTCTGATTTAGTGCCTTTTTTTACATCCAGTTTGTGCCAATTTTTGCATCTGGTCTTATTCCATTTTTTGCTTCTAATTTTGTACTTATTTTTACATCTATTTTTATGCCAGTTTTTCTTCCTTTTTTTACACCATTTTTTCCATCCAATTTTGCACCATATGTTGAATCTGATTTAGTGTCAAATTTTTCATGCATTTTTGCACCATTTTTTGCATCTACTTTTGCGTTTTATTATCTTCCTTTTTGCATCCTATTTTGCACCATATTTTGCATTTAATTTTGCATCATTTGTTTCGTCCAATTTAGCATCATTTTTAACACCATTTCTTGCATCCTTTTGAGCATATAAATTTGCATCCTATGTTGAACCATATGTTGCATCCACCTTTGCATCCCATTTTTTGTCCATTGTTACATTCAATTTTGAGCCATTTTTTCATTTACTTTTGCATTTGTTTTTGCACCAAGTTTTGAATGATTTGTTGCACCTCATTTTACATCCAATGTTGCATCTCAATTTGCATCCAAATTTGAGCCACCTTTATGCCCATTTTTGCAACATTTTTTCTTCTTTTGTGTCCAATTTTGGACCATTTTTATGTCCAAATTTGCATCCTTTTTGGTATCTAATTTTTCATCCTTTTTGGCTTCCAAATTTGCATCTTTTTTTTCTGCCAAATTTTGTGTTCACATTTGCATCTCATTTTGCACCTAGATTTTAATTTGAATTTTCATCTAGTTATGCATCATTTTTGACATCCTTGGTTTCACCCTTTTTTAGTCCCATTTTGCATCTTGTTTTGTGTCTTTTCTTACATCTTTTTTCATCCTAATTTTACACCATTCTTTGAATCCTCATTTTGGTGTCCATTTTTGCATCCTTGTTTGTGCCCAATTTGGTATCCTTTCATATGCCCTATTTTGTTCCCTTCTTTGTGTCTAGTGTTGCACCATTTTTTAATTTTACTTTAAAAGCCTTCTTGTGTCATTGTTTGCATCTTGTTTTGATGGCTAGTTTAACATCCAATTCTACTCCCAATTTTTCATCCATGGTTAAATCCACTTTTGGCTTCTTGTTTAGAGTTTTACTTTTATTTCCATTTATGACCCCCTCTATGGGTTCATTTTACTAAGTTCATTTACATAGTGAAATATATTAATGTTTCTAAATATCATTTTGTTGTAGGATTTAATGCATGGTTAGATGAAAATAAAACCCTCTCAGTTTATCCCGGGAACCTAGGACAAACCAATTAAGAGAAAGGTTGTTCTAAGGCTTAGGATTCTTAGTAGATCAAGATGTAGAGTATAGATTAAGAAAAAGAGAATGAATTCTTGTGAGTCCTCGCATGCAGATCTTCTTGGAGTTTTTAGTATAGCTAGGAAGCGCTCATAGCTAGCTCCAAAGCTTGGTCCTACACATAAGAGAGAGAATAAAGCAACCTTCACAGCATAATACCTTGATAATCGAAACTATCAGAAACATATTAATATTATTGAATAAATAAATACAAACCAAAATTCCATACATCCATTAGTTAAATAGAAGAAGTAAAGAATGAATAGAAACATATGGAAGGAATAAAAATTGATCTATATGAATAAAGGAGTTGGAGGAAAGTTACAACAATCAGATGTAGTTGGAACAACACCTCCCCCAACTCATAGCTCCAAAACTCTCCCTCTCAAGATAGATCTCAGCAGTGTGACAATACAAGAATTCCCATCATTTTTTCAATGCCCAAGCTTCCAATATATAGGAAAGTAAAGGCTATGAAGATTTCCCAAATTCATCATTAGTTCAATTTGGGAAAAGTCTTTTGGGTGAATAATGTTTCCTCATATAAAAATGGCCTTTTTCACTTTTTAGATGCTTTTGTGCTTAGGAAAAATCTTCCCAATGCTTTATGGCTCTTTCCTGCTTTTGTATGCTTTTATTTTTTAGGAAAAAGCTAAATATGAGGATAAAGAGATCACATTCCACCATATGAGTTTCCGAAAGTGAACAAGAGTGTCAAATTCAAATTCTAGTTTGCTTATGTTTTAGTTTTTTTTTAATATATATTAGTTTTAGTATTTTTTTATTTTCTAAAAAAATATATTTAGTTTTTGGTATTTTTTTTCTATAAGAAAAATTATATTTTGTTTTTATAAAAATGGATTTTAAACATTCCATTCATGCTAAATTTGTGATTTTATGATAGGAGTTTAAATTATATATAAAAAAGTAACTCAATGCCATGTGTTGTGTCGCTGAGATGGGTTTTATACATCTCTTCCTTGCTAAGTTATAGAATGTGCTTGGGTTTTATTAATGCAATAAAACTAATTATGTTCTTCATGATATCTTGAAATGTTCATCTTGAACCAGGCTAATAAACCAATAAAGTTAAAATAGGTTTGCCTTTGTCCTTTGTAGATCTTTGTCCCCATTAATCTTGATCTTAATAGATTAATTGTCTTATGGTGGCCTTGAGTGGTCACTTCCATTAGTTGCATGCTTTGTAGTTTTCTGTTAGTGACATTTTTTAGGCTTGATAATATGTTATTTAATTTATCAAAATGTGTTATTGTCCATATTATTGTTAAATATGTTGGTTTTTGAGCATTTTTTAGCAAAACCTTCCCAAAATGTTTATAGATTGTATTTTATAATGCAATGATTCATTGCTTGATGAAATTGTTTTGGATATTTTTTTTAATGATTCATTGATTGATGAAATTGTTATGGATATTTTTTTTAGTATATTAAATTATATGTGATAAAGTCAAAATTCACCTCTTTTTTAGATTTTCATTGGTCAATTTCCCATAAGGCCATCAAGTTCACCATTTGGTCCCAGGTTAAGGAAATATAGGAGTCATGAAGTGGAATTGTCCAAGCACTTAAATCTTGAGACATGTTTTTTTTAGTCACATTATACTTCCTTTCTATGTAAATTCTCGATGAAAATAGTCTCATGGAACATGAGGGGCCTCAATAGTAAAGGAAAACAAAGACTCCTAAAAGAAAAATGGTACACAAAGCACCCATCAATAATGTTGATATAAGAAGAAAAAATATTAAGTGAGGTTCTACCTCATATAATTAGAAAATGGGGGAGGAATTTCCAAGTAGTAGTGATTGATGCTTAGAGATACTTGGGTGGAATGGTTATTATTTAAAATGATCAAGACATCAGGGTTACCAATATGTTTACCTCTTTTCGCATTATGACAATACAATTTTAGTTAATTGACATTGAGGACTACTACCATGTATCCAATGTCTATGACTCCAATATCGCAAATGGAAAACCTCTATTTCTCAATTCTATTTCTAGCACAAGTAATTTATACTCCCCATCTCCATGGATTATTGGGAGTGACTTCAATGTTATCAAATGTCTCGAGGAAAAGAAAGGATGAATCACAATGTTTAACAAGATATTTTGTAAGCTATACCATTAAAGCCATAAAGTAGTCTCCATTAAAGTTGTCAAGCAATCAGTCTCCAACCCACACATTTGGATCAATGAGATGTAATTCATGTGTGTGTGGTGACTAACTTAATACACTGCTCTAATAACTCCACAAACTTATGTATTTCACTCCGTCACATAAATTAACAGTAGTGTGACATAAGTAAACCAAGAGTAGACATGAAAGCCATAGGCAACAAACATTCCCTAGATCCTCAATTAGGTGCTTAAATGATGAAGTGAAAATGCAAGGAGAAAAGAGGAATTCATGATTTAACCATCACAAACATGTGATCAAGTGTGACTAGGAGTGTATATATTCATATATTTTCCAAAGAGGGAGTGAATACATGAGTTACCATTCATTGGCCCTTAGTTTTATTTCTTTTTCATTTTCTTAAATATAGGACTTAGGGAATAAGATTTTCATAAGTTTGGCACAACTCATAGATATAATATTTACATGAATTTTCACTTCAACCTTAGAGTTTAGACTTAAATAAATCAATATAGTGTATCTTTAATGATTTTGGCCTTCACTTTTTGATTTTATTTCATCACAAATGACAAAAGGGGAAATATTTTGCCACAAATCTATGAATGCTTAATCATAAAGGTGTCATGTGATGAAAACAAATTAATGATGTTATTCTCTATGAAAATGATGGGTATTCTTGAGAAAATCTTATGCTTGTGGATGTCTCCTCTCTAGTTGAGAGGGAGTGAGGGTAGACACCATATTATCCATGTGTCATGTAATATGGCTAGGACTAAAAATCGTAAGCCTAGTAAAGACACTAGTAGGGAGAATGGTGGATTGGATAAACATCTGGTACCAATATTCTTTGAGAATTTGGACTTTGACTAGGACTAATCGCCATAAGTCAAGTACATTAATCCAAGATAAGAATAGTCATGAGGATTGACATTTCCTGGTGTCAAATATTATGATAGTGGATTAGGAAATGATCATGTGAGGACATACCTGGTGAACATCCTGGTGGGGTAAGTGCATAGAGAGGCAGTGGTGTCCAAATTTATGCCTCCCAACATTGTGCTCTAATCTAATGGAGAGATAAACTTGTTAGTCAAGGCCTTACTATTTTGACAATGCTGGCTATGATGATGTAAATCATCATTGATGCTTATCAATCTAGATCCCTTCTTATATGAATATTTCAACTTGAGAGTACTTTTTTGTCTCATTATGAGTACCTCCCTAGTTTAGAGGGAGGGTCATCATCTTCATTATCGCCATCATCACCACCATCAATGTCATCATTACTGTCATCATTTCATTATCGTCATAATCACCATTCATGTCTTCGTCGTCGTCATCATCATCATCATCATGGTTATGGATATTGCCATCAATTGTTCATAATTATAAGCATCATAAAAAAAATATCATCAACCTAAAAAATGTTACGAGTTCTCGAAAAGGGTTGTTAGGACACATGATATATGCAAGAAAAATAACAACTTTATTCTTTAGAGATGATCGATGATCATCATCATTACTACCATTATCATCGTCATTATAATTGTCATCATCCCCATCATCATAATTGATATAATTTTTATCATAATTGTTGTCATCTTCATCATGAACATCATAATCATCATTCATGCCATTATTGTTCTTGATGATGACCAAGATGAAAATAATGATAATCATGATCAGATGATGATGACTTGGAAGATGACGCCAAAGATAATTGTTATGATTTTGACCATGACAACATTTAAAAATTGGGAAGAATGGCCAAGGTCATTAGCATCATCATCATCATTCTCATTATCATAACAATCACAATTCATGTCATCGTCATCATCTTCATTATCATCATTGTTATAATTATTGACATTGTCATCAGTTGTTCATAATTTTCAATGTCATAATAAATATCATCAATGCAAAAAATATGATGTGTGTTGGAAAAGGGATGCAAAAGTGAACCAAAAAAATGGGGGTAAAAATAGATGTAAATTTGGATGAAGAGTGGACACAACATAAGTAGATGCAGAACAAGACAGAAAAATTGACACAAAAGTCGATGAAAAATTAGATGCAATAATTGATGCAAACTTGAACACAAAATAGGATTCAAACATGGATGAAAAAGTGGAAGAAAACATGGGCACAATAGCAGGCATAAAACTTAGCATGAATTGTGGTGAAACAAATGTGGATACTATAATGAATGTCAAAAAAAAGACACAAACTTGAATGCAAAAAGGAGGAAAAATTGGATGAAAAAAGGGATGTAAACATGGTCCAAACATGGGTGCAATAGTGAACACAAAATTAGTTGCAAAATTGGACGAGTCAAAAGTGGATTTAAAAGTAGATTCGAAATGGGATGCAAAAAACATAAACAATATTTGATGCAAACCTGGACACAAAAGAGGATGTAAATGTGGATGCAATAGTGGAAGAAAATGTGGGTTGCAATGATAGGCATAAGATAGGGCACAAATCATAGCACAAAAAAAGTGGATGAGAAAGTGGATGTAATAATAGAAAAAAAAAAAAAAAAGATGCGAACTTAGATGCAAGACAAGATGCTATAAGGGATGTAAAAGTGGATGCAAACACGGGTACAACATGAGAAACAAAATTGGATGCAAAATACGGATGCAATGGAAGTACATGCAAAAAAAGATACAAAGTGAGACGCAAAACCCAACACAAAAGTGGATGCAAAAATAGATTCAATGTTTTATGCAAAAGAGGATGCGAAGATGGATGAAAAATTGAAGAAAACGTGGGTACAACAGTAAGTACAAAACATGGCACAAATTGTGTCACAACAAAAGTGGATGTAATGATAGATGCAAAAAGAGAAGAAAATGAAGATGAAAAATAGGATGCAAAAAGGGATGTAAAAGTGGGCGTAACATGGGTGCAACATTGGATGTAAAATATGATGCAAAAGTTGATACAACAAAATTCTATGCAAAAGTAGATGCAATACGAGACACAAAACCTAATGCAAATCTTGACACAAAAGTGGATATAAAAAGGGATTAAAAATAGATGTAAAAGTCGATGAAAATCTAGATGTATATGAGGATGCAATCATGGATGCAAAGGGAGGTGTCAAACTAGGTGCAAATTATGGCACAAGAAAAATGGATGAAATAGTGGACACAATAACAGATGAAAAAGAGGATGTAAATATGGATGCAAAACAAGATGTAAAAGTCAATGCAAAAAAAGTAGATGCAAAATTAGATGAAAAAACTAGACACAAACCTCGATGCAAAACTTGGCACAAAGGGGATGCAAAAAATATGCAAAAATGGATGCAAAAAATGATTTAAAAAATGATGCAAAAGAGGATGCAAGAGATGATGCAGAAGTTGATGCAAGTGTAGGTGCAAAAAGTGGACGCAATAGAGGATGAAAAAGATGGTGAAACAAAATTAGGTGACAAACTTGATGCAAAACATGGTGCAAAGGATGGCACAAAACTTGGCATAAAATGTGGCGTAAAACTTGGTGTAAAATCTGGTGCAAAACCTATTACAATACATGGTGCTAAACTTGATGTAAGACTTGGTGCAAAACTCGGTGAAAACTTTTCATCAAGTTTTGCTCCATATTTGATAAATGGACACAAATAGCACCAAAAATGGTCTCTAGACACAAAAAAGGAAGCAAAAAGGGATGCTAATCACAGGGTTTTGTTGTAGTGAGAAAAACTTAAAGAGTTGATATAAGGGACTTACATTGTTAAGTCCTTTGCTTTTAGTCTTAGATATTCTATTTTGTATTTCTAATGTTTATAATTTATAGGTTCGAACATGTTTTTGGAAAATACATTTTCTTTTGTTTTATAAGTTTATAGGTATCCCTCAAGCTTTGAAGGGAGCCCCAACAACTCCAAAAGATATGTATCTCATCTCCTTTCAGTTGTTGGTTTCATGGACTTATTTAAGTTTTTGACTATATTAATACTTATCACCATTCTCCCTCTATTGTCTTGATTAGGAAGACATCTGCTATATCCTCAAGGAGTATGGAAGAAAGCCACCCAAGGAAAGGTTTGTCAAGAAACAAAGGTATGCCTTAAACTACAATACATTGATTTCTTTATATTAAAGGTTCATTCATTTGACAATCTATTACTAACATTGTTATGTCTAGCTATATTGAATCATAATGATTATTTTTTTGGGTGATTCGTCACTTGATAAATCTACCCACCCCACTCATATTCGTAACTAATTTTTTAGAACCCTAGACAGGTTTTGGAAAAACCTAACCTAAGGGTATGCTAATGTGAATGAATAAAAACCTAAACTGCTTGGGGTTATTGAGAAATGTTATTTGAATTATTTTTTTTATAATGTCATGTTTAGTATTTTGGTATGGTCAGGAAAACCTAACTTGTTAGGATTGAATGATAAGGTCTAAAATCCTGAACGTTTGAAATATTGGTAATGTTGGGTTTGCTATGTTTTTCATTGAAACCCTAACTCATTAGGGTTTGATGGAATGTGTAAGAACGACCCTTATAATGTCTTAGAAATGCTTTCCTTGGTATGTGTGTGTTTGTCTGATCAAGCCCCAGTGTAATCAAGTTTGTTGTGTATTGATATTTGCGAAGTTGGATTTGACTAACACATGATATGAAATGCCTATGCATGATGATGAATTCCTAGATGTATGAGTTGAAATTTTTGTTAGTCGTCATGAATCCTAGGGTTTGGAAACAAGCCCTAGTCAAAGTTTGTCTTTCTAGGATGATAATATTTGTGAAATTCTATGGTTTTGGAGTTAAACCTTAGTAGAAGTGAAAATATCTGATGAATGATGACAATATGATAATTTGAGATTTGTGTAAGATTGTTGAAACCTAATTTTTAGTTGGGATTGATGTTTGATTGAAAATATATGGTTTGCAACTAACCCTAGTGGAATATGGTCATGTTAATGACTAAGTTATGAATGGTTTTGATTGATTCTTTTGTATAAAATCTAGTATTTGTATGAACCTCTAGTGGAAATTCTAATTGATGAATTCTAGAAGGTGTTAGATGCTTTGTAGATCTATATTTTTTTGAATTGTTTATAGGGTTTCCTATATGTTGTATGAGGGTCATACCTTTGGAAGAAAACATTGAAACCATAGATGTAATAAAATTTGTTATGATGTAGTATAGGGTTTATGACAAAGTCCCTAGAAAGATGTTGAAGAGTATGTGTCTCTTGGTTATAATTAAGTTTAGGTATCTGATATATATATAAAGTCTAAATGCCTCCATTGTTATAAGTTTTTGATATGGCTAACTTCATTCTTCTATGATTTTGGTTGTACTTTCTATCTAAGTTGTGCAAGTACATCATCTTCAAGTTGTTGAGGATGATCGTAATTAAAATTGACATGATAAGCATGATATATGAATGACTCTGATAAGAAGGATGGAAGCCATGAAAAGTTCTCTGGTGTCGTAAAGAAGAAGTAGAACTCCCTAAGTTAAGAGGGAATCTAGATGAAATCTCCTTAGGGTAAGAGGGATCTTGAATGGAAGGAATCTCCCTAGGGTAAGAGGATGGTTGAGAATATTCCTTGCATAGGAATAATTAGATCCTCTATGTTTAAGAAGGAGTTACAGATATGATTCTTTGCTTCATGTGTCATGCACTAGACCAAGACTAACAATCATATGTTTTAGTGAAGGCCATGAGTAGGAGAAGGAAACTAGGGAATGCATTTTGAGGTGTTGCTAAAAGAAGGAAAGTAGGATCTGATTGAAGAATATGTTGTTGCATATGAAGTAGGAAGGAAAGTGTATGATTGAGTAATATTCTATGAAATATTCAGTTGATATTCCTACTATGAAAAGTTGAGAAGAAACATCAAGTTATCTAGAAGATCCCCGAGATTTTTATTTGATTATGTACATGTGAAAGTATATTATTGATTGGGGTTGTGTCTGTATAGGTAAATCTCTCAAAGGTTTTGATAGCATGTTATTTACTTGTTGTAGCTCAGATTTTCCAGCTAGAGAGAACAAAAAACTCCTTCAAACAAATCCATGAAATGTTTCAAAAGACGATGCTAAGGTTTTTTTTTTAAATTGTCTGCTACCTCATAAAGTCTCCAAGTCAAAGCACCAAGGTCTATCATTCAAAAAATATTATACTTCATCAAAAGTAGTGCCCATGTAAAGCACCAAGAGAAGGTAGCTTGAAGGAGGAAACCATTGAAACATTATCTCTGTGAAATTCATTTGATGAACTGCAAACTCTATTAGAAAATATTAAACAGGATGCAAAACCATCTTTAAAGGAAAGCATACATTTTAAGGTGTCACTAAAGCAAGGAAGTTGAAATATATATTTTGGGATATTATTATTCCTTATGGAAAATCCAAAATTGATTAGTCTTTGAAGTGGTTTTCTGAGACAACGATTTTTCACCACTCCAACCAAGGAAGTAAAAGTCTTTTTGTAATATGATGGGTCTGATGGAAACTGAATTTAATTGACCTGTAGATATATTGCAAAGATTGTTGGATTCCAATACACCAAGGCTGTTACTCGAGGACCATTTTTTTTTCAACGTTTTGGAACAGGAGAAGCTGCAACAAGGTGTCTTCTTTTGGCTACATGAATTGTATGTGATACAAAGAACACAATGTTAAATGTTGTAGCAGAAAAGGCAAGAAGTTTGAGTCTGGCTATGACTCTGTGAGCAACTTATGGAGCTTCTCAATGCTAAGGGCCTCCATAATGTTCTGAATAGTCTTTTGAAGAATTCAATACACGTGAAAAGGTTCTTGAATACTTGGTGGAATTGATACCTGGAGAAAATGTTGAAATGTAAATCACTCACTGTGAAAACTAATTTTCGCAGGTGGCCCTAGGAAGCAAATTTCGGCTGGTTATTGCAGTAAAACAAAGAAAAATTTAAAAAATACACGATATGGGTTTTTTGCAGAAGGACCCAAATTGACTTCCGAGTGGGAATTTTCCAAAAATTCTGAATGGTTTCAGAGATTTCGCAGGTTCTTTCAATCCTAGGTTTTGCAAAAACGCCCTGCAAATGACTCAATTGTGCTGAATTCGATTTGTATTTTGACAATTTCCTCTCCGCAAGAGACTCAAACATCACTATTTCTAAATGGTGTCGTTTAATTCTTGGTGAAAGAAGCATAATACCAACTTCTTTCATTCTTCTTATGTAGTTAATTAATAAAACGGGGGCGGGTAAGGAGTGGCTTCTTTTGCTGCTCTCTTCCTCATTTCGTGCCTCTCCTTTCGTATTGGGCGGTCAGATCTTGCGCTGTCTTCAGATGCTTGTCTGCTTGGTGCTTTGGTGCCACTTCTGCACCTTATAGTTGGGTTGCCTTGTTGGGGGGCAATATTGGCCTTTCGGGGCTTTATTTGGGATCTGTTTAAGCAGATTTGCATGTGGCTCGGTCCACGTTTCTGCATATGCTTCTTGCATTTGCATTATGTAATCCTTTTTATATGAATATATTATGCTTTTTCTTCTGAAAAAAAAAAAAAAAAAAGCTCCAGGCTAAGACTTTGATGTTCAAAGAGTTTGTTGTGACTCTTTCGAATGCTTGAAATAAATTACCATTGATGGGGAAGAAAACACTTTAAAGTAATGTGTGAAGGCAATCACATTCTGTGCTAGTGAAATCCAGGAAGATCTGTAAGATTATTCCCAGAATAAGTTGAAGGAATTGGAAGATGAGCTTGTTCTCAAGCTTAGATCTACCATAAAACAAGCCAGGGTATTTGAATATGAGTACTCCATGATAGTGAATCTTAGAAGTTTTACCAACTGCAATTATCAAATTTTGTGTCAAGTGAATCTCTGTTCTCAGACATGCTTGGTCATATAAAAAAAATTCAACAGTTTGGATGATGAGGTGATCCGTCTTGTTCTTTTGAACATGTATCTGCATATTTCTTGGAGTTTAAGATCAATTGATAGCGAAAATCCTTCCAAAGCAACTACATAATCATTATTATCAAAACATGATAATTTAATGGATCAGCTAGAATATTTTGCAGATAGTGTTCTTGAAAGATGGGAACAAGGAATTGCAAGAGTTATGCTTTGTTGTACGATATGTATTATATTATCCGATGTATGGAGTCTGTTAAGTGAATCCAAGTTATCCTTAACCAAGCTGCAAAACCTAGGGTTTGTTCCAAGTGAGGGAATGTTGAAGAAATTCTGGAAACTTTGTAATTACCGCCTCAATGTTGTTGATAATGAGGAACAGGAAGAAGATATGAATGAGGAAGTTGATGAGACAACTCTTTTTTTCAAATGCAAGGAGCTTGCAATTTGATTATCTACCAAATTTATGGGTTGTGTTCGCAGCAAGCACTGGCCAATGGAAGGACTCATTGAGTTCAACCAAGTACGTTGAGATACATGCCATTTTTGACACCAGCCCTACAAGCAGTGTCATTCACTATAAATGCATGTAAGAAGGTTGGAATAGCTGGAAGAATAGGTGCCAAACTAATCAACGATCTACATGATCATGCATTGATCCAACGGGGTCCCGGGAGGACAAAATGCATGAAGGATAAAATTAGCAGTGGTCCCGCAAAGCAGTATTTCTAAACTGCCCATCGAATGATCAACGGACCAGATTAATTACGGGAGCACCCTCTTTGACTTTCATAAACCACTATGAGTGGTCCCGTAAGAAGTATTTGATTTTTAAGATTCATATGCGGTTTTTCCGACGTATGTATAAGTATCACAGTGGGACCCATTCGCCATCTACATTCATTTCCAACAATTCATTTGCTGAAGTTTTGGTTCAACTCTCCTTCATTTCCAATTAAAATTTATTTGATGTGATGTGAGCCTAATCAAAGGCCAGAAACACATATTGCACTAAAATCATAGATTTAAAAGTTATCATTTGTAACTCCATAGTTTTAGAACCTTTTCAAGACATTGTAGTTTTGTAACTGTAACGAGAATCAATTTTGAAATTGACTATAATAGTTACACAGTTAGGGCTAGGAACAAGAATAGAAGGCGTGAAGTAAGACATTAGAGGGGTGCAAAATCGCACAGTCACTCATCACTGGCAATGTAGACAAAATTCATTCTGAAATCTGAATATGGTATTGCAGTTTGATTCTAGCATTGGTGTTGTAGTGATTGTTATTATCATGTGTTCGATCATTCATATATGTTTTTCCTATCTTGGACATTGTAAGATGCACCTGGTGCTTAGGCTTAGTTTTTAATGAATTTACTTCGTTGTACTCATTAGAATTGTGTTGTAATCATTAAAATTAATCTTGAAGCACTTAATGAAGTGCTCCACATCCAAGAATTTCATTCATACTTTTTCTTCTTCATCCATCATTCTTTCTACATATTTAAAGCATAGATTCTTAATTTCCTTGTGCCAAAACTCTGTCTCCTTCATTTTCTTCTCTACATCTCCACCCTGCAGCTCTCATAGTCTCTGGCCATTCTATTTTAGAAGGCTAGGTTTTCAGACATAGAAGTTTTTCTTGCAAACCCTCATGGCTTGTCCTTCCTTCCATTGATTTCAAATTATCTTTTTATCCAATCTCAAAATGTCTCAAGCACTAGTTCCCCCACAGCCAGGAACTGTCTCTTGAGGTACAACATTTTTTGGCTCTGTTGCCGGGGAATGAAGATACGAAGCTATTTTTCCCTGGGTATTAAAAATCTATTTCTTGATGGTGAACAAGATTTAGATATCTAAATTGGTTGTTCATTATTCACCTGGTGACTCCACTGATGAAGGCTTATTTGAATTAAGATTTCACTGACAAGAAAATGAGGAAGCAACATGAAAAGTTCAAGTATCAGGCTTTCAGGTTTTTAAAGGAAATCTTATTTTGTATTATCAGCTCTATGGTATATTTTCCCCTTCACATTAAAAATATTATTTCCTGCTTTATATTCTCAAAAGATTGTAAACCTCAAAAAGCACATTCTTTATTGGAAAAAGAAGACCTTTCTTCTTCTTGTGTTATTGATCTAGACACAACTTTATCTCCTAAAAGTGAGAGGAGATGATTGTTGCATTACAATTCCTAAAGATAATTAGTCACAGTCTGGGCATAAAGGTGATGATTCATTATCTTTGGGAGATAAGACTCTGCCTCATAAACAACTCACTATTGTTCAGGTCAAAATCAGGGAATATTCAAACCCCTGTAGCTGCCTACAATTCTTCATCAGTATCCTTCAAAAAGCTTCAAATTTCTGCCAAGTTTCTCTGGAGAGAATGATGATGTTACAGCTAAACAACATGTCTTAAAATTTGAGTACTTTCTGGATAAATTTCAAATTATTTATGAAGATGTGGCTTTGAGGTTTTTTTTTCATTCATTAAAGCTGGAAGCACAACAATGGTTTCAACATTTAGAAGAAAGTTGCACAACAATGGTTTCAACATTTAGAAGCAAGTTCAATTAATTCGTGGCAAGGTTTTCAACATATCTTTCTTAGATATTGGGGCAAGCACAAGTCATATGAAAAACACCTTTTGGAATTATATACTATCTAGAGGCAGAGTCATGAATCAGTCACTGAGTTTAATAGGAGGTTTCAAAATATTTATTTCAGTATGCCAAAATAAATTCGACCCCTTGAAGTTGTTTCCATGGTGTATTATTCGAAGGCTTATCCTATTAACTTCACTTTTTATCTGAAGGAGAGAAAGCCTTGCACTCTGGAGCTGATGTTTCTTTATGCATAGGAAATTGAAGATAATTTATGGGCTTGTGGAAATTTTTCTTATCATATTGAAAGAAAATATACTGTTGAAAACAAAAAGGTCCTCCAAGAAAATAATGGAAATGCTTTGCAGGAAAATATGTGTTTAGAGATAAGGAGGGGTTTTCAAAAGGTGGCAAAGGATTCCCATACTATTAAGAAACTAGAATGCAAACATTCTAAGAATTTAGATCAGCAACTTGTTGCAGAAAATGAACAACACTTTGAATGCCTTGAATATCGTTATAATCTTCAAGATTTTAATAATTGTATGAACAAAGGAGGAGCTAGTACAGTTTCTCAAGTGTTGTTGTGGGAAGGCAAAGAGTTTTGTCAAGAGATGGCATTGCATGAAAAGCATCAGCATTATGGGGAACAAACTTTGGATTCCTCTTTTCAACCTAAATGGTTGTCAGCAGAAAATGGCAATCAGATTTCTGACATTCAAACCTTGAAAGTGGAGTTTGTGCAAAGGCCAACACAAATAAAAAATTCATTTGAAGATCCAGTGGCAGACTTCATGGAATCTTATTTCTCTGAGTCTTTAAAAGACACAGATTTTGGTATATCAGTGGTTTCCAACTATAGATATGCTCTTTTGGAAAAGTTTTTATGGCTCAGGTCATGTTATTTGCAGGTTTCATTGGTCAACTATGCAAAAGAAATTATTTCTCTTACAATGTTGCTCACATGGTTGCTTTGGAAATCTGCGTATACCTAAGCAACTGGGCAGTGTAAATAAATAAGCTGAGTAATTGAACATTCCTTTTTTCAGTTTGCAAATTCCAACAATTTTAATTTTGGTTTACAATTTTCAATAAAGAGTGACAATCTGGGAAATAAATCTATCGGGAGATGTCAATTTTTAGGAAGAAGTTTTGGTTTGACTCCATGCCCAACCAAAGGCTATTGGTCTACGGTTATCAGCGCTTTGCAGCCAAAGTGTTGTCCCTAGTTGGAGCCAGATGTTGTAGCTCATTTTTTCCAGCTGGAGAGAACAAAAAAAAACTCCTTCAAACAAATCCATGAAATGTTTCAAAAGATGATGTTAAGTTTTTTTTTTAAATTGTCTGCTACCTCATAAAGTCTCCAAGTCAAAGCACCAAGGTCTATCATTCAAAAACTATTATACTTCATCAAAGGTAGTGCCCATGTAAAGCACCAAGAGAAGGTAGCCTGAAGGAGGAAACCATTGAAATGTTATCTCTGTGAAATTCATTTGATGAACTGCAAACTCTATTAGAAAATACTAAACACGATGAAAAATCAGCTTTAAAGGAAAGCATACATTTTAAGGTGTCACTAAAGCAAGGAAGTTGAAATATATATTTTGGGATATTATTATTCCTTATGAAAAATCCAAAATTGATTAGTCTTTGAAGTGGTTTTCTAAGACAATGATTTTTAACCACTCCAACCAAGGAAACACCTAGCAGTAAGAGTCTTTTTGTAATATGATGGGTCTGATGGAAACTGATTTAATTGACCTGTAGATATATTGCAAAGATTGTTGGATTCCAATACACCAAGGCTGTTACTCGAGGACTTCTTTTTTCCAACGTTTTGGAACAGGAGAAGCTACAACAAGGTGTCTTCTTTTGGCTACATGAATTGTATGTGATACAAAGAACACAATGTTAAATGTTATAGTTGATAAGGCAAAGAAGTTTGAGTTTGGCTATGACTATGTGAGCAACTTATGGAGCTTCTCAATCCTAAGGGCCTCCATAATGTTCTGAATAGTTTTTAGAAGATTTCAATACACATGAAAAGGTTATTGAATACTTGGTGTAATTGATACTTGGAGAAAATGTTGAAATGTAAATCACTCACTATGAAAACTAATTTTCGCAGGTGACCCCAGAAGAAAATTTCTATTGGCTATTGCAGTAAAACAGAGCAAAATTTTGAAAATCAATGATATGGGTTTTTTGCAAAAGGACCCAAATTTACTTCCACGCTATAATTTTCTAGAAATTCTAAATCGTTTTGGAGATTTCACAGGTTCTTTCAGTCCTAGTTTTTGTAAAATTGTTGAATATTAATTTCCCCTGCACGTCATCATTTCCGGAAAACCACCAGTTTTATATCGCACCACCTTTCAGCGATTGTGGTATTTGTCAGAGGGCCTCCAATCACCCCGACCGAGCGACGCGTGGCCACTGTACGTTTTGAAAACCACCCATTCCCCGGACAGTAACGTTCAGCATGGAAGGGCCTCCCGATATCGCCGTCGACCGTCCAATTAAATCAACGGACCTGCATCATTTGAAGTTGCATGGATTAAATTTTTGTTTGACTGCCGTAAAAGTAATTAATGTAAAGTTATTGTGATAGGTAAAAGTTGGTAGAAACTTTAAATTTTAATGTTTTTATTTCCTACGGAGGTATGGGCAAGTCAACGCATAGTTAAGTCTTTTTGTTTTTTGGTATATGTAATGTTTTTTGTTCATTTTCGAAATGGTATGTGTAATGAAAAGGGGAGCACAACAGTGCGAAACTAGAGCAGGGCTAGCGTGGTGTGAAACACACAGGAGTGTGAAACAGAGCAGCGACGGTATGTATTTTGAGAATATGTAATTGCCAATACGCAACAGCGTGATGTAATTTTTTTTGGTTGTTAAAACGAAGGGAAGCAAGCTGCAATATGAGCGAATGAAGAATTGTTTACACAGCAGTGTAAATGGTGTGAGTAAAGAAATGGTTTTTCACCCCACAGTGAATGTAATGTAAGAATTTTTTTTTTACAGCAGTATATGTAAAATTTTTGTTTTTACAACAGTGAATGTAAAATTTTTTCACATAGCAGTGAATGAAAATTTTACACAACAGTGTAAAATTATTTGTAAAAGAGGCAGGGTAATTTTGTTTTTGGTGGAAGTTCTTGGTGAATCCCTCTGAGAGAGAGGAAGAAATTTGTATCAGGCAGATTATGAATTAATACAAGTTTATTTTGGTTGAGAAACTCTGCTTTGCTCAGAAATTTTATTTGCTTCCCTGTGTTAAAGATCCTGTGGAGAAAAACAGAGCATTGTCTCTGTGTTCAGTTAATTTGTGTTTGAAATTACCAGAAATTTCCAACATGGTATCAGAGTAGATCCAGGCTCTTTGAAGGTGTCAAAGAAGCTGAAGGAAGGAGTTTTTTGCTGTAACAACTTCTCCAGCAGAGTGAAGTCTCAGGCAAAAGAATCCAAGGTACTTCTCAAAGTTTTCTTTTGTGTTGCTGTTGAGGAAACAATCAATTTTTTTGAAAAAGAAACACAGTCAAATATTTGAAGCATAGCTGAGAATGCAAGGAATGGCCAGCACCAGCATTAGAATGGGTATGTTTAATACTCAACTCCCACAGTTTAACGGGAAAAACTATGACTATTGGGCAATAACCATGAGAGCCCTGTTTGCCTCACAAGATTTATGGGAATTAGTTGAGGATGGTTTTGAAGAACCAACAGATGAAGATGAGTTTAATAGGTTAACTCAGGCAGAGAAAGATCTATTGAAGAGTAATAGGAAGAAGGATTCAAAAGCCCTTGTATTTTTGTATCAAGCAGTGGACCAGAGTGTGTTTCCAAGGACAGCAGCAGCTAAGACATCCAAAGAAGCATGGCAAACTCTCAAGACAGCCTATCAAGGCATGGAGAAAGTGAAGACAGCAAAACTACAATCGCTGAGGAAAGATTTTGAAAACCTGTGCATGAAGGAGTCAAACAATATTGACTCATTCTTCACACATGTGATTGGTCTAGTCACAAAAATAAGGACTCAAGGAGAAATTCTTGAAGAAAGGAGGATTGTGAAGAAAATATTGAGGGTCCTACCCTCAAAGTTTGATGTGATTGTCACCACCATAGAAGAGACAAAGGATCTAACAAACGTTTCAGTTGATGAACTTCATGCATCACTAATAACAAATGAGCAGAGGTTGAGTAGAAATGAAAACTCATCTTTAGAGCAAGCCTTTAAGAACCAGATTTCATTTGGAAGAGGAAGAGGTCAAGGCAGAGGAAACAAGAGAGGAAGAGGCAGAAGCCAAAACAGAGGTGGAAGGAACAGTCCAGCAAATGCTCAAGGAAGGGGCAGCAATCTAAATCAGAACCAAGGCCAAGGCAGCAGCCAACAAAGAGGACAACATCATGCTCAAGGTCAAAGGTATGAAAAATCCAATGTCCAATGTTATTACTGTAAAAAATATGGGCATTATGCAAATGAATGTAGGAAGAAGCAGCATGATATGAATAATAGATCTAGTGCAAATATTACTAGAGAAAATATTAGCCAAGATAATGTGTTGTTAGCTTGTAATATGGCTGAAACAAACAGTGATGATATATGGTTTCTAGACTCCGATTGCAGTAACCATATGACAGGAAACATGGCCCTATTTTCTGCTTTAGACCAAAATGTGAAATCACAAGTCACACTTGGGACTGATAGTAAAATTTATGTTATGGGAAAAAGAGAAGTAAAAATATTTACAAAGAAAGGTGAAAAGAAAACCATAGCAGATGTCTATTATGTTCCTGAAATGAGATGTAACCTCTTAAGTATTGGACAGCTTGTTCAAAATGGGTACAATGTTTTCTTTGAGAATGATGTATGCACCATCATGGATAGAGCATCCAGCAAACAATGTATTGCTGAAGTGAATATGACGAGGAACAAGATGTTCCCTCTCAGAATAAGCGCAGATTTGAAAAAAAAGAAGTAATTACAGCAGTGACCCAAGAGGCTTTCCAAAGTGTACCAAAGGATGAAAATTGGTTGTGGCACTTGAGATTTGGACATCTCAACTTTGGAGGTCTTAACTTGTTGAGTAGAAAGGGAATGGTAAAAATATTACCATTGATAGAGAAACCAGACAGCCTTTGTGAAGGTTGTATCTTGGGGAAACAACACAGAGAAAGTTTTCCATCAAGGAAAAGCATAAGGGCAAAGGCACCCTTAGAGATTGTCCACTCAGACTTATGTGGACCAATGCAAACTCCATCACTAGCAGGCAGCCAATATTTTCTAACATTCATTGATGATTTTACTAGAAAAACTTGGGTTTATTTCCTGAAGAACAAAAGTGAAGTGTTTGAAAAATTTCGAAATTTCAAAGCACTTGTAGAAAACCAAAGTGGGCTGCATATCAAAGTTTTGAGAACTGATAGAGGAGGTGAGTATATCTCCAAGGAATTCCTACGGTTTTGTAGAGAAAATGGAATTCATAAGCAGTTTACAGCTAGGTACACCCCGCAACAAAATGGAGTTGCTGAAAGGAAGAACAGGACCATCATGGATATGGCGAGGAGCATGTTGAAGGCAAAGCATTTGCCAAATGATTATTGGGCTGAAGCTGTACACTGTGCAGTATATATTTTGAATAGGTGTCCTACAAAAGCAGTGATGAACAAAGTGCCAGAAGAAGCATGGAGTGGGAGAAAGCAAGGAGTCACCCACATGAAAGTTTTTGGTTGTGTGGCCTATGCACACATTCCAGATCAGCTAAGGAGGAAGTTGGACAACAAATGGGAGAAATGTATTTTCATTGGATACAGTGAGGAATCCAAAGCTTACACATTGTATATCCCATCCACCAAGAAGTTTTTTGTGAGCAGAGATGTTCAGTTCATTGAGGAGGAAGCTTGGGATGGAAGCATAGAGAAAATAGTGAATGTTAAAAACTGTTTGTCTCATGATGAAGATGATGAGGAGATGGCCGAAATACATCCCCAAACAGCAGCGCCAACACAAGGACAGCAAAAGACACCCTTGAGGAGAAACGAGAGTGCTTCTCCAAGCACACCACAAGGAGGAAATTCAAGTGCATCTTCAAACACTTGCACACCGAATGAAAGAGGTAAAAAATTCAGAAATTTAAGTGATATTTATGATGAAGGAATGAATTCCTTGTTTGCTTTGTATTGTCATGTTGATGACCCTATTAATTTCGAAGATGCAATTAAAGATAAGAAATGGATAGAAGCTATGGATGAGGAGATGAATGCCATAGAGAGAAACAAGACATGGGATTTGGTTGAGCTACCAAAAGGTAAAGAAGTCATTGGAGTTAAATGGGTCTACAAGACCAAGAGTAATGCTGAAGGCAAAATAGAAAGGCACAAGGCAAGACTTGTTGTCAAGGGATACAAGCAGCAGTATGGGAGAGACTATGAGGAGACTTTCGCACCGGTTGCAAGAATGGAAACCATGAGAGCAGTGCTGTCTATAGCAGCACAAAACAAGTGGAAAGTTTACCAAATGGATGTGAAGTCAGCATTCCTAAATGGAGTGTTAAAGGAAGAGGTCTACATTGAGCAACCTCTAGGCTATGAGAAGAAAGGCCAAGAGCACAAAGTGTGCAGATTGAAGAAAGCTTTTTATGGGCTGAAGCAAGCTCCAAGAGCGTGGTACAGTAGGATAGATTCCTATCTACTGGAAAATGGATTCGACAAGTGTGAAGGAGAACCCACCGTCTACATCAAAGAAAAGGATGGTAAATTGCTAATTGTTGTGTAATATGTTGATGATGTAATTTTCACAGGTAATGATGACTACCTCATTGAAAATTTCAAAGCAGTGATGAAAGAGGAATTTGAGATGACTGACATGGGTTTGCTGAGATACTTCTTAGGAATAGAAGTAGATCAAAATGAAAATGGGATTTTTATCTCACAGGAAAAATATGTTAATGAAGTATTGGAAAGATTTAATATGCAGGACAGCAAGGCAGCAATCACTCCCACAGTAATGGGATTAAAACTCAGCAAAGAAGACAGCAGCAAGGATTTTGATCCTAGCGTGTACAAGAGCATAGTTGGCAGCCTTATGTATTTGACTACAACTAGGCCAGATATAATGTTTGCTGTTAGTTTAATTTCCAGA
This sequence comes from Pinus tabuliformis, assembly GCA_031772625.1. NCBI lineage: Eukaryota > Viridiplantae > Streptophyta > Pinopsida > Pinales > Pinaceae > Pinus > Pinus tabuliformis. The sequence goes on from CM062817.1 coordinate 234,577,402, forward strand.
TTCATGGAGAGGCCAAAGGAAGCACATTGACATGTAACAAAAAGAATTCTGAGGTATGTTAAAGGTACTAAAAGGTTTGGCATTCTATATACTGTCTCAGAATGTTCAGATTTAGTTGGATACACTGATAGTGATTGGGCTGGAAGTGTAGATGATCAGAAAAGCACTTCTGGTTATGTTTTTCAAATGGGTTCAGGAGCCATTTCATGGGCTTCTAAGAAACAACCTATTGTAGCATTGTCTACAGCAGAGGCGGAATATGTGGCAGCTACAGCAGTAGCATGTCAAGGAGTTTGGATGAGAAGGATGTTAAGGAGCTTAGGCCAAGAGCAGGCAAAAGGAACTGTAATTTTTTGTGACAATAGCTTAGCTATTGCATTATCCAAGAATTCCGTGTTTCATAAGAGAATGAAACACATTGACACAAGGTTTCATTACATCAGGGAATTGGTGAACAATGGAGAAATTGTTTTACAACATTGCAGGACTCAGGAACAGGTTGCAGACATTTTGACAAAGCCATTGGACCAGAAAAGTTTTGAATTTTTGAGGAAATGTTTGGGTATGACTGAAAGCCCAGCAGTTGAAATTAAAGGGGAGTGTTGAAATATTAATTTCCCCTGCGCGTCATCATTTCCGGAAAACCACCAGTTTTATATCGCACCACCTTTCAGCGATTGTGGTATTTGTCAGAGGGCCTCCGATCACCCCGACCGAGCGACGCGTGGCCACTGTACGTTTTGAAAACCACCCATTCCCCGGACAGTAACGTTCAGCATGGAAGGGCCTCCCGATATCGCCGTCGACCGTCCGATTAAATCAACGGACCTGCATCATTTGAAGTTGCGTGGATTAAATTTTTGTTTGACCGCCGTAAAAGTAATTAATGTAAAGTTATTGTGATAGGTAAAAGTTGGTAGAAACTTTAAATTTTAATGTTTTTATTTCCTACGGAGGTATGGGCAAGTCAACGCATAGTTAAGTCTTTTTGTTTTTTGGTATATGTAATGTTTTTTGTTCATTTTCGAAATGGTATGTGTAATGAAAAGGGGAGCACAACAGTGCGAAACTAGAGCAGGGCTAGCATGGTGTGAAACGCATAGGAGTGTGAAACAGAGCAACGACGGTATGTATTTTGAGAATATGTAATTGCCAATATGTAGCAGCGTGATGTAATTTTTTTTTGGTTGTTAAAACGAAGGGAAGCAAGCTGCAATATGAGCGAATGAAGAATTGTTTACACAGGAGTGTAAATGGTGTGAGTAAAGAAATGGTTTTTCACCCGACAGTGAATGTAATGTAAAAAAAAAATTTACAGCAGTATATGTAAAATTTTTGTTTTTACAACAGTGAATGTAAAAGTTTTTCACATAGCAGTGAATGAAAATTTTACACAGCAGTGTAAAATTATTTGTAAAAGAGGCAGGGTAATTTTGTTTTTGGTGGAAGTTCTTGGTGAATCCCTCAGAGAGAGAGGAAGAAATTTGTATCAGGCACATTATGAATTAATACAAGTTTATTTTGGTTGAGAAACTCTGCTTTGCTCAGAAATTTTATTTGCTTCCCTGTGTTAAAGATCCTGTGGAGAAAAACAGATCATTGTCTCTGTGTCCAGTTAATTTGTGTTTGAAATTACCAGAAATTTCCAATCAATTATGCTGAGTTCGATTTCCATTTTGACAATTTCCTCTCTGCCAGAGGCTCAGATATCACTATTTCTAAATGGTATCATTGAGTTCTTGGTGAAAGAAGCATAATACCCACTGCTTTCATTCTTCTTGTGTAGTTAATTAATAAAGCTCTACGCTGAGACTTTGATGTTCAAAGAGTTTGTTGTGACTCTTTTTGATGATTGAAATAAATTGAAATAGATTTCCATTGATGGGGGAAGAAAACCCTTTAAATTCATGTGTGAAGGCAATCAGGTGGATTTGCAGGATTAGACTCATTATACCCAGAATATGTCGAAGGAATTGGAAGATGAGCTTGTTCTCAAGCTTAGATCTGCCATAAAACAAGCCGGGGTATCTGAAGATGAGTACTCCTTGATAGTGAATCTTAGAAGGTTTTACCAACTGCAGTTATCAAAGTTTGTGTCAAGTGAATCTCTGTTCTTAGAAATGCTTGGTCATAAGAAAAACAAATTCAACAGTTTGGATGATTAGGTGATCCGTCTTATTCTTTTGAACATTTATCTGCATATTGCTTGGAGTTTAAGATCAATTGATAGAGAAAATCATTCTGAAGCAGCTACAGAATCATTATTATTAAAACGTGATAATTTAATGGATCAGCTAGAATATTTTGCACACAATTTTCTTGAAAGATGGGAACAAGGGATTGCAAGAGTTGTGCTTTGTTGTATGATATGTATTATATTATCCGATGTATGATGTTTTTCCAGTGAATCCAAGTTATCCTCAACCAAGCTGCAAAACCTAGAGTTTGTTCCAAGTGAGGGAATGTTGAAGAAATTCTAGAAACTTTGTAATTACTGCCTCAATGCTGCTGATAATGAGGAACAGGAAGAAGATATGAATGAGGAAGTTGATGAGACAACTCGTTTTTTCAAATGCAAGGAGCTTTCAAGTCGATTATCTAACACATTTCTGGGTTCTGCTCGCAGCAAGCACTGGCCAATGGAAGGACCCATTGAGTTCAACCAAGTACGTTGAGATACATGCCATTTTTGACACCAGCCCTATGAGTAGTGTAATTCACTATAAGTGCATGTAAACAGGTCGGAATAGCTGGAAGAACAGGTGCCAAAATAATCAACGATCTACATCATCATGCATTGATCCAACCCAGTCCCAGGAGGACAAAATGCACGAAGGATAAAATTAGCAATTGTCCCGTAAAGCAGCATTTCTAAACCGCCCATCGAATGATCAACGGACCAGATTAATTACGCGAGCACCCTCTTTGACACTATGAGTGGTCTCGTAATAAGCATCTGGTTTTTAAGATTCACATGCGGTTTTTCCGACGTATAGGTATCACAGTGGGACCCATTCGCCATCTACATTCATTTCCAACAATTCATTTGCTGAAGTTTTGGTTCAACTCTCCTTCATTGCCATTTAAAATTTATTTGATGTGATGTGAGCCTAATCGAAGGCCACAAACACATATTGCACTAAAATAATAAAAGGAGGGATTGAAATAATGTTATGTTATCTATATATATATATTTAAAAGTTATCATTTGTAACTCCATAGTTTTAGAACATTTTGAAGACGTAGTTTGGTAACTGAAACGAGAATCAATTTTCAAATTGATTATAACAATTATACAACTAGGGATAACCACAAGAATAAAAAGCCGTAAGTAATACATTAGAGGGGGTTCAGAAGGGCACACTCATCCATCACTGGCAATGTAGACAAATTTCATTCTAAAATCTGAACATGATATTACAGTTTAATTCCAGCATTGGCGTTGCAATGATTGTTTTTATCTTCTGTTCGAGCATTCATATATATTTTACCTATATTGGACAGTGTATGATGTAGCTGGTGCTTAGGTTTAGTTTTTAATGAATTTACTTTGTTGTACTCATTAAAATTGTGTTGTAATCATTAAAATTAATCATGAAGCCGTTAATGAAGCACTCCACGTCTGAGAATTTTATTCATACTTTTTATTCTTCATCCATCATTCTTTCTACAGAGTTGAAGCATAGATTCTTAATTGCTTATGCCAAAAATCTGTCTCCTTCATTTTCTTCTTTACATCTCCACCCTGCAAACCCTCATGTCTTGTCCTTCCTTCCATTGATTTCAAAATACCTTTTTTTCCAATCTCAACATGTCTCAAGAACTGGTTCCCCCATAGCCAGGAACTGTCTCCTGAGGTACAACATTACCGATTAGTTTGATCGAGAGAGATTTGTTGTCCTTGATCTACTGTAGCAAAGGGTGATGAGTCTTTGTGAGTGAATCATTGTCTGGGAGGACATCTGGCTGACACTTTGTGTTGATGTCTAGATCCCGAAGTTGGAAAAGTGGTGTTGGTTATTGAGCTCTATTTTTAGAAACACACCTAAATCCCTGGGTTGGTGGTTAGCAAGTAAGCCTGATGGTACTTAGAGGTGCTGAAAGCTTGATTCCATCTTATTCCCACTTGAATATATTGCCTTGGTAAGGAATCTAGTCTGTGGCATTGCAGTGCCTAAATTGTTGAGAAACCAATGAATAGATTTTCCTGGTCAAGAATCTAGTCCAGGGCATTGCGATGCCTAAAATATTTTCATGGTTCATATAGTTGAGATCTTCGTTGTACTTGTATATGATGAATACCTCCCCATTTAAGAGGGAGTGTTGGAAAATATAACTAGTTTCAGTTTTCCTTTAATGTATTTGAGTCATCTTGTAATGTACTTGTCAAAAGAATAAAGAAAATAATTTTTATTAATATTATTGTGACTTATTAAATCATGGGTTTCATGCTTGGGTCACCATGTTTTAGGTCAAAGTCCCCATTTAGGACTTCTAGGATTTATTTTGAACAAGTAGAGTCATTGTACTTTTAAAGAGACCCTTCTTGGGCTTTTGAATCATGTAAAAAGGTTAAATATTGAGTCAAATGTAATTTATTCATCCTATACATCAACTCAGCTTAGAAGATATCAAGTCGACCTAAGGACACTAATTCGACCTCATATGAAGCCTATAAATACAAGCAAGTCAAATTCATTTGGAACACACTCTTTCACAAAAAGCTTGATATCTCTTGAACTCAGAGGAAGTGCAATGTACGAAGCCAGGAAGCCAAAGGAAGTGCGAGTTTGGTGGAGTTTGAGGAGAAGAAGAAAAAATAAATTTTGGTGCCTCTCTCTCTGTGTGTGTTTCGTGTCCTAGATTGGGAGATCGAATTCTTCCAAGTTTCGTTGATGTCAGAAGTTTCCTGATGCCAGAAGATGCTACATAGTCAAAGTTGTTGGAAGAGAGGTCGAAGATATGGGAGGCTGACTTGGTGTGGAGGGAAGGTCTGGTCTTTTTCTAGGGTGAAGAGTCTCAAAGAGAACTATTTAAATGAAGAGAAGTTTTCCTGGATTTTCCCCTCGAGGGGGGTTTTTCCCTGGCATAGTTCCTACATATGGTGTCAGTTATTTTATGTGGTATTGCTTTAGTAATTTCTTGATGAACTAAAAGAATGAAGATATAAATAATTGTAATAACAAATCAAGAACATCACAAGCAATTATCAAGTATAAGAAAATATTTCCGCCTTTCTGATTTTCTAACACCCAACTTTTGCCACGTAAGCTAGAAATGCTTCGGCACCTCAACTCTTTCTAGATGAGGTTGGATAAGAAAAAATGGATAGCAGGGAGGACTTTAACATGATTAATTCACTGGAGGAAAATAAAGGAGGGAGAATGCATCTGTAATCTGAACCAAAGTAATTCTAAAGCTTCATTTAGAATAATGAACTGGTTGACCTCAGAACCACTAATGGACTCTACACCTGGAACAATCAATGTGCAGGAAAAGCATAGATCTCATCCTGTCTGGATCACTTTCTGGTAGAAAAACACCTCATCACTCGTGGAGAGGAAGTGATAGTGGAGATTCTCCCTTTGGTAGGTTCAAACCACTAGTCGATTTGTTTAGCTTAGGAGTGTCTGGAAAAACCTCTCAAAAGATAGTCCAAGGTTGAACAATTTTGGCTGACAGATGCAAGCCTCATCAACAAAATCCAAGCCTGGTGGTAAATTTTTGGTCCCATATAAGGCTTCAAGATGTATGTATTCTAACATAAACTCAAACAATTTAAACTACTTCTCAAAAAGTGGAACAAATAAGAGTTTAGAAACATATTATAGGAAAAGAACACCCTGGAAAAAGAAATGGAATCCTACAATAGGATATAATCAATAACGAAAGCACTCAAGAAATGAAATCCCAATAAATTTCCCTTACTTGTCGATTAGAGGCTCACTACTAGAAAGAAGAGACTCATAAGATATATAAATCCAGGATCAGTTGGCTCAAACAAGGGGAACACGTGTTCACTTCCTTCTTCCACTGCTATACCATCCAACATAGATCCAACAAAATAATTATTTCCTTCAAAACAGATCATGGAGGTCATATAGGAACCTAGGAGGACATTGAAGACACCTTGGTGAACTTCTACTTTGATTTGATTTCTGATCTTTTACCTCATTACCAAGAATCTATTAGCAAAATCACTGACAATATCCCCAAACGTGTAACAAAGGCTCACAACATAGCATTTATGTTCCCAATTAGCATAGTGGAAGTTCTTAGCCCCAAAAAATCCCTTTCAAAAACAAATTCTTAACAAACTATGGAGTCTAACTCTAGGGCTTCTATTTTGGGCTATATGGAGAGAACAAATCCAATGTATCCTTAACAAGAAGTACATAAGTCTAGACAACATTTCGATTCTTCTTCATAAGTATCTTGAGGAAACCCTTTTCCTCACCAATTGGGATGAAAAGGAACTTCCTCATCTTCCCCAAGAGAAGATGTTCCTTGACTGGTGGTTCATCGAGCTCCTTTTGCAACCAAATCTATACTCCTAAGTCCTAAAGCCACTAGCCTTGAAGTCTAGACTCTACCTCAAACTCACCACTTCAAATTAATTTTTGATGGAGCCTCAAACGACACTCCAAGTGATGCTAGAATCAAAGGAGCCATAAGGAACAAAAATCATATGCATATAAAGAAGATACATTGGTCATGATAGCAATAATGCTATAGAATTGGAAGCTCTGATCCAAGGCATCCTCACAAACATGCACACAAGCCTCCACCCTCTTATTGATAAAGGAGACTCTTAATTGATAATCCAAGCAACAAAAAAATTTCAATCAAGTTCTTCCTCGATGAAGGGCTCCTTTGGATGGAAATTATATCACAACATGCAATTTCTCACTCAAACTCTAGCTCTATAGGAAGCAATAATCTTCTCTCACAACAAACGAAAGGCAATTTATATAGAGGAATGTCTTTTGTGGGTATAGTTTTCTCTGAATTTTCCCCTATTTAGAAATTCTCTATAGATCAGCTAGCTCTGATACCATGTAGAATTTCCCACTGTAGATCAACAGATTATGCAATATACTAAAGCAAAATACAAGAGCTATTTCTACAACAAACTTGTGGAAGCTTAATCGAATATTAGCAAGATCAAATAGAATACATATAACTGAGAATGAGAAATCAATCACACATGAACACAGAATAATACTATGGGGAAAGCCTCAGCTAAAAACCCTGATTTCTGTATTATCATACAAGTGGAAATATGTCCAAATTACACAAAGCTTTAGCTCACAAGCTATCCAGCTCTCAATGCAATCCCTCTGCTGCTTATAGACAGTCAAAGGCTTCTCACAAACCTTATCCTCTGCTGTCCAAGCCTCCTATTTCCTTGCTCAGTTTTCCTTGGGGTCCAGTGCTGCCACCTATGTGAATTGGCCTCTTCACACACTCACTAACCTCTGACCTAACTGCGCAATCCTGAAGGAGATAATTCCTTTTGCATGGATGAGTTTTCTATATAGGAAAAATCCTCCAACTGATAGTACATTGTCCCTCCATCTAATCTCAACTGAGTCTCTCACAGCACTGACATGCATGAGTTATTTATGAGAGAATATTCAGTTATTTGAAGTGAAGTAGTTACATGCATGCAAGCATTAACTAACTGAACTCACAATTAATTCCACAAACTGTTGGAACTAATCTAACTGGACTTAACTCAGTTAACTGAGCTAACTAATTACAACTCAAAGTACAACTCATCCTCATCTCCTTATAGTTTAACTCAAAGTACAACTCATTCCTCAATCAATGGAGAAACTATTGCATGTCCCCACATAGACTTCATGTTTGATTTTCTACAACTAATTAACTGAAGATGAATTAATTAATTACTTTACAAATAGTTTCTAAGATCAAATTCGAATTTTACTTTTCAATTTTAGTTCAGGACTAACTAAAATTAGAATCCATCCCGAAATGCTATTTATAGCAATGCTATTTTTAGCATTTCTTGTTGTCATTTTCAACACTCTCTCTCAACAAGAAAGGCATTCAACTCGAACCTGATCCCGAACCTTTGGAATGTTCTGCATGCAACACTTCTCCCAAGTGTTATTGCTCCAACAACTCTAGAAACAAAAAAAAAACTCCCAATTGACCTTCCTGTTGGGATAGAAACATCCTCTGATGTTGAAGCTCCATTTGTCACTGACAAGTTCTCCCTCTCTGACCTCTGAGCTACTACAACACTCCATTCATCTCGCACTGTTGCACACCTATCTGTGCCATCCTGCACTAGTGCAACACTCATGTGCCTCTCGCATTGTTGCAGCCTGCTAGCTCTACACTGTCTTGGGATTCCTGCATCTGTAGCTCTCTCTGTCGCTCCATCCGCATCTGTCTCCACCCACTCAGCCAATCCTGCTGCTCCTCGTCGAGGCCCCTGTAGCAAGGTATAATCAAAGAGGTTGGGTACCTCAATGATCCTGCCCCTATTCCAGCCTTCTTGGGACTGTCACTCCACATCGCCCGACCTCCTACCTAGAGGTATGGATGCATGTGATCCCTCTGCCCACTTGGATCGAAATTTCCCCCATATTGGAGGTCTCTACACGAGTGGATGCCTCCACTCGATCTCCTCTCGGCTTCTCTGGTTATGGCTGCTCCACAACCTCTTGAAGCTGCTTCACCAATTGTGGCTCCTCCACAATTGTTTGAGACTTCTTCTGGCGCTGCATGCTGAGAGGTAATTTACTCTCCCTCTCAACCACCAAGTCTCCATCAGTTGCCTTGCTCCTTAAGGCTTTTCATGTATCTTGAACCTCAAGAGCATACATGTTCTTGACTCGTGAACCAATCTGCTTCACCTATTTCGTGGTGATGTGTCGAAGGAAAACCTTTCCCTTACTGAAGACTACATCATAGTCTTTGTCTTCCAGCCTTGCGATCAACACCAAATTTTTCCTCAGTCTTGGTACATACTTAACATCGGTCAAGGTAATGTGAGCTCCATGCTCCCTCTAAAAAAAAACCGTGCCTACACTTGAGACACTATACTTTTCATCATTACCCATCGCTATGAGTATTTGGAGATCTTTTTCCTCCAAGGTACTGAAAAAACTCTTGTCGCCGGTCATGTGGAATGAAGCTCCACTGTCAAGAAACCAACCACATCCCACCATGGATGAAACCATGCATGCGAAGAGTGTGAAATCCAACTCGAACTGTGAGGCCAGTGCCTCACCTTCTGATCCTTCCAAGGATCCCTTCTTGGATTTCTTCAGTGGACAATTTGTAGCAAAATGGCCCACCTCATGACAATGAAAGCATCGCACTTTTGATTTGTCAAACTTATTCCCACCATGGGAAGAACTTGATTTGGGATGAGAAACCTTCTCCTTCCCTTTCTTTGCCTTACTCACTAAGGCACAATTTTGTTCATCCTCCTTGGATGAAGAACCATCTCTAGTGCTTCTTCTTATCTCCTCCTGCATCAGATCCAACCAAAGTCGATCCCAATCTGGCAGTTTCTCTCTTCCTTTTATTGAGTCTTGGTAGCTATGCCAGCTCTTAGGAAGACTGAGGAGAGTTAGACTCACCATGTCATCATTGGCTGCCATGATCCCTACACTTCCAAGCTCATCCCTGCAGGTGGTGAGCTTGTTCAGATATGTAGAGATCATGTTGCCCTCTTCACACTTGATTTTCCGAAGCTTGTCTTTTAGCGCCAGCTTCCTCTGATCACTGTTGTTCTGATATAGATATTTCAATGTTTTCCACATCGAAAATGATGTCTCCTTCCCATGGAGACTCGAGACAATGTGGTCTTGAACTCCCTCCAGAAGGATTCTCCTTGCTCTAGCCACACATTTCTTCCATTCCGCCAATTCTATAGCATCAGCTGCTACCAGCTTGGGGACTTCTTGATCAATGAAATCCTTTAGATCGTTATCCTCTAATACTGCTTCCATGTGATCCTTCCAGGCTCTATAATTCGAGTTGCCATCAAGGGCATACCCGAGTCTTAAACCGTTGAACGCCATTGGTGAAATTGAGATGTGATAAGAACTCTATTTCTATATTCAGGAACCTCAAACTTCTAACTTCTTCCTTCTTGTATACTGTTCTTCTCTTTGATCACCTTTGCTTTGATACCATGTAGAAATTCTCTATAGATCAACTAGCTCTGATACCATGTAGAATTTCTCACTGTAGATCAACAAATTATGCAATATACTAAAGCAAAATACAAGATCTACTTCTACAACAAACTTGCAGAAGCTTAATCGAATATGAGCAAGATCAAATAGAACACATATAACTAAGCATGAGAAATCAATCACACATGAACACAAAATAATACTCTAGGGAAAGCCTCAGCTAAAAACCCCGATCTCTGTATTATCATACAAGTGGAAATATGCCTGGATTACACAAAGCTTTAGCTCACAAGCTATCCAGCTTTCATTACAATCTCTCTGCTACTCATAGACAGTCGAAGGCTTCTCACAAACCTTCTCCTTTGCCATCCAAGCCTCCTATTTCCTTGCACAATTTTCCTTAGGGTCCAGTGCTGCCACCTGTGTGAATTGGCCTCTTCACACACTCACTAACCTCTGATCTAACTGAACAATCCTGAAGGAGATAATTCCTTTTGCATGGATGTGTTTCCTATATAGGAAAAATCCTCCAACTGATAGTACACTGTCCCTCCATCTGATCTCAACTGGGTCTCTGAATGAATTGACATGCATGAGTTATTTATGAGAGAATATTTAGTTATTTGAAGTACAACAGTTACATGCATGCAAGCATTAACTAACTGAACTCACAATTAATTCCACAAACTGTTGGAACTAATCTAACTGGACTTAACTCAGTTAACTGAGCTAACTAATTACAACTCAAATTACAACTCATCCTCATATCCTTAATTAAGGGATAAATTCCTCAATCAATGGAGAAACTATTGCATGTCCCCACATAGACTTCATGTTTGATTTTCTACAACTAATTAACTCAAGATGAATTAATTAATTATTTTACAAACAGCTACTAAGATCAAATTCGAATTTTACTTCTCAATTTTAGTTCAGGGACTAACTAAATTTGGAATCCATCCCAAAATACTATTTATAGCAATGTTATTTTTAGCATTTCTATTTTTATCATTTCTTGTTGCCATTTTCAACACCCTAATCTCTTCTCGGGTTTCTTAATACACTATGATTTCCCACAATGATTTTCGGGCCCCAAATTTAGGTGTCATGTCAACAAAGGGAAGCATTTACCATATTAATGGTTTGTGCACTTGTTGCATTCACTATGAGGGATCAATGGTGCCTCTGCCTTTCCCCCTCGCCTGTCCACCACTCCAATGATAACTACAGTAGAAACCTATTATCAGCCAAGCATTTATGGCCATTCATACCACTATATACACATCCTCTAGATGGTAATAATGGATCACTCACAGACGATGTTAAGAGTGCTAAAAGTTGGGATATCAATTGATAAAAGTGCTAGTTGCTAACAATCGAAGGTAATTTTTTTTATATAAGTTGGTCTTAACATTCCTTCATAGTTGCATTAGTTAGGGAACATAGTAGACCTCACAAGGAAGTAAAGGTAGAGGCAAGATGCCTCTTCCCCTCTGGCACAACCAAAGAGCATATCATTTTAACAAGAGTATCCCCCATCATTATCATTGTTTAGTAGTAGACTTGGAGTCCAGAGAGATGTGCTTCACTGGTGATAATGTGTGGGCTCTCCATAATCTTCTAGATCGACACTTACGTGACTAGGAAGATGTCACTATTTTACTAGACGGAAGTGTGTGATATTTGAATTTCCACCTTCATCATGTGTTGGATGCCATGTGAGGCATTGGGGGTACTGAGGGCCTTCAACTCCATAACACTTCCTCTTTCTCCACTAGATACACTTCTTAGAGGCCATCATCAAACCATCATTAATGTCCTTGAAGCACCAAGGATTGCTCCTATTTTAAGCCTCAATAATAATGTAACACCATGGAAAGCACCTTAGTGGATCCCAAATCATCATGTTTCAAGGGTACTAAGACTAGAGGCAAAGGAAACATCACCCATTCTCAACCAGCAATGCATCAGTAATTTGAGGAGCATAACCCGCCATCACTACACCACAATCCAGCTAAGCCCCCTCAACCAACAAAGTACCATGAGCTAGCAACACATAATGATCCAGATGGGTACCCTTTTCCAACCCAACACACTCTTCTCGATGATGATGATTAGTACTGTGCAATTCTCATGGTTTGGGAAGGCCCTTCAAATATTAAGCATGATGTGGCGAAACCCACTAAGTAGTCCTTAACATCACTCAAGCCTCTCATGTGCTTCAAGTCACTTTGAGGCTTCTTCCCTTATGTTTTTTTTATTCTTTAAGTCTTTTTGTGTTGATAAACTTCTCAGGAGGAATTTTGGTTTCCCTCACAAGGGAAGATGGTCCTTTCTGCTTCGTTTTTGTGATTTCCAATCTCCTTGGCTTTTGGTTTCATTCTGTATATGGTTGGTCAAGTCACCTAATCATGGCTAATCCTAAATGTTGCTTTTGATTAATTATTAACAATTTTAGTATTTGGTCACATGCTCATCCATTCCTTAATATTTTTCTTGTACATATCAATAATATTTGTTTTGAAATTCAATACACCATGGGCATCTAGTAGGATCCTTTTCATGTAGATCTGAGAAACTTGAATGAGGCAAGAAGGTATGCTCTTTCTCTATTTTTTTGTGCATGTCTCGAATGAGGTCAGGGTATAAGGAGTTGGGACTTGAACTAGGTAAATCCTTGCATGAACGACCTCATTGACGCCAACAACCTCCCATGGTGAGAGAAAAGAAAGACAAGGGAGTAGGATATCCTTTCAAAATGTTGCTCGAAGAGTTCCTTATGCGACAAATGAATGAGATGATGGACAATTTTTCTCATATCCTTCGGCAGGTATCAGCAGGTGATGCATCTTCATCTAGTAGTAACTTTGGAGGTGCCACCCCCTTTAAGGTATAAGTTAAATTTGACATTCCTATATTTGAAGACCAGATAGATGTAGATACCCTAGATAGATTGTTAAATATGCCAAAAGGATATTTTTGGTCCATAATTTTTTTGATAGGGAAAATATTACTTTTGCATTCCTGAAAGTTGCCCCCCATGTCAAGGATTGGTGGGAATATTACTGTTAGTAGGGAGACAAGGAGGAACCCACATTATTTTCAGCTACACTCTCTTGGAATTCTTTTCGAGATGTTGTCAAGGAACAATATTACATTGTCACGAGATATGAATATAAGTACATAAAGAGGACCACACCACGGTAGGAAAGGAACTAAGGCATGCCCGAGTTCATGGACATTTTACATACCCTACACACAAATTTGGGTATCAAGGATCCTGAACGACATCTGATATTCAAGTACTGTGGTTCTCTGAACAAATAAATCCAGGAAAAAATGGAGTACCTGAACATCTCCTCGTCGTGGCGCAACATATTGATATGCTAAGAGGATTGAACAAAAATTTAAACATAGCAAGTGAGATTTTTGATTTGTCAATCTGAAGTAGGGGAAAGGCACCTCCAAACCGTAGAACAAGGGACAGAGCCAAGGTGGAGCAACCCAGGACAACCCATTGAAGCCACAAGCAAAGAATAGCACCACAAAGATGAAGAAGGACACTAAAAAGTGATGTGAGTTCAACAAGTGGCCCACCCACAACATAGAGAACAAAACATCAATTAATAAATAGTAGCTACTAAAAACTATTTACATACAGAAAAGAAACAAACTAGCTCTAGTGGTGATGGTAGCTTATCTATCAGAATATTTGTGATAGCTACATGCCTTTTGAATTTTGTGTTACAATGAGGATCAAAGGTGTTTTTATCATCAACAAACAATGGAAAACCCTAAACATCCAAAAACCCAACCCTTGGAGATGAAGAACTGAAAGCTTCTAGGCCCTGCTAGGGTTAGTTGGAACATCAGTTTCTAAGGGTTGTAACTTTGGCAAATATCTTTTTTTGGGACGCACAATACCTCATTAGAAATATCTATCTGAGGTCAACAACTTTCGATTGCAAATGGAAGTGTCGTTGGCCTTCGATTTTCTTGTTTCTCAAAGGAATGCCATTTAGGGCCTCAAAATGGCTCTAGAAGTTCATGACCCGAAAAGTTTCCAAAAATAAAAAACTAGTGAAATGTAAAATTTTGTTGGATATTAGGAAACTGAAAGGAAATAGTGTTGGGGGTCAAAGTGGAATAGGCATATGGTCACCAATATCCACTTGGATCACTTTCCTTAATGTTCTTATATCTAGGATGTTTGATGGCTCCTTATCCAATTAACTATACAATTAGGAAATCCATATGGATACTATCTACATGCCTCTTCCCACCACCACCATTCCCAAAAAAAAATTGCCATGCTTAGAATTTTCAAGACAAGGGATTTCATAATTTTTTTACCCACCTCATCATGACCAAGTTGAAGCTCATGAAATCTATCCAAACTAATGGATATTCTATCAACTATATCAAGAAATCCTTTCACAAATACTTTTGTACTAAGAATAGAATATGTTTTCCCCCTCGACTCCCTAACCTGAACAAAATTCACCCCTTACAACCTCCGTAGCCCACCCCCCAACCTTATATTGAAAGTGTCACATATGATTATGAAAATTCTTTTCAAAATCAAAGCCATATCCAAACCTCATAAAACTCTTAAATGTAAGGACAAAAGTATAGAAAAAAATTGACCTCCTCCTTTACGGTATATATAAATCTTCTTATTCTCATGCAATGTTCTACATCAACCAACTAGATTATTCTATCAAAATGTGACTCAAAAAACATATAATTCGCACTTCCATAATTACACCTCAAAATTTACTAGAATCAAACATTCTTCAACACTAACATAATATTTGTTTTGATCATATCAAAGTCCTAGCTTAATCTCACTATCTATTGTTGTTACTAGCCAATCATAAAATCCCTTGAAATATCCCTTGAAATAGAAAAAGCACTCAAATAATTTCAATTGCAAATATGATTTCGCACTAAACCAATCTCGGCAAACCATCATTAACCATATCCATTCTTCATTCCCTGAAGTGGATTCTCTTCAATTCCTTTTAGATCTTTTATATTTTTCTTTATATTTATTTGATTCTAATTATTTTCCCACTTGTTTTCTTGAGTATTTTCTTTCCTTAAGCTTTATATCCATCATTAATTTATATTTTCTAACAATTTTATCATTCATATATATATATTTCACTAATTAATTTTTGTTTAATATATATATATATATATATATATATATATATATATATATATATATATATATATATTATAAACTTTATATCTTAGATCTATACTTACTTTTTATTTTCTAATATATATATATATATATATATATATACTAAATAATCATATATAGATATTCATTTTTATTAATTTTATTTTGAATGAATTTCATTTTTATTATTGCCTTGACCGGTAGTATAGAAGAAATGATGTAATGGCTTGTCCTATCATGTTGTGTAATATATATATAAATGGACATAGCTTAAAATAAAATTAACTTTAAAGTATAATAATAAAAATAAAAATTACATGTTATTGTTAATTTTTGTTGGGTACTTAAAATAAACTTACTGAGTCAAAATACCATGAAATTAATAATTAATTATAATTATAATTATAGTTAATAATTAAACCAACTTGGAAAGAGCCATCATTTGCAGATTTAACGGACTATGGCCGCGATCTCAGGATCTCTATGCATGGATCCATGCAAACTGGACTCATCATTGTAAGATCAGTTTTTGTTCAAAAGGTTACTTCATTGTTCTATTTGATAACAATAGGCATTATGAAAAGGCTTTAGAAGAAGGCCCTTGGTTCATGGGAATTGCGGGACTCTTCTTGACTCCTAGGTTCCCAGATTTTGATCCAGCAACTGCAGTCATTACCAGGACACCTGTATGGATCAGGCTTCCAAACTTACCTGCCCACTTATGGCATACTGTTGTCTATAGAGCTATAGGCAACACCTTGGGCAGTTTCATTATGGGAGATTTCTGGCGGGAAGCCAAAGGTCTCTACTCATATGCCAGAATATGTGTGGAGTTAGATTTGAGCAAAGGACTTCTAGACCAAATCAATCTCAAGATAAACGACTTTGTCTGGTCCCAGACACTGGATTACGAAAATACTGCATTCCGTTGCCGCCATTGCCACCAATCAGGGCATTTGCAGAACACCTGCCCATCTCTCCCGGCAAAAAAGAATAAGGATAACCTCTCCAAGCCCAAGTCCAAACGATGGGCTCCTTGCTCTCCACCTCCAGTCGTGGATTCTGATTCCTCCAGCTCTGAAGATGAAGGTAGCGATGCAGAATTGGATCAAGCCCCTCATTCTGTGGTCCCTTCCACCGATGGTCCAGCGCAGTCCTCCGATACAGCCATCGCTCAGAAACACGTCCATTTGACCTCCTCCTCTGATTCAGAAAAGGAGGGCTCCCCTGTGGAGATCCCCAATCTTCAAGTGGTTATTGCTCATTCACCCCAGGGTGGTTGGGTCGAAGTCAAAAAAAAGAAAAGGGAAAAGCTTTATGTTGAAGCTTCTACCCATTCAGGGTAGAAGTCAGTCTTTTTGCTTCCAGCCATATGTTGTAGCTTCTTGCTTGTTTCACTTCTTCTCCAGAACCGAGGTTGATAGTCCTATCATTTCTGGTTGCCGGTTTTCTGTCTCTCTTGAATGTATCTTCTTGTACCATATTTTTGATTAATAGAATTAGTCCAATTCAAAATAATAATAATAATAATAATAATAATAATTAAACCAACCTAGATCTATTTTACTTCCACATCGAAAGGGATCAAATATCTTGAAATACAAACCTCTTTTAAAGTGAAAAGAGATTTGCTTCCTCTAATTACTTAATAGATCTAACATGAAAATATACCTAAACTAATTTATTAGAATATATCTTAATAAAAACTTATTAATTTATACACAATTATTTCCTAATAATTTTAAAAAATTATATCTACAAATCATAAAACTTATTATAATATGTAATATATTTTTCTCTATCCTTTTAACATTATTAAATAATAAAATCATTAAACATCTATAAATTGCATATATATATATATATATATATCCTGCTGTTCTTGGATCTCGAGATGGAAGGAATGCTACGGGTTCGGATGCTGCTGCTAACCCAAAAAGGCAGTTACCGACAGGCATAAAAGCACAGGCCAGAGAGGCAAGATGTAGCCTGTATATATATAAAGGTTTTTAAAAATGATAAAAAGAGCAAGTTAAAAAAAAATAAAAAAATTCAAAATTTTATTCAACTTCAAACAAGTAATAGATCTAGTCATATATGCATATTTAAAAACTGTGAAAATTACATAAAATGTGTATAAGTTAGGTAGGATAAAAATCTGTTAATTTTTTCTTTTTTCCTTTTTGTTTTTACAACTTTCCCCATCCTTAAGGTTGGTATCAACAATTACCACATCTAATTGATTTCCAACTATCTACAAGAGCATTTATTTTTTGGAATCTAAGCTTTTAGAGATATGTGTTCTTTTGATATCCCATGCCTTTTGCATTGTGTGTTTCCTCTTTCTGAAACTTTAATGTTTGGGTTACTACTAATTCAATACCTTTTTGAATGACTAGGCATCAACACTTCCTTTTACTTGATTATGGTTTTCCGTAGTCTCTTCTTCTTCTTTCGATAGATGAGGGCCAGATACTTCCTTCTTCTTCTTTCTGTAGATGAGGGTCAGACACCTGTCATTCCCTTGGCTTCTTGGTCTGCGTCTTTATTTTTTTGACATCTTTTTATTTTTATTTTGGGCAAGTGTTTGAAAACAAATTTGACATCTGAATTTTGTATTCTTGTAATCTAATACTTGGGTCCACTAATTTTTTTTTTATGTTTTAGTAAGATACGATCAGATATGCTTTTTTTCATATATATCTATACACAGTCTCGCAAAAGGAAATATGTTTTGTTTTTGTTCTTTTAAAGTCCATCTTTTTGAAATTTTAAGAATATTTCTAATATTCTCTAGGACCTTATGGTGCCAAAAAGGAAGAGGGAGATTGGGTTGTGTCACCCATATCAATATTATTGAGACTACCATGTTTTTAACATCAAAATATGGAAAGCATGGGTGCTTTGCCCTAGAACCATGGTTCCTCCTCATTTAAGACGAAATCCACATATTTCTCTGTATAAAATTGAACTCTGCAGAAACTCTTGGAACATAAATAGGTATCACAGTTAGGACGGAGCAATATTGCCCTCCCCACCCAGGTTAGATTCATGCCTAACATGTTGAGTTGTTTGCGCACAACATATGAAAGTCTATTGCTGGGTAGCTGTCAAGTGTGACACAACGTATTGTAGGGATATCAGTTGTACAGATTGTATATATTGTAATATAATGCTTCTTGAGCGAGGTCCCCCCTTTTTAAATCACAGTTAGGGGTCTAAGTGGAGAGAACCCATTGATGTAATGTGCTAGATCTCAGCTAGAAACCATTGAATCTAATATAACAGCTTTGGAGTGAAGAAAAATAAAGAGAAAACTTACCTCTGAAAAATTAACTTCCATGTCTCCCAGATGTTCTATTTAATTTATAATGTAGGTTCCTAGATTATTTTGTATAGAATCTGATAAGATGTGAATCTTCCCTTGCTCAACCTCCTTTAAAAAGATAGATCCATTAAAATTTCTGATATTGTTAGCAACACTACACAACCTCAAATTTAAATTGATGGTAGAATTCCATAATCTTGAATCTGAGAATATTTATGTAACAATTTCCCTTAGAATAACAAACTTTGGGAAATTGCAAATATAGCTGGACTATTCCCAATTTACCATATAAAATATGGAAATCTTCCCATTAATATTTTTTTCCTTTTAGCCAAAACTGCAGAAGCAATTTCCAAGAAGATCCATATACCTTGTGTATGCATGCTTCTTCAGATCTACAAACCCCATAGGGGATTGCTTCTCTGTGGCGTTCCTATCCCGAAGAATGGTGAAATCATAGGATCAAGACAAAAGCTTTCAAAGAACTTCGCTGTAGGGCACCCCATACGCTGTCATTCCAAACGATCCACACAGCCGCCATAGAACATTTGTAAAAAATCTCGTTGTGTCCTCAAACTCAATTCGCACTCTTCATCAGAATGAACCTTGAGTCCCTCGAAAGCGCGTAGAGCCTGTATCTTTTTCGAGTAATAGGATTAGTCTTGAGGACCTTCAATGGGATCGATCCCATGAATTTATTTTAATCTTTTATAAAAGTCAAAATTTAAGATTTTGATTTCATTATAAATTTTTAAATATTTAATTAACATTTCCATTTTTTTTTAACTTTTTCAAATATTTGATCTATTTAACGTTGACTTAAGTCCATACTAATTATAATTATAAACATCCCATTAGAATGAAATTTCCTCTTAAACCGAAAATAAATTGATCTTACTTGGACAAAACCTCAAACACGATGTGAAAATTATGTTAATCAAAGCAGGGCATAGTTAACATTAGCTAGCAATGTGTGTTGAACCGAGTTTGCGACATTGTGATGTATCAAACCCCTCAAAACTTACTAATGTTAGTAAACTTTCCAAATGGGTAATTAGGATTTCCAGAGTAAAATTATATTATGGATTTTATAGATGTGCGGTGATTTTTCTAATAAAATTTAGACTTATTTCTAGTGTAATTATTTTATGTTTTGTATTTTATTAGTTGTTATTTTGAAATATAATTGTAAATGAAATGATTATTTTAATTATTTAAAATGTGTTTTGACAATATAAAAAATTCAATACATTAAAAACTTCACCCACTAAATCTTCAAACAAAACTTACACTTATTTATAATGTAATTATTTTATGTTTTGTATTTTATTGATTGTCATTTTGAAATATAATTATAAATAAAATGATTATTTTAATTATTTAAAATATAATTTTTACTATATAAAAAAATTCAATACATTAAAAACCTCACTCACTAAATTATACGATCTCAAAATTCAAACATTTAATTTTAACAAACATTTACCATATTTTAAACAAAATCCACCCAAAAAAAATTATACAACTCCAAAATGTAAAAGAGTTAGACCACAACATTTACAGCCATGCGATAATGATTATTACAGCTATTACATTTATAGGTTACAGCAAATCTGTACAGTCACCTGTTACTCCTAAAGCAATATCTTCAATATCTTGTGGAACATGGCTGCCTCTATAAGATCATTTTCTGGACTTTGTGATTTCCATCCTTTCCAAACATTTCATCCCATGTCATATCCTATAGTGGATCCGGACCCTTGAATTATTTTGAGCAATTCCAATGTAATCCATGCCATATACACCAATAATTCGGAGAAGGGAAGCCTTGTAACTAACCTCTCTGCAAATTTCATCCCAAACCCCACCAATCCAGCATTCAAAAAGACAGAAAAGTCAGTTTGAAGCTGTTGATAGTGGTCATCAAATCTTGTATTCCACTCTCTGATTTGCTTATTACAGTTCTACAGCGTTGGGAGCGATCGATCAAGTGCCTTTTCATGCTATTAAACACAACTTCCAAATGAATAACATGACTGGAACAACAATAGTGCTGCTTAGGGTTCTGCCATGGTTGTGCCCACCTGCACCAGTTTCGATCACAAGATTCATTACTCGATGGGACTGAATCGACCCACTGAACAGCAGCATGAGAATAAAAACAGCAAGATGAATGTGTGGAGAGGTGGTTATTGTTTGAAGCTGGACTCAATTGTCTGCACAAATATATTAGGGCACATCCATGGTGGTGGCCCTTATTTGTGTTAAAATTCGAGGAAGGCTATGTGAATGCAACTTAAGAATCTTGTACAAAAAAGTTTATTCCAACTGATCGTGTCAAAGATTTTAATTGATTTCTCCACGACCAAAAAGAAACAAGGACATTCATTGTTTCGTTGCTTTTTAGTACAGAGATGCCCACCACCCAGTCATGGATGGTGATATAAAGCAGTATTGTCCAATGGGGCCTTCATATTCTCACAGGCGCTGAGGGTTAAGTTGCACCGATTTTGTTGTATGAATCAAAATTGCACTGATTTTGTGCACCCAGAGTCTTGAAGTTCATATATTGATTGAGAGATATCTCTTATGGACTAGGCATGATAGGGATGGTTTTTATTCTCCAGGCCATACTTTGGATTTTTTTAGAGCTGTCATGTTTGGGAAGGAATCTAACTTTAGAGTGTTGTACTATGAACAGTTTTTTCATGCGAGGAATATGGACCTACTTTCATGCATTAGAGGTAGAATTAATTTGATAGAGATGGTTCTGGTAATTAAGCTATGGCTTAAGGTTCAAAATATAAAAAAATAAAAAATTATAATTAGTACATAGTATTTTTGTTTATAAAGTATTGAATATATACCTAAAACACCGTATACACTTCCCATATAGAATCATTAGCAAAGGATTAGGGTCCCAATTTTGTGGAAGATATATAGTCATAATAATTTTAGTTTTAGCCATATTTTGACGCTATATATTAGGCATTTTTTTGTTTGATGCATGTTTTGAGTCTAATGTGAGATTCAACCATGGTATATAACATTTACTTGAATCTTTGAACCATGATAGATATAGGGGTTTGATCTCATGGGCTAGTTCTAATAATCATGGTTCTTTTGCCCTATGTCAAGTTTGTCGATAAAAATTAACAATAGTGTTCTTAGTTTAAGTTTTATATTTTCAAAAGCCATGTTTAGGATTTTAGACCATGCTATTGGCCTATAGATGGAAATTTTGACATGGGAGCATATTAGAGGTCACTTTCATGAATTATAAGTGATAAGGATGGTTACATGGCCCAAATGATGATCTAGGGAAAAAAAATTATCGTTTTTCTCTCTAAATCATATTTTTTTCCTCAAAAGTCATTTAAAGGGCTCTAAACCATGTTCAATACCCTATATATAGAATTTTGACCTACAAGAGCTGTTTTGTACCAAAATCTATGTATAGGACCCTAAGCCATGTTTAATACCATATAGATGGAATTTTGACCTACAACATGCATTGTGTACCTAACCACAACATCCTCATTAGGTATATGCTCTTTATAACAAGCTACTTTTCTATCTATTCAAAATCATTTATTATGCTATATTTGTAAAAATGTCACTTTCATCTAATAAAACTCTAGCCACTCTTATTATTGACTTAAGCTTTAAGTTGGCATATTTTCCTCTTTATTAGATGAAATAAGGGCTTCTTGAACTCATATGCATGTTGTATCATCTATCAATACCATTACCTTATGCTTAGGTGTTTATTGTATATGTTTTCCTTCATTACTCAAATTTGTATGTGAAATCCAACCCTAGGTGTAGGTGCACCCACACACTCCTTTCTTTTGATGGTTATTTACATAATTGAGATATTATTTCTCTTTTGAAAATAAAGATGTTGGAGGTAATTTGTGTCACATCATTAGTAGATTTTCACTTTGCTATGAAATTTTAGAATTAAAAAGAAATGCTGGGAAAAAAATCCCTATACACAGCGAACACAAAGATGGAGGAAATATTTATGAACTTTTCAAAATAAATGATGTTGTTAATCCAAATAAAAACCCTATGTAAAGGGATATGCACATTGAGGAAATTTCTCATCCTATAAACCTAAAATATTTGAGAAGAAGGTTTAAACCGAAGTTAGGGAAAACTCTCACGACATTGAGGCCCACATACATGGCCTCAAAATTTTGAATCTATAAGATAAATATTAGTTGAATGGATGATTTTTTTTCTAATTAACACATCGAGTCTACCATTTTCATGTATACAACATATTTATTTAATTATTTTCATGTATACAACATATTTATGTAATTAACATATTGCAGGCATATATTGGATTTACAATATATACAATATGAATTTTCATAAACTAAACTTAGATAACAACAAGAACACTACTTTGGAATTTGCAAGGTCCTCAATTAGGTTGAACTTGTTGAAAATTGCAACAAGATATGTTGAAAATGACATCAAGAAGGATTCCAATTTAATTTTTTCCTTGAACTAAACTAGGAATAAAATGGTAATTCCACATCACATGACAACTTGTATTAATTAATTAAGTTAATTTGACTTAATTGGCTTAGTTAATTCAAGTTGAGGGTCTAACTTGAGTCATGTAGAGTGTCTCCTACTTTATAGGAGCTCTCGTTGAGTTTATTTTGAGTTGTAATAAATTAATTCAGTTTAACTAAGTTAAAGTCACTTAAACTAGTTCCAACTAATGGAGGAACTAGTGGGAGGTCTAGTAGTGTGGTGTTGCCTCCAGTGATCAAACAGTTAAATTCTGGGTGAAAATGCAAAGTTGGGTTACACTTTTTGCCATTTTTTGAGAAAAAAATCATTTTTAGAAGTTCTTCAATTTTCGGCAAGCCAAAGAAATTTTTCTATATACAATTTCGCTTTACAATAAAAAGAAAACTTGTCAAAAAATTTATTAGCTTTCTATTACTTATTTTTTGGATTTTTTTTATTGACATTTGATATGTCAACTTAGCAATTGTTTGACTATGTGTTCTTTAAAAATCAAGGGATTGATAAAAAGTCATGCTTTTTTTGGCACTAGTGTATTCTTTGTTAACTTGGCGTTTTAAAAAAAACAATATGTTGCAACAATTTAGACAGATTCTACTTCGATATTGTTATATTTACGAAACCAACTGATGCACATCATAATTACTAGAGTTTTTTGAATTGAACCAATATGAAAAAACTAAATATTTTGAAGATGTTTAGCATAGCGTCAATTTTCTCAACATATTAGTTATAAACTAAAAATCTAAAAACTACCCATTATAGAAGATAGACCAATGTAATGAACCATAAATTTTTCATATTTTTTTACAATGTATTTTGGAAGATACAAAATTTTGATTTCACTGAATCATAATGACCTTCAGAATTTTTTTGCACACATTTTATTAGAAAATTAATTAAAATTAGCAAATATCTATGAAATTCCATAAAATTTATATCTACTGAAAGTAGATTCAATTCTGCAAATGCTGGTATTGGTTTCGAAAGTAAATTCACCAAATTTGATGGAGTTTAACCATTTTGAAGTTGGAGAAAGGTGACCAGAGCTAAGTTGTTGCAGAGTTGCAGGTTAAAGTAGTTCGACTGAACTAAAAACACATTCGACCGAACTTGTATTTTTCGTCGATGCCCATTATAATAAACAAAAAATTAATTTGGCCGAATTAATTTAAAATTTCAGCCAAAACTTTTTTAAAGTTTGGTCGAAAATGTATCGATAATTTTTGTTAGCCGCAAAAATGAAATAATGTGACCCTCTGAAAAAAACTTTTCACCCAAAAAATATAAATAAATGAAGCCGAAACATTATTTTTGCATTCTTTCCTCATTTGGACTGAGCTTTTAAACTAAATCTTTTGCGCTGAATTTTTAAAGGAAAATTTTTGGGCTGAATTTTTAAAGTGAGTTTTTTGGGCTTAATTTTTAAAGTGAGTTTTTTGAAAGTATATCTTTTTGGTTGAATTTTTAAAGTGATTTTTTTTGGATGATTTTTTAAAGTGAGTTTTTTGAAAGTATATCTTTTTGGCTGAATTTTTAAAGTGAGTTTTTTTTTTTAAGTAAGTCTTTTGTGCTAAATTTTTAAAGTGAGTTTTTTGGTATAAATTTTGAAAGTGAGTTTTTTTGCAGGATTTTGAAACTGACTATTTTGAATTGGATTTTAAAAAATCTACATAGATTGAACTATCATGGAAAATCAAATAAATTGCAAGAGAAAATATGATCGAATAAGAAACATTGAGGATCGTAGAGAATACTCGAGAAACTATTACAAAAGAAAGAAGGAAGATGTTGGGAATCACGATTGCCATTAGACCAAAACCTGCAGGTCTTAGTCAATGCTTTCATCGCTAGAGATAAGGATCCATGAGAGGCAGTTAGTCCATGTCGCGAAACACATGGGAGCGTTGGTTTATCCAATGTCCAACAATCTCCCCCCTAACTCGAGTCGTGTGTGTATCGAACTCGTGACCTATGCTTTGCTACCACTTGTTGGGAATCACGATTGTTGTTAGTCCAAAACCCGTAGGTGTTAGTCAATGATCGCATCCCGAGAGATAAGGATCCATGAGAGGCAGCTAGTCCATGTCGAGAAACACACAAGGAGCGTTGGTTTATCCAATGTCCAACAAAAGAATGATTAAATATCGAAAGGAAAAATCAATCTCAACTAGAATTTGAAGCGGGTATGTAAATGTAAATATTATAAATGATATTTAAAATTTAACTAGTGTATTGTGAAATTTAATTTTTATTTGATGAACTAATTTGAAAAATATTTTGCAATGTAAACAGAGAGAAATATTCCTCATAACATTGATGATGAGATTGAAAATGTTGAAAGACAAAGTGAAAAAGATAATGAACCAATGATTGATGATGTTGTTGAAGATGTTGAAAGAGATTCAAGTGAAGAAGTTGAATCACCATCAGGTATGTATATATATGTCATGTGTATTATTGAAATTATACATATTTATTAATTTCAATTTCATTCAAACTCTATTTTTTAATTTAATTATTTAATGAATATTTATACCCATTTACATTTAATTTTCATATGTACAGATGAAATCAATATCGATGATGAGATGTTAGAAAATGTTGACACTGACACATATGGAGATAAAAAGGTTTGCCATGTTATACGACATCGTGTTAAGCTCATTATTGATAAATTCTTCAAATATGAAAATGTGATAGTTCAAGCTCAATTTTTTTGAAGTCTCTTAACATCAAAGAAATTAAAAGAAGCTACAACTCTATTGGGTATTCAAAAATCAACGAAAGATAAAAAGGTGAAGGAAAATGTGATTCAAAATATAAATAGTGCTCTAAAGTCAATTGTAAGATCTAGAAGGAAAAGTGATATAGATGCACATAAAGCAATACAAATGACAGTGGTTTTATCATGTACTAAAGAAAATCGTTTGGTAAAATCTATGGAAAATGCATTAGGGACCTCACGAAAAACATTGCACAAACATCGGAAATTTTGATTGCAAATAGATGTAAATGATGAGCTCACTTGTTGGAAAATTATTTGTATGCAACCATACAAAGGTAGACTTGGAGAAGTTGTTAAAAAAATAATATATGAATATTGGATGAAAAATTCACGTGTTTCACCAAAAGAAAGAGATGTGATGCAACAAAGAATAACATGAAATCAGTATGAAGAACATGCGAAACATATCTTGGACACTACTCAGATAGCGTTTTTCAATAAGTCCATAGAAGATAGTCATGGAATTAATGTCTCAATCAGTACTTTGTGCAACAAAAACCATTGTATGTTAAACCTATCACTGTACACAACACTTGTTTCTTGTCATTATCATGTGGAATTTCAATTATATTATGACACCTTCCTTAATTTTGGTAAAACATTTTGGAAAAATTCACCTCCTCCTTCCACTATCCATGATTTCATATCTGAAATTCTATGTGCAAGAGAAAGTCATGAATTAATTTGCCAAAATAAATGTGTTGGTGGTAAAAAATGTGATCATTGTGGAAGTTTGACTTTATTTCACAACAAATGTTCTATTGATATAAATTGTCAATCATTCTCTAACCTAAAAGTCAAATGGAAGAGATATGAATATATCCATACATCGATTAGTTCAAATAATAGTACACGTGCTAAAAGGATTGATTACAAGAAGAATAATTTTTTGTGATAGAGTTTTTGAAGAAATTTGAGACAGAAAATTATAAGTACACCAAGTATTCACGTAGAGCTCAATGGCAGGATCTATAATTCAAAAAATCTTGTGAAATTTTTCCACCATGGACCATTTTGTCAATAGTTGATTTTGCAGAGAATTACAAATTTGTTGCACAAAATGAAATACAGAGTGAATATTATCATTCTGACCAAGTCTCTATGCTTGTCCATATTCTATATAGACATGCTGAACAAAATATTGATCATATAGAAAGCACCAGTGAGAATCGACATGTTATTAAAGAATATCA
Source organism: Pinus tabuliformis (assembly GCA_031772625.1). Taxonomy (NCBI): domain Eukaryota; kingdom Viridiplantae; phylum Streptophyta; class Pinopsida; order Pinales; family Pinaceae; genus Pinus; species Pinus tabuliformis. Next base: position 234,604,634 of record CM062817.1, read on the forward strand.
CTTTTATATCAACGATGATCGTACACATGATACACATTTTGTACAACATTTTTTTGATAAGATTTATGACTCATTGAAAGGTCGTGGAATAAAATTCAATGAACATTGGATATGGTCAGATGGATGTGCAGGTCAATTCAAATCTTCACGATCATTCTTTTGGTTGTGTTGTCTTCATAAGAAAACCCACATTAAACATCGTTGGAATTTCTTTGAGACTGGTCATGGAAAAGGAGAACATGATGGTGCAGGGGCATGTATAAAATGAGAACTTCGAAGATATCAAATGGACCACTTTGCAAACTGACTTGTCTCAGCTGAACAAGTTGTTCAATGGTACGTTGTTGCACTAAGCCATCAGATTAACCCATCAAGGGAGGTACAGAGGTATGTACATATATACAAATTAACTTGTATATAGTTTTAATATATAATAATTTTTTTTAATCAATTTTCTATTTTTGAAAATTTATAAATTATATAGTTTAAACAATAGCACGATGATTATCTTCGATATATAAACTGTATTTTAAATAACATATTTAAATTCTTGTTTGAATTTACTATAATTTTTCTGGCATATTGGAGTCAAAGATGTAGATAGATCGATTACATATGAAGTTGAAACAATAAAAGGGACTCGAAAATTGCAGTCAATTAAAACAAAGGATTATTGAAATGTGTTTGCATTTGATAAAAGAAAATATTCTTATTTTTGTCCTGTTTTCATAGAAGACACACAATCCAATGATGTTTGTGAAAACAATATGTATGTAAAATCTTGGCAACATACAAAACTAAATACAAAGGGGAAAATGTCAGTTTAAAGCTTCGAAACGATGGAATCAGAGGATACTATAATATCATCTGAAGGTGATTGAGTTTGTGATATTATTAGAGAGGTAACATTTCAATTTATTTTAAAGGATATATATATGTTTTATGTTTTTAAAATCATTGCGCATAAGTATCTAAATAATAGTTAAAATATAGAGATCTAGAAATAGATAATAAAATCAAGTCCATGTTGATAAATTTAATTTCATGTTAATTATGATTTGAATTTATACTTGTTTTATTGTGTAGGAGATGTTTTTGTTGTAGCTGAACCCATTAACAACATAGAAAATGTCAAGTATTATTTGATGTGGTGCACTGAACAAAGGAATAAGTTATTGGAAGACTATGATGACAACAGTTTTATATATGAAAGAGGGTATATTATACAAAAATGTTATTTTTTCCAAGAAACCCATCAAATTGAGAGTAATGTTTACTTTCAAGACTATCAACCCGATGTCATAAGTTGTCAAGATAGTCACTTGGTGTGTGCAACGTGCATAACGTTGATAGAAGTTCAATAAAAAAAACAATTGAAAGTTGAAAAATGGAGAATGTAAAAAGTTGACTATGAATAGATCATTGAGGATGGCATTCCATTAGATTTTTTTTAATTGAACTGGCCAATAATTTCTTCTTGTTGGATTCATATTTGACAACTTAGAGTTCAAGTACATTGTTAGCCTTTCTTTTTGTGTACTCTTAAGTTGTACATTCTTGAGAATGTGATGATGTGAAAGAGATGCTTGTTGGGTCTTGTATTGAGTTACAAAGTTATATGTATACAACTTGTTATGTAGGTGTATTGAGGATTTGATGCTACTGATATTATGTTTGCATGCATGACAAGTAATTTATATGTATACATTCTCTGGTCTTAAATGATTTCACACATGAATGCAAAATGTATTAGCCTTTCTATACATGAATGTAATTTAATGTGCATACCATATTTTATAAGGCAATTTTAAGTTATGATTTTTTTAGACATCTTCAACAAATTATAAGGTTCATTCAATTGCAAAATGCACCATGTTTTGTAATTTACAATTTTACTAGATTCATTTTAAATAAATTGACAAAACAACTTTAAACAAAACCTAAGGCTCATCTACTAACATTATAAGAATGATTGAATGTAAAATATATCAACTAAATGCAAATTTTCTTTCATTGCTACATATTCATGAAGTTAAATATGTAAAACCATTAAGAGCATCAAACCCTGCATCATGCAAATTGTGGGCCATGTTTTATAGTGCAATTTTATCTAGTATGTTTGTGCATTCAAACAACTTTATATTAAAATCTAACTATCAATCGTCATCCATAGTAGCCTTTCTATACATGAATGAAACATGTACATACCATATTTTATAATGCAATTTTAGTTTATGATTGTTTTAGACATCTACACCAAATTATAAGATTCATTCAAATGCAAAATGTACCATGTTTTGTAATTTGCAATTTTACTAGATTCAGTTTAAATAAATTGACAAAACAACTTTATACAAAACCTAAGAATCATCTACTAACATTGTAAGAAAGATCATGCAAAATGTACCAACTAAATGCAAATTTAATTTCATTGCTACATATTCATGAACTTAAATATGTAAAACCTTTAAGAATCAAACGATGCATCATGCAAATTGTACCATGTTTTATAATGCAATATTATAGTATATTTGTGCATGGACAAATTTATATTAAAAGTTAACTATCAACTGACATCCATAGTAGCCTTTCCATACATGAATGCAAAATGTACCAAACAAATGCAACTTTACTTTCATTGCTACATATTCATGAACTTAAATATGTAAAACCTTTAAAAGCATCAAACCATGCATCATGCAAATTGTGGGCCATGTTTTATAATGCAATTTTATCTAGTATGTTTGTGCATTCAAACAAATTTATGTTAAAAGCTAACTATCAACTAATATCCATAGTAACCTTTCTATACATGAATGCAACATGTACATACCATATTTTATAATGCAATTTTAATTTATGATTGTTTTATACATCTACACCAAATTATAAGATTCATTCAAATGCAAAATGTACCATGTTTTGTAATTTGCAATTTTACTATATTCATTTTAAATAAATTGACAAAACAACTTTAAACAAAACCTAAGAATAATCTACTAACATTATAAGAATGATCATGCAAAATGTACCAACTAAATGCAAATTTACTTTCATTGCTACATATTGATGAACTTAAATATGTAAAACCTTTAAGCATTAAACCTTGCATTATGCAAATTGGACCATGTTTTATAATGCAATATTATAGTATGTTTGTGCATGAACAACTTTATATTAAAAGTTAACTATCAACTGACATCTATAGTAGCCTTTCTATACATGAATGCAAAACGTACATAACATATTTGATAATATAATTTTTATGATTATTTTAGACATCTACACCTAATTATAAGATTCATTCAAATGCAAAATGTACCATGTTCTATAATTTGTAAGTTTAATATATTCATCTTAAATAACAAGTGACAAAACAACTTTAAACAAAACCTAAGAATCATCTACTAACATTATAACAATGATTATGAAAAATGTACCAACTAAATGCAAATTTACTTTCATTGTTACATAATCATGAACTTAAATATGTAAAACTAAGTTTTAAGTATCAAACCATGCATCATGAAAAATGTACATAAACTCAAAAATTAGCATGTATTAGATCATAATAAAGAGTTGTAGATTTAAAATGTCCAAAATTTATATCTTTTTTTTGCTAAAGCAAGAGTTGGACCTTCTATTTCATTAAACGACAATTAAAATACATAGAATACAACAATTCTCGGTGAGTTGTAGACCAAGGAGAAAAACATACACTGATTGTTAACGGGCTAGAGGAACAAGCCCCAAACCCTACAACCAAGCCTCAAAACACTCAAAAGAAATACATTGCAGAAACCAGCAGACCAAAACATAGACTCGAACTTGAAGCAGAACAAATGTGTCGTTCAAAAAGAATTCAAAACCACTTAACACACCACCCGTGTAACTATGGAAGGTAAAGGATGGGTGCTTCCCACAAAGAACAATTTGCTGCCCGCCAATAGTACTAAACACTAACTCCGCTGCAAGAAATTCACACCCTCGAACCCACAAAATGGGCGTGAGGACACGCCAAAAAGGTATGACGAAATGCATCCATCGGACCCACAAAACTACATCCGCATTCTCAACCGTTGATCCTGGCTGTTGGATCCAACGGCCAGGGATCATATCGCGCTCCCCAACCTGTCTGAAGAATAGTGTGCGATCGACAGCGGTATTCAAAACCAACCCTTGCCCACGTGTCGCCCGTTCTATGGGATCGCTGCCAAAACACGAAAACCACATACCACTTATGGGACGTGCGATCACCGGACATCCGGCCCAAGCATGGTTTTCGGAAATGAAGGTGGGAAGAGGGGAAATAACCATAGCCGGCAAACTGTTTCCCATTTTCTGTCTGTTCTGTACACTGTACCTATCCCCGAGACTAAGCTTCTTTGAGAAGTGACCCCTTAAAATGTCCTCCGAGAACCTGAGACTTCCCTTCACCTGATTCCGGTAGGGTATGAGACAAATCCCTGCTTGTCTTTCTATCAATTGCATTTCAAAAGGATGAGAAGCAACTTGCTAGATAAATTAATTTATGCCTGTTATCCGGGTCTGATAAACAAACATTTCCTTGTCTTCTGTAGCTTGCTCCTCGTAGAGAACCTTTAAACGGTTTTGAGGAGTTTCCCGCCACTTATATGCTATCCCACTTTCAGCATTGTTCACCCCTTGGTTGGCAAGAAGGTCTACTAGTTTATTGGCCGAACGTAAAACATGGTTGAAACTCACCGTTCGCAGCGCTTGGAGGTGAACCTGGATTTTTTAGTAAACCAGGAGTAGTTTCCAGTGATTAGAAACTTTCTCCGGCCGAGTACCACAATTAATTCTTTTCACAGAGTTAGTAGTCATCTCTGAGTCCGCTTCAACAATGACATTAGAGCAACGGTGCTGGATCAGAAACTCTAGGCATTGTTCCAGAGCCATTAATTCTGCCATATTATTAGTGGCTCTGCCAAGATGATAATGGAAGATAAATATGATTTTGCCCTCTTCATCTCTTAAAACTCCTCCAAAACCAATTGTTCCCAGGTTGCCTTTTGAAGCCCCATCAATGTTGTATTTCAGATAACCTTTCGGTGGAGGTTGCTAGAATTCCATATCTATATCCATAGCCATATCCTTTCTGCTTAGACCTTGAGGAATAATCTCTTTCATTCCCAATTGTCTGAGAATTTTCAGCTCAAACACCGACAGAGGATTTTTGGGAATATTTTGAATCGTGGTACTAACAATCTCCCGAAGCTGTTTCAGGATAATATTAAAAAGACCCTGTGGGGTTGACTTTTCACTTTTGAAAATCCTTTTATTCCTTTCCTTCCAAATATTCTAGACTATGAAGCTTGGCATGAAGGTCCAGGCCAGATTAATGAACTCATTCTCTGAAAAGTTAACTCTCCAATTGTTCAGGGTATTAGTGATACTACTACTGTCCTTGTCTGACTGCTGGAAAATGGAAGAGAAGAACTCCCATAAGCAGGAAGTATAAGAGCCGCTGTTGAGAATGTGCTCCATATTTTCCTCCTTCTCTTCACAAAACTGGCATCTGGAGGGCCCCAAGACTCCCCATTTCCGTATGTTGTCCCAAGTTAATTTTTTTTTATGATGAACCAACCACATAAAAATCTAGATTTTCATCCAGCCTTGGTGCTTCCAGAGGCATTGCCAAGTCCTCTCTGGAGCCCTGTGATCTAGCCCAAGAAGAATGCTTTTGGCTTCCTTAAGGTCAAAGTTACCTTTATTGTTATTGCCCCATCTCAATTGATCCTGCCCCTCTGTAGCTAAAATCATTCTTTGTTTAAGTAAGCTTCCAAGAGCTTTTGCCTTAATTTTCATGGGGCTATCATCTCCGTAGTCAAGTTTACTCCAGCTTCTCCATTTTCCTGAGGTCTAAGCCTGATCCCAGAAATCCTTGACTTTGCTTAACCCTTGATTGTCTGTTTCCTGCTTGAGACTTACAAAGTCCTCTGTTAACAGTATTGGTTCTTGCTACCACTTATCTTCCCAAAAAAGTGCAAGATCTCTGGCTCTGATTTCCCAGAAGCTATTATTTTGAACAAGGCTTCTGTTGTCCCAGGCTCTATTCCAGATGTGAGACCCTTTCACATTTCCAGACATTCTTATTAGATCCTTAGTGTGCCAAGAGCTGGCATATTTTTCTTTCCAGATTCTTGCCCACTAAGCTTGTGGCTCTTGAACCCAGCGCCACCAAAGCTTGGCTCCTAGAGTTTTATTGAGAATCTCCTAATCATCCAAGCCTAGCCCTCCTTGTCCCTTGGGTTTACAGATTTTGTCCCAAGAGACCAGGGCCCATTTCTTCTTTGTTTCTTCTTTACCCCAGAGGAAATCTCTTTGAATGTTTCTGAATTTCTCTAAAACGCCTTTGGGAGTTGGGAGGGCCGATAACATGAAAACCGAGATCGATTGTAGAACCGCCTTTGTTAAAACTAACCTGCTTGCCAGATTCAAGACCTGGAAAGTCCAATTTTTGACTTTGTCTTGCAATTTATTAATCGTTTGTTCCCAGATACTTTTGTGCATTGGTCTGTCTGTGAGAGGAATTCCCAGATACTTTGTGGGGAGGGAGTCCCTTTGGAAGCCCAGAATTCTTGAAATGTTTTTCTGAATAGCAATATTAGTATTTAAGAAAAAAAATTGACTTGGAAAGATTGACTTCCATACCTGTGGCCAGAGCAAATTCCTTCAGGATTAGATTGTAGGCTGAAGCTTCTTTGACTGTGGGGAGCCCTTGCAGCATGGTATCATCAACAAATTGTTGGTGAGTCAGAGCTTGACCATTTTCTGATAATTGCAGACCTTTGATTTTGCCCGTTTCTTTGGCATGCTTAATAGATCTGCCCAGTCCCTCCATCATGAGAATGAAAAGAAAGGGAGAGAGCGGGTCTCCCTGCCTGAGGCCTCTAGAAGGAAAAAAAATCTCTGAGGGGGAGCCATTCACCAAAATTGAAAAACTGGAAGAGGTCACCAGAGCCATGACCCATCGGATCCAGTTGTGGTCGAACCCAAAAGCCATGAGAACCTTTTTGATATAGCTCCAATTGACCTTGTCATAGGATTTTGCTATATCTAATCACATAATCATCCCCGCCTGTTTTTTGCTGTTTAGCGTATGGACCACCTCATGGGCTTGAATGATATTATTTAAGATTTGTCTGCCTTCCACATACCTTGATTGTTCCTCTGAAACTAAAGAAGGAAGGAGAGGTTTAAGTCTGTTTTCCACTACCTTAGAGATTATCTTGTAAACCACATTACATAAAGCAATGGGTCTATATTTGTCTGCAGTTTGGGCTGATTCCTGTTTGGGGATCAGGGAGATGAAGGAAGTATTGAGGGCTTTTAGGATCGTTTTACTAGATTTGGAGTCCTCCACCACATCCAGAATGTCCTGTTTAACAATGTGCCAACAAGCTTTAAAGAAATCCACATTGAAACCATCCGGACCTAGTGCTTTGCAGTTCTTCATGTCTTTAAGAACCTCATTAACTTCTTCATCAGTAACAGGCCTATTGAGATTGAAATTATCCTCTCTGGACACTAACTTAGGAATATGCCTTGTGATTTCTTTGATGGAATGTTCTCTATTAGGATTGTTTTCGTGGGTGATATCGCGGAAATACTGGACAAGCACAACTTCAATACTCTTATGGGAATTCTATAGCTGTCCATTCTCATCCTTTATCGTTGAGATTCTATTGTGTGCTCTGTTGGCCATCGTGGATCTGTGAAAGAATCTTGTATTCCACTCTCCTTCCTTGAGCCATAGCACTCTAGACTTTTGCCTCCAGAATGTTTCCTCTTGTTTGCATAAATTATCCCATTCTTGGTGATATTTATCAGCCTGATCACTTTTGATTTTGTCAAATCCACCTTTGATTAGGGCCTGGTTGAGTTCTTGTAATTTGATTTCCAATGATCTTTTGTTCACAAAAATGTTACCAAAATCCTTTTTGTTCCACTCTTTTAGTCTGAACTTGACATGCTTAAGTCTTTTATGAAGGAGGTACATTTTTGAGCCCTGGAATTGCAAATCCTCTGACCACCACTTTTCAATATTGCTGATGAAATCCGGGTGAGAGAGCCAAATATTCTTGAATCTGAAGGGCCTATTCCTGGGAGAGATTAAACCCTTGATTTCCAGTTGAATCGGCCAGTGGTCGGAACCTCCAAAGGGAAGGACCATTGCTGTTATTTCTTTATCTGTAAGAAATAGGTCCTCTAAAATCATGAACCTATCCAGCTTAGAGGCTACCTGTGCCTTACCTCCTCTTTTGTTGTTCCAAGTAAAAAATCCATTGTTGAGGGCTGCATCAACCAGTTTCATCTCCTCTGTGAAAGTCTGAAACGCTAAGGAGTCTTTGTTGAGTGCTCTGGTACCTCCCTTTTTTTCTGAGAGCGATTTTATCATATTAAAGTCCCCTCCCATGATCCAAGGAATCCTAGCCTATCTATGCCTGAGATCAATAAGGGAGTCTAATAATTTAAGTTTATCATCTATTCTTTGAGGACCATACACATTTGTGACCAGGAAGGTTTTTGGCTCCCCCACTGGTTGAATGACCACTGATAAGTAGTTTCTAGATGCTTCTGCATCTGTTATATTGATTTTCTTTGGATTCCACAGAGTTAGAATGCCCCCAGTTGTGTTTTCAGCTTTAACCTCTAGGAAATCAAATCTATTAAGCCATTTGCTGTGGATTTGTTTTATTTTTTGGATGGAACATTTCGTTTCTTGGATGAAGATAACATTTGGCATTTCCAGTTTCATTCTATGACTGAGCATTCTTTGTTTTCTTTTACTACCTAGACCTCTAATATTCCATGATGTGAGCTTCATATTTAAAGATTTGTAAATGAATAACTAGTTAGGTCTTTCATCTTACCTGAGTCTATCATTAACTTTCCACACTCCATCAAGAGGTCCTTCTGCTTTTTCCTACCTCTCTTTTTTCCTGCATTTCTTGTTGCTAACCCTGGAGTAGTTTTCATTACCTTAACTCCTCTGTGTTCCTGCTTTTCAATGATTTTTTCATTCACTAAATCTTTATCCTGAGTTTTCCATAAGAATAGCTGCTGAATTTTGTTGCAGTCTTCTTGGGGTAGTGAATCTATCCCTCCCATGGACCCCTGCCTCAAGAACCCTTCCAGATCTAGATGTTCCTTATCTAGAATTTCTTGAAGCTCATGATCTTCCAAATCTATTTCACTTTGGGTCATTTCCTGATCCATTTCTAGTTCTGTTTCACTCAGTATGTTTTCTTTGTTATTATACGTTTCTTATGATGGGTTTTAGTCTTCTTTCATTTCTGTTTCCATTCCCTTAGGGCCGTCCTCCATAGATTGGTCTTCATTTGCCATTTTTGCATTTTCCTCAAGTACATGATATCTATTTTCGCTAACCTTTTGCCCCTCATTACGTGGTTGCCTTAATCCTTTTTTGCCGCCTTTTTCTCTGCTTATAACTTTTTGGAAGCTATTTGGATCCTTCATTTCCTTAGTTTTGACTTTGTTTTTTGCTTGACTAAGAGGGCAGTCTCTAAACAAGTGTCCATGTTCATGGCATTTACGACATCTGAAAGGGATATGCTCGTAGTCAACTATTTGAACCCATTCCTCATCAAAAACTTCCAGGATGACTTCATCTGGAAGAGCTCTTGATAGATCCATTTCCACATAGATCCTTGCATAGGAAGTGTATTTGCCTCTTCTTGTGGCTCCCGAAGCTTTGACAAAACGTCCTTGTTTGTTACCAATGACAGCAAGTGATTCAGTTTGCCAATAATCAAGAGGAAGAGAATAAAGTCTTACCCAGACCAGTACCGAAGTGAAAGTCTCCTGCTCTTGCACAAAGTTCATCTTCCAAGGCCGCATATAGAGGCCAGCTGCTGCATAAAAGTAGGGTCCTCCTTCAAATATTCTATCTTTGTCTTCGATGTTTGTGAACGCCACCGTGAAAAATCCCCTGGACCCTAGATGTAGATCTATACTTCTTTGGGTTTCCAGTGATACTTGATCCATAACTGCAAAGCCTTTTCTGTTGACCATATTCCCATGAACTTGTAGATTATAGTGTAGGTCCCCATATGTTCTCTGTGTGCCTGAAGTGTAGGATCGTTTAACACCACTCTAGGAGTGACCTTCATTTTGGGTCTGCACGGTCCCTTTTGTTTATTGTTCTTAGTACCCTAACTTTTGTCTTCTTCTTCTTTGTCTTTAGTGCTGACATTTTCCTTGGGTCTGCCCCCCTCTGTTTCCTTTCCATTATTACTCTGTTCCTCTTCCTCCAAATCTTTGACTTTGCCCAGAGGGGACTTACCTTTATTAGCAACAACAATTTTGTAGGAGGGAGGGGAGCTCCCTCCCCTGCGATTCTCCATTAATCGTAGGCCCTGAATCTCTTCAAACTTTGGCGACGCATTTTTCCCTGCTTGCAACTCCTCCGTCGTAAGTCTCAATGCGCATCTAATACTCAAAAAATCACAACCATCCAAAATTTATATCATTATAAAAGTAAATATATAATAAAAAGTTGTCAAATAAAAATATGCATCAATTCACAATAAAGAGTTTTACTTTAAATATGTCCAAAATCTATATCATGATAAAAGTAAATATAACATAAAAGTATTATCAAATAAAAAGTTGCATCAATTTAGAGAATCTCATTGAAATATATGATCTATCAACCTCCTTGTGCTCTCATCTGAATCATGGGTGCCCTTCATAACATGTGTAATTGCATATATACATAAGATTATGTACTTTAAAATTAAATTTTAATGTTTCAAAATTAAATGAGAATGTAATCATCAAAACAGAATTATAAAAGGTTTCAAATTCCATGAAATACCTTATGTTGTTCCGCCTCCATTGTGCCCATGTGTTGTTCGACATGCATTGCACCCTCATGGATAAACTGTACAATACATGTGCATGTATATATATTAAAATTTTAAAATTGCACACGAAAATGCATAAACTAGATCAATATTTAAAAAATCAAGTATCAACTTTTTCAAATTGTCTAGACGATTCAACCCCTATAATTGACTAAAGTTTCAAATAGCATGCAGTACCTCATGGTGTCCCCCCTGCATTTCTCCCACCTTAATGCCCTATACCATACATGTACATGTATATATTAAAAAATTAGAATTGCACATGAAAATGCATAAACTCACAATATTAAAGAAAATGTTACACTACTTTTTTGAATTGTTTAGATGATCCTATCCCCATTGTCGACTCCTTTGCTAAAGTCCCTAGAAAGTGGAAATCGTCTCCACAAACCTAAAATTCAAAAATTTTAAACTGTAAGATAAATCTATCTCATTTTTTAATGAAACTTTCACTTCAATTTATAACAAAACATAAGTGAAATATTCAATACTTGTGACAATCGATTATTTGACACATCTCCTAGTAGGGAGGAAGAGGGTGGCGCTATGTTGAAAACATCAGACGGAATCAAAATCTGTTAACATTTAATTATATATACATAATTGTTTCTTTTAAAAATATGTCCTCACAATACCGATATAATAAAAGTAGACTAATAGCTGTATCAACATGAATGCTTAAAAAACAACCAACAACTCTCAAAATATCTTGATTGGAACTCATATTATCAAAATTTTCATTCAACAAATGAGTTAATTGCAAATGGTGAACATATGATACATTTGTGTTAGATTATATCTGAAAAATTAACAAAATGTATGTGAATCGACATTAACACATACATTACAAATTACATTAAAATATACACCCTAACCATTAACACATATTGATCCCATACCCTCTTCCTCATGAACAATTAGGTCTTTCCAACCATTGTGATAACCCTTTGCATATTATTTAAGCTCCTCAATATTCATATTATCTATCTCCTCATATGTTTTATATACAAAATTAGTACGTACATTAGCTCGTTCTATTTGTCAATCTAGGGTGATATCAATTCCTGTCAATGCACTCTAGATATTGGCTATAGTGGCATCCCTTCCTTCTCAACCAATTTGAGAAGTGGCATCCATCTCTGACTACAAAATTACCAGACGAGGAGGTTGGAATACCAAAGGTGGTAGAGGGTGAGGCAATTCAGTATCATGTAATGTGCCCTTACGATCACATAACTGACCTCTCCCAGTACCATAATATTTAGATGGAAGGTCATTATAATCGAGTTTCATACCCAAAAAGAATTATGCATAAAATAATTTTACAAAATAAATTGGAACCTCGTCATTCCATGGAAACTTTTCATACATTGCAAGGAACCTATCATACATATGGTTGGCTGTATCGCGGTGCTTGAAATATTGTACCTTGAGCATATTTATTTTCGACCTTTCATTGAAATTAAGCATAGATTTTTCATTTTCTTTTCTAACCCTTTTACTAACCTCGTCCCATTTATTGGGACCCATTACTACTTTCTTTCTATGCCTCATCATATCTATAAAGAAATTCGTGGTTGGCCCAAGCTTCTCGTAAATATCAAGAAATGAGCTTAGAGAGTGCACAACTATTTATAAGCTTTCTCGACTCTCTACAGGGAGCTCCAAACTCCCAAGATATTTCCTCAATTTTGAATAATGACTTTTGCACCTTTGTAATATACATTGTTGGAGGTTTGTTTCCCAAGGAAGCTCATCAGGAATATCAAATGGATAAGTGGTAGTTGGTGTATGACCTTCTTCTTGAATTGCCCAGCTTTGCTTACATCTACTTGGAGCAACATTTTCACCCTTTGCATCAATATATAAAATTACATAAATATAAAAACATGTGAACAAATGTATTCATACACATGCAAGATAGACATGTACACACATATGTACATACAATTCATTTACATGTACAAATTTGTTTTAACATATTATACATACATATATATATATATATATATATATATATATATATATATATATATATATATATATATATATATATATAATTCACCAAAATGATGAGGATCATGATGATCCAATTAATATTGATGACCACCCGGAGATGGTTGAGCACCGAGAGAATGTCAACAAACCTCACGCGACGACATAGTGAGAAAAGCTTCCAAAAATATATAGAAAATCAATTCAATATATATGTATACATACATATGATTCTACCTATTTATCAATTTTGAATAATGACTTTTGCATCTTTGTAATATACATTGTTGGAGGTTTGTTTCCCAAGGAAGCTCATCAAGAATATCCAATGGATAAGTGGTAGTTGGTGTATGACCTTCTTCTTGAATTGCCCGGATTTGCTTACGTCTACTTGGAGCAACATTTTCACCCTTTGCATCTATATATAAAATTACCTAAATATAAAAACATGTGAACAAATGTATTCATACACTTGCAAGATAGACATGTACACACATATGTGCATACAATTCATTTAATGTACAATTTTGTTTTAACATATTATATATATAAATTATATATAATATATATATATATATATATATATATATATATATATATATATATATATATATATATATATATATATATATATATATATATATATATATCTAATTTACGAAAATGATGAGGATCATGATGATCCGATTAAGATTGATGACCACTCGGAGATGGTTGAGCACCGAAAGAATGTTCACCAACCTCACGCGACGACATAGTGAGAAAAGCTCCTAAAAACATATATAAAATCAATTCAATATATATGTATACATACATATGATTCTACTTATTTGTCATTTAAATAGATGCACACACACACACACACACACACACACACACACACACACATATATACACCATACCATGATGGTGTGAATGATGGCCCTCCATTGATTGAGTAGATACTCTTTTCAACCTAGTTTGAGATGCTCCTAAAAAAATGAAATTTATTATAAATTAATTTAAAGCTAAATTGATAAAAAGACAATTCCATATGTATACATACATATGATCATATTCAAATATCATTTAAAAACTTGCACATAAACATATATATATACCACGATCATGATATACCTCCCCTGATTCATTTGATATTCTCTTTGATCCATGACCTCCCCCTCTAGTAGATGTGTGAGACTCAATTGATGCTCGCCTCGAAGAATCATGTGGCAAATGCTCATCCATGATATGAATATCTATAGATATATAGATACATAATATTTAAAAAATTTCCTCATACATTTACAATTCTTTTTAAAATTGTTATTTAAAAAGATCAAGAATTTAGAAAATTGTTGTAACCCTTCAAGTTACCTCATGCATTTAAAAATATTGAAATTTCTATTTAAAAATATTAAGAATTCAAAAAATTGATGTAACCCTTGGGGTTACCTCATGTATTTAATTGATGTAGCCCTTGAAATTACATCATGTATTTTAATATCTTATAATTGCTATTTTAAAACATTGAAAGAATTCAGAAAATTAATGTAACAATCCGAAGCTCTTCATTTAAAATATACTCAAGACTAAAAACACAAATGTTGAAGCATGCACATCTTGAAAATTAAATACAAAATTTCATAAAACATGTCAAGTCCACTAAGTTGTGCTTACATAGTGGGGGCACACTTGGTATTGAATTGAAAAAAACGCATGGTCATTAAAAACAACACATTTATAACTAAAAAACAAACACATATCAAAGATATTTTACAATGTCCATCAATAAATTTTGATGGAGAGATTCTTAACACTAATTCATCTTTCACACATAAATCTTGAATTGGCATTGCCCCATACAATAGATCACTAGACATCCTATTAACATTTTTACAATGTCTTATGCTAAATGATTGAAATTGACTAACAATATTTTTTGCTTCTCCATGCAGTTGTCTTAACCTCTCATCTTTAACTTGGTACACACCTTTCATCTGGTTGCACATGAGTTCGGAATTGGTGAAGATTACAATTCATTGGATCCATACTCCCTAAATGTTCCTAAGCCTTCTATCAATGCAATATAATATGCTTCATTGTTTCTTGTTATTCCAAGTACATTCCTTTTCCTTTGGAGGACTTTGTTCGTCACAATATTTCATAGCACAGAAGTAATCGCTGCTTGCCCTAGATTGGGATAACAAGAAACTTCTATGCATAATGTCCATTTTTCAACTATGTTTAATGGGTTTTCTTATCCTTGTTAAAAACAAATTCAATAAAATGAATTTAATATATTTATTTATTGCAAATGCCTTAGTTTATGGGAGAATGATAATAAATAAATACCTATTGTGATTGAATAATGGAATACTACAAGGATTTAGCCTAGTTTCAGGATCATCTTCTATGTTCTCCTTCAAAATTTATACATGTGATTGATAGTTTCATCAAGCAATTATAAATTATGATGTTAGAAATTTATTAATTTTAGGAACTGGGTCTATATAAAATCACTGTTTAAATGCATATGTGACATATTATTTACACCAAAGGTGCATGTAAACTTGTTATCATTTCCATTCCTCCCTTTGGCTACTCTACATAAATTGATGGGAAACACTTGCAATGACGAATATAATGATGTTTTTGTCTCTTTCAATTAGAACATTGTATTCTTATTATGAAGGATGATTCCCACTCTTCTTGGCCTTATAATTAATTTATTGACATATATGAGAAGTTGTGTTTCAAGTTACCATTTCGGAGAGCTTAATTTGAAATAGAATGAGACTTCAAGAAAATATAATCTTAACCGCAAATATGTAGTCATGTTTACATATGCTTTGTCAAAACCATGGAATTGAAATTCGACTTAAGCCATGTGCTTTATTTTGTCATTTCTGGGAGCATATTCTAAACTGGAAAATGAATTCAAGAAAAATGTTTGGGTGGAACTAAATGGCCTTTTTGATGTTTAGGTATTTAGTGATATAATAAGGGTGGAAAGAAAAGGAAAGAACTCAAAATATGAAAAGGAAAAAATTTCCCAATCCACTCCTTTTTCTGTGTTGTCTTTCCTTTGAAATCCAATTTCATTACAGAAATATTAAAACATATAGATCTGAACTTGCAGTGCATTTGACGAATAAAATTATAACTTTCAGCAGAGAAATAATTTTTTCTTTGATATAAAATACAAATTGAAATTGGTTCAACATACAAACGATCTAAATCCCATATCGATTCTCGTAAAAAATCTTAAAAAGGAATTCAAGAAAAATGTTTGGGTGAAACAATAGCTACCCAATTCGGTTGAATCGGCCTAAAAAATATGAAAATTCGTTGATTCAGTTTGATACATTGATTAATGCGCTAATTTTAATATGGTATAGTATTGAAGATTAAACTCATTTCTTTGTTATTCAATATGTTTTATGGGGAGGATAGTGATGGCCAAGCATTTGTCTGTTGTCAAACGATGAGCTCTGATGGAGGATAGGATCCACTTTTGGTAGTTCACCATAAATAAGTTTAGTTTGCAGAGTCCTATCTATATTATTATGAACATAAAATTTAGATTCCATAATTATATGGTGACAATGTTTGTAAATGGTTGATGGTGCGCAATCCATGTTATTACAATATGGATTTGCAGGTAACTGAATATAGTCTAATCCAAAGTAATGCTAACTAAGCTTAATTTGGGAATTTTTTTAAAGTAAATTGATAACACAACTTCTATTTCTGGAAATTTGAATCTATGCAAACATATTTTCTAGTTATAAAACCAAAACGCTATAGAAATGCATTCATAGTTACAAGAATTGAAAATTTAGAAGTCCATTTCTTTTACCAAGAGGTGCATTTGACAAGGGATATGCATCAACCATTTGTGTGTGTGCTCGCACCATGTAATGCTAATAGAAATAAGAGAAAAATCAGCTAACATAAATATTATTTAACCATACAAAGTGTATTTGAAAACATTGAGACTGGCACCTCATGCAGTTTGATACCTCATGGTGCATAATAGATTCGAGGTTAAGATGGATCTGCATTATTGTAAAGTAAATGATGGTACACATTTTTCATTGCTCTCCGAGGTCATGGTATTGGTCCCATTTATCACCAGTTATGGGAATCTATGCAAAATCCAAGAGTTAACTTGCAGCTAGGCGAAAGTTTAAATACACAGACTTTCATAGAGGATTGACAGAAAGGAGATAATTCCATTCCATCACAAATTGAAGTCCATTCCAAATAAAGATATGTTGTGTATATACCATACATGTGTCTGACACTATAACACGCATGGTTAGTTTATAAACGTTGAAAGTTTGTAATCTTCAAGTTGATGATAGACAGTTTGTAATTACTTAATACAATGCACAAACTCTCAAAGAAAAATTACCCAAATATCCTAAAACTAGAAATTGCCCCAGAAGGTGCAAAGAGACACTGATAGGAGTGCTAAATTGAAAAATTGTATTTTGGTTTGAAATAATAATTGTTATATTAAATTTAAGTTGTTTAGTGTATTTGTGTGTGTGTGTTTCTTTCTAATTTATAATTTGCAATCATATGCATCATGGACCAGCCCAATGCCCAATAGAAATAAATATTATAAAAACAATTCATAATTAAAATACAATTTTCAACAAAAATTCTCATTAAAAAAATCAAAGTTTTTCCCTAATTATTAAATTCTAATCCTAAAATTATACCAATAAATTATTTTTAATTTATTATTATTATTTTAATAACAACTTATCTATAAATTATATTTTTACACATTAAATACCAAATGTCATACTATAAAACACATATATATGTATTTTGATAACATAGCTTTCAAAATAAATTTTATTCACATCACTCACACTTTATTTTACATGTTAAAATCCTCACTGATTTTTACCAAGAGTGATATTCTACTTTACATATTTGAAATCATTCCTAAATTGGAGATTTTAGGCCACAAATAACTCTTAGGAAGATGCAACACATCAATTAGGTTTCAAGTGCAGAGGATTGATATTCCAAAAGATGAGCAATGTTCAAGTGCATGGTATGAGGGAAAACTTAAAATGAGCAGCACACTGACACAATAACAATTCCTTTTACCTTTATAAATATTTTTCCCTACCTAGGGACCTAAATTCATAGGGTTCCTCATATTTTTGAATTTATGTGAATATGAAATGCCTACTTAAGATTTGTTGTAGCTTTTCACAACTTTGGCATAGACTTAAGGGGGCATTCAAAGCATCAATAGGGCAGATTGCAATTGAATTTATGTCTTGTGGGTATAAGAGGAAGCTCTGTGCAAAATAAACTCTTCCTAAGAAGCCCTTTCCTAATTGCCTTGTGTTGGCCTTGTGCATTTTGTCAAGGGTATAAAGAATTGCATGTTCAGAGGATTAGAGAAGAGGATTGGGATTCCAGAACAATTATGTCTCCTCCTGATAGGTCAAAGAAGTTATTATCTTTGTTTCCCTTTCGAATCCAAAGATAGCATTGAGAATTAGATGAATGAATCAGAGAGAAGAGACAATCTACCTACCTAATATATCAAGCATAATTTGGAAACGATTTGTCCCTTATGTCTTCTACAATACCAAGTTGCAACAATAAATAAATCCATCCACTTCAAGTTTTTGTGCCTAGAGCAACAAACACTTAGTAGGAATGGGATACCTCACGGTGCCCCTCACGAGAAATGAGAACGGGGATCTTGAAGATCTTCCATCCTTCAATGACAACAAATCAAATTCATAGGAAGGTTTCTAGCAGGAAGAGTAATCATGAAGCATCCAATGATATAGAATAGATGTTTTGCTCGAATTTTTTTTAGAACTGTTATGTTTACTTGTTGTATGTCAAAATGTATTGGAAATGGTACAAATGTTGTCTTTGGAACTTTTGTCTGTCCCTACCATTTTGTATGTCAAGGCAAGAGAAATATTAACATAGATAAACAAGACTGTAATCAATGTTAGTAAGAAAATCAGAGTAGTAGATACTCCACATTACTATAATGTAAGTACATGTCATCCAAATTTTGTTTGTGTTATAAAAAATTGTTGTTGAAACATGTGACTATTATCAATTGGTTTATTCTAATTGGAAAGAAGAGGCTTTGACATTCTTGATATTATTAAAAAATGAGAGAGTTGGGTATACATTCAACTAGTAAAATGATATACAATGAGTACGTAAAGCAGGGAGAAATACTTAAATAGTTTACTAACAACAGGGAACTCAAGATCCACTGAGCTTATTTTCTCAATTCATTCAATACTATACGAAATCCATAAGCACCACTCATTGTACATAAATGTAGTGTCCTTATCCTTTGTTTTAGTGAGAAACACACAAAAATTAAATTATGTGGGTATACAACGAAGTTTATAAACTTGGAAACTATAGTCTATAGGGGTTGGGCTATATGTGAAGTTGCTTTGGATTGTTACACAATTATCAAATAGAGAAGATATTTCTCAAGTAACTGCAAAGAATTGAGACAAAAAAAATGAGAGGTTTCGAATTATTTTAAGTGTCAAAAGTGGTAAGAATGGGTACAGTAGCATTCGTTGAAGTTCTAGAAGGTAAATGACAACTGAAAGGCAAAGGAGGATGAGGAGGCTGAGGAAGTTGATAGGCAAAGGGTGACACACCTGGCCTGGACGAGGAGGCTGAGGAAACTAATAGAATTCCTCTAGTGATGAAGAGGTTCAACCAACCCTAGCACCAACCAACCAACCTCTTGAAAAAATCCTACAAAAATTCCTTTGGCGCCAACCAACCCTAAAAAAAAACCAACAAAAACTTAGTAAAACTGCAAAAAACCATAAAAAAAATGTGGAAAAAAAACAATTCATGCACATAGACGATCATTTCCTCCAGCAAACCAATGGGCTAGCCAAAATAGTAGCACTTGGAACAATAACAATAACACACTAACAACACAGAAAATTCTACAATAGTGTCAGGGTCCTCATATATATAGATGTTTTTTTGGCCAAAAAATTAGTTTGGTCGAATATATAGTTCGATCGAACTATTTTTTTGTTGATTTTTCAACTCTAGAAAAAAATATGTTTAACGGTCAAGCGTTAATATATACGGCCAATTGTTCAGCCAAATGTTATTATAATAGTTTGGCCAAATAAATATAGGAAATTCAATCGAAGAAAATTTTGGTTTGGCCGAAAAATTGAGATTGTGAAATTTTTGGGGGCATTTCTCACAAAAGTGTAACCCAACTTCACGTTTTCACCCTGATTCATTCATAAATAACTCATGCATGTTAGGTCTGAGAGTTATCCAGTTGAGATTAGAGTTCAGGGAAAATGTACTATCAGTTGTATAATCATCCAAATTGTACAGGTGGTGGATGTAGTCAGAGGAAGGCCTATGGGGATTACACTATTCCAATTGAGGAATTTCCCTAATTAATAGAGGATAATTCCCAAGGAAAAAATGTAAGGAAATAAGGACTTGTGCAAGTAACAAATTGGTTAAGTATTGGCCTAGGCTTGTCTAGGAAGTAGTGAGACAGATAGAGATAGTGCAGAGGTTGCTCGAGCTTGACCAAAGCATTGTAATCTTCTCATATTTTCTGACTAATGCAATATACATATATTAAGGGTTTTTAGTTGTATATCACCCTAGGAAATCATTGCATAATGTGTTGATTGAATTCTTTCTCTTCTATGCTTCGTGATTTGCAATCGTTTAATTGTTTATGCTGATGAGTAGAGTAGATTCAAGTCTATTGTTTTAGTAAAATACAATTATCAGTTTGAATCTACAAGGAATTTCTACATGGTATTGGAGCATAAATCACTCTAGAAGAGGAGAATACGAGTTTGTCTTTTGCAGGTGAAATTAAATTTGCAGTATCATACTTTAGAGCCAGTAGGATGTCATTCTACGGATTGAGACTTGAATATTCCCTTGAGGGTAGTTAGAACTATATTTTTTGGAAGGATAGGATGGAAGTAGTGTTGGAAGACAACATTCTTAAGGAATTCATAGAAAAATATATTCTTAAACCTCCAACGATTGATGGCCAAGATCTGGAAGAGTGGAGAAAATGCGTTGCAAAGGCGAGAAGGATTATCCTAGAAGGAGTTCAAGATGATATTATCTCAAACCTCCATGGTAAGGAGACTCCATATGCAATGTGGAAGGCCTTGGCAGACCTGTTTCAAAATAAAAGTGACCACATGAAGATGGCACTTAAGGACAAGCTTAGAAAAATCAAGAAGGAGAAGGGCAACACAATACCAAAGTACTTGACCAAGTTCACCCAATGTCAAGATGAGCATGGAAGTGTTGGTGTTATAGTTGTTGAAGATGATATAGTCAGCCTAACACTTATAGGTCTTACCAAGACATAGTACAACTACCAGGATTTGGTAAATGGGAGGGAGAAGCTACCAGAGTGGGAGCATTTGTGGTCCAACTTGGTGTAAGAAGAGATTGACTGGAACACCAGAGATGGGACCTCATCCAAAGAAGTGGAAGAGGATTTTTCATAGTCAGGGAATAAAAGAAAGCCAAGGGAAAATAAGTCCCAAAGCGAGGGGGGAAAGAAGAAAGACTTGTCCAACATCAATTTTTTTAACTATCACGAGTTCGAGCATTATGTCACAAAATGTCCATAGAAGAAATCAAGCTAGAAAGAGCCTGCAGTAGTAGCAACAGGTGAAGCTATAGCTTCAAAATTTGAACTTGATTTTACTCTCATTACATGCATGGAAAGAATAATAATGGGAAGCATGTGGTATCTCGACAGTGGTGCCTCGTTCCATATGATGAGGAATAGAGATATTTTCAGTGACTTGGAGGAGAAAGACCTGAAGCAGAACATTGAGTTTGGAGATGATGGAAGGTATAGCATGATCGGTATTGGTACAGTTACTTTTCAAAGGGATTCTAGCTCCCCTCTCAGACTCAGAGATGTGTTCTTTGTTCTTGGACAAAAGAAGAATCTTGTTTCTGTCGTGGTATTGGAAGACCGTGGCTACAATGTGATATTTAGCAAAGAAAAGGTTTTCCTTAGACACATCATCAAGGGATAGGTGAAGCAGATTGGTGTGAAAGTTAAGAGCATGTATGCACTTTAGGTACAAGATGCATGCAAAGCCTTGAGGATCAAGGTAAAGGTTAGATACTTGGTGGTTGAGAGGGAGCATGTTATACCTCTCAACATGCAGCCTCAACAAGTTGTGTAGCAGCCACAATTGGAGAAGAAGAGAGGAGGCCAAGTGGAGACTTCCACTTAAGTAGAGACCTCTAGTAGGGAGAAACTTTGAGCCAAGTGGGCTGAGGGATCACATGCAGCCATACCTCTAGGTGAGAGGTGGGGTGATGTGAAGCAATAGTCCCAAGAACGTGAAAATTTGGGCAGGGTCCATTGAGGTATTTTTTTCCTCATGGATCATTACCATGCTACGGGGGCCCACAATATTGAGTAGCAGGAGGATCAATGTTAGTCAGATATTGAGGAGTGTAGAGCAGTGTTTGTTGAAAAGTGTAACTAGGTCTGGTCTTCATAATGACATGTAATTGTGATGATGTAATAAGAGGAAATCAAATTATTTTTGTAAACCTTGCTTCATGGGTTTCATGAGAAAGTGATTTTATTTCAGATGGATCCCATTGAGAGCCTTAGGATTTATCATTAAGAATCAATTTCATGTATGAAGGGCTCTTCTTGAGCATATGTAAAAAGTATATGAGTCTATGTCTATGTCTAAATAGACCTCCAATGACAAGCACAATCCTCCTCCTCATGTTGGATTCAAGTAAGAATAAGATATCATGTCGGCTCACAGTTAAAGGGACACATATCTTCAATAGATAATCTTGCCTTTTTATGGAAACAAACTACTATATATACCTAGGAAGGATCTTCACATTAGGATACAGAAAATCAGATCTATCTCTAAGATTTTTGCATAGTAATTACAGTGAAGAAGTTTGATATTACTCTTAAATTTGGATGGGAAATCACAGTCAACAATTCGTGGATCTCTCTGAAGTTTCAAATCAATAGTGGTTGTCACCAAGTTCGGATCTCCGTAGAAGAACAAGTTTGATCTCTCTAAAATTCGAGTCACAGTCACATCGAAAAGAAAGGAGTCTAGTTCAATGTCGAGATACATAAGAAACTCATATCAGTGGTGAAGGAACAACGAGGAAATGTTTAGGGCTTATCACAGAAACATGAGTTCGTATGTTTGAGGAGAAGTCACGATGCTAAAGTAGAGATACATAGTTTGGATAAGGGTACATATAAGCTACAATACGGTGTTATATTGGAGACCACAGCTCAGTAAAAGCTACGGTACAGTGGAAATGATTTTTTCTATGCTTCGGTGATAGTATAGTTCAATATTATACAGTGAGAAATTCTATACACTAATATAGAGAAAGGGTTATAGTTAGCAAAGAGATCTCTGTGTCATGTCAGTGACAAAGTCTTGGTAATGATGGTATCTTGTAGCTAAGGAGGTCAAAGATGAAGAGAAGTTAGAATGAAGAAAAGAATAGAAGATTGACAGTCGAGTGAACTTGTGTCTTGGTCTTGGAGGGGCTAATAGGTCAAGGGTCTTGGTCTTTCCCTTCGTTAATCAGAATCTCTATAAGAATAATTTGTGTGGGTTTTCCTCTCAAAGAGCGATAGATTTTGGCCCTGGCTTATAGCCTACATGATGTGCCTCTTGTGTATTTATGTTCATGCATTGGTTACTGTGGAGGGACAAAGTCCCCTAGGGTTTTGGGTCAACACCTTAGTAGAGCAGGGGTTATCTACAGTAAAAACAAGCATTCCACACAACCATGATACTTAAATAAGCAAACTACATGAAGAGAGGTGCACCTGGGGGTCCTTCGTTCAGGTAGATCCAGCCAGGGTTCAAACCCTCTTGGAGTTCCTCTCGATCCTTGAACCTACAAAACAACCAATTCAAAGAAGCATAACAATATATGGACCAAGTATCATATAGAAATGAAATTCATAACATATTGAAAGATGGTTAGTTATATAATTGAAACAATTATTCATATGTGAACCATAACAATAACATCATATGCATAAAGAAGATTGATTTTGGGAACAAGACAAATGTTTCTTTATTGCAGATAACTAAAACAAAACAAGGAGTGATATCACCTGAATCTTCCTCTTGCTAGCTCCAAGCGGAACCATCCTCTGGATCCGTTTAATCCCAAGTCTTCAAAAGGCTCCTTCCATGACTCACACAAAGATATCTCAACTAGTGAAATGACATCATAACTGAAGGAAACAAGGGTTTCCTGTAATGGGGGAAGTGCTGGAAGCACAAGGATCTTTAAACCTGATCAGGGATAATCTCAGTAGAGTGATTTTTCTCTCTATTCTCTCCTCCCTTAGGCCTTCCCATTGAAGCCTTTTTATACTTCTCCCAAAGTAGTTTTTTAGTTTGGAATTCGTTGGAAACAGTTGGGCCACGAGCACTAATAGGTAATCGACAGGTAAAACCCATGATCTCTGCCCGAAATTAAGGAGATTTAATTTTTTTAAGTGTTTTAAGACATATACGCGGGTTGGGTATACACTGACCCACGTACACACGCGTTTAACTCAGGGCAATGTTGCGTACAGGGAATAAAACACTGTTTTTTAAGTATTTGGACCAGGTCTGGAAGGAGGGGTTGCCCTAGGCCATAAATGCAACATCAAAAATATCAAGGGTGAGATTTGGAGCTATAACAGATGCCCCCTAATATATGAGGTTAGAAGGGGTACATGATGGCCGAAATGTATTAAGTACATGGAAAGGAAACCTGTCAAAAACTGAGAAGGACTTCACCAGATTTCAGCCTACCAAGCCACAAAAGGAGATCAGAAAGAAACACTATCTGAGGCGGGCATACCCATGCTCAGAGAAAGTAAAGCATGTCCGCATATCAAGTACAAGTGGATCCACTAAGTATACAAGTATAGAAGACTGGAAATACATAATGGATCATCTGATCATGATCGAACAAGTACATGTCTGAATATCACATATAAGAATGTCAATGATGCTGAAGGATGAAGCTGATCACTGATATCAAAGATTGATCCCAATAGTACCAAATGAACATGATGGAATAAGATGGTACTACACTGCAAACTCGGGTGCCAACATATAAAATGTCGCCATGAATGACTGCAACATATAAGGTGGAATGGTATCAACTAGCAACAACAGGAGCAACTGTCAAGTGAACCAATGAATGCTGATGCAACCTAAGGTCTTCACCAACCACCGTGGTACATTTCTACACAATGGGAATGAATGAGCTAAAGTCGACCATGTGAGAAATCGTTTGATTACCGGTCATTGATGTATACCGTTAACAAACACGAGACTACTCATCGATGATGATAATGAGAGTCAAGGTACCCCAGTACAATCTAACAAGTGTGAATAGATGATCTGAAGTCGAACACCTGGAAGAATCTATCGATCAGGAGACAATGATGGTTTCCCACTGTCGATAGCGAAGGATTTGCCACTAATGACTGCAAACCCCAAGGTACTGTCAAATGGACTCTAGACCTTTGCCCCAGAGCAATGAGTCGTAGTCGATGGGGAAAGATCCGCTAGAAGGAAGGCATTAAGGCATCCTTCATCAATCTAGTGCAAGTGTAACCCATAGGCCAATAATGTGGAAGGAATCAGATGCAAAAGATGTAGTAACCCAACCGAAGCACGTTTCCGGCGTACACAAGATGTGGCTAGCGCATGACAGAATCCCTTTGAACCAACCAATAATGAAAGCTGACACAGAGGCGAGGTATCCACCAATAGGGTCAAATGGAAACCAAGGTACTGCATGAATCCCAATGTGTGATAGTGTAAGCTGATGTCGAACACAAGGGAAACCACTCAGTCAAAGACCCATGATACTGATCAATGCTGAGTACAAGGTGACCTATCAATAACAAATATAGGGCCATGGTGTGGCTCTAGGCCTGTCCTCAGAGCAAGGTGTCATTATCGATAAGGACAAGACCCGCCGACAAGAAGTCAATGGAGACCTTCTCAAACCGGCACGAGTTAAGGACCAATATAACTGATGTGATGATAGACAAGACACTGACAATCAGGGATGGCCAACTGAAAAATTAGTCAAGAGACATCGCAGAGAGGCTGACTCAGGCTAACTTCCCTTGAAAAAAAGCATGATTCAATGATGACTATGTGGCAGCATATGATGACTATGTATAAGTTCATCATGCAGGAGGCACGAACGAACTCTCGATATGATTGGAAGAGATAACCAATCGGAGGAGAACTGACTCAATAACAAGGTTAAGGTGTACCTAAGTCAAACTAAATCTTGCCCAAATGGAGGAGACTTTGTTTTGAGTGCTTTGTTCAAGGGTGACACGACTGACTCTAGTTGCCAACAATGAATGGAAATATTGTCCCGTTCCCGCTCTTTTTTTTTGGAATATATAATTTTTTTGTCTTTTTCTTTAAGCTGGAAAAAGAATAAAAGAATGCTATAGTACAGTGGAAAGAACGAGTGTCAGTGAAGCAGATGATCTAGTTCCTGGGATTGGAACAATCCTATGCTCAATGCAGGGAGGCGAAAACTAGTCAAAGACACTCAAAGGTATGTTCCGTCCACGGGTCATAGTGTGTCAAGTTGAAGAAGTTAAGGGATTGCAAGTTTGATTTTTTGCATAAGACATGGTTAAAAAGTGGTTTAAACATGAGTCTAAGTGAAGTCGGCTCAAGGCCAAAAGGTGCAAATGGTCAAAATGCAATGCAATAGTACAACTCAACACAAAGGAGCCTCTAGGGTATAAGGCCAAAACGAAGCGAAGAAGCAAAGAGGAATGAGTCTTCAATGCATAAGTCATGGCAGGACTACAGAGGACTCCGAGCCTAGGGACAAAAAATCAGCATGGGTGCCAAGTGACAACAAGGTACTATCTAGGGCACCCATGATAAGGTAGGCTCTACCACACAAGTCATGATACTTCTAAGCAATGAGAAGGTTCTGTACCATAACTTGGTGGGGTTGATCTTAAGGCCAAAATGGGAAAGGAAACTGATAAGTGCACAATGCAGGTGAAAACCTAACCTATATGCCAGTTTCGAGAACCAATACCTGTCCGAATGGATCAACCATAACAAATTCCAAAGGAGAAATCTTCCAAGTTCTGTAAACATAAATAGGAACACTAGACAAGAAGTTAATACATCCCACATATAGATTTGCTATAAAATCTTGTGTTATAGAATGCAAAACTTGAAAATGCATACCTTATATATACAATACGGTACAGGGAACCACGCAACCTTACGGCTTACACATAATAGTTCTTCTGGACAAACCCCCTACAGGGCTCAGGCAAAGGACTCCTTTGGTAGTCAAAACTCATGGCTTCAAAGAGTTCCTCCTGTGAAGGCAAATCAAGTTCTGAGAAATCATGAGAACTACAAGGATCAAAAGAGGGAATTAAGGGGTCCCATGTCCCTATAGGAAGAATCTCTTGGTCAATTGCCAGGACCAAGTTCCAAGAAGGAGAATAATAGGTCAAAGGATCCTTCTCAAAAGTGGCTGAATATTGAGGATTCAATGCCACATAATTCACACGTGGCAGGGTAGAGTCTACTTGAACACTTGGAACAAACCAAGGGGTATTCTGTAGTAAATTCGAATTAGGGTGGTAATTATAAGATGCAAGCTGATCAATAGTAACAATATTCCCGTTATGAGGAAAGCACATCACTCGAAAGAGTGAAGACACCACAGGATTCATAGCATAGAGAAAAACATGCCCAAGTAGCATATTAAAGTCTAAAGGGCTATCAACCACCATCATATCAATTAAAACAGTCTTCCCACCTAAAGTAATAGGAAATTGAGGAAGAACACCCATAGATTCAACAGGTCTTCTATCATAGGCTAACAACTGACTCTGAGATTTCAACAACTTTGGGGAACCCAAAGCTTTCCAAGTCAAAGAGGATATAATACTTGTAGAGGATCCTTCATCCACCATACATCGATAAATGTTTGTGGAATTAACTCTGACCTTTATTTGAAAAGGTGCAGCGGAAGGAAGATGAGGCTCGACAAGACTATCCCAATCAAATGAAACACTCCTAGAACATGGAGGGGGAACATTCGAAGAAACCAGAATGCCCCCTATACTAGAAGACTCTGTACTAGAAATCAAACAGACTCTTTTGTTAGGCACCTCACCCCCCAAAAGAGGAGTGTAATCAGCCAAAGATTGCATTGGATCTACCATATTATCAACCAATGGTTGAAGGGATTGATGAGAAACCATATCAAATCCAGGAGTAGAAGAACTTTCAGACTCGGACCATATCCTTTGTACCTTTGGAATACCAGGGCATAAATGAGTAAGATGGTCTCCCTTGCATATCTTACAAGGGAACTTAGGTTTAAAACTTCTATGTCCAGGTTTCTTATCAACCTCCAATCTGCCAACATGACTAGCAGTGGTTTGTGGAGAGTCCTGAACATGACTTGTAGAGGTTGGTGACTCTTTGCTAGTATGACTCGTAGTGACTAGACTCGTGCCCCCAGCATGACTTGCAACGGCTGAAGGCTCATCCCCAACATGACTAGCAGAGGTTGAATATGAATTGCTAGTATGACTTGTAGTGACTAGACTTATGCCCCCAGCATGACTTGCAGCGGCTGAAGGCTCATCTCCAGCATGAATAGTAGAGGTTGAAGATGAATTGCTAGTATGACTTGCAGTGACTAGACTTGTGCCCCCAGCATGACCTGCAGCGGTTGAAGGCTCATATCCAACATGACTAGTAGAGGTTGAAGATGAATGGATAGAATTATTCTTCTTCTTTGACTTCCTCTTTCTCCTCTTTCTAGATTTCTTATTACAAGAATGAGGAGAAAAAGGAATCCTAGATTTCTCTTTGAAAGAAGATGAACAATTAGCACCCATGGGATGCCCCTGAAATAAAGCATTCATCTAAGAAGCTTCAAGAACATATGGAATATTTGGAGTGGACCACAGCCAAACGGGTAGTCCAACATTCAATCCAGGAATATTCAAGGTGGCCATCAAGGGAGTACCAACATTTCCAAAGAAAGGAAAAGCACAAGGATCCCCTTTTGGGAGGGTACCTTGGTTGGTTTCCATAGGAATATTAGCCATATCTAACTGATTCACAGACCTTTCCCTTATCGGAATGTAGAAATGACTTTTCAAGGAAGATAGACACATAATCAAGACCTTTGCCCTTGATGAGGCAACTCCACAACTTCCAAAAGAACGACCAAAAGCCTTTCAAGATCGGCGGAGTGGTAAGTCAGTCACTTAGAATACAGAGTCCAAAAAGTGACTAGACAAAAATACCTAAAGCCAACTATATACAAGGAGCAAAGAGCACTAAACTATAAAGTCCCTAAAAGAAGTCAGCCAATCAAACAACTTTCAAGTATTTCTGCTCTAGATGATGAGGACCGGACACCAAAATACAAGAAATTGAAGTATGGGCCTTCCAAATAGTCTGGGATAATGACAGCCTAGGCCTACCAGCGAAGGTATCAGAGGAAGTTACGCTGACCTCCAAACAATAGCCTGTGCCGGTGCAAGCCCCCAAGCTTCGTAAGGGTGCCCTCCAGAAGTACTGCTGAGAGTGATACAACGTCAACCTCAGGTGCCATGGGATTCCCCTCTGCAGCCACCTGTGTAGATCCCTAGGATAAGCAACTAAGGTTACCAACTCGACACAGAAGCCAGGCAGAACAGTCTTGAGGTAAGATTTGACAAGTAGGAGAGGGGGTATCTCTCTTCCTTATCTTCAAAAACCCTCGTGCTTAACTCCCAGATCCAGAGCTTTCCTGGTCTCCCTAATGCTATTGGATTTGCACTCGTTATTCAGACTTCTATGTTTGACAGTTTAAAGTGGCCTTGGAGAGTTTTCTCTCCACTCACCTAATCCAAGGCCCTAAATATCCTAAAACTTGTTGGTGTGTCTAAATTGACAATATAAAAAAGTTATAGTATATTTTAGTTAGCGCTTGTTTTTAAATGGGTTGTTCTTAAGTCAAGGGATAAAAAAAAGTGAAACTTGTGGTGTTCTTTGACGCAGAAGAATTAATAAAAACCAAACTATATGAAAATGCACTTGTTTCGTTCTTTGATGAAAGAAATTTCTACCAGGTTCTAAGGAACTTCTAAGAAAGCAATAAATTTTTCTTTTCTTTTCTTTCAACAAGCTTCACACTCACAAAAACTAACAAAAACTATGGATGCCCTAAAAGATGCACAAACTATCCTAATGTAATGAGTATATGCTGATGCAAAAACTTAAGACTACTCTAAAGCAAAGAATGAAAGTAAATTGTTTATCGCTTCTAATTAGCCACTTTAGATGTTTAGATAGAATATAAGTTCCTAATGCTCATTTTCATCCAAACACTAAAAGCAAATCTCAAGACAAACAAAATGCACTTTCACTCGCAAAAAGAAACCAAATCAAAACAAGGCAAAAGAAAGAAAAAACCAAGTTTTTAAGAAGTTTTCTTTAAAAGAAAAAGCAAAAAACAACTTTTCAAAAGCGCTCCAAATACTATTGAAAACTTTGAGACCGAAAAATAGGCAACAAAAACACTTTGCAAGTTATCAACTCAAAATGGGCGAAAACTCAACAAAATAGGTGTTTCAAGATGCTCTTAACAACCAAAAAGCAACAAAAAGAGCTTGGTGACAATGATCAAAAGACCAAGAAAGACAACTTTCAAAATCATCACTCAACAACTTTCAAAAAGCAAGAAAAGAAAATGGCCTCAAGATGCAGTTTTGACACAAAGAAAGATCACAAAGATAAAGTTTGTCACAAAGATTGAAACCAATCTTTCTGCTCTTGAAGACCAGAACAGCCATGATTCTCAGAAATAAATCTCGTGTGCTCAAACACAAATGATGACACTTGCAACAAAACAAAACAAGACCAAAACTTTCCACAACAGGAGAGAATCCGAAACTGGAAACTTGTTGCAAAACCAAAGACTGACAACAAAAATTGATTGCTCAGGAAATACTCAGACAAGCAAACAAATCTTCTGAAACAGAAATACTTGACAAAATCTTGGAAAATTAGGGTATACGCGACTGTGTCAATACACAGCGGCGTGTATATGCGATTCAGCCCAAAGAAACCTACGTATACGCTGGTTCATATGGGGAAACTTGCGTACATATGTTACTATAACCTGACAAAACTGCGTATATAACAATTCACAAGAAAAAGCAAAAAAGAGGTCTGAATAAACTACTCAGACTTGAAGTCTGAGTTCCTACAGGAACAAACAAATCAATTACAACAGGAACACTAGTAGCTGAGCCCTGATTGGCTTAAAATAACCCAAACTAGGAACAACAATACTATTGTCCCCAGCGGAGTCGCCAATTATGTTGAGGGACAAAGTCCCCTAGGGTTTTGGGTCAACACCCTAGCAGAGTGGGGGTTATCTATAGTAAAAAACAAGCATTCCACATAGCCATGATACTTAAATAAGAAAACTACACGAAGAGAGGTGCACCTGGGGGTCCTTCGTTCAGGTAGATCCAACCAGGGTTCAAACCCTCTTGGAGTTCCTCTCGATCCTTGAACTTGCAAAACAACCAATTCAAAGAAGCATAGCAATATATGGACCAAGTATCATATATAAATCAACTTCATAACATATTGAAAGATGGTTAGTTATACAATTGAAACAATTATTCATATGTGAACCATAACAATAACATCATATGCATAAAGAAGATTGATTTCGGGAACAAGACAAATGTTTCTTTATTGCAGATAACTAAAACAAAGCAAGGAATGATATCACCTGAATCTTCCTCTTGCTGGCTCCAAGCGGAACTGTCCTTCAGATCCATCCAATCCTAAGTCTTCAAAAGACTCCTTCCATGACTCACACAAAGATATCTCAACTAGTGAAATGACATCATAACTCAAGGAAATAAGGGTTTCCTGTAATGGGGGAAGTGTTGGAAGCACAAGGATCTTCAGACCTGATCAAGGATAATCTCAGTAGAGTGATTTTTCTCTCTATTCTCTCCTCCCTTAGGCCTTCCCATTGAAACCTTTTTATACTTCTCCCAAAGTAGTTTTTTAGTTGGGAATTCGTTGGGAACAGTTGGGCCACGGGCACTAATAGGTAATCAACAAGTAAAATCCATGATTTCCACTCGAAATTAAGGAGATTTAATTTTTTTAAGTGTTTTAAGACATATACGTGGATTGGGTATACACTGACCCGCGTACACACACGTTTAACTCAGGGCAATGTCGCGTACAGGGAATAAAACACTGTTTTTTAAGTATTTGGACCAGGTCTAGAAGGATGGGTTGCCCTAGGCCATAAATGCAGCATCAAAAATATCAAGGGTGAGATTTGGAGCTATAACAGTTACTATTTGATGAAGAATAACTCTAATAATCTAATGTTAAGAAGATCCTAATCTAAATAAGTAACAAGAATTCATAAGTAGTCAATAATGGAAGAGAAATCAACTAACACATTTCTCAACATGGTATGAGAGCTAAGGTACTGAATTCAAAGGAAGGGCATCCAATCAAAGAGATATTCAAGGATCAAGTTTCAAGGAAGGAATCAAAGCAAGTTGAAGACTATCAAAGAAAAATATCAAGATCTACATTGAAGAATCAAACCCTAGATCGAAGAAGCAGTCTGTAAACAACAAGAGCTTTTGTTTCTATAGTTATCATCGAACCACAAAGACCCTCACCAAGTTGTCTAGAAGGCAAGATAGCTTGAAGGACTTTAAAGGTTGAATATCACATCATCTTGGAGAAATTTGAAACCATATAAGAATTTCTGATCTACACTACAAGAGAATTCGAAGTATATTGAAGGAAAGAAGGCATTGTCATCATCTTCAAGGTTATAAAGCAAGCAAGAATATTCTTCTTGTCCTTGAAGAAGTTATCTGAAGAAGTAGAAAATCATCCTTATCAAAAGAAGCAACCTTATCTATTGAAGAAAGTTTTTTTTTCATTTGGAAGAAGATCATCCAAGAGGGAGCACTAATACATCTTCTTCAACCATCATCAAAGTTATCAAGTAGAATATTTCATCTTCACTTTTCAAATAAGTATCTTTCACTCTTTAATTAAATTTTCTTAAATGACTTCATGTTTGCAAGGAGATCTATAAGCTGGTTGTGTCATCAAAATTCCTTGCATGAAAAAGGAGGATATACATAGTCCTCTAAGAAGTTGAAGTTATTGAACATATCAAAAGATCTCCTCTGAATTCATGGAAAGGGATACTTATAAAATATCCCCTCATATAGAAATATTGGAGACATCAAAGAGATAATCTCGTAAGAAAACTATTTGAAGATCGAAATTGAAGGTATGAAAGAATGAAGGGATATCTTCATAAAGATATCAACTGTGATGTTTGAGAGAGATGATAAGAATAAAATCATCATTTGTCAACACTAGTTGATGAACAAGGTAACATATATCCATGAGGATAAGAAAGTTACTTGAAAAAGTGTTGCAGGATCAAATGAAGGGATTCATACACTTTGTTGAAAGAAAAGAAGAACATAGCGAAGATTCATTTCTATGAACATTACATGAACGATTTTCCTTAGGTTAAGAATGAAAATAACATGAAGGATAGAGAAAAAGTCCATTTCACTGAAGAAGTGGACGAAGCTGAAAGATGGAAATCCAAGGAAGAGAAGCATTAGAAGCAAGATATTATGACATCACCATAAGGGAACATGAAGGGCCGATGGAAAGAAATCTATGCTAGTCAACTTTGGAGGATATAGCTCTTGGTGACCTCATTGTAAGATCAAAGGAAGACGTCATCCAGGACAAGTATCATCATACATCAGTTTAAAAGGGAAACATTTGTTGAATAAGGATATGCGAGATGGAATCCTCATTGGAGGATTCATCGATCTAGAGAGGAAGCGAGTGTTTCATCAGGAACTCCAACCTATGGAGTTCATGGGATGATGGTATAATGACATGAGAGATAAAGCAGATGAAGGGGCTCAAGATATTTTTAGTCAAGGAAGCTGCTAAAAGAAGCCTAGATGACCTAAAGGTAAACAAGGTATGTATGCATGTATTTAATATTATAATGTCATGTCGTATGGTTACAGGTAACAAGGATCACTTCTTCTATTTTGAGAAGAATGATCAAAGGAAAGGAATCTCCTCCTATGAAAGAATGTTGGAAGGCATGAGTCACACTAGACGAAATCAACATAATATGTCCCCACACGAAGTATGAGGTGGTTGACTACGATTGGGGAACTGTGATTGGAAGCCCCTGGGAATGAAGTGTGTGAAAATGTAGGAAGAGATCGTGATAATATGGAACAAAGGTAGAAGGCATTCAACATCCGAAGTCCAAGAATATTTCACTAGAAGATCTCTGGAAACATGTAAAGACTCTGATGAAAGTTAGAAAAAGATAGACACCATTGACACTGAACATCTATGGGAGGTGTCAATCTGCATGCAGGATGTTGATACTTATAGGAAGATGTCATGGTGAAAGATCATCACAAAGGTAAATATGATTTTAAATGTTCAATGATTATTTTTTAACTAACAGATCTGGTTGGGCTTATGTAGGATTTTCAAAGGGAAAATCTGTAAATGACTTCGAAGAAGACCATATAGAAGGATGTAATGTCCTTTCGAGAAATATGGCATGAAATCAGAATGACATGAAGCAAAGCTAGATGGAAAATATGATAGATCATTTTTTGATGAGTTAAGGAAATGACTAAATCATTTATAAAATTGGTGGATGATCTCTGCCCTATATATAGAAGTTCCCAAAAGTTGAAGACTCAAATAAATTCATGACATTGAAGAAATGGGATCTTGATGCAGTTGATTGTTTTAGGATATGCACATGAAGAGCTACTATAGGTCCCTCGTTAAGAGGAAGCCTAAGAATAATTTTCTTGCTTGGAAGAAACCTAGAAATTCCTAAGTCGGAAGCTTAGGTACGTTCCTTTGTGATAGGAATCAGTACATTAATTTAATGGAATAGGACCTCCTGGTATAAGAAGGATCGAAAGAAATGTTGTTTTGTGCTTCACCTGAGAAGACAAAATGGAGGATTGTAATCATTTGGCATGTGATGCTCTTGTGGGATAAGATAGGGAATCCCTTGAAAGAGTAGTCGTGGAGGACCAATATTCTTTTGGGGACTAGGGAGTCCAAGAAAAGAATAGTCGTTATGGAGCATATCCTAAGAGAATGCGGGTGGGGTATGTTATGATAGAGACAATGATGATTATGCCTATAAATCATTGGTCTCGCCAGCATTGGGCTCAATATCCTGTGGAGCGATGGAGCTATTAGCCAAGGCCTTTTTATATAACAATGATGGTTGATATAATGCTATAAAAATGAGATACAAATCTGAATTATTCTTATGAAAAACTCTTTAGATTGAGAATAACCAAGTACCACTACGAATACCTCCCTAGTTAAGAGGGAGTGTTGAAAAGTGTAACTAGGCTTGGTCTTCATAATGACATATAATTGTGATGATGTAATAAGAGGAAATAGAATTATTTTTGTAAGCCTTGCTTCATGGGTTTCATGAGCAAGTGATTTTGTTTTAGATGGCTCTCATTGAGATCCTTAGGATTTGTCGTTAAGAATTAATGTCATGTATGAAGGGATCTTCTTAAGCATATGTAAAAACTATATGAGTCTATGTCTATGTCTAAATTGCCCTCTAATTACAAGCACAATCCTCCTCCTCTTGTCGGCTTCAAGTAAGAATAATAACTCATGTCAGCTCATAGTTAAAGGGACGCATCTCTTCAATAGATCATGTTGGATTATTATGGAAATGAACTACTATATATACCCAGGAAGGCTCTTCACGTTAGGATACAGAAAATCAGATCTGTATCTGAGATTTTCGCATAGAAATTATAGTGAAGAAGTTTGATCTTACTTTGAAATTCGGATGGGAAATCCCAATCGAAAGCTCATGGATATCTCTAAAGTTTCAGATGAATATTGGCAGTCATAAAGTTCGGATATCCGTAGAAGAATATGTTTGATGTCTCTGAAATTCGAGTCACAATCACAGTGACAAGAAAGGAGTCAATTTCAATGTCAAGATACATAAGGAACTTAGATCAGTGATGGAGGAACAACGAGGAAATGTTTACGGGTTATCATAAAAACATGAGTTTGTATGTCTGAGGAAAAGTTTCAGTGCTAAAGCAGAGATACATAGTTTGGATAAGGGTACATATAAGCTACAATACATTGCTATATTGGAGACCACAAATTGGTAAAATATACAACACTATGGAAATGATTTGTGCTATGCTTCAGTGCTAGCATAGTTTGATATTATAAAGTGAGAAAGTCTCTACACTATCATAGAGAAAGGGTCGGAGTCAACAAAGAGATCTCAGTGTCATGTCAGTGGCAAAGTCTCGCTAATGATGGTATATCGTTGCTAAGGAGGTCGAAGAGGAAGAGAAGTCAGAATGAAGAAAAGAACAGAAGATTGACAGTAGAGTGAACTCATGTCTTGGTCTTGGAAGGCAAAATAGTTCAAGGGTAGTCTTGGAATTCGTCAATTGGAATATCTATAAGAATAATTTGTGCGGGTTTTCCTCTCAAAGAGTGAGACTTTTTGGCCCTGGCTTATAGCCTACATGATGTGTCTCTTGTGTATTTATGTTCATGCATTGGTTACTGTTTGATGAAGAAGAATTGTTGGTGTGATGGGCCCTGACCCAGGTTTAGTGTAAACTAGCCAAGAAAATCCCTACAGTACTAGCCCTTTTGGCATCAATCCACGGAGCATGGCCTGAAGTCTCACCCGAAGCAGTATGGGGGGATGCAGGAACCAAGGTTTTGCACCCAGAGATGGTAGTGATGTCATTTTATACCCTAAACCTTCCTTCGCATAGGCGGATAAGCCTTTTAGGGCTTATTGATATGCTCCTTTTTAGTCATCCTCTAGACCTCCGCGAAGGTCTATGACTATCCTTTGCGTACCCTAGATAGGCGGATTAGACACTTACGCGCATCTATAATTACTCTTACTTCTGTATTTACCTAGATTAGCTTAAGCATCTGATTTTTTCAACATGCATTAAGATGATCTTCGCGCAAACAGATATTATTACTTGCATTCATATAACAAAGCAAACCATATGGATTCACGCATCAATACAACATTAAAACATAAACTGAGTATTCATCATAACATAATCATATGCATTTATAACAGAAGTAAAATAGATCATACATAGATAATTACAGAATAATTCTCTTTATTGATGCTTTAGATCTTGTTTACAGACTCTAACCGCCCTGCGCACATAGTTGCAGGGGTCCATGCACTCCGCTGCATTCTTTTACCCTAGGCCTCTGTGAACACAGCTGCAACGCCTCTTTCCTACGCTAAAACTCTTTGCTCTTAGCTCTCATAGACCCATTACGGCCATCAATGACTCAAAAAGATACAAAGACTGAACAGCCTTAGAATCTTCTAAGACTTCCCTTTTTATACAATGTAGATCTCCTAAAGCCGACATGACTCACATAAGCTAAGGGCAGAAACTCTTTATGACACTTTACATCTTTGCGCTCTGCGACCACAAAATGTGGAGAATTTACAGTTTTTTTATACAAAAACTTGGGCTTTCTACCCCAAAACTTGGGCTTTTAACCCCAAAAATGACCCTAGGGACCTGTTCTCAACAGGCCCCCAACACAAATATGGTGACTCGCCCCCAATTCACTCTGTTGGCGCAGAGATCTTGTTGTGAAGACCACGAGGGCTTCACTGGGGGAGAAATATCATACCACGTGGGTTCATATTGGGGAATATATATTGAGGAAAAAATGACATAATATATTGGGGGATATATAGGGGGTAAGGGTTTTTATATTGGAAAATATAAAAAATGGAGCTCAAAGTTAATGAAAAAATATAAAGGGGTGTAAAAAATGTTAATGAAAAAATGGATACCTACAATATCTAATGAAAGTAGGGGTTTTTTAAATTGGGAAGCTATATTGGGTTTATATTGGTAGGGGATTAAATAATGTGATTTTTAGAGGGATTTTCCAATATATAGTCAAATTAAGGGTATTGTTTAATATTCCACAAACGCATGTGATATGTCAGAGGTTCACTGAGTGAATCCCCCGTGGTGAAGACCTCCCAGCTCCACTTGTACCACTACAACTTCGATGGCACACTGTGTCACCTTCTGCTTAACCTGCTCCACCAGCTGATTTGTTGCTAGTCCTGTGCTATCGGCCTTGATTTGCTGCTCTGTTGCATGTAGGCTAGCCAATTTTCCCTCAATGGTGGCAGTGAGCACATAGGCCTCATCCAGGTAAGGCCCCAATATGGCCTTCAGTACTGCCTCTTTTCGTTGTGATGGGTCCACTTGTTCCTTTGGTCCTTTTGCTTCCCGAGGTTTGGCCAGCCTCTGTGTGATGGAAACGGTGCGTGCTGTCACTCTGACCTCATCATACTGCTGCTGTAATTCCCTCGCGTTTGTTGCTAACCTCTAAAGGTTGGGATCTCCCTGTAGACTGGTAACTACCTCCAGTGACTGCTCAAAGAGCACGGTGCAATTTGTGACCGCGATATCTACTACAGCAAATTCATCCTTGGCAGTTGCCTCATGTTGCTCTCTGACCTCTGGTGGAGTTGAAGGCTGGGCCTTCAACTCAAGTTTAGTGATCTTAAGGTTTAGCTCAAACTGAACCTTGGCCAGCTCTATCTTTGCGTCGTGCACACCTGCAACGAGATTCCAATTTTTTGCCTCCACCGGCACTTCTTCTGGGATATGCAGCTCCAGAACGGTTCTACATGCTTCAGCAACTACTGCCACAGTGTTCTCATTCTTTTGTTGCACCTTCTTCCATGTGTCAATTGCTGAATTCTTCTTGACTAACATTTGCACATTGTTCACCTTTTTTTCGTTGATCACACTTAGTGCGTGCTATTCTCGAGCCTGAAGTTCTGCAATCAGACCTACCTGCAAGGTGTGAAGGGCTTCACTTTGAAGCATAGCCAAGTTAAAACCAACCCTCATGAGAGTACTGACAGTAGCCCTATCAGCTTTCCCTTCTGCAATCAAAGCTCCATCCGGCAGTGTGATGGCCCGGGGATCCAAGGAGCAAACCATCTCCACTGCTTTAGAATTTCCTGGTGCCAAAATAGTCGACATTGCACTGCCCCGCCCTACACCGGTCTATAGTTGAGTAGTTTGGATCTATAGCTCATGCATACCCATCTGAATGGAAACCAAGGCCTACTTCTACTACTGCTCAAACTACTGCAGTAGCTCCACAGTCGTATCTCATACTTTATCTCCGATGTCGTCCAAGTAACCTTCTGTCAAGGTGATCGGGTCGAGCAATGATTTACTAGCCTTGGAATTCTTCTACGGCCCTTCTTTTTCCTACTCCCGAGTGTGCTTTATCTGGAACTGAGTACTCTCCTAGTCTCCACCACCCTATTTTGATTGCTGCTTGTTGTCCTTTGTCAGCAGTGAAGGGGACCTCTAACTTTTATCAGAGTCACACTCTTCCTCCCCTTCCTTCTCTTTGGCCTACTCCTTTGCAGCATGCTCTGCTCTGGATTTTTCCTCAGCCTCCTTTTTCCTCCTTTCAGCCAGCTGTTGCATCTTCAACTGGGCCTCCGCCTTCTTCTTCTTTCCTTCGGACTTACTGGATCCAGCTAACAAATCTGAGGCTATGCACCACTCTCCTGGCCAATGCTCAAGGACCACTATGATTGCATCGTCCATCGCAAGGTATGGGAGATCATACCACTTCTTCTTAGGGTCCTTCCATGCCCACATGGAGACACAGTGGAAGTCCACTTTAAACTCCACATATCCCGACAACTGCTTGAAGACAGTTGGTGAGAGTCGCATCTTGCGGTTTATCATGGTGCGGATGCTTGCCTCCATCAGCACCCAAAATATCTTACTGTCCTTGACCCTCTCGGCATTCTTTGTGGCCCAGACAAAAGCGAACTTCACTGCTTCTGGTAGATCTGATGCAATCAGAGGAAACTAACTGTCCTCCGATAATTCCCATGCGACCAATACAATTGATAGGATAAGCCATTTGTAATGGAAGGTCTTACTATGGTCTTGTGATTCTCTGTAGTTTGCGAGGAAATCACTATAGAGGTAGCATGCCCAATTTAATTGTAGGCCCTCCATGCACTGGGCCGCTAATGACACAACTGGTGCTGGCACTTCATCTGCGCGACACTTCCTCATTATTTTCCCAGCCAGGATCTGGGTGGCTACCTTAACCGCGGGGTTTGTTGTGCTGGAAATTGAGTAGCCACGCGGTTTCTTGACAACCTTAAACTTGCCCTTCATTCTCTCGGTGAGGTCATGCTTGCCCATCTTTCCGCCGAATTCCTTGGCCGAATTCATCCCTGAGTGCGATAGCAATGTGATCCTATGGATTAGCATATCGGTGATCGGTATCGATTCTCCAAACCATAGGCACCCGTCGTGCACCAAGCATAACAATTGTTTTATCACTATCAAAGTTATGGGCACATGGTTGTAATGCGGCACCCATAGCAGGTTCAACAGTCCTGCCTTGTCCACCCCTCTAATCCACTTCCTCGGCTCCAACGCGGTCACACCAGAATATTTATAGAAGATGCGAGTCATAAATGTATCAGTCGCCAAGTGGGGGAACCGCTTAGTATCCACCAAGTCCCAATCCTTGAACTTCGGATGTGGCACGTGCACCAAGCGTGGACCTTCAAATGTGATCTAGTCTGGAAACAACGATGTGTTAAGTAAAAATTTTCCCTCATCTGGGTCCTTCGAGACCTTCACCTTGCCTTGGCACGGAGGGATGTATTTTGGTAACTTGGAAATAGGGTCTACCCCCTCAATATTGATATCCTCTATGCCCATACCAGTGTCTTCCACGCCCTCATTAGATTCTAGGTCTACCACCTTGCCTTTCTCCTACACGGTAGGCTTCTCTTTCTTCTGGTGCTTTCTTGGTGACTCGCGCACCGGCTGTGTCACTTTCTGCTTGTCTTTCTTTGTCTTAGGCCCCTCTTTCTTCGGAATAGGCCTCGGCCTAGGTGACGTCGGTGACTTTGGTACTTCTGTAGGCACTTCTACACTAATGACCTCAGGGCCAGGTCCCCCAGAGGCCATCGATCCTCCAGCACTTGCAATTTCCATAGGCGCTGACATGAGGCTAGTAAGAAGCTCCTGGGTTGCTTTTGGAAATCTATCAAACACTGAACTGGCCACCAAAGCCTCAAAACTCTCAAGGTTCATGCGCAACTGATAGCTCGACACCTCAATTCTCAAAGTATTAAGTGTTTTTCGTTGGGCAGCCATCTGTAATTTATAGGAAAATTCAAATTCAAATCCAACTGCTCCCCCCAAAATCCGTCCATAAATGCTAGATTTGCGGTAGATTTTCAAAGATCTCGCATTTAAATTCGGCCTTAAATGCCGCCCCCCCCCCCCCCCCCACGCTCCTCTTAGCCATTTTGTCACTGTAAAATCATGAACAATGACTGTAACTGTCACTTTCTGGCTGCCCTGCATAGTTGCTCCTCCTATAGTGCAACTCCCCTCGTGCTTCTACTGATACTGTGACATTCCTCCTTTCCACGCAGTCCCTCTGTCACGCATCTCTATAACCCAGGTAGTGTATTTTATAGTCTCACACCTCCTTTCAGCTGCCTGGAGCACTAAGACTATGATTCCACCATATAGTCATCTGGTCGAGTCCCCGGTGTATGGATTCAATCGGCTGCCATTTACCTTCCCTGGAAATGGATCTCCATTCAACTTCACCAACTGAACTGCTCCACCATTGGTAATCTCTTTGATGACATAAGGCCCCAACCAATGCATCTGAAATTTTCATGGAAATTTATCAAACTTGTTGTCATATAATAACACTAAATCATTTACCTTGAAGGTGCGCAGTTTGATGTGCCGATCGTGCCATGCCTTTTCGTGCTCCTTTTGAACTTGCTGATGTAATCCAACCAAAAATATATCCTCTTCTAGCTCTGTTAGTTGTGCGATCCTCTCTTCCTGGGCTCCATGATTTGCCATTCCTGTGAATTCCGCTATGCGCAGACTAGGTACAATGTACTCCATCGACATCACAGCTTCAACGCCATAAACCAGCCTAAAAGGCATTTGTCTAGTCAACGTTTTGCAAGTCATTTTGTAAGGCCATAGCACCATGGGTACGTGCACATCCTAGTCATTTCTTTGTGCATTGCAAACCTTCATCAGCACATTCTCTAATACCTTATTAAATTCTTGAACCATCCCATTAGCCTGTGGGTGATATGGCGCACTCTTTTGGTGATAAACTTGGAATTCCTCCATCAACGCATTCATCATCTCATTAAGGAAATGCGTACCATGATCTCTCATCAAAATCTTCAGGAAACCAAACCTAGTCAGTACATACTCAAAGATGAAATTTTCTACTGTTGACCCTATAGAGTCCTTCATAGGCTGCGCCTCCACCCATTTGGTCAAATACTTAGTTGCGGTGATGATGTACCGCGCACCTGTCTTCTTTCCTAGAGGTTGAATTGGTCCTACAAAACCAATCACCCACTTCTCAAATGGTCGTAATGACATTTGTGGATTCAAAGGCAGCTCATCCCTTCATGATTATCTGCCCTTCCTCTGACATGCATCACATGCCTTACAATAAGCCTTGGAATCCTTATGAAGCTTTGGTCACCACAGCCTAGCACGTAAAATCTTTGGCGCTGTTGCTTTTCCTGCATAATGTCCTCCCGCAGCTCCTCCATGAACTTCAATGAGGATGCTGCTTTGTTCAAAATTTGGCACATAATGTCACAATATTTCATTCGAGCCCATTTTATATAATTGCCGTGCAATGACAGTAAAGTCTGTCGTGCACATCACCAACTCCTTATTTTGTTGACTAGTAAACCCCTTTAGAGCCATTCTTGTTCTCAGGAAGTGTATGATATCTGCAAAGTGATTGTCTACGACAATCACTGCAAAAATCTACGCGTCAGGCATTCCTTCCTCTAAATTAGTAGGCTCCTCTGCTGTTTCAATGTGCGACACATGATCCGGTCTGACATTCAATCGTCCTAGCTTCATAGTAATATCAAAATCATATTCCTGAAACAACAACAACCATCTGCATATTTTCCGACCGAACACAGGCTTGTTAACCAAGTACTTCAATGTAGAATGGTTTGTATACATATTAAAGTGTCCACCTAACAAGTAGTGTTTGAACTTCTAGAGTGCATAAACCATAGCCAAACCTTCACGCTCTGTTGTTGAATAGTTCGTCTCATCTTTAGACAACTTCCTACCTCGCAAACTCTATAGGGTGATCCAACTCTCCCTCACCAGTCTGTGTTAGTACTGCTCCGAGCGCAATACATGAAGCATCGACATGCACATGAAATTCCTTCTTCCAATCTGGGAAGACTAGGATCAACGTAGTCACCATCTTTTCCTTTAACACATCTAAGCTTTGCTGACACTCTTCATTCCAATAGAATGTAACATCCTTTTTTAGCAGCTTCTCCATTGGTGCTGTAATCTGGGCATAACTCTTAATGAACTTTCTATAGTATCTCATATGCCCCAGCATTGCACGCAGTTATTTCACACTTCTTGGTGCCTCTAAATTAATTATAACTGCTATCTAAGCTGGGTCGACCACTAATCCTTGTCTCCACACGACATGACCTAGCAAGATTCTGAAAGGAACACAGAACAAACATATCTTCAAATTGAGTGTGATTTAATACCTCCGACATGTATCCAGCATCAATCGTAGGTTGGCTACATGGCGTTTCACTAGCCCAAACACCGTCTAATCGTCAAGGTATACCTCCAGAAACTTGTGAATGAAGTCCTTAAATTCCGCGATGACTATGT
Source organism: Pinus tabuliformis (assembly GCA_031772625.1). Taxonomy (NCBI): domain Eukaryota; kingdom Viridiplantae; phylum Streptophyta; class Pinopsida; order Pinales; family Pinaceae; genus Pinus; species Pinus tabuliformis. The sequence goes on from CM062817.1 coordinate 234,648,566, forward strand.
GAAAAGATCACCGGCGCGTTCTTCAGTCCAAAAGGCATTACAGTATACTGAAAGCACCCCCACTCCATGGTGAAGGTCATCTTACTTCTGTCCTCCAACGCGATATTGATCTGATAGTACCTCTAGAATCCATCCGTGAACAAATATGCTTCCTATCCTCCTACATTATCCAACACTTCATCAGTGAACGGAGTCGGAAAAGGATCATGCACACAAGCATCATTTAGCTTCCTGAGATCTACACATATCCTTATTTCATCCTTTTGCTTCTTTTCCTGAACTACTATTGGGCTTACCCAATTAGACTCTTTTACTGGTTCTATAATACCCACCACAAGAATTTTATCTAACTCTAAGCAGACCCTTTCTTTATACTTTAGATTGAGGCAGTAAGGCCTCTGCTTGATCGGCTTCACGTCTGGTTTCAACATAATTTTCATAATTCCCAGGTCCCCTATTATCCCCTTTAGGTCTAAGAACTTCGTAGAGAACAAGTCCTAGTATTCGTGGAGAAATTCAATGACCTTATCTACTGTTGCATCATCCCAGTAGTCCCCAATCTTTGCAAATTTCAACTCCGCCTCTGTTCAAATGTTCACTTGTCTTGTTTTCAGTGACGCGGTGATATCTAGATTTTCAATTTGTGGTCCTTCAACTTTGTGGTGACCTTTAGTCTCTGGGATATTAATGTTCCTCAGATCCTCATCCTCTTCTTCGATAGTCACATTGTAGCACTCCAATGCGTGCATAGCTGGGTGGTCCAATCTGGTTGAATTAAGTCCAAGGGATCCTGCAGTACTCTAAATATTGATGCCTTACCTTCCTGCAATGCCTCATCAATACATTCAAATCCATCCTCAAAGCTAAACATCATCAAGAACCCCTATTGCAAAACATCCCATTCTTCAGTGCCATAGCAGAGCTCTGTTTCGAAGTACCATTTCATCGGTATTACATCCAATGTATGACAAAACAGATGCACCCATTCAGGCTAAGGCTCTGCTCCATAAACCTTAGTCCATTTGGCCAGTTGATCACGCAGATCATCCCTTCCGTCATATTTCTTTGTTAGCTGAACTTGTGGGTGACCAAACCACAATCTCATCATCTTTTTGTACATGCACCAATCATCAAAATTGTCTTTGTGCGTACCCCACTATCTCATAGGCATATTGCGCAGCGCCAAATCCAAGGCCTGGAAGTGATGCTTCTCTGGAACTTCCCTTTCGAATGCATCCAAAAATTTATCAACATCAGTTAAACCATCATAGTATGGAAAATTCTTACCTCCGATGATACACAGCAAACAACTTGGTCATCATATTACAGTGCAGTGTAGATACTTCATGCAGTCGGTTCTACCAGTGCTCCAACTCCTCATCTAAATCTGATTTGTAGGAACTTCCGCGGTCCCAGGCAATGCGTCCATCTACTTTCAGATTCACCCAATCTTGATCTCACATCATTATCTTATAAATCTGGTCCAAATCATCATCTCTTTCATAATTGCAGACCGGTTTAGTATACCGCAGTCCTTCCGCAGGGTCCAGGGGCACTACTACTCTGAGGGATTTCTTCTCAAATATCATCTTCCGCTTCTTCAAATTGATTACCCCATTCATGTCAATAGCCCAACTGATCTCAAGGAGAGCAGGGTAGGGATTGATGCCATCCACAATCTCTATCACTTCAAAATTAGCCAATCTGTTCGCGCCCTCAATATCAGCTGTCACTCCCTGCAATCTCCCCATAGGGATTATTTTGTATTGATTTTCCATTCTTAACTGAATCAGAGACCACTGCAGCTACGGTCTCCCCATCCTCTCCCATGTCTTTTTAGGCAAAACATTCGCATTTGACCCCAGATCCAAAATAACTTGATCCATCTCATATTCTCTTATCTGTGTAGGGAGCCTCATCTCACGCCCCATTCTTTCCTTATGCTTACCAATGTTCCTGACTATGCATGGTCCGTCAGGAGGATTATATTTCCCAGTGCATTTATTTATCAGCTCCTGCAGTCCTTTCACAGCCTTTCTATCGCGCATCAGCTTCATACAGGTCTCCAAGAAAGTAGTAAGCATGGAATGGGCCATCTCTTTAGCTGGCTTATCCTAACTTCCTGAGGTAGAGGCCTTAATGGAGCTTTTCTTTGCTTCCATAAACATTTCCCTTGCATGATCTATATCAAACCTAATCTCCTTTTTTGGAGCTTTGCAGAACCATTCACTTTCTTTAGGCTGCTTCCCCTTATCTTTGCTAGTCATCATTCCACTCCGAAACACAATATTTACCTTAAGATTCTCTTCGCGAGGCTCAACCCTCATCATTTGCAGGTTCTGAGTTAGCTACTGAGGCTGCGCCCCCTTTTCACGTATCTTATCTAATAATACAGGGCAATCCTCTTTCGCATGGTCAAACTAAGTACAATATTGGCATTACAGACATGTCGAGTTTGTGCATTCTCTCGCATAGTGTCCCGGTCCTCCAGAGTTGTAACAAATAACCTATCCCCAACCTCTACTAGGTCCTCCTCCACCTCATCCTCGTCCACGTCCCTGATATTCACCTCACACTCCCCTAGCACCTTGGTCCGTAAGCTAGGTTTATGCCTGCACCCTATATGTGGGCATTCTATCTGTCATTAGCTCATAGCTACGACATTTAGCTCATCGTGACCCACTGATTGACAGAAGTTACAGAAGAGCTGTTGTGGTGTTTGTACAAATTTCTGCAGCAAATGGCAATTGTCTGTCACATGTTTTCCAGCTACCTGACAGATATCACACCATAGCGTGGGCCTTGTACTTGGCCCTGCTTGAGCTTCCGGCCTCAGAGGCATCAGTCCCCCTGCTGCAACATAATTCGCAAAGACTAAACAATGATCTTTGTCATTCCCCTAACTTTTGAACTTCAGGCACCAAACTTCTTTGCGCACCTCTGGCTGAGTTGTTCTATATTTCTTCAGAATTTGAAATTCTAGGCACAGGTTCTGCAACTGCATGTGAATCTGTTGAACTCCCAAATTAGCATCCTACATCAGCATCTCATGCAATCTCATTGCAATCTCCAGGGCTTTTGATTGGGTCCCAATATTTTGTTGTGATAAAGCAACCCTTAGATGAGGCAAGAGCAAAGCCAAAAACCATTCGCAGTGCTGCCCATCCATAAGATTCATGTTGGCTTCACAGATTGTGCACTTCAACCTCTGATCCAAATCCCAGGGTGTCTTGCCAGGCTTCACCATGATCTCCTTGAATCCCACAATTGATTGAGCTTCAGATTTAGGCCTACTGAACTCCTTATTCAGCATGGTTTGAATATCTGCTAATGAAGCCATCAGGTTATCAGTGCAATACTTGATGTACCATGTTAGCGTGCGTTCCTACAAAGTAGTAACCAACGTTGCTTTCTTCATTTGATCATCTGTAATACCTTGAGCTTCCCATACAGATTTCGTGACGAACCAAAATTGGTTTGGATCCTTAGTTAACCATCCCTTGAACATAGGAAATTTTACTAAATTTTCCATATTGGATGGTGGCGGTGGTGTGGGCGAAGGCGTATATGATGGAGGTGAAGATGGAGGTGGTGTGGGTGGATGGTGTATTCATGGGAACCATTGTCTTATCAATTGAACTGTGCTCTGTGGAGAAGCCTATGCTGCTTCCTTGTCATCACCCAAAGGAGGTCCAATCAGCGGGCTATATTCAGAGCATGTTTTCCCTATATCCTCGAAGATATTTCCACTTCGCATAGCCCCAAACTTCAACGTAGTTGCATAACCCATTTTTCACACAAGAGCATATTAATCTAAGTATTTAAATACCTTAAATACTTACCTCACGGTCCCTTGAAGAATCGGTGCTTTTCTTCGCTATAACTGATCGAAGTGTCGACCATGAACTCTGTCGAGCCAATGATCGACAACGCGTGTGATCTTATCTTCAGAGGCTTCCAATCTCCGCACTAACTCCCGGGTCCAAACTATCGGACCATCAAGACTCCACCTTCCTTGGTTGTCTGCCAATTTCGCGATCCACTCATATAATTCAATCGGGAAGGAACAGAAGAAGATTTTATGTATCTCTGTGTACAAATATCTGTCCAACCACTATTCTTTCATCAATCGTGGTTTCCTGTTCTCTTGCACCTTGAATTCATTGATATTTCTATCCAACCAGTCTTCGATCTCCTTCTTAGTTGGATTCCAGTGATGCAACATCACACATCTCTTTATGAAGATCTCTGTCTCGGAAACGGAACCATTTGTTGGCGTGATGGGTCTTGACCGAGGTTCAACGTTAATTAGCTAAGAAAATCCCTACACCACTGGCCCTTTCAACATCAATCCGTGAGCTCGGACTGAAGTCTCACCCCAAGCAGTATGGGGGAATGCAAGAACCAAGTTTTCACACCCAGAGATGGTAGTGATGTTGTTTTATACCCTAAACCTTCCTTTGCGCAAGTTGATAAGCCTTTCAGGGCTTATCGATATACTCCTCTTTAGTCGTCCTCTAGACCTCTGTGAAGGTCTATGACTGTCCTTCGCGTACCCAAGATAGGCAGATCAGACACTTACGCGCCCCTATAATTACTCTTACCTTTGTATTTACCCAGATTAGCTTAAGTATCTGATAACTTCAACATGCATTAAGATGATATTCTTGTAAATAGATATTCTTACTTGCATTTGTATAACAACGTAAAACAACATTAAAACATTAAGTTGGTATTCATCATAACATAATCATATGCATTTATAACAGAAGTAAAATAGATCATACACAAATAGTTCTAGAATAATTCTCTTTATTGATGCTTCAAATCTTCTTTACAGACTCTGACCGCCTTGTGCACATAGCTGCAGGGGTTCGCACACTCAGCTACGCACTTCTATCCTAGGCCTCTGAGCACACAGCTGTAGAGCCTCTTTCCTATGCTAAGACTCTTCACTCTTACCTCTCACAACCCATTACATCCATTAATGACTCAAAAACATACCAAGACTGAACTGCCTTAGACTCTTCTAAGACTTCCCTTTTTATACAATCCCATGGTCCGCGGACCATGGGTGGATCTCCTAAAGCTGACATGACTTACATAAGCTAAGGGTTGAAACCCTTTATGACACTTTACATCTTCGCACTCCGCGACCACAAAATGCAGAGACTTTACACTTTTTTTTACAAAAACTTGGGCTTTCTGCCCCAAAACTTGGTCTTTTAACCCAAAAAATGACCCTAGGGGACCCGTTCCCAACAAGAAATATAATAATATAATGTCAAGAAGATCCTAATCTAAAGAATTAAAAGAATTCAAAGCAGTCACTAATGGAAGAGAAATCAACTGACACTGATTCCCTAGATTTCTCAATAGCATTGACGGCAGAGTTAACAACAACACATTTTTTCCCAGTAGACAGTTGGAGACATAGGCGATTCAATTTATTTTGTTTGGATTTTTTTTTAGTTGCATATGTTGCATTAGAAACAACAATAATGACAAGAGTTGCATGCAGAACAATCAAAAGGTATTAGATCGAGATAGATGTGAATCCCTTCTTGAGAGGGAGCGTTGAAAATTACAACAAGAAATGTTGAAAATGGTATCAAGAAAGATTCTAATTTAATTTTTTCCTTCAATTAAACTAGGAATAAAATTTTAATTCCACATCACACGAAAACTTGTATTAGTTAACTAATTTAATTTTACTTAGTTGTCTTAGTTAATTCGAGTTGATGATCTAGCTTGAGTCATGTAGAGTGTATCCTACTTTATAGGAGCCCTGGTTGAGTTTATTTTGAGTTCTAATTAATTAATTTAGTTTAACTAAGTTATAGTTAAACTAGATCCAACTATTTGAGGCACTAGTGGAGGAACTAGTGGGAAGTATAGTAATGTGGTGTTGCCTGCAATGATCAACCAATTAACTGATGATTCACTCATAAATAACTCATGCATGTCATATCTGAGAGTTACCCAATTGAGATTGGAGTTCATAAATAGTGTAGTACTAGTTGTATAATCATCTAAATTGCACATGTGGTGCATGTAGTCCTAGGAAGACCTATGAGGATTGTGTAATTCCAATTGAGGAATTTCCCTAATTAATAGGGGCTAATTCCTAAGGAAACAACAGAAGGAAATAGGGACTTGGGAAACAGAGAAATTGGTTAAGTATTGGCCTAGGCTTGTCTAGGAAGCAGTGAGATAGATAAAGATAGTGCAGAGGTTTCTCAATATTGAGAAAAGCATTGTAATCTTCTCATATTTTCTAATGAATGTAATATATAGATAGGAGGGGTTTTTAGCTGTGGATTTCCCCATGAAATCATTGTGTAATGTGTTGATTAAATTATTTCTATTGTATGCTTCGTGATTTTGTGGTTGTTTAATTGTTTCTGCTTATGAATAGAGTAGATTCAAGTCTATTGTTTTAGTAAAATACAATTAGCAGTTTGAATCTACAAGGAATTTCTATAGAAGTCGCTTTCCTCTTGTGATCCTCATAACTAGCCCAATCTGCCACCCAACCAACTAGGAATAACCTATCTGGCTTCCCAGTTGTAACAACCCAATTTCTCATCCTTATGTACACAATGTAAATAATTTTATAAATTAAAATCTTGAAAGAGGGACATAGATTCCATTGCTTGAAGTAGGAGATTGCTTAAGGGAATTGCTGATTTAAATATCGGTCCTTCATTGGTTGAGGGGATTACTAGCTTAGGATGTTCAAGGTTCTTTGTTATATTAATATAAAATATTTTTGAAAATCATTAAAGGTTGGGTGTTGAGCCTTAAATAGACTGGTTTTTAGAATTAAATTGGGTTGCAAGAGAAGTACACATGCCCATGCTTCCTTGTGAGAAACTTTACAAGGCAGGGAGGACAAAATTTATGGAGGTTTGACTACGTTGGTAGCAAGGATAGAGGGAGGAAACTACTACACAGGAGATAAAGAGAAGGTGAAGGAAAGGAAAGAAGAGGATCTCATTTGATTCTCCTATTTGACTCTCATTCAGTAAGAGGCTAGAGCGGAGGTAGAAAAAGGAGGATTTTTGGAGCTGCATTGCTAAGCTCTAAGGAGAGAAATAAACCAGTAAAGATCCCTATCGAAACCTGTTGGGAAAAAACATCACAAGAGTAGTGGCTTGCCTTGAGGATGAAGGTAGGGTTGCCTGGTGCTGCTTTGGTTTAGCTATATATTTGGTAAATATTTCCCTCTTAAATCACTCCACCTCAAGCCTTGGAATCTGGCTAGGGATGACAGGTACAAGTGAGTTTTGGCTACAACTATCCATGGTTGGGTGGATATTTGAAGTCCTAGACTTAGTTGCCCTGAAAATTACAATATAAGTGCTCTCTTTTCATTTACTTAACTGATAATGCATGTATGTGTTTTGATTTCTAGGATGAAATGGTGCTTATAACTGTAATGAGCATGTGTTTACATTTCTGGACTAGAATGGTTCTTATAAATGTGATGAATAGGAGTATAATGCATCTTTGGTTTGAACTGTTATGACTTATGAAATACATGACTGTGATATTGATATACATGATGAATAATAAAATGTGCAATGTCTAAAGGCACCAGAATGGTCCATAAGAACCAGAATCAATCAGGACAATATTAATATATGAATCCTTTCATTATATGTAAAATGGTTACATCAGAGATTTCCTATTTGACAAGGTCTACATTCACAACACACGCACACACACACACACATGCACACACACACACACACACACACACACACACACACACACACACACACACACACGTGCGCACGCACGCGTGCGCGCACACACACACGCGTGCGCACGCGCGCACACACACACACACACAAAAACACACACACACACACACACACACACACACACACGCACGCACACATGCATGCGCATGACCACGTGCGTGCACACACACACACAGATATTGGTTAACATCCCGTGAATCAGTTTATCTAGTGTTGTGTTAGTGTTGATGATTTTCTTCCTCTTTTAAGAAGAATAACTTGTGACCTTACATGCCGGCTTCTCCGGCTTTGTATTTTTAGCAATATACACCATTGCCCTAGGGGAATTGGTGTTGATGGTTGCGCATCCCCGCAAATAGACAAATTCCCTTGAAACCCATGAGCGATTTCATATAGTTTCTTGCAGGCTTGGTTTGAAGCACAGATCTCCTAGTGTGTAGCAGGAGAGGTTTAGGCCCTTCAGGTGTTCACTGTAAGCCCTTAGTGGAGGGTGACCGAAGAGTTAGGAGTGTGCATACATTCTTGGAATTGTATAACAGCCCCAGGTTGATTTTCCAAGTAAATGGGAGGACATTATGTAATAGCCCAGGGTTAAAAATCCATGTAATAAAGTTAATAAAGGCAAAATAAGACCAAGGTCATGGGAAACTTATTCCAAGATGAATGTTGGGTAAAACATCCTAGTGGGTGTTGATTTGGTTTATTATGGCTAATGGAAATTGGTAAAGGAAATGGAAAAGGATTTGGAAAGGAAAAGAGGCATTAATTGGTACTTTATTTATGAAAATAAAGGAAATTACGAGAAAAGGAAGGTGAAAGGTCACAGGGTGCATGTGAGGAGGAAAATGAAGGAAAAATAACGGAAATTGAAATAAATGGAGGCATCATTGATAAAAAGTATTCTAAGGACCAGTTTACAACCTTTTGTCAATTTTAGCTTGGATGTCTCTCTCATAGTCTTAGACACTTAGAGAATTCTTGTAGCACTCTAGCATTAGAGGAAGGAAAGCTAAGGAAGGACAAAGAAAGAAAAGGGAAGAAAAGATCAAGAAAGCAACAGCAGGATCTAGTCGCTACATTGGGATTACATACAAGTATTGAGTTGCATGTATGAATTCCTTGCTAGTTTGGCATGCATGGTACATGCATGTGTGTATTTGGTTCTCTTTCTATAATTGGCATGGGTTTATCCAGGCGTGACAGTGGTTTTCAACTTTTCCTTGCCATTTCTGGAGAGCCATGGTGTGACGGGATTTATCTTATTTGGTTGAGCTGGATTGTTGGATGGATTCAAAACTGAGTTGGGTGGTCTCGAGGGAGAAACAAAAGGCCTAGGAATCCATAGACTAGTGAAGGTGGGATTACGGTAAAGCCTGATTGTGTATACCCTCGTTGGGCCTAGGAATCCTCGACTAGTGAATGGAGGGATATATGGTAAAGCGTACAGGGTGGATCCTTGTTGGACCTAGGAATCCTTGATTGGTAAATGGAGAGATATATAGTAAAGCCTAAAGGTGGAGACAAACAATTTCCTCATGATTTAGGTGGAGATATCTGGAGGCACCCATGCTTGTATAGGCCTAGTTATCCCTAGACTAGTATGTGGTGGGATTGCGGTAAATCCTGGTAGTGTATGTTTCTTGTTTGGGCATAGGAAAGCCTTGGAGGGATTGCAGTAAAGCCTGATTGTATAGATGAGGGCTTGGTCCTAGGAATCCCTTGGTGGATTGTGGTAAAGCGTGAGGAAGCCCTAGTTGTTTTGTTGTAAGTCCCACATTCATGCTTAGAATATGGCATGAGGGTGATTGACTAAAAGAAATATTTGGTTCAACCAATCTATGGTCGGGTGGTACACTGAAGTCATGAATTGGTTTCATTTTTCATGTGTTAATAAAATATATTTTCCTCTTGTTTATTATGTGTAAATTTGTTTGTTATTATGTGGTTATAATGGTTGTTTTATCATTGTTATTCTACAGGATATATGCTAGTTATAAGCATGGTTTATGATAGACTTGAGTTATAGTTCTCATCTTGTTTTGTTTCATAAATTAAATTTTAATGAATGTATGACCAAATTGATGATAATACAACTATTTTGAGAAGCATTAGACCTTCTTGACGATTCGCAGATAAGTATGAAGTCCCTAAGCTCAGATGTGTTTATATGACCTATAGATTACGTGTTCATGATGTGTTCGATGGGATGCCTTTCATGGCTAGGCCTTTTCGGGTCATTCCCTTATTCAAGTTTTTCTTTAGATGCTTTATAAACATGTTATTTATTATTTATGGAAGTTTCATGAAGTTCTGGGTAGAGGCCTGAGTCTTGGCCTTGAAAATGTGGCTCATAATCCAGGGTCGTTGGCACATAACTACTTGAAAAAGGGCATAGTTGCATGGAGGCCTTGTTGTGGGAGTGACTGGAGGGTCTCACTCACATGGAAAGATTTTCATGGGAGAGACAGGGGGTCTAGTTAAACAATACATCAAGTTCTCTCAGGGGATGGACACTTGGAGGGGTTGGTTGGTTAGTTGGTTGGCTCCTGAAGGTTCTATGGCTCCTGAGGAACATCAGTTTGTTTTTTTCTAGTTCATTCCACTTCCTTAACTGTACTTGGTGAGTTGAATCATATCATAGGAGTTCTGTTAGGTCCCTATAATACTAGTGATGCCCCCATTACTATTGTATTTGTATCCCTTATTAATATTGTTGTGCCCCTATTGTCCCCATATTGTTATTATTGTGCCCCATAGAATCCCTCTATTGTTATTTTTGTGCCTTTATATTATTATTGTTAGGTCAGCTTGGTTATATTGTGACCCCTTAGACTCCTATATATAGAAAGGAGGTTTTGTCATTTGAATCATCCAAGAATTGTTCATTTGTGTAATTTAAAGGAGGTTTCCCCCTCGAAGAGGTTGAATTCTAAGGCGTTCAAATATCTTTTCTATCTTTTTGTGAGCTAGTTTCATAACATTTGGTATCAGAGCTTTGAATTCTAGGGTTTCGCTGCTCCAAATAGGTCATCGTGGAATTTGCGCTATAGCTTTTTTTCTGTGACATTTCATATGCTAAAAAAAACTCATTTTGGCCGAAATCGTTATGAACCTCGGGTCTGAATTTCAGAGCTTTTCGCACTATATTTGCGGAGATATGATCTGAGGAAGTTGGCCTTTTTGCAGACTCCCGAATTTCATTCCAAACAGGTGACCTGGGGAAAATCGTCATAACTTTTGCTTTGAGCATCAGATTGAAATTTCGTAAGAAGTAACAAAAAGAGGATGGACTGTAGTTTCCTGTTTATATTTTTCAAAGACTAAGGTCAAAACAGTGACACGTGGCACTTCATACAAGTTCGCTCTTCTAGAAAGGTCTATAATCAGGTCATCTTGGGAGATTGTGCATAACTATGCCTTGGAGAATCTAAATTCGATTAGACTGGTGGAATTGGAAAGAGGACATAGAGGGATATTGCAGGTTGCAATTTCAGAATTGGATGATTTGAAATTACAGAGATACGTCAAATTCAATATCGAGCTCCTACAAAGTGAAAAAAGGTGTGTAGTTTTTTTTAAATTTTGCATAAGTTTGGTTTGAAAAATTAGTTTTGAAGGAATTCAAAGGGCATAGTAAAGCATTATTATCGGTAATTGATGCCCCAAGGAAAGAAAATGCAAACACTTAGTAAGCAACCTGAAAGCTCTAGCATGACTCATGAAGAAGAGGAAGACATGCAACATGACATATCAAAATTATGAGACCAAGTGCAATGAATGTCACTCTCACAAAAAGTAACAGAATCTAAGATGGATGGTTTAAAGAAAGATGTAGAAGCTAAGACGTATGGCGTGGAAGCTAAGATGGATAGTTTACATAATGGCATGGAAGCTAAGATGAATGGAATGGACGCTAAGATGGACGGCATGGATGATAAGATGGAAGAATTGAAGATAAATTTGAATAAGCTGTTACAAGAAATGGTCACTAATGGTGAAAGGGTAGTAAAGGAAACTCATGATGAGAACAAAAGAAATGTTAATCATGATTTCACAGACTCTAATGTTGGATCGAAGACCCACTATATTCCAAAAATCGATATGAGGAAGTTTGATGGCAAGGATCTCGCAACATGGATACTACAGATGGAGCAATTTTTCGATCTTTAAATGTGAAAAACACACAAAAGGTATGTATTCCAACTTTATATTTGGAACCAAATCAGTTTGTATGGTATCGATGGCTTTTCTCTCATAAACAAATTGTCACTTGGGCAATTTTTACGGAAGAAATGACAGCACATTATGAGGATACAAAAAGCAACACCTTTTTTAGCCAATTGATAAGTCTCAAACAAAAGGGTTCAATGATGGAGCACATTGAGGAGTTCCAAAAATTGAACATAAGGGTAAAAGATATTCCACAGGAGCATAGGATTGATGTGTTCACAGGGACTTTAAAGGAGAATATCCAACATGATGTTCACCTTTGGGAACTTGATTCATTGGAGAAGGCATTCAGGTTAGCAAGAAAAATGGAAAGCAAAATTATGGCAACCAGGAAGCCTACCACTCACAACTATAAAGATGGAAGTTTTGTTGCCCCTAGCCTTCCACAACCTATAAGGTTGACACCACAACAATTGGAAGAAAAAAGAGCAAAAGGGCTTTGTTACAGTTGTGATAGCAAATACACTAAAGGTCATAAGCGTGCTGAGAAGAAATTTTTCTACATATATTGTAAAGAGGAAGAAGAAAAGGAAGAAGAAAGGTCAAAAGAAGAGGATATACTCCAAGAACAAAGCCTAGATAAAGAAGAAATGAATCTGATCATATCTTGTAATGCATTGGCTGGAATTACCACTCCTCAAACCATCAAGATAGAAGGACATATCAAGAAGAAAAAGGTAATAGTGTTGATTGATTTAGGAAGTACCCACAATTTTATTCATTATAAGATAGCAACAGAATTGAATTGCTTCCTATATCCAGCAACAGAGTGTCAAGTGATGGTTGCAAGGAGGAACGATAAACTGCTCTGGAAGTGCCATAATATCAAGCTATCCATGGGAGAATATGTATTGAATAGCCCAATGCTTTCCATTCTAATGGGAGGTGCTGATGTTGTACTAGGAGTTTAATGGCTACAATCCTTGGGTACAATAGCTTTTAACTCTTAAGAACTTTTCATGAAATTTTATGCAGAAGGAAAGGAAGTTGAATTAAGGGGTATTGTAGGGAAACCAGGAAAGATATTAAGCTCTAACGGTATGACAAAGCTTCTAAAAAAGGAACAACGAGGTGTAATTGCACAATTATGTTCGCTAGATGTTTCCACATCAAATCATCTATTTCTCCAGATCTCCAAAAAGTCTTGGAAAATCATTCCAAGGTATTTGAGACTCCCAAAGGTCTCCCACCTATTTGTGATCATGATCATTCTATTCATTTGATTCCAGGAAGTGTTCCTCCAAACATCAGGCCGTATAGATATCCCTATGCCCAAAAGAGTGAAATTCTACGTATGGTTGCAGAAATGCTAGAGGCTGGTATAATTCAACCTAGCCAAAGTTCTTTCTCTGCTCCAGTAGTATTGGTGCACAAGAAGGATGGATCATGGTGCATGTGTCCGGATTATAGAGAGCTCAACAAGCTCACTATTAAAGATAAGTTTCCCATTCCTGTCATTGATGAATTATTGGATGAATTGTATGGATCAATTTACTTCACCAAGTTGGATCTTCATTCAAGATATCATCAATTCAGAATGAAGACTGAAGACATTCCGAAAGCAACATTTAGAACTCATGAGGGTCACTATGAATTTTTGGTCATGCATTTTGGCCTTACCAATGCACCTTCTACATTTCAAGGTTTGATGAATTCCATTTTCAAACCCTTAGAAAATTTGTGTTCGTATTTTTTGATGATATACTAATCTACAACAAGTCTTGGAAGGATCATGTTGAACATGTTGATAGGGTGCTACAACTATTGGAGGAGAAACAATTATATGCAAAAAGATCCAAATGTTTCTTTGGAGTACAAGAGGTGGAATATCTGGGTCATATTGTATCTCATGAAGGAGTTAAGGTAGACCCTAGCAAAATTAAAGCCATTAAGGAATGGAAAACCCCCACATCCATAAAGAATTAGTGAGGATTTCTCGGGTTGACATGGTATCATCGCAAGTTTTTTAAGAATTATGGGAAAATAGCAGCACCTCTAACAACATTATTGAAGAAAGATGCATTTTCATGGACTCCAAAAGCAACAAAGGCCTTCAAACATCTTAAAGAGGCAATGTGCCAAGCACCAGTCTTAGCTACACCAGACTTCATAAAAACCTTTATTGTGGAATGTGATGCTTCAGGAAATGGAATTGGTGCTGTTTTAATGCAAGATGAAAGAGCCATTGCTTTCGAAAGTCATCCAATCAAGGGAAAGTATTTACACAAAGGTATTTATGAGAAGGAAATGTTGGCAATACTACATGCACTTAAGAAATGGTGACTCTACCTAATGGAAGACACTTCAAGGTAAAAATGGATCATGATAGCCTTAAATACTTTTTACAACAAAGATTATCCTCTGAAGAACAACAAAAATGGGTCACAAAGATGTTGGGTTATGACTTTGAAATCATCTAAAAAAAGGGAAGCAAAATGTTGTGGCGAATGCACTCTCAAGAAAGGATGAGGATGTGGAAGCATTGTTGTGCGATATTTCTATTATCCAACCAGATTGGATAAATGAAGCAAGGGAGGAATGGAAGAATAACAAGGAAGTGTGGGCACTTATTCAAAATTTACAACAAGATTCCAGTACATCTGATACATTTAGCTGGAAAAATGATTCGTTATGATACAAAGATCGCTTATACCTCTGTAAGAATTCCCAACTCAAACAAAAGATTCTTCTGGAATTGCACACTTCTCCCTTAGGAGGGCACTCAGGATTTTTAAAAACTTACCATAGGGTTAAGAAGAATTTTTTTGGGATGACCTTAAATCGGATATTCAAAAGTTTGTGGCGGAATGTTTGGTTTGCCAACAAAATAAAGCTGAAACAATTAAGACACCAGGTCTATTACAACCTTTATCCATTCCAAGCCAATGTTGGGAGGAGGTTTCAATGGATTTTATCATAGGTTTACCCACGTTTGAAGGAAAGAGTGTTATCACAGTGGTAGTTGACAGACTTACCAAGTATGCACACTTTTGTGCATTATCACATCCATTTAAAGCCAGTACAGTCTCTACCGCATTTATGGAAACAATTCAAAAGCTACATGGAAACCCAAAGATTATTGTAAGTGACAAAGATCCCATTTAAATAATTGGAAATTTTTGGACAGAATTATTTTCTTGTCTTGGTACTCTGTTAGCTCATAGCTCATCTTATCATCCTCAATCTGATGGGCAAACTGAGATAGTAAACAAATGTTTGGAAGGATATCTTCACTGCTTTGTATCTGATAAACAGACACAATGGGTCAAATGGTTGCCTTTGGCTGAATGGTGGTATAACACTTCCTTCCATACTGCAACAAAAATGACCCCATTTATGGCACTTTATGGATATCAGCCACCATCCATCACATCATATTTAAGAGAAAATTCTAAGGTTCAAGCAGTGGAACATCACATCGAGCATCAACAACAAGTTCTCCAACTCTTAAAGGATAACCTCGTGCTAGCGCAGAATAGAATGAAACAACAAGCAGATAAACATCGCAGTGAAAGAAGTTTTGATGTAGGTGACTGGGTATTCCTACGACTACAACCATATAAAAAAATTTCCCTCAAGCAAGCTAAGAAGGATAATAAATTATCACCAAAGTATTATGGTCTGTACAAGGTGTTGCAAAAGATTGGTACTATGGCATACAAATTGGAGCTTCCTGCAGCTTCTCAAGTGCACCCAGTTTTCCATGTTTCATGTTTAAAGAAGGTTATAGGCGACAAGCTCCCAGTTCAAACAATATTGCTAGAATGATCTGGATCTTGGGGGGAGACCCCCAAGGTCTAAAAGATTGAAATGGATCTTGGGGGAAAGGCCCCCAAGATCTCAAAAATGAAATGCCAGAAGAAAAAGAGGAGAATGCCCATTAAACAAAACCATAAAGAATATTTTTTATTAAAACGAAGAATAATTGTAAGAGCTACATTGTGGCAGACAAATTGTCCTTTTACAAAATGCAACTTGTTACTTATAGTATTTTTCAGTTACAATACCATGGGTGAAGAATACCATGGGTGGATGTCACAATACCACAAGTCAATTCCATGGGTGAATGAATACCATGGGTGGATATCACAATACCACGGGTCAATTCCATGGGTGAATGAATACCATGGGTGGATGTCACAATACCATGGGCAAATGCCATGGATGAATGAATACCATGGGTGGATGTCACTTACAATACCATGGGTGGATAAATACCATGGGTGGATGCCACTTACAATACCATGGGTAAATTCCATGGGTGGTTGAATACCATAGGTTGATGCCATTTTCCATTCAGATCATTCCTCCCTCCTTAAGAAGCAATGGTCCCCATTGCGTAAAGTTCCCTCCGACGAAGCCTTTGTTGAATATGAAGAGCCACTGAAGATAAGGGTTTTATGTGGTTAACCCATAACCATGATGAACAAAGATCCGAGGATAGAGATACCCTGTAATGCTTGTGACCAACTGTGATTATGAGAGTGTGTGGCCTAGCAAATGGAATTCGATGAAGTGTGGGTTTGTGGATGACCCATAACCATGATGAACAAAGATCCAAGGATAGAGATACCCTGTAATGCTTGTGACCAACTGTGATACTGATAGTGTGCGGCCTAGCAAATGGACTTCGATGAAGTGTGGGTTTGTGGATGACCCATAACCATGAAAAATGAAGATCCGAGGATAGAGATACCTTGTAATGATTGTGACCAACTGTGATACTAACAATGTGCGGCCTAGCAAATGGACTTCGATGACAAGGATTTTATGCGGTTGACCCATAACCGTGATGTTGGTTGTTGATGAAGTAGCAGGTGCCTACATAGCCTCGGGTGGGAGGGTACATCTCCAAATAACCCAAGACGAATGCTGCTATGCTGAAACTGATGAATGTGAACTAGGTGACTACTAAAGCGGGGTGGGAGGGCATGTCTCCAAAGGGAACCCTCTTCGAATGCTGCTCCAGAATTAAAATTGACATAACTTGGTCAATATAACACAGAATATTTATTATAACCTGTTTTTGGAAACAGAATGACCATTTTGCATTTCCCATGTGTTGGAAATCCTTATCTGGACACTCTGAAATCTCAGATTCATGCTGCAACTGTTCCGCCATCACAAAAGTTTTGAAAAAATAGCTGATTTTAAATCAGCGATATCTCCCACATCCGAACTCCGATTTGACCCATTTTTTTTTTGAAATTGGGTGATTTTTCGAGAGGAACTCAAATCTATAATCATTGTTTTGAAATTCTGCATAAAAACTACAAAAAATTATAGGAGAGTCGTCGTCCAACAGTTGTCGTCAGAAAAAAATCTACAACATCACTGATTTTAAATCAGTGATATCTCCCTCATCCGAACTCTGATTCGGCCGATTTTTTTTTGAATTTTGGTATTTTTTCGCAAGGAATCCAGATCTAGTATTTGTTTTTTTGTAAATCTTGTACCAAATGTTTCATATTTGATCTGCAAAATCGCCGCCCAAAAACATTCCTGCAAAAAAATAATAAAAGAAAAATTCTTCCCGCTTGGCCCAAGAAAATGCTCTGTGGAGGATGTAGCACATGCTTGAAGTTTGTTGAATATTCTTGCAATATTTGAAACTAAAATATGCATCAAACCCTCATTCCCATGGAATCATAACTTGCTCCGATACCACTAATCCGGATCTTGGGGGGAGACCCCCAAGATCTAAAAGATTGAAATGGATCTTGGGGGAAAGGCCCCCAAGATCTGAAAAACTGAAATGCCAGAAGAAAAAGAGGAGAATGCCCATTAAAAAAAACCATAAAGAATATTTTTTATTAAAATGGAGAATAATTGTAAGAGCTACATTATGGCAGACAAACTGTCCTTTTACAAAATGCAACTTGTTACTTATAGTATTTTTCAGTTACAATACAATGGGTCAATTCCATGGGTGAATGAATACCATGGGTGGATAAATACCATGGATGAATGAATACCATGGGTGGATAAATACCATGGGTGGATGCCACTTACAATACCATGGATAAATTCCATGGGTGGATGAATAACATGGGTGGATGAATACCATGGGTTGATGCCATTTTCCATTTAGATCACAAAACTTTATGAGGAAGGAAAAATTATATTGGAACCGGAAGCAGTCATAGAAACAAGAACTCGACAGCTACGAAATTGATCCATTTTGGAGTATCCCATCACGTGGAAGAACTTATCCAGAACTACTTAAGCATTGAGGACAACGCTTTTTTGAAGGAGAGGGGCATGTTAGGTCCCTATAATACTAGTGATGCCCCCATTACTATTGTAGTTATATCCCTTATTAATATTGTTGTGCCCCTATTGTCCCCATATTGTTGTTACTGTGCCCCATAGAATCCCTCTATTGTTATTTTTGTGCCTTTATATTATTA
This sequence comes from Pinus tabuliformis, assembly GCA_031772625.1. Lineage (NCBI taxonomy): Eukaryota > Viridiplantae > Streptophyta > Pinopsida > Pinales > Pinaceae > Pinus > Pinus tabuliformis. The sequence goes on from CM062817.1 coordinate 234,666,975, forward strand.
TTGTTAGGCCGGCTTGGTTATATTGTGACCCCTTAGACTCCTATATATAGAAAGGAGGTTTTGTCATTTGAATCATCCAATAATTGTTCATTTGTGTAATGTAAAGGAGGTTGCCCCCTCGAAGAGGCTAAATTCTAAGGCGTTCAACTATCTTTTCTATCTTTTTGTGAGCTGGTTTCATAACAAGTTCTTCATCAAATATTTACCCTGTTGGACCAGTTATCTTGGGTAAATGTGGGAGGAGGGTGTTACAAAGTGGTATCAAGTTATGGTTCACCCCTTTGACTGGATGGGCAAAATGTGTTTGTCATGCATAGATGTTGGTTTCATAGTTGTTCTTTATGTTTGTACTCTATGTACTTATTGTGTATGCATGGTCGTGGTCATTGTTGCAATTGTTTCGCCATGTGGAATATGGTGGTGTTGTTTTGAATGTGGTCATCATGAGTGCATGTCGATTATGCATTTGTTATGCATGTCATTGTCTATACGTCATTATGCATGCATTGTCATGGTTATGGTATAGTAATGTATGGTAACTAGATAATGGTTGAAATGATGTCTATATATTGATATGATTATGTTTATATATACATGTATTGTGCTAATCTGGTTGATCTTGCAGACGAGATATCCTCCCCTGAACTATACTGAGGTATGTTGATTATGTTTATATTTTGGTGTAGCTTACATGGTATACTTACAGGAAGAAGATCAAATATGACTAGCAAGATGGTAGACTAGAGTTCACGAGACTCTCCCTATAGATCCAATGAGAAACATGTTGATAGATACTCTCCTGGCATAGGAGATACATTGAGAAGTTTGAAGGAATAAATAACAATTTGCAAGGTAGATAATGATAGAATCATTCAGGCACATGAGAAACAAGTAGAGGTTAATGCAATTATCCTTTAGAGTTTGTCTTATTTTCAGAGATAGGGACCACTTAGGATTATCCTTGGGAAGGAGGATAGGACTAATGGGGCATATGGTAGTAGGTCTCATGGTGGACACAAGTTAGATATAGATGAAACGATCAGAGATGGAAGGTTCTTAGACACACTCGATAGGAGAGGTGACGAAACTCGGTTCTATTCTAGTTCTGGTTCTGACAAGTATCATGGTCATCATCATTTTCATCCTCACAGGAGGAATGGCAGGTGATATTTTTTAGATGAGTTCAAGAAATCCAAGCCACCTACCTTTGACAAATATTTGAAGAAACCAGAAGATGCATAGGCATGGTGACATGGGATGAAGAAGTTATTTGAGTTACATGAGTACATAGAGAACATGAACACCAACATATTTATCTTCAGCCTCAAAGGGAAAGCAACCATCTGGTGGGAAGATGTGAAGTGGGTTAGAGACATCAGGACAAAATAGTTGAGTTGGCATGAATTCAAGGGACTTTTTAGGGAGAAGTACTTGTCAGAGAGGTACTACGACAGTAAGGCCAAGGATTTCTATGAGCTAAATATGGGATTGATGATGAATGAGGAGGATACGTCGATGTTCCGAGAGTTGTTGAGGTATGTACAATATATTAAATATGAGAAATCCAAATTTCAAATATTTGTTAGTGGATTACCATTAGAATTTAGAGGTCAGATTGAATATGATGAGCCTCAGTTACTTGAAGAAGTCATTGGTAAGTTGAAGCATTGTTATGAGAAATCAAAGTGCAAGACAGAGTCTTAGAAAGGATGGAAAGGGAAAGACAAAGCTAAAGGTAAATGGCATCCAAAAAGAACAAGACCCCAAGAGGTAAGTAAGAAAGAGAATGTTGTTCCTTACAAGAAGCTTAATAGACCTTAGCCTAGAGTGCAGTAGAATAAAGGTGATGGTAACGTAAAATTGCAATGTTGGACATGTGGTAAGGAGCATCTCAAGAGGGATTGTTTACAGAATCAGGGTCGTAGGCCTTAGAATTACAATGCACAGGAAGCACAAACAGTTAAGGATGTTGGGAAGAGAATTCAACGGATCTATGCAACATTGGATAACATGCAGGTGGATCACTAGGTATCTATTATTGAGATGGGTAGTAATCTTTCTGATTAAGTTGTTTCTATTTTGATTGACCCTGGATCTAATTATAGTTATGTTAACACTTGCCTAGTGATAAGTGTGGTTTGAATAAAGAACTACATGCAAAATCTTGGTTAGCGCACTTGGCTACAGGTACAAAGAAACGAGTTCATCATTGGGTAAGAGTTTGTGCATTTGAGTTGAATGGTATGCCTACATAAGCACATTTGAATGTGCTTCCGTTGGGAACCTATAGTATACTTTTGATATGGACTAGTTGTATCTTCATAGGAACAAGGTGGATTGTTATGACAAGGCTATCAAGTGGTTGGATAACAATGGAGAATAGTGAATCTTGCAAGGTAAGAAGAAAGCAACATCAGTTAGAATGGTCACAACTATATAGGAAAAGTGTAGTCGTAGAAAAAGGTGTGTGTTATTTGCAGTACATATTTCCAGTGTTAAGGGTAAGGATGTTGAGGATGCAGAGGTATTGATGTTGGGCAGAGGATCCCCCCATAATGGGTTTTTGGGGCTTGAAGCCCGAATTTTGGTAAAGTGTAATGTAAAAACCCCACGAAATGCGGGCGTAGAGCGCGAGAGCCTAGGGTTTTCCGCCCTAAAATAATATAATTTAATGTATGGTATGTCAGCCTACCCATGATCTGTGGACCATGGGATTGTATAAATAGAGCGAGGCTCTAAGTGTAAATGGAGTCTTATGTTTTGATGACGAATTAGCTCTGATTCTGTAAGTCCGAGTCTTGGGTTGTAGTAGTAGGAAGAGGCTCTACAGCTGGGTGCCCAGAGGCCTGGTAGAGTCCGAAGCTGTGTGCGCGGACCCCTGTAGTTGAGTGTGTAGGGTGGAGTTGGGATTGTACTTGGACAGAGAATTAATAAAAGATAAGTTGATTTTGGAATATTCTGTGTCTATGCTTCTGTTATATTTATGCATCTCTTTACAGTTTTATGATTGCATGCACTTGTTATGAATGTTGAATGATTAATGAGAATATTGGGCCCGCATAATTAATTTAAGATCTATAATAATAGCACAGTAAGGAATAAGGATCTAGACAACACCTCTTCACGCTCTTTATAGAGCTACGTGGAAGCAGTTGCACAAGTTGGGAAGGACAGACAGCTGTGCGGAGCAGCGCAAGCATGCAGGTTCGGTTCGTGGACTTCCTAGACTTCATCAAGACATCCCTAGGGTGCAGAAACCTGGTTCCAGCACCCTCCCATACTACGTTGGGTGAGACCTCAGTTTGCACACTGCCGACTATTGCCGAAAGGGCCGGTAGTTTCTGGATTTGTTTGGCTAAATCACTTCTGAACCTGGGTTAGGCCCCAACAAGCCAACAAATGGTTCCGTTACCGAGACTGGATCTTCCTAAGGGATGTCTGGTGTCGTGCCACTGGAACCCAACAGAGAAGGAAATTGAAGAGTGGTTGGACAAGAAGCATCACGAATTTGTGACACAGGAAAATAGAACTCCGCAGGTATTTGAGAAAAGGTGGTTGGATCACTACGTGTATACAGAAATCCACGAGATCTTCTTCGCATCCTTTCCTCCTGAACTGTATGAATGGATCGTGAGGTCAGCCTATCCCAGGGAAGGTGTAAGCTCGGCCAACCAATAGTGTGGACTCTGGAATTAGTGTGGAGACAAGAGGCATCAGAAGATAAGATCGCACGAGCTATGGACCATTGGCTCGACTGGATAATAAGGGGATTTATCACTGAATTTGCGATATACATGACTGTGAGCTACAACGAAGTAGAACGACGTTTTCTCAAGGTACCGCGAGGTAAGTACATTAAATGTTTGAATACCTGGATTAAGATTTTGTTATGTGAAAAGTGGGTTATGCGAATACATTAATGTTTGGAACAACGCGAAGTAGAAAGGTCTACAAAGGTAGCGGGGAATTAGGAAACAGTCCCTTAATTTCACCTTCGCAAGAGAGCAAGGAAGAGCTCGCTCAGGTCTCTGTGAGAAGTGTGGTTAGTTTGATAAGGCAATGCATTCCGCAGTTACCACCCCCACTTACGGCATCACCCGTTTCACCTCCTTCACCTCCCTATCCACCCACTGCACCTCCACCACCCCCGCAGTTCATCATGGCGAGCGCGATCAAGCTACTTGTATTCAGAGTAGTAGGGAATGAGGATCCGGACCAGTTCTGGTTCGTGGTAAGAGCAGTGTGGGAAGCACAAGGGGTCACAGACAACAACATTAAGAAGGCTACATTGATGAGCGCGCTGCAGGATCACGCATTGAAATGGTATATCAAGCACTCCAATGATCACCCAAATGTAGGGATAGCAGAGATCCAGAATGCGCTGAACAGAGAATTTAGCCGGCTGAAATCAGAGACACAGATAATCATCGGGTTTAAAGAAATTGCGATGCTTCCAGGTGAGACCCCTTAGGATCTAGATCAACAGCTGAAGAGTACGATACATAAGGCTAATATGACGCTCACGGATGCACAACATCGCACCTGGTTTGTGGCATCTCTAACACTGCACCTGAGGACGACGCTGTCACAACAGAAACTTTCTACCCAGGCCGAAGCGCTGGAAATGGCAATGAGGTTGCATGAGACACCGATACAAGATCTGGGACTGGGAGTTCAAAAAATCCACATGCAACTATAAAATCTCTTCCTGGAAATGCAGAGCTTGAAGCAGGATAGGGAACCGCGGCCAGAGGCGCATGAGGAAGTATGGTGCATAAAATGCAAGGGCCAGGGCCATGAAAAGGATCACTGTCCAGTATTCGCGAACTACTAGGCAGGAGGGGGGCCAATACCATTGAGAACAGAGGTGCAGGTAGGGCCGAGTGTGACACCCATGCTATGGTGCGCGATCTGTCAGATAGGAGGAAAGAACATGACAAATAATTGTCATTTGTTGCAGAAGTATACACAGACTCCCCATCAGTTGTTTTGTAATTTCTGCATATCAGTAGGCCATGACGAGCGTACTTATCACAGATACACGTTGATGATGGATCGGACCCTAGCCTATAGGATGCAGAAAGAAATTTGAGCCCTCAACCTAGCTGCGGGGATGGCAAGCGTGGGATTTTAGGGGTGAGGTCGAGGACAAGGAGGAATGGGGCCAGGAAGGGGCCGTGGCCAGTTAATTTGTTACAATTGCAGAGGACCAGGGCACTACACCCGTGACTGTACCAACTTGACGATAGTATCCTGTTCATACTATGCTCAGTTTGATCATGAAATGGTAGATTTTCCTACGCTGATGCACAGATATGCGAGAAAGGGGTACTCTATCCTACTCCGACTCAAAATATTCAAATGATGAGGTCTGAACCATGCGAAGAGGACCCAATGTGAACATAGTGCTCATAAGATGTGCGACCACATGGGAAGATAAGGGGAAGCAGCTCGAGGAAGGTACATGGGTTCGCAAGGCTCCTACAAAGGAACATGAGTTTGACTTAGAACGCGCAAAGGAGACGTTCATGGAACCTAAGAAGAGCTTCGCAGAGGCCTCCACTTCAGGTAGTAAGGATCAACCAAAGACATGGATGGATACTTCTATGCTTACTACCTTTTTGGACACGTGCATGAAATTGCTGCGTGACTGTTGTTGGGAAAAGTATCCGATTCGGAATGCCCCTATCCCACTCTAAGAGGTGATAGTGCCTTAGCAACAAACAAGGTAAACTAATTGAATATTCTTCTTTATGAAATGTAAATGAGGAGAAAGGATCTAACTAACCTGTGTCTTTCGCTAGTTTGTTGATCCAATTGCTCCTCTCTTCTGTAGCTCCTAGCTCCCAGCTCCCTCACCGGCCCAGCTTCACCGAATTCCTGCAAGATCACAAGAGAGAGAAACTACAAGAAGATACAGATATACATTCATAAAAAGCTCAAGATCAGATTAAGCTAAACATGTAAGCATAACAAAACATCATTGGTACACAACATGTAGGAGAAACTCAAATAGTTTATTGATAGAGTAATAAAGTCCAAGAGGAGATACAACCAAGTGAGGCCCGATCCAGCATCTACCTCCCAGCAAAAGAATCCCTTCCTCTCCTCCAACAAAGCATAAATCACCCAATGCACTAATCTCAATCTCAAACCAATAGCAATTCTCTGCAAAGTACAAAATTCCAGCCCCCTGAACCTCTGGGTGAGAGATCCATATATAGATGTGAGCAGAGAGGATGAGTCAGCTCATGTTTTGACTTGTGGTTTCTCTCTGTCAGTTCTTGTTTCCACTTGGAGGTTGAGAACCTCTTACTCATCACTTGGTCGAATTCATTGAGGCAAGTGTCATTGAGGAAGATTCTGGAAGCTTCCAGGGTCTTTCCACCTCGTTGACTGAACTTGCCATTTGTCATTTCCCGCTCAGCACACCCTGGTAGTGCTTCTACCTGTGTTGCAGTGCAAGTAGCCAGTGCAGACGTTGCATTTCAGCGCAGACAGCTAGTGGAGCTACTGAATTGATCCTGATTTGACCATTTCTGAGTTGTTTTTGGTGGAGAACTTCTGGGAGAAGCTGTCTTTTGTTGACCTTGTTCCTTTAGGGGTAGGAACAACTCATTTAGGGACTTTGGATCCCTTGGATTATGGACATTTCATGCTCAATGATGTAAGGCACAAAAATGTCTATAACAGTTTCCCCCTAAAGTATGAGGCCGTTTATCGGGTGAAATGCTTTATTAGGAGGATCCAAAGTTCTTCTGATGCTGGGAGGAGACCTGTAATAAGATACAATACAATACATTATTTCTCATACTGCTTTCATGATCTAGCTGAGGCGGGCATTCCCATGCTCAGCTTTATAAATTCATTTTTCTGTACATAGCACAGATAATCGTCTGATGGTAGACTGATGATTTTGATGAAATCATCATCCTTTTGGTAGGATGATTATCTGCTGTAATGCTGTACATGTCAATGTCTTTATTTTTTCCCGAATATATATCGCAGCCCGGATGGATGAAACTAGATCCGGGGTCTTCAATCTCGTTCGATCTTCACTCTAAGTACAAGTCGATCCATGTGAGAAATGTTCTGAAGTCGAACATGGAAAGACATCGCTTGATTACCAGTCAATGATGTAAACTGTTAACAAGCGCGAGAAGAATCACCGATAATGATAATGACCCTCAAGGTACTGCAGTACAAATCTCGTGGTGTGAATAAAGGACTTGGCATCGAACACCACGCAAAATCTTTCGGTCGAAGGTCATTGATGTGTACCTGTCGACGGAAGTGAGAAACTTGCCATTGAGGCATGCAAGCTTCAAAGTACTGAAGGGGGTGTTCCTAGATCAACTTCTTGGATAATGAGCTGATGTCGACAAGAAGTGATCCGTCAAAGGAGGGCCTTAATGTATCCCACATCAGTGACACGGAACGGAGCAAATGATTTTGATGGAGGTGAAAACGATTTGATGATATATGGTTTAGGGTGGCGGTCATGAAAGGATGAAGGACAATGTATGGTAGTGGATGGGACACGGTTGACTTCTCTGGATGACTTCTCTTGAACATATCGGCGACACTTGTGTGATGGATCGGTAGCATTTACCCCAAATATGGATGGTATTGGCGAGACCATGGTGATGTGACCGGTGAATGAAACAACCCAACCCGACTCAGGCACGGAGTGGAAGTGTCATGTTCAAGAGCGACTTGCTACCAATAAAAGTTCTTTGAGTTTCTTCCCAATTTTCCCCAGTCATTTCTGACCAGTACCTCTTTATTTTTGTCAAGCTTGAGGAGGATAACATATGCTTGTTCTATAATTTTCCCTTCGGGCAAACCCATTGCTATGTTTTAACGAGCCTAGCGATAGTGAAACTCGTTCTCGTCTAAAGACAAGTTTGTCGCTATTAATGTTTTTTAACGAGTTTAACGACAAAGATAACTCGGTCCCTTTTCATTTTTAGAGAGTCTAAAAAGGTACGTAAAGATAACTCCAAAGTTCCCTTTTCGTCATCTAATCCCTTAAGTCCGAAAAAGTATAAAACAATACAGAAGGGATGAGTTTTCGATAGTTTTAACGAGCCGAATAAAACAAGCGCTCGATCTTTTTGTGCAATAATCCCTCAGGTCCAAAAAGATTAAAATCTAGAGGAGGGATAACACTTCCGGTCGCTTTAACGAGCTGGAAGGCCAAAACTCGGCAATCTTTTCATATTTTACGAGTCAGATGAAAAGAGCTTAAAGAAGACTCGTCTTTTGAGGAACGAGTGATGAAACGGGTTAGCAGCTGATTCCAGGTAAGCTTTGGAATTTTCCAATCACGGCAGTGTCACAAGGATGGCTAGTGAAATCACTCTTCGCAGCTATTCCTCAAAAATGGGTAAACAATCAAATGGAGGTGAATGATCGGCCAATGGAAAAGTGGAGGTGATGGTGCAAACACGACCAAGGCTTTAATGGCTGATAATTTACATTCGCAGTGGTTATTTACCGGGTAGTTCATTTTTTAACGAGCTTAAACACGGGTTGAAACACTTGCTCGATCTTATGTTTATTTTTTAACGAGCATGAACTATGTGCTAAAACTGCTCGATTTTATGGTCCAATTTTGATTTTTTTACCATAACTAGTTTTGCCCTTTTCAAAGATAGTACTGTTCCCTCAATTGCTGCATCAAACTAGTTGGAAATGAATAACATTTGCTTGAAAATGAGATTAAAACCCTAGTATTTCGCTTTGAACTACGTAAAAAGCAATTAAAAAGTGTTTTTACCTCTCATTTTACCATTTCATTTGAACTTGGTTTGTTGGAGCTTTGGAGGTGCCTCTTCCCCCTTGATTTTCATCAGTTGATTCCGGGAGATTCTGTGGACGATTCTCGGCGCCGTCTAGACCAGGTAGGAGCTAAACTTGAGCTCTTTCATTTCATGGTTCCCTTTCTGCATTCTATGCTTGTTTTCCTGTTTTTCTGAGGCACTGGGGTTTGATGGGGTCGCTCTGCCATCAGCGCACCTAGTGCACTCGAAACCTGCGCTGAATGTCAAGCAGCATGAAGGCAGTTTGACCTTCAACGCAGGTGGAACACTGGGCAGTTGCGCTGGGCACAGAAAAATAGTTTTGTTGCACAGTTTTTGATGAAAATTTTGCCAGTTTCTCATCAAATCCAGGATCTAACTCATCTCATGTTTGTTTTTTAGAGATATTGGAGAAAAATGACCCTTACATGGCGAGAACGAGAACATGAAGAAGAGGACATGATTGCCCTTCATGATCCTGTCACGGTGAACGCGCTGCGGAACTGTGGACTGCTGAAGTTCTTCCGTATCTCTAGCATGAGACAGCAGATCTCCCTACTGCAATATTTGCTTGATGCTTGGGATCCTATCAACCAAGTATTCCAGATTAGGGGCAAATCCATCCCCTTGACTATAGTAGACATTTACTTCTTGACTGGCTTGTCAAGGCGGGGTGCTCCCATTTCTTTGTCAGGTTCAGCCCGAGGGAGTGACTCTGTGCGAGATTATATCCGTTAGTATTGCACGGAAGGATCTCAGCCGAGTAAAGACGGCAAGATCGTTATCCGTGAGGTTGCTGACAGGTCCCTCAGGTCTATTCTGTACACTATTGGTAGGATGGCCGGTAGTGTGTCTCTTCTTGTCGCCAACAGATCTTATGTGCAGCATGCCTTGGAGTGCCTCCAACCGAAAATATTCAACTGGTGTGATGCAGTACTTCTTCAGATGAAAAGTCAGTTGACCAAGGTAAAGGACGGGAAGTTGAAGAACTTTGGGTTTGGTTCTATTTTGACCGCCTTTGCTTTGGAGAAGATACCATTGATGCAGCCACAGTACATTGCACTCGACTTGCCTTCTCCTACCGAACCACGCATGCAGAGATGGGTTGATCACATTTCTAGGCATGCTGGTCAATCTCAGATTTCTTTCTCTGATACCTTCTTCAGGTGGTTCGAGCATCAGGAGATGGTCTATTCCGAGTATCCATATGTTGGCATGGACTTCCGGGGTGATCCAGATTTGGTACTACCGGACGGCGAGTAGTGGGGCGCTATTGGTAAAATCTTCGACCATATCACTGTTTATTGTTTTTATTCATAATGTCCTTGTGCTTTATTCTATCAAGACTTTAATCAAACTCATGTGTGCATGCAGATGTTGGTCCTGTTCGTCCAACAGTTTGCCCGAGAGCGCCAGCCGCTGCCCCAGCAGGGGAGACTGCCGGGAGGGTTATTCTTCGTGACCTTGATGTGGCCGAGACCCTCACAACTGTGCAGGAGTAGGTTGAGAGCCTTACTCTCGGCATCCCAGATGTGAGGATCGACGAGTTACCTCTACAGTTGCAGCGGCATACTACTGGTGTGCCTAGACGATGGACTCGTCTCTTACGCATGATCGCACAGGCCGTGACGTGCTATCATGAGCATCACTAGACTAGGGTGCCCCCTAGCATTTTTGAGTTTCTGGGTCATGCGACCGATTTTGTCTTGGTTACAGAACATTATATGTAAACCATAAACATCTTATATATATATTTTGATTTTCGGGGTTTTATTCTGGTTGAGTTATATGATCCATATGTACAACATTGATGATGTGTTCCTTTTTATAAATGTCGCAAATGTATGTCTAACACATAGTTTGCTAATGAGTCGGTTAATGTGTTTAAGTTTCTGGAAATATGTTGGTATTGAATTAAATCAAATTGTCTTTCCAAAATCTTAACCCTTAGGAACATGCGATAAATAGCTAGGTTGCAGACAGAATATATACCATTGAGCTATAGTATTATGAGTTGTGAGTCTAGCCTGACGATTAGTCGGCGTATACCATGGGTGATGGCATCAGAGAGTAGTTCTATCAACGCGCTATATTCAGCGATGTTATTTGTTGATTGACCAATACATACACCTCTGAAACTTACTAATTCGCCGCTTGGATCAAAAATGGCCCAGGCTGCGAAGGACAGGTTCCACGAACTACGACTCGCTCCGTCGGCATATCCCACACATGTCTCCAAAAGGTTCAACATTTGCAATAAATGTAAAAAGGTGGATTACTCGACCAAAACAACCACTTTAGCGAAAACAAAATACAACAAAAGCATATTGGTTACTATTTAAGCATAGTAACGCTTGAGGTACAACCCATTACGAGGTTGCGCCAGTGGAATTCCGTCATAATCCATCAACTCGTAGGCTCCTTTTGCTAGCACTCGTTTAATAATATAGGGGCCCATCCATAAAGAATTAAATTTACCTGCTCCCAATTTATCGGATTCTTGGTCGTAAAGCAAGACCAAGTCACCTTCTGAGAAGACACGGGGTTTGACATTTTTGTCAAACTGCGCCTTGACTCATTTGTTATGGGCTTCGTTAGCCAAAGCGGCATCATGACGGGTTTCATCCAATTGGATTAATTCCAAGAAACGGGCCTCTTCTTCTGAAGTTCCGGGGAGGAGATCGATTGCGAGTTTAAGAGACGAAATTTCGCACTGGACTGGTAAGACTACTTCCAGGCCATATACCAGTTGGAAAGGTGTGAACCCGGTCGCATTCCTTACTGATGTTCGGTAAGCCGACAAGGCTGAGTACAGGATTAGATGCCATCTTCTTTTGTGAACCCCGATCATCCTTTGCAACATACGCTTCAGGACCTTGTTGATTGCTTCAACTTGTCCGTTGGCTTGCGGATAATAGGGGGTAGAGCTGTTGTGAGATAGCCCTAGCTTGGCAGCTAATTCAACCATCATGTGATTGCGAAAATGCGATCCATGATCTGTAACTATGGCCTGTGGTACGCCGAACCTGGCGACTACATGATTGAAAAAGAAAAGGGCAGCTGTTTCACCAGTGTTATCTAATGTAGGCATCGCCTCGGCCCATTTGGTAAAATAGTCAACGGCGACTATAATATACCCATGCCCCCCGGTCGAGGTGGGGTTAGATGTCATGAAATCGATGCCCCATTTGGCGAAAGGCCCAACAGCAACTATTGGCTGTAAAGGTGCGGGTGGTCTTCTGGTTTTGCTATCAAAAATTTGACAAGCATGGCAACTTCTGACTGCGGTTATGCAATCTTTGAACATGGTTGGCCAGAAGTATCCTGCTCGTAATATTTTTTGTGCTGTTGCATATCCAGATTGATGCCCCCCACACGCACCTGAATGACACTCATTCAGGGATTTTTCTTGTAGTGTCGGCAATGTAGAAATATCGCTCTCAAATGCTGCGGATGATCAGTCCGCTTTCGCGAATGAGCCGGAAGGTCGTCGAGGTATGGTTGAACGATGTTCTTGATGTCATGGAAGGCATAATTCATTGCCCTCTGAAACGTCACCCCTGCGTTCTTTAAACCAAAGGGTAATTTTCGATAAGCGAATGTGCCCCACGGACAAATGAATGCAGTCTTTGACTGGTCCTGTGGGCGGATATTTATTTGATTATACCCGGAAAATCCATCCATGAATGAAAAGATTTCACATCCGGCGCATTCATCAATTATCTGGTCGATGAAGGGTGTAGGGTAGTTGTCTTTCGGACAAGCTTGGTTTACATCCCTATAATTGACACACACTCTAATTGTCCCTTGTTTCTTCATAACCGAGACAATGTTCGATACCCAATCGGTTAGAGGAACCGGGTAGATGAAACCAGCATGGAGAAGTTTTTCAACTTCTGCCTTAATGGTAGCGGCTTTCTTGGGGTGCACCTGCCTGAGCCGTTGTCTTACCGGTTTGACATCTGGATACATCTTGATTTTGTGTTCAATGATACTCGAGTCAATGCCTGGCATTTCATCATATGACCAAGCAAAGACATCTCTAAACTCGCGAAAAAGAGCGTCATATATTTCCAGTTCTGAAGGTGAACAACCTTTGCCGACATAAATATTCTCTACAACATTTGTTTTAGTCGAGATATTTATGGCTATAGTCTCTTCAATATTGGATAAGTTTCGCTCGGAATCCACCGTATTTACAGTATTTGATAGGAATTCAAATACTGAAGGGTGATAAAGGTCATCTTGAGTATCTTCTTCATAATCTGGAAGAAGGGAACGATGGTGGCAATCATTCCATGGTGTCCCCTCAATCAACATTGATCGTAGAATTCCTTCGTCGGTTCCATGCACTCTCGACCAAGGATCTAAAGGGGTACCATATTCTCTAGACCTATCTACCCAAACGCTTGATGAGCGTTGATTTGGGTTTGCCTCCCATGCCAGAAACATTGATTGCTACAATATTTCTATTGGGCTTGGGGGCAAAACCATTGCATGATCCATGTTGATATCGTCTTCTGAGATCTTCGTGGAAGATATCATATTGCAGGTACCTATCGACGCTACTTCTGCCAAACCAATTGGAGGTGGAAGAGCAAAATTTCCCATTAATATAGGATCTTTCAGTAGGCCTACTCCGATATTCTGAAGCGAATGGGGGCTTCCATGGATCATGGGAATGCTTCCTGTAACTTGTGAACCATTGGGTAGGAAGTTTTGTTGGTCGACGATCGTAATACCCCCTTGAAAGGGGAATGCGATCTTTCTAAAATAGGTCAACACAATAGCTGCTATGGCATAGATCCATGGTCTTCCTAGTAGGATGTTGTAATCAAGATTCCCATTGATGACTTCAACATCTATTTCTACTGTTTTTCCCCCTAGTTCAACCTTCAAGTTATTTAGGATACCATATGGGGTATATGTCCTTCCGTCGAATGCTTTTAATGTTGTCGAAGATTGCGACAAGGTTGGAGATCCTAAAGTTTTCCAGCAACTCATCGACATGATACATGTAGATGCCCCCTCATCAATAATCGTTCAGTGAACAGTTTTGTTGAGGGCTTTCACTTGAATAAGGAAAGCTAGTTGAGCTGGCAACTGAGGATCGTATCCTTTGTGGTCGAAGGATACAAGATTGGAATCCTTAGGATCAACCCCACCAATGGCCGATAACAAAGCCTGCCTTTGGGATGGACAATTTTGTAGTACTTCAAGAGTCAACATAGCTGATGGCGATTGTGCCAAATCTTCCACTATGTTATAATGCTACGCTGCTCTGGCGCGAGGATTAAATGTCGACTTGTGTACTACTCCCTTTGGCAGTTTTATTGTTAATTCAGGAATGATGGGTGGTACAACTTCTGTCGAAGTTGTTGTCGAACTACTTGGTGGATCTTTACCTTTGTCGTTCGACAGCTGTGGATTCCCGTAATCTTTGTTCCTTGTCGAAATCAAAGCATCGTTTTGTTGCTTGGAAATCGACAACATTAGCACTTGCGATGGGGAAGCATTTCCACTATCAACCAGATTTGTACCTGGATTTGGAAACGGGTCAGTTAACACAGCTGAGGTTTGCGAACTCTTAAAGAATCTTTTAAGCTCAGCTTTGTATGGACATTGTGAGGTCCAATGATCCTCATCACATATGTGACATCCCGTGGAGGGTGGTTTCCTATTTCCAGGAGGGTTTGAAGAAGTTTTCTCAGGAGATGACTCACCCTGTTTCTTCTTCTTCCCTTTGTTTTGTTTCTTCTTGCTTCCTGGTTGTTTGGTTTCTTTGCCTTTATCTGCTGATACGGCATTTACTTCCGAAGCAAGAATTTCGTCTTTTGCATTTTGATCTGAAATCTTATGGGATTTCTTGGACGAAGCCTTTGTCGATTTCGCGTTTGTCATGCCAATCACGCCATCGCCGGCATGAGAGTCATTATTTGATTTAGGAGGAGGAGGAATTGAGAATTCCGGTCTAGGGGCGTCAGGTATTTTGTCGTAGAGCATGCCAGACTGAGTATAGACCAAGTCTAGATATTGCGCATGAGCGATAACTTGCTCTTCCGTTACGACTCCCCCTTTCGCCACATCTTCCGTTATCGCAGGAAGTAACGACTTGATAAACCATTCAGCTAATAGCTGATCGGGAACGTACGTCTTTACCATCCTACGACGACGTCGCCACTCATGTATATGATCAGATATGTGAGTGGCCATTGTCTGTTTGAAGTTGGTTAAGATTTCGGTTCCCGTTTCATACCTTATCGGTAATTGAAAATGGGTTAAGAAAGTCGTGGCTAAGGTGCTGAAATTGTCGAACGAAGCTCTAGGTAATTCAATATACCATTTTGCCGCTGGACCCGTTAACGTCCTCTGAAAAAGGCGAAGCCTTATCGAATCATCATTTAGGGTGTTTGATGAACACCACAGATGAAATGTCATCACGTGATTCGATGGGTCTTCACCTGGATTTCCATTAAATTTAGGAATGTCCGATGGAAGTTTGTGAGGAATCGCTGGCCACCAAGGGGCGTAAGCAATTGGATCATTTGTTAACCGGTGTAAATCGGGTAACTCTAAAGTTGCCACGAATGGTAACTATTGATTCAGGTTAGGTGAAGCATACCCAGGGTACGATGGAATTGCCTGAGCAGTTGGCCTTTGCATACCAGCATAATGTAATTGATGCTGGTATGACTGATACGGTTGGTGGACTTGACCACTGTAAAGTGGTTGATTTTGACCGTTTTGAATGTACGGTTGTCCACTGTTCGCAAAGATCTGCTGCTCAGAACCTTGGTACACTTGTTGGAATTGTGGTTGTTGGTATTGCACCAGCCACGATTGTGAAGCCATGTTCTGTTGTGCTATACTAACCGTCGGACCAAGATGTGGGGTAATTGTACCCGTTTGGACCTGTGTCGCCCCACCAGTTGGCGATTGTGGTTGAGTCACAGGGTCAAAGGGCTGTTGCATTACAACCTGAGAAATCTGAGGTTGACATACAACAGGCATCGTTTGAACTTGTGACACTGTTACAATAGCTGGTGTTGTCGGGATGTTCGACATAGGTACACATTGTTGCATAGAATACACAACTCTTGGTTGTTGGGGTAGCATAGGTACCCAACCACTTGTCGTAACTCCAGTATAACCTGAATACTGTTGAGAACTCCCGTATGGATATCCTCTCGGAGGGGGTAATGAAAGGGCATACTGCCCCCCGTACAGTGGTAATCCGGAGCTCAAGGGGATTGTTTGCCCTTGGGGACTGGATGGCCCAAATTGACCTTCAAATGGATCAATTTGTCGAGTCTCAACATAAGAGTTGCCGGATATTATTCCGGAGGAACAAACAGGAACGGACCACACTGTCGAAATAGTCCCTGGATGGACTCCTTCTAGCGGTTGTGAGCTAGTCGGGACAGATGGTACGCCGGCAAACATTGTCGGAGTGACGGCAGGGAGTTTTGCTGTCGCTGTGTCATTCGACACAGTCCTAGATGTTGACGGTTGTTCAGACATTTTGAGTCTATCCAATAGATTGCTTAGCGATTCTACAGGAACTTCCACTTGTGGCAGACTAACTTCTGATGTCGAAGGAAATAGAGTGACCCCGACTCCAAAATGTGTTGGAGTACTTGCTTGCAGATCTTATACAATTTCCTCTATCGCAATCAAACCAAGTGGAAGGGGAAGACCGTTAGGTCCGTAAAATATTTCTGGTGCCGAAGAAGGGGTTGAATCGACAGCGACAGTTGTTTGAGGAGCAAGACTCTCTGAACCGGTTGCAGATGGAACTGGTTCAGTAACGCAAGTATTTTCTCTCAGACTAGGGTCAGTATCACTGTCCGTCTGCGGCTGTTGAACTTCTTCTATAGAGGCAGGGTTCCCAGAAATGTTTGGAGTAACCGGAATCTCGGATTTTGTTGGAACACTTGTTCTAACTTTGATAGGAGATTTCGAACCGGTTAAACGAGTTCGCTTTGTCCGTACTGTTTTCGATTCCGGAGACAAAGACGGTTGACTCGTAAGCCTCCGCAAACGACGGAGTTTCAATTGACTTTCTTCCACGATTGCGGATTACTCGATCAACCAAAATACAAAAGTGGAAAATGTGTTTCCGAATTAAATGAATTTTTAGACGCTTTAGACACAACTTGCTTTTTCACTTTTAAAGAGTTGAGAAAAAGCTAAAGATGACTCTAGTCTCCTTTGTTGTTTTAACGAGCCCGAAGTGACAAATGCTCGGATGGACTTTTTCCATTATAGAGTCTAAAAAAGGCCAAAAGGAACTGCTATGGAGTTCTAGGTAGAGGGTGTGCCAAACTTTTCGCAAAACCGCAGAATACTTTTTAGGGTACGGGCGGTCAATCTTCCTGAATGCTGTGTTCAGTGCATTGCGATCAGTAGGGCGGCCGACATGGCTTCCTATGGATAAAGGTTATATTCCTATAGGGATCTCCCAATATATACGCGATGGTACGTGGGAGCACAATCTGTACTGGCACTTGTCGTCTCTCAGGAGGAATCACCCAACCATCAGCGAGGCGACCAGTGGCCAGGTTTTACGACGCCGGAACATGGCTCTAGCCTAGACCTCTATGTTGTGCGTTATGTTACAAAGCGTTGTTAAGTTCATTCAATTTATTTTAGGTTGATCTTTCTTAGAATTTTGCCTTTTTGGATCACCACGAGATGTATGATACAATTCCTAAATGCAGTCTAAAGATGATAAGCAAGCTTTTATATCTTTTCAACAATGAAAATCCTAGCTACAAGGGGAAAAGAAAGACACCATCTTTTCTCAAAGAGCATAGAGCACACAGTAATGCACTTTTCCCTAAATCAACATACAAACTGTCAAAATGCAAATTCACATATGCATGTATTTGTTTTCACTTTCTTAATATTGATGCCTAAAAAGAAAGCTGTTATATAAATTTGAATTCGATTTCAAGTGAAAACACAAACAAGTTCCTTTTTCGAAATCAAAAAGACAATTACGACACTTTATGATTTACTTGTTTCGACACTTTGAAATGCATAAATTCAAACCAAAAGACAAAATTAAAAGCTAGATCAACTGTGAACAGCAAACAATCTCACTCCTAAGATCAAAACGACACTTACGACAGGTCTAGATCTAGGGGCGACAGTATGACTAGTTTACTTTTGTAATGGGAAATTGAAAATGATGTAACAAATACACAAAGAACAAATACAGTTTCTTTATACAACTGAGGCGGAATTGAGGCAAAGAAAAGGGGTTTCAGATAGGTACACTGACTGATAACAGGCTACAAAAAACAGAGATGAAACTGAGCAAAAGGAAGCAGGGAACCACAGCTGCACAAGGCAAAGACTGATCAGCACACTCCCAACACAGAGGTTTTGACATTCAGCGCAGGTAGCCTTCATGGGACCTGCGTTGAAATGCAGAACCTCTTCACAGAGTCTGCGCTGAAGCAGAAACAAGAGTTGTTTCTGGGTTCTGGGTCACGGTTTGCAGTTAAATCTACAGTTTTTGGCCGGATCAAAGCTATCAATTAGGTACAATTAGGAGGATGATTTATAGGAGGACTAAGATCTATCACAAAGGGCTGTTAGAGCACTTGTGGATCAGCTGTTCAGATCATAAACAGGCCCAGTGAGTGGGCTAGAGTAGCTGATCTCTACTTTGCATTTGTAAATGGCAAATGCAGTTCGATTCGGCACTCTTGAGTTTATGAAGTGAATAGCAATAGAAACACAAATAAACTAACAAGATACTCTCCCCAGCGGAGTCGCCATTTTGTTGTTGGGAAAAGTATCCGATTCGAAATGCCCCTATCCCACTCTAAGAGGTGATAGTGCCTTAGCAACAAACAAGGTAAACTAATTGAGTATTCTTCTTTATGAAATGTAAATGAGGAGAAAGGATCTAACTAACCTGTGTCTTTCGCTAGTTTTTTGATCCAATTGCTCCTCTCTTCTGTAGCTCCTAGCTCCCAGCTCCCTCACCGGCCCAGCTTCACCGAATTCCTGCAAGATCACAAGAGAGAGAAACTACAAGAAGATACAGATATACATTCATAAAAAGCTCAAGATCATATTAAGCTAAACATGTAAGCATAACAAAACATCATTGGTACACAACATGTAGGAGAAACTCAAATAGTTTATTGATAGAGTAATAAAGTCCAAGAGGAGATACAACCAAGTGAGGCCCGATCCAGCATCTACCTCCCAGCAAAAGAATCCCTTCCTCTCCTCCAACAAAGCATAAATCACCCAATGCACTAATCTCAATCTCAAACCAACAACAATTCTCTGCAAAGTACAAAATTCCAGCCCCCTGAACCTCTGGGTGAGAGATCCATATATAGATGTGAGCAGAGAGGATGAGTCAGCTCATGTTTTGAATTGTGGCTTCTCTCTGTCAGTTCTTGTTTCCACTTGGAGGTTGAGAACCTCTTACTCATCACTTGGTCGAATTCATTGAGGCAAGTGTCATTGAGGAAGATTCTGGAAGCTTCTAGGGTCTTTCCACCTCGTTGACTGAACTTGCCATTTGTCATTTCCCGCTCAGCGCACCCTGGTAGTGCTTCTACCTGCGTTGCAGTGCAAGTAGCCAGTGCAGACTTTGCATTTCAGTGCAGACAGCTAGTGGAGCTACTGAATTGATCCTGATTTGACCATTTCTGAGTTGTTTTTGGTGGAGAACTTCTGGGAGAAGCTGTCTTTTGTTGACCTTGTTCCTTTAGGGGTAGGAACAACTCATTTAGGGACTTTGGATCCCTTAGATTATGGACATTTCATGCTCAATGCTGTAAGGCACAAAAACGTCTATAACAGTGACAATAAGGCAGTTAAGGGACTACAGAAGTTGATCACTAGGTGCGTAGGGTCAGGGGAACTGTGTGTAGTCTGGAAACTGGGAAAGCATGCATTGCGCATTGGGAGGGAAATGAGGTTGACAACATAGATTAGCGAATATGAATGGATCAAGTACTCCTAGACCTAGGTTCGAATGTGAATGTGTTACCAAAGCAGACATGGGAGCGCATGGGCAGGCCCGCGTTACAGTGGTCCCCTATTCAGTTACAAATGGTGAACCAACAAAAGATTTTACCCATGGGGAGGTTGCAAGGGGTAACAGTTGATATCAAAGGCGCGAACATGCAGACGGACTTTGAAGTAATATAGATTATTGATGATAACAATCCTTATCCCGTGTTGCTAGGAATAGACTAGGCCATTGATATGAATGGAGTATCAACCTGAAGAAGTAGAAGATGATTTTCGAGAAAAAGTCCCTACGCATAGTAGTTCCACTAGATCCAACCGAAGGAGCGCACTACACCAAACTTGTGCATGACGATGAAAGTGACAATGAGCTGGATTATATTTACCAGATAACGACGCATGACCAGGATTAGGTGAACCCAACTGCAGATGGCAGAATCTCATGGGAGCGCGACAATTCTTGTACTTCGGATTCAGACGAAGAAGTAGAATGATGGCAGAACCGGTTGCACGAAGTGACAACACTGAATTGAAACATGATGATTAGATCACTGTGTTGCATGATGACATAGGCAAGGGAACTACCAACATATGATGGAGTGACAGCGGTGGATGAATTCCTGGACAAATTTTAAAGCACAATACCGGAACAGTAGTGGTACAGTGCGCTGGAATGGGCATTGTGCGCAACACCTGCACGATGGTTGAGTACACATCAGAAGACCATTGGAAACTAGCGTGAATGTAGAATATGGATGCGCTTACAGTTTGGAAGTCCCCTACGTCGATCGAATGCTGGGAAACTAGGATGAATCATGAAGCAACTTGCGCGCCCACCTATGTCGATGGGTACAAACGTGTGCTGAGCAAGCACATCATAAACTAAGGATGGAAAATCAAAACTAGACGCAGCGATGCACACGACAAGTATTCCACGACAGAGCATTCAAAAATCTATGTGGAATCATGAACATAGTTCACCAGGCGAGATGAACTAACTGGGACCTACGCGTACCAACGGTTCGATGGGCCTATAGGGCCATACGAAAAAACCGGAGCACGGAAATGACCCCAACACTAACAAGAAGAGATGAAACCATAAGAGCATAGAAGAACTCCCATACCACAGCTCTCGTAGTTGGGACAGTAAACGAGGACCCAAGTAAAGGAATTATGTAGTTATAGGAAGTCATTCGGCGAGGGAGCTTGAAACTTTGCGAACTCGACCAAGATTGGGTACAGCTGAGAAAGAAGAGCATGAAATTGGACAAAAAAATCAGCAAACTAGAAACCGAAGTTGCGCAAGCACGCTGCGCTGAAAAACTAAGCACTATGGGACAAGGTCTAGCCAGCCATGCTACTACATTAGAAGAAGTTGTGACCTTGCTACCATGGCTGCGACCGCACCTTACTAGACAATGTAAACAGGGGAGCGTACCATACAAAGAAGAGTGCGGCGCACTGACTGATGCACTTAGGGTAATTGAGGGGTGCTGGCGGCCCAGTCTAGTAGGAAAATTGAAGCCTTGCACCGGTGGTGCGACCACCTAACTATCCATAGGAAGCACAGTCTCAGCACTCCAAGCAGTTGAAAGAGAGCGCGGGACTATAAAAGAGCCTGTATGGGAGATGCGGGAGGTGGAGGTTGCGCGTAGGATCGGGACGTCATAGGGGTCGCGGCCTACATAAGGCGCTACGCTGCTGCGCGGGTAGGCTGGAAGGTTACTGTTGGTGTCACTGTTCATGACAAGAGGTCCAATTTAAGGCAAAAAGGAGCGGGTGGTGGACAATTAAGACACGAATCAAGAACGAGATTTGGGACGATCTGCCACCAAGAAGGCATTAATGATGCAGAAGTGGGGGGAAGGGTTGAATTCAAATTCAAAGGATGCTATAAAACCCCCAGGGCCAGCTCTAAGTCAACACTTGGTTGTTTGAGAATTGAGAAAGTACAGAGCATTGAGTGCCACATACTCTTACCATCCTCAAGTGTAGACACAATGACAGCTTCTAGAAGAAGACTGCGATTCGTCGAAGTTATCGCAGAGCCCCGTATGGCCCATGAGGAGCCGAGAGAGGTGGTAGCTGCACCAAAAGTTCCAAAATCACCACGAATTCCGTGAACAAAAAAAGATAAGCAAACAATGGGGCCAGTCCGTGTATCCCCAAGAAATCCACGGTTTGGCAAATTGTCAATGGCGGAGAAGGGAAAAGCCATCACCATTGAAACAACGGAGGAGGAGGAAGACTTGTAGGCCCTGATTGCCCTAATTGAGGCGCAAGATGAGGAGGTGAAGGATGTCTCCCAAAAGCATTCCACGACAAAGTTACCTTCGTACATCCCCCTATGGAAGGGGAAAGCCAAGGTACCAAAGGACCTGGAGGCCATAAAGAGTGCGCTCCAGATCCCGCTCCTCCCTGATGATATAAGGTTTGAAGGTCCGCCGTTGTGACAAGTAACAACTATGAAGTTCAAAGATTGGGACCACACAGATAGCAAGAAGTTCCCACAGTTAGCCATCGAGAAGTTAATAAAGCAGAAATGGTTGCGTGGTGTGGAGAAGGCTGGGTTACTCCATCTGCAATGGATACCCCACTACCACCGCGTGCCCGTCACCATTTTTGTCATCAAGAAGTTATTGTGCTTGGTGCATGATGGGTATCTCTGGCTGGAGGAGCCGATTCCCATCATGGCCAATCTAATTCACCAAATTTCTTGACTACCGATCAAAGGAAATGACCCCGTGGCCATAACAGGAAAAAGCAGTGACTTGGGCCTCACAGATGCTATGAAGGCCAAGTGTAAACTAGAAAAGAGAAAGCGGGGGTATGCAATAGCCAGTATTAAAGACCAAGAGGTGTGCGTAGCCACCCAACTAATGGCCAACAAGCTAATGAGGAAATGCCATGCCAACGAGGTACTAGCATATGTGATTGTGTTGGCAGAGCAATCCATAGAGGGGGTCCAGTTCAACTGGGTAGTTCCTATGTGACGAATTTTTTATGAACTGCAGGGAGGCCCAGGAGCAGGGTAAGACATTCCACTATGCGTGGTTGCTCTTATCCATCCTGTTGGTTGCAGGGGAGCTGCTGGCAGATAGTCACTTTCCCGCTACTGAGGGTGACCTGCCCGAAGCCGCAAGGTACACCTCGCTGTGGGCTACAAGAGACGCGAACCAAATTCGTGAGATAAAGTTGTTCTGGGTGTTTATGGAAGAGAGCATCCAAACATGGATCAACCTTAGGTTGCGCATGTCCCCTAAAGTTCGTAACAGCTTGCAAAGCACGGCAGAATTCAAGGCAGATTGATCCGGATTTAAACAATAACGCAACAAATTACAGAGATAACCATATACACAAAGATGCAGCGGAAATAATACTTCATTTCATTAATGGAAAATACTGAAATATGCTTACAACCAGAAATGGAAATAAACCAGCTAGGGCGATGGTAGCTTATCTCTGAGAAGAGATGTGATGGCTACATGCCTCTGAACTGTGTTACAATGAGGCTCGAAGGCCTATTTATTGTTGAGAAACAATGGAAAACCCTTAACATTCCAAAACCTAACCCTAGGAGATGAAACGCCAAACTGTGGGCCCCGTTTGGGGTAAATTGGTACATCAACTTCCCGGGGTCGTAACTTTGGCATATGATCTCCGTTTGACGCATACAATAGCTCGTTAGAAAGATCTATCCGAGCACTACCATTGTTGGAACGGGCAACATGGGTCCATTCCATGGACCCATGTTGCCCCCGGATTCCCCAAAAAACGTCGTTTAGGGCCTCAAAACGGCTCCGGAAGTTCAGGACCCGAAAAACTGCTAAAAATAGTAAGTTGTGCTACAATTAAGGAAACTGAAAATGCTGAGAAGGAAATGGTGGGGGTCCAGGTGGACTTGGCAGGTGGCCACCAATATCCACCTGGATCATTCCTCCCCCCTTAGGAAGCAATGGTCCCCATTGCGTTGAGCTCCTCCATGAGATGAGGAAACCTTTGCTGAACTTGTTCCCTGGTGAGCCACTTGCCCTGCTGAAGGAGTTGGCCTGCTTTGACAACTCGATACAGTTGGATATTCTATTGGCGAGTGTTCTTGATCTGTGTGTCCATGATCCGATCAGTTGCAGCTTGTTCCATGCAATCTGGATTTAATTCTGTGGGTTTGAACTGTTCTGCAATGTCGGATGTGTCTAGCAATGGTGGAAAGTATGGCTGAAGGCGGTCCACATTGAACACTGGGTGCAGGCCAAGGAATGGGGGAATGCTGAGCTCAAATGCATTGTCTCCCATAGCCTTAGTAATGGTGTAAGGACCATATCGGAGTGGTCTCAATTTCCGATAGGCTCCAGTAAGGCGTTCCTTTTGCAAATGCAACCAGACTTTGTCGCCCACCTGAAACTTGTGTGGCACCCGATGTTGATCATGTCGCTGCTTGTACTTGGCATTTGATTTCTCAAGAATGTCATGGACCTACTGGCGAATCTGTTGGATGCGCTCAATGAAGCTGGTGGCCTTATCTGTTTCGGACTGGACATGAGCTGAATTCATGTGAGTAGCTGCAAGTGGCATGGCCACATCAATGGGGCATAGTGGCTGGAATCCCAAACCCACCTGAAAAGGGCTATGGCCAGTGGAGCTGTGAAGAGCTCGGTTGTAGCTGTGCTGAACATAGGGGAGGCTCTCGTCCCATGTGCGTGGATGCTTTGAGTTATACATGCGCAGAATGTGCACGATCATCCTATTGACAACCTCTGTCTGGCCATCAGTTTGAGGATGGAAGGCTGTGGACTTCGTGAGTTTGGTGTCCAGCATTGACCAGAGACTGGACCAAAATGTGCTGAGAAACCGACTGTCCCGATCTGAGATGATAGACTGTGGGATCCCAAAGTGCACCCACACTCGTTCAAAGAAGAGTTTAGCAGTGGCTTCTGCTGTGATATTCTTCTTGCAGGCCACCATAATGGCCATCTTCGAGAACCTGTTGACGACCACAAAAACACAGTCATTTCCATGCTTAGTGGAAGGAAGGCCTGACATGTAATCCATGGAGATGGATTCCCAAGGTCGACTAGGGGTAGGCAACGGGGTATAGAGGCCGTGCTTCTTAATGGTCGGTTTGGCAATGGCACAGGCAGTACATGATCTGATGTACTTCCCAACATCCTGTCGAAGATTCGGCCAATAGAAATAATTTTGCAGTACTGCCACTGTTTTCTCGACCCCGAAATGCCCAGCAGCCCGACTGTAGTGTGCTTCCCAAATCATCTTGGCACGCTCGCTTGAAGGAACACAAAGGTGACCGAGGTGGCATAATAGGGCATCCTGGAGGTGAAAATCTGCAACACGCCGACCCTCCAAGAGTGTCTGGTATGTGTGGCCGAATTCTGGGTCGCTCTTGTAGAGAAGTGGCCAATCAGAAGTCTCGTGCCCACAAGAGTTGAGCACGGTGGTTAACGCCATGATCGGTGGTCGACTGAGGCAATCTGCAACATTATTGGTGCTGCCCTTCTTATACTTGATATTCAAGTGGAACTGTTGCAGGTATGTAGACCACTTCTGATGGCGATCATTCTGCAATTTCCCTTGGGTCTGTATGAACTGCAGGGGTCGGTGGTCTGTGTGGATGACCGTTTCCCTCCCCAAAATGTAATGCTTCCATTGTCGGCAGGCCTGTACAATGGAATACATCTCTTTATCATAAGTGGGGTACTTCCGGACTGTGTCTGAAAGTGTTTCACTGTGATATGCCACTGGATGTCCATGTTGAGTAAGGACTGCCCCAATAGCATAGTCAGAGGCATCTGTCTCGACCTCAAATGGTTGTTGTAAATCTGGCAACGCGAGCACTGGTGCCGTACAGAGGCGATCCTTCAACTCCATGAATGCCTTCTGT
The DNA here is from genome assembly GCA_031772625.1 of Pinus tabuliformis. Lineage (NCBI taxonomy): Eukaryota > Viridiplantae > Streptophyta > Pinopsida > Pinales > Pinaceae > Pinus > Pinus tabuliformis. Next base: position 234,692,679 of record CM062817.1, read on the forward strand.
TGAGATTCAGACCAAAAGAATCTTGCTTTCGCCCCTCCCTTGGTGACCTGACTCAAGGGCCAAGAAATATGAGAAAACCCCAACACAAACCTGCGGTAGAAGTTGCCCAGACCTAGAAAGCTGCGGAGCTCTGTTAGAGTGGTTGGAGAGGGCCAATCCCGAATGACTTGGACCTTGGCTGGATCGACATGCACCCCCTGTTCATCAATGATGTATCCCAGATACTGAACCTGGGTCATGCCAAAAGTGCATTTCTCCAAATTGGCACATAGCTTGTGTTGCCGCAGTGTTTGGAGAACCTGTCGGATGTGGTGGAGGTGCTCTTCCCAACTCTGGCTGAAGATCAGAATGTCATCCAAGTATACTACTACAAAGGAGTTGGTGAATGGCCGCAAGATGTCATCCATTAGCCTCATAAAGGTTGCAGGAGCATTCGTCAATCCGAAAGGCATGACCAACCATTCGAAGAGGCCCTCCTTGGATTTGAAGGCAGTCTTCCACACATCAGAGGGTTCGATTGGTACCTGGTGATATCCTGACTTCAGATCGATCTTGCTGAAATATTTCGCCCCCTTTAGTTGGTCTAGGAGGTCATCAATCTGCGGGATCGGGTACCTATTACGGACAGTGATCTTGTTCAGCGCCCGATAGTCAATACAGAGTCTCCACGTCCCATCCTTCTTCTGTACCAACACGATTGGGCTCCCACAGGGCGATGAACTCGGACGGATGTGACCTTTCTGCAGGAGCTCCTGAATCTGCCTCTTGATTTCATTGTTCTCCAGAACGGAGCGCCGATAAATTGGTCCATTGGGTAGCGGCGCACCTGGGGTCAGATCGATGGAGTGCTTGACTTGACAGTGCAGAGGAACTCCTGCCGGAGAGGTGAAGATGTCCTCGTACTCCTCCACAATCTTGTCCATCTGTAGTTGTCGTGCAGAGGGACCCTATCTGGAGGCCGCGACCACTGTCTTCTTCTTTCCTTGAGGGCGTATCATCAGGAAAACAAATTTCCTGGTTTTGGAAATGATCTTACTGCATTGTTTTGCAGTAATCAAAGAGATGGCGGCAGGTGGTGCTACCTCTGGTATCCTGAACAACTTGTTTCCCAATGTAATAATAACAGCACGGGGTCTTGATTCATACACAGCATGTCTCTTCCACAAGTATGGTTGTCCTAGTAATACATCACAAACTTCAAGGGGAGCAATGTCACACAATACCTCATCCGTGAAGGGCTTGATGTTGTATGGAAGGCGACACTGCTGGCTCACGCGAAGATCTCGTCCTTGGTGCAGCCACCCAATGGTGTATGGTTGTGGATGTGCTGTGGTCGGTAAGCCCAACCGCTTCACGACCTCTGCCGAAATGAGGTTCTTTTGACTCCCGCTATCAACAATGAACTGTATCGGGGAGCCCTTTACCCACATCTGAGAGTGGAAGAGACGCTCCTCCTCCTCTGGATCTTCGGGTTCATTTTTCTGGATCTTTGCGGTAGCAACAGTGGCGCTGGGATCCGCATCAATGATCTGCTTCCCTTTTTCATACCCCTTATCGGGTTCTGACTCAGAGTCGGAACATGCATCTGATTCTGAAACCTTTAGCTCAGCCACCAGTGACTGCTTGGCCCGACACTCACTTGTGTTGTGAGTGGAGCTCTTATGGAAATCGCACCATTTTCCAGTGTCCTTTCTCGGCTTCGCGGCGCTGTTCTTTGCTTGCAGCTTCGGCTGGTTGTCTTGGGCTGTCCCGCCTTGGCTTTGTCCTTTGTTCTGTGGTTTAGGGGCACCTTTCCCCTGCTTTGGATTCGCAGATCAAAAATCTCGCTTCTTTTGTTTCAACTTCTGCTCGACCTTGACGGCATATCGGTATGCTGCGCCGAGCGAGGGGATGTTTAGGAATTGTATTTCTTCCTGGATGTACTTGTGCAGGCAGCCACGGTATTTGAGTATCAAATGTTGCTCCGAATCCTTGATACCCAACTTTGTGCGAAGGGTATGGAAAATATTGGTGAACTCCGGCACGTCTTGGTCCCTTCCCTGCCGCAGCGTGGTCCACTTTATGTATTCATCCTCATAGCTTCCAACAGGGTAGTACTGCTCCTTGACGACATCCCGGAACGAATCCCAGGTGGGTGCGGCTGAAAATAGTGAGCCAGTACTTTCATCCTTCTGCTCGCAGTAGGTTTCCCACCAGTCCTTGACGTGGGGGGCTGCTTTGAGAAGAGCAAAAACAATCTTTTCCCGACTCGAAAAATCATGAACAGAAAAATAACCCTCTAGCAGATTTAACCATTTATCTACGGCATCTGCGTCTATCTGACCCTCGAATATGGGGATTTCAAAATTAACTTGTACCTTAAAGGGTGTGGCATTTCCAGAGTAGCTGCTGGAAGCCGATGCGTCGCTTCTGGGTAGCCGCTGAAGGATCTGGGCAAAGCTGTCCATCATCGCGTTCCGTTGTCGCTCGAGGGCTTCTTCGAGCAAGATTTTGATGGGATCTCCTGCCCCCTTGTCTTTCTTCTCATCCGCCATGGGAGGCCGTTGGGGTTTGCGAGGCTGGTCTTGCAAAGGTTCAACCAGTTCAAGCCCTAACTCCTTATATCCCGACCTTGTTGGGGACATGCAAAGAAAAACGTCGTTTAGGGCCTCAAAACGGCTCCGGAAGTTCAGGACCCGAAAAACTGCTAAAAATAGTAAGTTGTGCTACAATTAAGGAAACTGAAAATGCTGAGAAGGACAATGGTGGGGGTCCAGGTGGACTTGGCAGGTGGCCACCAATATCCACCTGGATCACAGATATGCATAACCTGTATATCCGGGCGTGCAAGGATCCACCCCGAACGTGGGTGGAGCTTTTGTTCATTGCAATGGATGATGCGATCCTCACAGTGATGGCGTCATAGCCTTCGGAGTGGCGCGCCCCAGACTTGGCGGAAATGGAGAAGATTGAAGCATAGCAATGAAAGAAGGAAACCAAGCTGTGCCTTGTGCAGTTGGCTGAGAGGACGTGTCAGGAACAAGAAGCAGCCACTTTTAGAAGGTGGCCGATGCAACAGCAGCAGCACAGACGTAGAAACCACAACCGCGCCCACCAGAAAGGCTGAGGAAGGCCAAGAGATGTCCTCGGAGCAGTAGACTGGGGAAGTGGACAGGGAGGATGACAACGCAGACCCCAGTATGACATCAACACAACTCAAGCGGTCGCGCGACCTATAGAAAACAGCCCCTAGGAAGAAAGGGAAAGCCACGAAGACGTCCGTTGATCCGATCACACTCACAAAAGGTGATCTATTGGATATCAGCAAAACGATTTGGGAAGTCGTGGAGGACTCGCTCCACGGATTGTGGATGGAGCAGAGCACTATGTTGGGGGTGCTCAGCACGCAGCTACAAGGTTTACAGGTACAACACCCCCAAACAGGCACCCTAGCACAACATGTCGCAGCAGGAATGAATGAGGCTGAACAGCCGCTACGCGGCTGTATGGGTACCACCTTCATCTTGCTCGAAGGCGTGTTAGCCGCAGCGAACGAGGATGACTGGGCTGCAATGAACAGCATGATAGGCGTCGGTTTGAACTTGGATACCCTGCCACGTGAAATAATGTACCAGCTGCAGGATGGGGTCATCATCGAACTTCGCGCCCGCGAAGGCCGAGCGATCTAGGTCTTGCATGAGAAGAAAATCAACATCGACTAGCTTAGCATCCAAAGGGAAGAGTTGATGGCATAGACTAGTAGATTGGAGTAGGCTGTAGAGGATGCATGCAGGAGCATTCTAGATTTGGCCATCCTGGTAGTGCTACCAGCAGCAGAACGGGTCCATAGATTGGTGGCCAGAGTCCGCAAGGCCCGGGAGGAAACGACAATGGTTTAGTTGGAGCTGAACCTGCAAATCACCAAGCTGTGATTAAAAGCACAACCCTTCACACCCCCAAAAGTCAGAGAAAAGCGCGCCCGCGCTATCCATATGGGGTTGGAACGAATTGGCTAGGTGACACAGGGGTGCACTGGGATGTTGGAACAAGTACTAACCATACTTATGCACCTACGGGAAGACCCGAACCTACAGCGCCTAGAGACAGAGGCGCGTGAGTTGCAGCAGGAGTACGACAGTGTCCAGGGCATCATGTAGAAGGTTTCCCTTACTCAACGACTCATCCTACTACAGCAGGCAAGGGCACTGAAGGATCGATTAGATGCCGCGCAGCAAAAAGAAGCCTTGCTTAAAGCACACATCTAGCAATGGATCAATGAAGCGTTCACAGTCACAGCTACCATTGAAGGAAAGCTGGCATAGATGCAGGAATTGTATATGGTTGGATAGGAATGTGACCCTGCTCACGAAAGTTTAGAGATACGCATGTAACAAGTACAACAGGCGGTGGAACAGTGTGTTGCGAAACACCCAAGCTACGCGAGACCTACTGCACGGACTTTGCGCAAAGATCGCCGCACCAGCAGAGTGACTCAGGATGAGTCACAATGATTGTGTTGGGGGCCTGTTGGGTAGTAGATCCCCCCATAGCAGGTGTTTGGGGCTTGAAGCCCGAATTTTGGTAAAGTGTAATGTAAAGACCTCACAAAATGTGGGCACAGTGTGCGAGAGTCTAGGGTTCTCTGCCCTAAAATAATATAATTTAATGTATGGTATGTCAGCCTACCCATGGTCCATGGACCATGGGATTTTATAAATAGAGAGAGGCTCTAAGTGTAAAGGGAGTCTTAAGTTTTGATGACGAATTAGCTCTGAGTCTGTAAGTCCGAGTCTTGGGTTGTAGTAGTAGGAAGAGGCTCTGTAGCTGAGTGCGCAAAGGCTTGGTAGAGTCTGCAGCTGTGTGCACAGACCCCTGCAGCTGAGTGCGCAGGGCGGAGTTGGGATTGTACTTGGACAGAGAATTAATAAAAGATAAGTTGATTCTAGAATATTCTGTGTTCGTGCTTCTGTTATATTTATGCATCTCTTTACAGTTTTATGATTGCGCGCACTTGTTATGAAAGTTGAATGATTAATGAGAATATTGGGCCCACATAATTAAGTTCAGATCTATAATAATAGCACAGTAAGGAATAAGGATCTAGACAACACCTCTTTGCGCTCTTTATAGAGCTACGTGGAAGCAGTTGCACAAGTTGGGAAGGATAGACAGCTGCGCTGAGCAGCGCAAGCACGTGGGTTTGGTTCGCAGACTTCCTAGACTTCATCAAGACATCCCTAGGGTGCCGAAACCTGATTCCAGCACCCTCCCATACTACCTCGGGTGAGACCTCAGTCCGCGCACCACGGACTATTGCCGAAAGGGCCGGTAGTTTCAAGATTTGTTTGGCTAAATCACTTCTGAACCTGGGTCAAGCCCCAACAAGCCAACAATTGAGTAGGTACCCAATTTTACAATAGTTTCAAGATATGTTTCCTGCAAGTATTTCAAATTTTTCACCTGATAGGGAAGTGAAATTTTCTATCAAGTTGGTACTAGGGGCATCACCAGCATCAAAGGCACCACACAAGATGAACACACCATAGTTAGTAGAGTTGAAGTTGAAGTTGAAGGAATTTTTGAAAAGGGATACATCAGGCCAAGTGTATCATATTAGGGTGCACCACTGTTGTTCGTAAGGAATAAGGATGGTACTCTCAGGTTGTGCATTGAATACAGGAATTTAAACAAGGTAACCATAAAGAATAGGTATCCATTGTCAATATTGATAACTTGTTTGATCAGATGAAGGGAGGAGCGGTGTTTTCAAAGATTGATATGAGATCAGGATATCATCAGGTACACATCAAAGAAGAGGACATATACAAGATTGCTTTTAGGACCAAGCATGGGAATTATGAGTTTTTTGTAGTTCCATTTGGTTTGACTAATGCTCCAACTATTTTTATGTTCTTGATGAATAGTGTATTTTGTCCTTATTTGGACAATTTTTTTATTGTGTTCATTGATGATATATTGATATATTCTAAGAATGAGGAAGAACATGCTATAAAATTTAGCAGTAGTGTTTGTTATAGATCCATTTGGGCACATCACTCCCATCATTAATATTAGTATCATTAGGGCTCATCAAACCCTAATGCAGTTGCTACATGCCCTAGACGAGTCACCATTTTGAATGCCTCCTTCCTTGTGAGTTTCTTGGCCTGAATCCCTCCAGAAAAGCCTTCTTGAGGGACCAGCGCAGCCTTGGACAAGGGTAAGTGTGCTTCAATACAGGTAGGCCCATGTTAGGGTGCTCTGCAGAGCACCTAGGCCCACTTTGACCTGCGCTGGGTGAGATTGAGTGAAATTCACATAGGGTTCTGGGAATATTCTTATCTTTTGGAGTCATATAGAAGGTTCCCACACTTAGCTCGAAATTGGATAGGGAATGAGTTAAGTAACCTCCTATCCTCGCATCCCTTCCTCCATGGAAACTAACTCTAAGTTTGGAAGGCCATTGAATACCCTCATTTATGACCAAACCTTCTCCATTTTCCTATAAACTGAGCACTCATCTAAGTGATTAGGGGATGGACTTTGAGAATTTGTAAGGAGATACTATTGGTGTGAATATTGAGAGTATAAGCAAGTGTTGTTATGTTGCTGGAGTGTTGTGATATTGATGTGATGTTGGTTGGAACCCAAGCTGGAAGAGTGACAATGGATCAGACTTCATGGTTGTAATTCATCCTTCTACTTAATAAAGTTGTTTACACCTTTTTCCATATTATTATCTTGATATTTGATGTTTATATGTGTGAATGTATCTAATTCCATTTACTTATAGTCGATAGATCTCTTTCTTTGATTGGTTCTCCATCTTCTGTTTATGC